>CM062804.1:607517446-608717446 GCA_031772625.1 Pinus tabuliformis
CCCCATCCTTCCTTCTTGTTCATGATGAAAGGGCCCAACTCATTTTTGAAGTTAAGGTGTGCCTTTTTCTTGGAGCTGTGGAAATGGGTAAGGTCTGACTGAATCAATTGCCTGTAATACTCCAAGGCAAATAATCTCATAGGAACATACTTGGGGTAGCCTGTATGGACAGAGCTCACAGCCATATACTCTGAACACAGTATGGTGTTCATATAGGTACCAATCACCTATTTTGTACTTCTTAGATAGCTGCAAAGCTTTCTTGATCTCATTAGATATTCTAGGTGGAGGGGACTTCATAAGCATGCAGGAGACTGGGTACACAAACTGGTCAACAAATTCACAGTAGGTATAGGGTGAATTTGTGATTTTATGATAGACTGAGGTCCAGAAGATGACAGATCTCCTCTCTCCTTTATTATCCAGCCTTCTGATGTAGCATGGGAAAGCTTCAGAATGATAAAACATGAACAGGTGGTAGATGTAAGCTGAGTATCTGAAGACCCCCTGTCTGTCCATTTTGCTCAATTGATCATGAATCCTATTGGCTATGAACTTAGCAAAGTTATACTTTCGGGCAGGGGGTTGACGTGGGCTGTAAGCAGACAGCAATACGAGCATGGCTTGATCCACATGCTCACTGTTTTGGTAACCTAACACATAGGCTATCATGTCCAGTAGCAGCCTGCCTGAGTCATTGAAATGTTCATGCAGATAAGGGGGTGGCCCTGTAGGCTGGCACTCAGTTCTCATGTAGTTCCTGGTGACCTTTTGCAGCTCCTCACTGGTCATCTTGTCACCAGCTTCCAGCAAATACCTCATGGAGAATGGGATTAGCAACTCCGTTTGATCAAACTGTAACATCTTGTTGATGGACTCAGCATTTATATAAAAAAGGATCCTCCCTGATGGAGTATTGACAGCTCTGTGCTCCAGATCATAGTTTTGAGCACATAAGTGAATGATTTCAGGGAAAACATTCACAGCTGGGAGACAGTAATAGGGCAGGTTTGACTCCCATATTCCATCTGTACCAAGTCCATCCTTATGGTCTTCCCTCAGTGTAGTGAAGGTCTTCAAAAAGTCCCTGTCTCCCTCAAAGTCATCAATGAGACAATCCTTGTCAATAAATGGCAAGGCCTCCAGTTCCTTATTGGTTTGATTTAGTGGAGTAACACTGAGGGAAGAGGATGCAGAGGCTGCCATGATATAATCTGTATGTGTGCAGGGAGAGGTAATAGTTGATAAGTCTTTAAAGACTTAAGCAGCAGGTAAACTGTACACATGTGATGTCCTCTTCTAGTGTAAAATTGTAAGCAAGTTGGTAAATTGCTGCAAATTCTCAGGATGTGGATTGCCTAAGGGGACGTTGCAGAGACAGTGATAATTCTTTAGGAAGAGTGCAGGTGGCCTGTACTTGGCAAAAGGGAACAATGCCGAGTACCTCGGGGGCAATTTTGCAGTTTTAACCCGCGAACTGATTGCTCCAATGTCAAATTGTGGCTTAGGGATGGGGCAGGTTGCTTGGGTTTGGTTTAGGTGATCAGGTGGAGCTGAATTAAGTGAATTTACCAGTCTTTAATGGTGAATTCTACAGAGAATTGGAATTCATGGGCAAAGTGGAAGGAAATGGCAAAATACCTGGAAAATCGACTTGGAAGCTCGCGGGCCGGTGTTGTGGAGACTTAGTGCCGTCGAATTCTGAACTTTGAATGGTCGAATTGTCGAATTTGATGGCTGAGTGAGAGGTTTCGCAGCAGCTGTTGGCAACGGCTAGTTTCTCTTTCGCATGAAAATGAGCGAAAACAACTCATTTAGTCGTTTAAATCGTTAAATTTGGCAAAAGTGTGCATTTGGCGCTTTTCCGCCGATGACGTCAGCATGACGTCATGGCGGGGCCCAGATACGGAGGTGACGTGGCGGCTGAGGTGTTTGCCAGGGTGGCAGGACACGGTGGCGGCGGGTACAGTGGCGGGTCCGCGTGGAGGGCCACGGGACGCTGGGGCGGGCACTGGCGAGGTGACGTCAGGGTGACGTGCAAATGACGTGGGAGGAGAGTGGTATTAGGGGTGGCGGTAAGCGGGTTCCCCGCACCACCTTTGGGCAAAGGCGGTAACGGGGAGGGGGCTCCGAACAACCCCACCGCCTGCCACGCGTCCCCTGTACGGGATGGCCAAAACCATTTTCCCCGGACGCTAAAGGTCGGCAGGTCGGGGAGTGAAAATGACCGCCCACCTTTAGATCCGGGCGACGGAGATCTGACGGCTGGCGGGCCTTCCGACTGGTCGAGCATGTTGGGGGGGGGGGGTCCCGCCAGCGCAATAAAATATTCAATTTAATGATTGGGCGGAGGACTATAGGAAAGTGGGTTTTTCGCAGTTTTTGGGTTTTTTGAGCTTTTTCAAGGGTTTATATGGGAAAACGGGGTTTTTGTGCGTTTTCAGCAGAGAGACGGTGAGGGTTGAGGGAGAGGATTTCTGCTCATAACCAGAGGTCAGAGCACATCCAAGACAAGGTTGACACCACAGTCCCAGGTGGACTGAAGTCCCCTTAGACCATTTACTTGGCTATAATGCCAAAAGGAGAATATGTAGATAATGCTGGGATTTATACACCATGGTGTTTAATACTAGTAGGGGAAAAGGTAATATAGGGGATTTACATAGTAGAATTAGAGTTAATATGGATGAGAGGGTGAGTGGAGGGGGAAACCATTTTAGTTTATGTGAAACAAACTTGGTTTTGAGAGTAGATCAAAATGAAAAGATTTTTAGACAAGAAATGTGGCTTTAAAGATTAAGAACCACCATGAAAACTTAGTCATTTTCATGAATCTTAGCTGATGGGGAATGCTAGAGATGAAATTGGAAGGGAATGAGGGAAATGAGGGAAATTAGTCATGCTTCCAGCTGCAAATCGATGAAGAAGAACACCTTTGTCAATTAATTGACTTTGCTTTGATACCCACAGTTACCATCTCTGCAATGGTAGGTATAACTTTCTGCAACCCCAACTACTTACCCAGCTACTTGCCTAGCATTTTTATTTCTTCTTGGAGGGTGCACTTGGACTTGCAGACCCTTACTTGCCTTTTTTTTCTTTGGCTTTTTCTTTTGCTTTTTCTATCTACTTCTAGCCTTATTTCTTCCAAGGTCCCAGATTAAGCTGTTGAGAGCCCTTTCTTCTCTACCTGAACTAGTTGTCTGCCAAGATTAAGCAGTTTGGACAGACTTCTTTCTCTATTCTATAACTCAAAATTGAAACATGGCATGATCCAGGTTAAACTGTTGGATCATCCACCAAAATTGAAATAAGGTGATCAACATTTGAAACACTTTACACACCTCTTGTTCTCTAGGAAATATGGGATCTTTGTGATATCAAAGCAGAGCATATTTGGACTTTCCCTTGCCAATCATGAAATATGAAACCTATTGGTATAGGTATCCAACAGTGGCTCCACATGGGGATGGTTTTTCTTTTGAAAGACCAAGAACAGCAGGTCAGATTGCCTTGTTCTTTGACTGCCCATCTCAATCTTGAAATTCGCTGCTTTGATGTGTCAAAACTGTGTGCTTCCTTTTGAAAGACCTCTGATCCTATTTGCCTTTTGCTGTTTGGTGAATCACTTAGGAAACTGCATTTTTACAATCTAAATAGAAATAATATGTACATCTGCATATATACAAGGGAACCTGATGTTGCAATCATGGGAAATAGTCAAAATAATGCTTCAGCATCCTGCCATTGACAGGACCTTCATCCAAGTCAGTTTCAGTCAGACTTTTGAGGAAGTAAGTGTTGTTACCTTGCACTGCTTGGACAGCAAATGGTCCTCTCCAAAGGGAATCAAATTTCCCATGTTTTCCTTTTTCTTCTCTCCTTGCATCCCATTTAAGGACTTTATCACCAATGCTGAAATCCTCTGCCTTAGTTCTTCTATCAAAGGCCCTTTTTAATTTTTCTTGTAATATCTGCACTCTGCTGAAAACTTGTTCTCTTGTTTGCTGTAAACAGATTATCTGATTGATCCTCCTTTGCATATCATTTGGCTCTGCTTGACTTTCTTGCAGAAGCTTCATAACAGGCACTCCTAGTGATGATGGAAACTTGGCCTCTAGTCCATAGACCAACTCATATGGGCTGGTCCCAATTGATCTTTTTGTTGTTAGTCTATCTGCCCATAAAGCATTGACTAGTTTCTTATGCCAGTTCTTTTTGTTCTCTTCCAGCACCTTCTTTATGATATTTATTAAGCTTTTGTTTGATGATTCAGCGAGGCCATTTCCTTGGGGATAGTATGCAGTAGAATGGCCCAAAGTGATGTGAAATTTATGGCAGAAGTTCACCATTTTTTTGGATCTGAAAGCAGCAGCATTGTCTGTTATTATTTTGTCTGGACAGCCAAATCTAGCCAGTATGTTGTTTTCCAAAAACTGAATGATTACTGAGTCATTTGCTTGTCTGCATGGGGCAGCTTCAATCCATTTGGTGAAGTAGTCTGTGGCTGTTAAAATCCATCTGTGTTGGCCTGAAGATGAAGGATGAATTTCCCCAATGAAATCCAAGCCCCATTGTTGGAAAGGTCTCTCTGTTGCAATGGGTCTTAAGGGAAGTGGCAGCAACTGTCTTTTGCCCTCAAAGAGTTGGCATTTGTGGCATGAGGCTGTGAATTTCTTCACATCAGAGAACATGGTGGGCCAGTAATAACCAGCCCTCAGTATCTTGTCCACAGTGGACTTCCAGTACAAATGTCCACCACAGTCTCCTGCATGGAAGTCTTGCATGATATTGTTAGTTTCATTCTCCATTAGACAGTGCAGCAATATCCCTTCATGGTTTTTCCAAAGTAAATTTCGTCCATCACACAAAATCTAGATGTTTTCATTTTTAGGAACCTACACTTAGTTCTGGACAGTCCTGGGGGAGCACACAGGTTTTGTAACACATAACAGATATCAGAGTACCAAGGAGATTGTTCAAAGGCTACATTGATCTTTGGAGTCGCCAGCTCTGTTTCACTGTCCAGTTGATTGATATCTAAGGCTTGGAAATTTGCTTCTGTCATTAATTTGGCCAAACCTTGCCCTTTTATTAGCTTTGTAGGTTTTATTTCAATGTCAAATTCTAGTATGTTTGCAATCCATTTTCCTCTTCTGCCCTCTAAGTTTTCTTGGGTGAGAATGTCTTTGACAATAGGACTTGGTACATAAGCCACAACATGGGAATAAAGGATGTAAATCCTAAAGTCTTTAATGGCTTTGACCAAAGCATAAGCTTGTTTCTCCATAATTTGATACTTTAGAGGGGCATCTCTAAGAGTTCTGCTGAAGAAGGCAATAGGCTTCTCATTCCCTTGGTCATCTTTCTGTAATAAAACAGCAGCAATAGTATGCTGGGAGGCAAAAGAGAAAATGATAAAGTCTCTGTCAAACTGAGGATTGGTTAACACTGGGGTTTGAGTCAAGGCCAATTTTATACTTTCAAAGGCTTGTTTTGCTTCAACAGTCCATTTTACCTTTGAATCTTTCTTTAGCATATTGTTTAATAATCTGATTAGTTCTGCTAAGTTTGGGATAAACCTTCTTAAAAAGTTAATTTTTCCTAAGAATCCCTGCAACTCCTTGACATTCCTTGGGTGAGGCATTTGTAGGATAGCTTGTATCCTGTCTGGATCAATTCTTATGCCATCTTTTGAAATGATGTGCCCTAAGAGTTTCCCTTCTTCCAAGCCAAATAATGACTTCTTGGGATTTAGAGAAATACCATATTTCCTGCATGTTAGGAAAATCTGTCTCAAATGTTTCAGATGTTCTTGGTCGGATTTTGAAAAGGGTGTAAGATCATCTAAGTAAATGACTAGGAAGTCATGAATCTCTTTTGCAAAAGCAATGTCCATTGCTCTTTGAAAAGTTGCCCCTGCGTTTTTCAATCCAAAGGGCATTTTTACATACTTGAAAGTTCCCCATGGGGTTGTAAATGCAGTTTTGTCTTGATCATCAGGGTGTACTAGGATTTGATTAAAGCCTGAGAATCCATCAAGCAATGACATCCTTGAAGCCCCCACCACTCTTTGGAGAATGTGATCCATTTTGGGTAAAGGGTAGTTATCTTTGAGTGATACTTGATTCAGATTCCTTAAGTCTACACAAAGTCTAATCTCACCAGTCTTTTTTCTTGTAGGGACTAAGTTGGAAATCCATTCAGAGAATCTGATTGGTGCTATGATGCCAGCTTTGAACATTTTTTGCAATTCCTTTTCAATGGAAGGAAGGAGTACAGGATTGATCCTTCTCAATTTCTGTTTGAATGGTTTTTGATTAGGCTTGAGGGGAATGGTATGCTGGATGACAGAAGTATCATAGGACTTTAGATCCTCATAACCCCATGCAAAAACATCTTGAAATTCTTTAAAGAGGTCAATGTATTTGGGTTTTTGATCAGGGGGCAAAGAAGCAGATAGCTTTATTATTTTGGGCTTGTGACTAGTACCAATATTGCATTCTTCAATCGCTGCATCTAATGGCTGCATCTTTGGTTTCCTGGGGACGTCATTTGAATCAAAAATGTCCTCTAGTGGGGTAAGGCCTGCTGGAAGGAAGTTGTCTTTGAGTTGTATGATTTCAGCTTCAGCGTTGCTCACCTCTTCACAGTCGATTTGGTGAATTTGCTGAATGTTTTGATTATTGAAAATGGTTGGATTCAGCAATTGTTTTGCTGTTCTAGGTGATATTGGCTGAGCAGTCTGTTGGAACTGTATTTGTGATTGACTTGCTTCATCAAGTATTTGTGATTGACTTGCTGATTCAGTGTCAATATTTAATCCTGCAAACTCTTGTTGTGAGGTTAGAAAATTGTTTATTTGTATATCATTCTCAAATACTTGCCATTCTTTGACATTGTTTGGAATAGAGGGTCTGTATCTGACCTCGGCTGTGAAACAGTTATTGGGTTCTAGTGGGAATTTGAAGGTGCTGGCAAATGTTGCCAAACTGTGTGCGTGGAGATTGTGGCCCCTTGAAATTTTTGTGATAAAGAACTCAGAGAAAGTCTCCAATATTTCAATTACAGCAGACCTGTAAGATCTCAACCTTTTGTCATTGGTGACAAAACTTCCTTTCACTTGTTGAATTACTAGATCAGAATCTCCCATGATGGAAAGCCTAGGAGCTTGTAATGACTTTGCTAGTTTGAGACCTAGTAACAGAGCTTCATATTCTGCCATGTTATTAGTGCATCTAAAATTTAATCTATAAGCCCTGCCTTCTGCATGGTCTTTCCTTTGTTATGTATCCAAACTCCAGCTCCTGCCCCTAACTTGTTGACTGAGCCATCAAATTCTAAGACCCACAGGATATCTTGCTGAAAAGGAGGTTTAAAAATCTGTTCATGGGATGGCCATGTAAGCAGGAGTTGGGGTTTCTTTTCCCGCTTGTTTTCTAGGACAGTTTCATCACTTGTTTGACAATCTTTGACAATAGAGGAGGGATAATGTCTATTGTTGGACTGATTGATGTTTTATGGGTGCTACTTGCTTGATTAATGTTTTGTTCTTGCAAGAGTTTCTTAGTTCCAATATCATTGTTTGAGAGGCTTGCACTGTCATTGAAGAGAATGAAGGAGTCTATGTCTGAATGGACAGCATATATTGGAAAATTTTGAGGCTTTTCTTCACTGCTGACCATGTACTTCATGAGTGTCTCCCTGTAAAGTCTTTTTGGTTGCCCAAAGACAGAGATGGTGGCATATGACATATCTAATTGCAGGGAGCCTTGGAGTTTGGCCCCCATGATCTTGATAACAGCATCCCATATTTAGGTGGGATATCAGCGACTACAACATCCATTAGAATGGTTTTATTAGGGTATTGAACCAGGGATACACATAAATCTTTTATTAGGCCTAAACATTTGACTTGGCTAGAATCAAAGGAAAACAGGTCTTTGTATGGTCTTGTTATATCCAAGTTCAATCTTTCCATGACTGCTTTTGGCATAAGGTTGTGAGAGGCGCCTGAGTCGAACATTGCATTATGCAGTATTTTATCATGAACATGCAAGCTGACATAAAAAGGTAATATCCCTGTGACCATTGTTTTTCCATCTACCTCTGGCCAAACAGTAATTCCGGAGTGTCATCTAGCACATTTACATCATCTTTACTATTAGTGAATTGAAGAGATTTCTTGATCTGTTGCTTATAGATGTCATGCTTGGCTAGCTCTGAGAGGGGAATTGCTATCTTTAGCTTGCCAATCTCTGTGCTTAGGTCAAAAGGTTTATCAGCTTGGGTTTTGGAGTTGTGGATAGCAGCCCTTTCTTTGCTCATTAGATCTTCTTGTTGGTTTTCATCTTGACTTTGAGACCTGCCCCTTTTGCTCATGTCTGGAGGGGTGATATCTAAGTCAGGGTGAGAGGACGAGGTTGCCATAGGCCGTTGTAGTGGTGACAAAAGTGTGGTGACCTCTTCAACCACCACTTCTTCTGTAGGCAAGTTTGTTTTGTCATTAGGTTCTGTGACTATGGTTCCTTTAGACTGCTGTTTATCTTTTATCTTTTCAGGCTGATTTACATTTACAGTCCTACTCCTTAGCTTGTACTGTTTGTGAACTTCATAGACAGCACTATCATATCCTTGTTTAAAATCAAAGGATTCTCCTGATTTAGTTTGGAATATTTTGATTTCATCATCCTCATGGTCCTCTTGTGTTAAGAAGACCTGGCTTTTACCATCTAGACCCATTAGATTAATCTCAGGGTCTTCATTAGGTTCAGTTGATGTTGAAGTTTCTGCATAATTTTCTTGGAAAGGGGGTCTAATGTCTTGGTCAGCACTTGTTCTACCAATGTTTTGGTTTTGGGTTCTCCTAAAATTCGGATTTCTAGGAGGGTTGTTTTGTGGTGCTTCCCATGATGACTTTCTTTCAACTGATTCCACTCTTTCACCCAATCTCTTCATGCTATTTAGTATTGCATCCAGCTTTTGATCAAAGCCCGAAGTTTCTTCTTTGAAGGCAGTCCTTTTCTCCAATTTTGCCCTGTTTCTTTTGGCAATTAGGTTAGCTTCCACTGTGACAGCAACCCTTTGAGCTTCTTCAAGGGTTGGAGGATTTCTTTCCTTCAACTGATAGGCCATATCAGGGTCAAAACCATCAGGGAATTTATACAGGGCTAAATCAGGAGGAGGCCTTAAGTTCTGTGGAATAGCATTATATACATTGTTAAACCTAGCACAATATTCCAAAACTGTCTCCTGGGGACCTCTCTTAATAGTGTCATATTCACCAAGTACGTGGAGAGGATCTTTCTTCTTCTCCCATCTCTCAGTAAAAGCTTCGTAAAGCTGATCTGGTGTTGTAATGGAGTTTGCATTGAGGGATCTGAACCAAGTTCTAACATCCCCAGTTAAACTTTGAACAAAAATTCTCATTCTGACAGTGTCATCATCTATTTCATAGGTCTCAAAGTGGTCTTGCATCTTCTTGGCATGCTGGATAGCTGTTAGAGAGCCATTTGAGTCAAAATATGAGATTTTACTTTGATAATCTTGAGGTAAGGCCACAGCATTAGCTGGTATCTGCAGAGGTGCATACCTGTTAGCCATATTTATGAGGTTTAGAGGGTTAATAGGAACAAATGGGACAGCAGGGATCAGTGGTATAACAGGGTTAATGGGATGAGTAGCTAGTGGGAGACTGGTCAAAGGAGTATGTGCAGTGGGTGAAAATGTGAGAGGAGGACTTTGAGGTGTTGATGATGAACTAGGGGAACTAGGGGTGGACCGGAAAAGAACTTTGCAGGGAGTGGGAATGAGGATAGGTTGATCTGAACTTATATCTGAATCAGCAGGCTTATCCTGCTTTTGCTGTCTCCTAATGTTTTTTGGAATGGTATTTGGATTATCAACAATGATGGGTGGATTAGGGTCAGGATTTGCCCTAGTGTGCCGAGGATTTTTCTTAGGAGCCAGCTTCCAACCTGTTTTTGGGATTTTGTAGGAAGTTTTTTTATGTATACAAGGACTGCAAGACTGGATAAAGATTTTGAAATGGCTATATATGTTCAAAGTTTAGATGAAGATTCCCTATCTAGCTCTTCCCTAAAGCTGTGACTGTGGTACAGAAACAATTCTAAGGCCTCTTGGCTGGTTTCGGGCTTGATGATGGCTTTGGAAGATAGATAGTAATAACAAAATCTAAAAGTCCCCAGTGGAGTCGCCAATTATGTTAACACCCAGGTTGTTCCCTATGACTCCCAAGGGAATACGGCCGGGGTAACCACTAACCAATCTTTGGATCACTGTTTCTAGCCAAACTGTGATCAGAGAGGGCTCTCTCTTTATGATTTGTCTCTGTTATGATGGTGTTTTAGGCTAGCTATTAAGTTTAATCTTGTTTCAATTGTTTGGTTGGAAAAGTTTCAGTCAAACGTGTGTGCTCTTCCCAGCATATTATATAACATTGGGCAATGGAGTCAGTGGTCCTTTGGTTTGGTGTGCTATGTTGATACATTAATGAAAGCTGCAGAGCAAGGTGATTGTCCGGGGAACAAAGCTTTGAAATTGAGTTTGTGTGTAACATGTCCAGGATAAGAAAGGCAATTAAGGATCTTTCTATAAACTGGTATGAAAGGAGAAACAATTGTTACCTGGAAGCATTTAAGAATTTCTAGATAACATTCACAGCATGGAATTAAATGTAACATGAGCATTTAAGAATTCATGTCTGTTTTAATCCTGAAGAAAACATTTACAGCAACATAAGATTGAGCACAGGGTGTTAAGAAACATGTCCTGAACTATTCTTTTTCTTTATTGCTAGATATGACGGAAATATGAAAACGAAATAACATAGGGAAACGAAACAGAGTTTAAAGAAGACATATCATTCCACCAGACAACGCAAGGTTTCTGCAACAGCTCTTAGATTATCAACAAGACACCAGAGTTCCAGGAAATCACTGAGCTGAAATTGCTCTTTGTATTAAACTTTTCTGAAAATACAGAGTATACATGCCTCAGAGTAAAATTTACCAACCCCTTATGCGTTACTAAGGGGGGTATATATACAAATTTACATTTGGAAAATATCTGAATGAAGAGTAAATGCTCCATAAATGTCCTACCAACTGCTGGAGTGCAGCAGCTGAAAGAGTAAATGTTGTAATAACTTTTAGTCCCTTAGCTGTCAAAAATGGTCAGAGACTGTTGACTTGGTGGCAATTGGAGTCGGTTGGAGACGTGCTGTTCAAAATGTGGCTAGCTGTCATCGTTAGTGATGAATCACTTTTTGGATGCTTTTCAAACATTAACCCTTTTACACTTGTCTTCTGGTGACCTGAGCTGGCAGTGGCCGAATGTCTTGAAACTACCGTGGCAGAATTTGGAGCATGGCCTGCCACCAGTCCTCCTTAGGCATTTGATGCCTCCGAATTTTAATTAGAGTCTCATCAAGCTCTGTATATCTGAAAAAACTAGGAGGAGTTTCAAATAAATGATTTACCTCATTTTCAATAAAAAATGAGCCTTCGAGCTTAGTGTACAAGCTCTGTCCTGTTGGAGGAACTGTTTCCTCAGAAGTACTGCTGGATGCAGTGATTTGATTTTCAATGTGAGTGGCCATCCTGTTTGTAAATTGATCTCTGCTGATCAATTTTCCTGTGCTGCTCAACAGGCTAGGCAGTCCTCTTGCTTGTAGCATTCCCATTCTGAGTTTATAATCTTCAACTTCAGTCTGTATCTCATAACTTTTTCTTTCTACCGTCTGTACATAACCTCTGAGAGTTAGCACCTTTTTAGCCATGAGGATGGCCTCTGTTCTGTTGGTGATTCCAACGGCTGCCAGCTCCTCTTTGTCTTGCCTGTTCAAAAATTCTATCAATTGGCTAGCTTGCTCAGGTCTGTTTCCTAACACTGTCTTGGCCCTCTGGACATCTGTCTGGGCTTGTACAATTAAATCCATATGCTCATGGATTGTTTTAATGGATTTCCACTGTTTGATAATGGCTTGGGTAATTTTATTCCACAAGATTCTTTTGATTTCTGCCATAGTATTTTCCAGATTGAGCTCCTTCTCCAGGGCCTTTATTTTATCTTTTTGAGCCTTAATCTGTCTGCCCTGTTCTGCTACCGTTATCTTTGATTGATCATATTTGGCATCTATCTCTGCCAGTTTTTCTTTTGCTTTCTTTATTTCATCCGCCTGTAGCTCCATTGCCTTGACAGCTTTGGTCAATTCTTCTACACTGGGGTGAGCATCTGGAGCTGCTGTTGTACCTGCTGCTTCTGTTGTGGGGGCCACTGCTGCCCCAGAAGTTGTTGCTGTTGTGGAATCTGTTGGAGGAGCTTGGAGTGTAGATTCTCCCTTTTTGTCTTGTAATGCTCCTTCCAGCTCTTTCTCTAGTTCTTGGATCCTTTGATCTTGCTGTAATAAGAGGTCAAGTTGTTCATTAACTTGCTTTTCTTTTTGCAATTCAGCTGTCTGAGGGTGTTCTGTAGGTAACAGCTTCAACCTCTTCTTCATGGCATTTAGATCATCATCCTTTTTCTTCATGAGGGCTTTTACCCCGGTTGGATCACTAGGGTCATGCCCTAGATCAACAATAATCTCCTCAAGAGATTTTATCCTATTGTCCTTGGCCTTAGAGGACATCCTCTCAAAATCTAGTTGAGTGTTTGTGTTCTTCAAGATTCTTTCAGCTCATGAGCTAATGTGGCCTTCTCTACCAAAGTGGCATAGACCATCTCCCCAGTCTGCTTGTGGAGTTCAATTTGGTCCATAGGATGTATGTCTTTGGCCAGGACCTCCACCCTTGTTTTGATGAAATCTGCAGTTGTCATTGGCTGCGGCCCCTTGGGTTTGAAATGGCTGAATATTATTTTTTCTTCTTTGAAGTCGTAGACCGACATCAACCTTTCCTGCTGGGCTGGAGTGGCATCTATAAACTGTTTGTAAACCTCAGCCCTCAATAACTCATTTGCTGCCTTGATTTGTTTGAAGGAAGCCTTAGCACCTTTAAGCTTCTGGCTTTGCTGAGAAGAGGATGACACCTCCAAACCAAGCTGTAAATTCTGCTCCTGCTGAAAGGAGCTTGTCCCTGTATGTTGGCTGCCCTCCCTGTCCTTTGCTGTGTTGTTCAAGACATCTTCAGTAATGTCTTCCACTCTGGGGAATCTGCCCTTTGCCTTTTGGCTTCTGGCTGGTGGGAGGATCCACTGAGGGGAGTGGACTCTTCTCTTTGCCTTTTAGTACCCCTCTCTTCA
This sequence comes from Pinus tabuliformis, assembly GCA_031772625.1. Lineage (NCBI taxonomy): Eukaryota > Viridiplantae > Streptophyta > Pinopsida > Pinales > Pinaceae > Pinus > Pinus tabuliformis. The sequence continues at coordinate 607,530,707 of CM062804.1, forward strand.
TGTGCTGGGGTCTGCAAAACTGAGGTAGTTAATGGCTCAGTTTGAGGTGGCGGTGTTTGCATTAGGGGGGTTTCTGGCAGCCCAGTTTGTGGCAGAACAGTTTGTCCTTGTTGCTGCTCTGTTTGTTGTTCTGTTTGCTGATCTTTTTGCTGTGACTGTTGCTCTGACTGTTCCTTTTTTGCTTCATCCTCTGCATCCATTTTTCCTTTTCCTTTATCTAAGCCTGGTGCTGCTGTAGAGAGTGTCTGCGGCGCTGTCCTGGTAACTGAGGTCCCTTCTCCCACTGATTGAGGCAGTCTGAAAGGTACCTGGAGCACATAGTCCAGGTCAATAGTCTTCTCAAGTTCTTTCATATTTTTAAGCATTCTTTCTTCTTCAGTTAAGCTCTCAACTAGAGTGTCCAGCTGCCATTCTTGTAAGTTGGCATACTTTTCTATGTGTGGGTAGTGGCAGTGTTTAATCCCTAGGAGTCTGTACTTAGTTCTCCTAGCAGTGATGAAACCTTGAGGGTCATAAGGGACCCATCGAAAACTGTATGACAATTTATATTTGTCCTTGAGGATCAGGTCTGCAGATTCCCATCCTTCCTTCTTGTTCATGATGAAAGGGCCCAACTCATTTTTGAAGTTAAGGTGTGCCTTTTTCTTGGAGCTGTGGAAATGGGTAAGGTCTGACTGAATCAATTGCCTGTAATACTCCAAGGCAAATAATCTCATAGGAACATACTTGGGTAGCCTGTATGGACAGAGCTCACAGCCATATACTCTGAACACAGTATGGTGTTCATATAGGTACCAATCACCTATTTTGTACTTCTTAGATAGCTGCAAAGCTTTCTTGATCTCATTAGATATTCTAGGTGGAGGGGACTTCATAAGCATGCAGGAGACTGGGTACACAAACTGGTCAACAAATTCACAGTAGGTATAGGGTGAATTTGTGATTTTATGATAGACTGAGGTCCAGAAGATGACAGATCTCCTCTCTCCTTTATTATCCAGCCTTCTGATGTAGCATGGGAAAGCTTCAGAATGATAAAACATGAACAGGTGGTAGATGTAAGCTGAGTATCTGAAGACCCCCTGTCTGTCCATTTTGCTCAATTGATCATGAATCCTATTGGCTATGAACTTAGCAAAGTTATACTTTCGGGCAAGGGGTTGACGTGGGCTGTAAGCAGACAGCAATACGAGCATGGCTTGATCCACATGCTCACTGTTTTGGTAACCTAACACATAGGCTATCATGTCCAGTAGCAGCCTGCCTGAGTCATTGAAATGTTCATGCAGATAAGGGGGTGGCCCTGTAGGCTGGCACTCAGTTCTCATGTAGTTCCTGGTGACCTTTTGCAGCTCCTCACTGGTCATCTTGTCACCAGCTTCCAGCAAATACCTCATGGAGAATGGGATTAGCAACTCCGTTTGATCAAACTGTAACATCTTGTTGATGGACTCAGCATTTATATAAAAAAGGATCCTCCCTGATGGAGTATTGACAGCTCTGTGCTCCAGATCATAGTTTTGAGCACATAAGTGAATGATTTCAGGGAAAACATTCACAGCTGGGAGACAGTAATAGGGCAGGTTTGACTCCCATATTCCATCTGTACCAAGTCCATCCTTATGGTCTTCCCTCAGTGTAGTGAAGGTCTTCAAAAAGTCCCTGTCTCCCTCAAAGTCATCAATGAGACAATCCTTGTCAATAAATGGCAAGGCCTCCAGTTCCTTATTGGTTTGATTTAGTGGAGTAACACTGAGGGAAGAGGATGCAGAGGCTGCCATGATATAATCTGTATGTGTGCAGGGAGAGGTAATAGTTTGATAAGTCTTTAAAGACTTAAGCAGTAGGTAAACTGTACACAATGTGATGTCCTCTTCTAGTGTAAAATTGTAAGCAAGTTGGTAAATTGCTGCAAATTCTCAGGGATGTGGATTGCCTAAGGGGACGTTGCAGAGACAGTGATAATTCTTTAGGAAGAGTGCAGGTGGCCTGTACTTGGCAAAAGGGAACAATGCCGAGTACCTCGGAGGCAATTTTGCAGTTTTAACCCGCGAACTGATTGCTCCAATGTCAAATTGTGGCTTAGGGATGGGGCAGGTTGCTTGGGTTTGGTTTAGGTGATCAGGTGGAGCTGAATTAAGTGAATTTACCAGTCTTTAATGGTGAATTCTACAGAGAATTGGAATTCATGGGCAAAGTGGAAGGAAATGGCAAAATACCTGGAAAATCGACTTGGAAGCTCGCGGGCCGGGTTGTGGAGACTTAGTGCCGTCGAATTCTGAACTTTGAATGGTCGAATTGTCGAATTTGATGGCTGAGTGAGAGGTTTCGCAGCAGCTGTTGGCAACGGCTAGTTTCTCTTTCGCATGAAAATGAGCGAAAACAACTCATTTAGTCGTTTAAATCGTTAAATTTGGCAAAAGTGTGCATTTGGCGCTTTTCCGCCGATGACGTCAGCATGACGTCATGGCGGGGCCCAGATACGGAGGTGACGTGGCGGCTGAGGTGTTTGCCAGGGTGACAGGACACGGTGGCGGGCGGGTACAGTGGCGGGTCCGCGTGGAGGGCCACGGGACACTGGGGCGGGCACTGGCGAGGTGACGTCAGGGTGACATGCAAATGACGTGGGAGGAGAGTGGTATTAGGGGTGGCGGTAAGCGGGTTCCCCGCACCACCTTTGGGCAAAAGCGGTAACGGGGAGGGGGGCTCCGAACAACCCCATCGCCTGCCACGCGTCCCCTGTACGGGATGGCCAAAACCACTTTCCCCGGACGCTAAAGGTCGGCAGGTCGGGGAGTGAAAATGACCGCCCACCTTTAGATCCGGGCGACGGAGATCTGACGGCTGGCGGGCCTTCCGACTGGTCGAGCATGTTTGGGGGGGGGGGGGTCCCGCCAGCGCAATAAAATATTCAATTCAATGATTGGGCGGAGGACTATAGGAAAGTGGGTTTTTTCGCAGTTTTTGGGTTTTTTGGGCTTTTTCAAGGGTTTATATAGGAAAACGGGGTTTTTGTGCGTTTTCAGCAGAGAGACGGTGAGGGTTGAGGGACAGGATTTCTGCTCATAACCAGAGGTCAGAGCACATCCAAGACAAGGTTGACCACAGTCCCAGGTGGACTGAAGTCCCCTTAGACCATTTACTTGGCTATAATGCCAAAAGGAGAATATGTAGATAATGCTGGGATTTATACACCATGGTGTTTAATACTAGTAGGGGAAAAGGTAATATAGGGGATTTACATAGTAGAATTAGAGTTAATATGGATGAGAGGGTGAGTGGAGGGGGAAACCATTTTAGTTTATGTGAAACAAACTTGGTTTTGAGAGTAGATCAAAATGAAAAGATTTTTAGACAAGAAATGTGGCTTTAAAAGATTAAGAACCACCATGAAAACTTAGTCATTTTCATGAATCTTAGCTGATGGGGAATGCTAGAGATGAAATTGGAAGGGAATGAGGGAAATTAGTCAGGGAAATTAGTCATGCTTCCAGCTGCAAATCGATGAAGAAGAACACCTTTGTCAATTAATTGACTTTGCTTTGATACCCACAGTTACCATCTCTGCAATGGTAGGTATAACTTTCTGCAACCCCAACTACTTACCCAGCTACTTGCCTAGCATTTTTATTTCTTCTTGGAGGGTGCACTTGGACTTGCAGACCCTTACTTGCCTTTTCTTTTCTTTGGCTTTTTCTTTTGCTTTTTCTATCTACTTCTAGCCTTATTTCTTCCAAGGTCCCAGATTAAGCTGTTGAGAGCCCTTTCTTCTCTACCTAAACTAGTTGTCTGCCAAGATTAAGCAGTTTGGACAGACTTTTTTCTCTATTCTATAACTCAAAATTGAAACATGGCATGATCCAGGTTAAACTGTTGGATCATCCACCAAAATTGAAATAAGGTGATCAACATTTGAAACACTTTACACACCTCTTGTTCTCTAGGAAATATGGGATCTTTGTGATATCAAAGCAGAGCATATTTGGACTTTCCCTTGCCAATCATGAAATATGAAACCTATTGGTATAGGTATCCAACACTTGGAATATGACGTGGGGGTGATTATATGAAAGAGAGATTTGGTTCAACCCAATCTTTGGTCGGGTGGTACATGGAAGTCCCTAACTTGTTGGTATTTCTAAATGTTAATATGAGGCATTTCCTTATTGTGGTCTATGAGCATTTGTAGTGATTATGTTGGCGATATTATGGCTAAGTTTCCATGGTTAAATGTTGGTTATTTTCTAGTTATATGTTCGTTATATGATGTGTATTATCTATGGCTTTCCTCATGAATTGTTTAGTTATTGATAACTTGATGAATGTATGGAATAATACATCTTCTTGCAGCTATGTGGAGAGGGAATAAATCCTTCTTTGTCATTCTTAGATGAATCTTCAACTACTATGATCAGATATGCATTCATGACCTATAGCTTACGCGTTTGCAATGTGTTTGACGAAATTTCTAGTGTGTTCTAGGAAGTATAGGTCAAGTTATTGCTTAAAGTTTGAATGTCTAGCTTTGTCTTCATGTAAATAATGATTCTAGAAAGTCTCAAATAGTTATAGGCAGTGGTCTGGAGGCTGGCCGTGAATTGTGTCTCAAATCTCAGGACGCCACCCTATGAAATTGAAATTTTGAGCTATAATCGTTTAGCTTTGTCTTCATGTCAATAATGATTCTGGAAAGTCTTAGCGGTTCTGGGCAATGGTTTAGAGGCTGGCCATGAATTGTCACTCAAATCTCACGACCACACCCTTTAAACTTGAAATTTTGGGCTATAATCGCATGGATGCAGTGTCATGTGTGCAATTGGAGCTTTATAACCACACCCTTGCGGGATTGTGCATGTGATTGGGCTATGAAGTAAGAGAAAAACATCCCTAGCTCAGGGTTTGGTCACTTAGGGTGGTTCTTTGGCCCTAAGTGTCTTGTAAGCCTTGAGGGATCTCTATGAGTTATCAGTTGTCGACCCCACTTTCATAAAGAAAGATTGAAGGTCAGGTCATATCATAGTAACTCTTTGTCTCATGTTCATTGTTTACCCTTGTAGGTCAGTGAAATTGGGTAAATGTGGGAGGGGTTGGTTACACTAAAGTATTTGAAACAACTCTCAATATTACTAGCTCTAATGGTTATGAGGTTAGAGATCTCTTAACTTTCCTTTGGAGGAATACCCCCAGAACATATTACAAATTTTTCTCTGTTGATTTTCATACCCAAAGCTACACCAAAGGAATTTAACAAATGAACTAGGAAACTGATGCACTGAATTCTCCCTTCACAAAAAATTAAGACATCATCTACAAAGAGTGATTGAGTTAAAAGGTTTGTTGGTTTGTAGAAATATATTTTTAAGGACTCCCCATTGTTGCATCTTTTAGCAGCTAACTAAGGCATTTTGTGACTAGAAGGAAAAGAAAAGTGAAGGGGAAAACCTGTCTTAATCCCATTTTTGCATGGAAGAAAAGGGGACATTGATCCATTAATGAGGATAGAAAAATAGGTCTTGCTAATATATTTCATTATCCAAGACAAATTGATTTCTAAACCCCAAGTTAATAAGTAATAGCCTAATGTAGAGCTAGCTCACCCTATGAAAATCTTTGGATAAATCATCCTTACAAACCATCACTTTTTGGTTCCTAGTGTCTATGGAATGAAGGCATTCCTATGTTAAGACCATGACATCATGGATCTGTTTGTGGTTTTGAAAACCAAATTTTTCTAGTGAGACTTGGTTAGAGAGAATGCATTTTATTTGAAGGGAAATGGTTTTAGATATTATCTTATAAATCATACTATAGAGGGAAATGGGTTTGAATATGTCAAAGGAAAAAGGATTTCAATATCATGGGCTTAGGGTGATGAAGGTGGAGTTGAAGGGGGTGAACATATGGCCAGTGGTCTTTGAGTATTTGAAAACCTTGAACAAAACATATCCAATTAAATAAAAAAATCCCTAGTAGATGTAAATGGGTAGTTTATTCGATCCCATGTTTTTTTCCTTTTCAAATCTATGGATCAAAACTTCCAATTCTTTTTTTCTATTTTCATCCATCAAACCTTCATTTTCAAATTTCTCAATAAAGCAAGGAAGATGTAGAGAAACTTGTATGATGGAGTTTATGGTAGCTTTTGATTCTTCCCTATATAGGTCCTGACAAAGGTAGGTCCTTTGGTCATTATATCTTGAAATGATGCGTCATCAGATTCGTTTGGTTTGGGATGGCCCAGATGTTGCTTATGGCCTTCTTATGTTTGGTGAAATGGTGAAAATTTATTGTGTTGTCATCTCCTGCTTGTATCTAAATAGCTCATTTTTTCATCTACCATTCCTTGTCTTTATCTAATAATATTTTTATTTGATTATCTTCCAAATTATTGATATTACCCTTTTATCCTTTGATTGAAGGCCAAATCCATCATTGTCCATGATATATTTACTGAGAACTTCTACTTCTAGGGAGTCCTTCAGTCATGTTCCATCTTTTGTTTTTCTCAAATCTGAGCCACAACTTTAGATTTTTTTAATTTTCCAGAAACTAGATGGAAGTGAAGCTCTAAAATCAAGGTTGATAGGTTTCCATGAATATTTGATAGCCTACAAAAAGGTGGGATCTTTGAACCAATGAGGTTTTAATTGAAGGGTCATTAGAGAAATTTTGAGGTCTAAAATGGGCCTCAAAACAAAAATGTAAAACCAAAAGCAGCTTTATAGGAACTAATAGGAATCAAGATTATGATGTCAACCATGGGGGGTAATTCACCATTTTTGGAATAAAAAAATTAAAAAATTAAAAAAACTACTTTTTCAACTCGTATTTTTAACTTATCTCCCTATGATTTTACTCAAATTTTGAGCGAGAGCACTCATTGGATGTGGAATTTAATTACTCATCCAAGGAGTACCAATGTTGCATACTTTCGATGGACCCTGCTACATGAAAAACATAATTGCAATCACATTTTTCATGTATTTCTCATTTTTCATGTACTGGGGTCCATCAAAAGTATGTAACATGTGTACTCCTTGAATGAGGAATTAAATTTTTCATCCAATGAGTGCCCCCACTCGAAATTTGAGTAAAATTGTAGGGATATAAGTTGAAAATATGTGTTGAAAAAGTAGTTTTTTCTTTTTTCCTTCTAAAATTTGATTATTTCCAGTATTATTTTATAATATTTCTTAGGAGACCCATTTCAGACCTTAAAATTTCTATAATTCTTGGTGGTTTCTGTGATGTGGGTGAAAGTTCCAAGAGGATTAGACAACTATTTGGTCTCCCCTAAAGGATACCCATTGACAAATTTGGACATTCATTTCTAAGATCTACTTAGATACCAGGAACCCATTTCAATCATGGAATAACTAACTCGGTTGTTCCACCAAGTGGGGAAAGGTTTAGCAGGTTGAATATTCACCAAGAAAACATTCTCAAGGACCTATAATATTGATTAGCCAAAGGTTTCAAGTGTGCCCTAGGACTTGAGATATCACTTGCTCCTATGGGAAAATTTAAGTCACCCCCCAAAATATATTTGGCATTAGTTAAATGCGAAAGATGAAAAGTGTTTTATCAGAAGGGTGATCTATTAGTGTATGACCCATACATATTTTGGACAATTAAGGTTGAATCCAATTCTATTGAATGGAGTTCCAATCGGAGGCCCGACCAATGGACCAAGTAGAGAGGAGCGTGAGGTCATGTATCCACAAACCATAAATCAAATTTATCATCCTGCCAGTAGCACCAATGCACAAGAAGTCCCATCCAGTTAGAATACTAGAGAGAATATGAACCACCTTTTCTCCTTCCACCATGATTCCTTATATAAAAATAGCAAAGGGATTGTGTGTCTTCATCATATGTCGAATGTCCAATTTTTTTATGGGCTTAGCCAATCCCCAGTAATTGAGGGTGATAACCTACGTCTAGAAGCCCCTAGAGGGGATGATTCTCTAAGATCCCATATAATGGATTCCTTCTTTCCACTTCTAACTTCCTCGTTTTCCTAGGATTTTTCTCTTGAGATATTATATTTCCACTCTCTAGCGGCAATTTTAGGTTCCTCCTCCTCAAAATTTCCAAGCTCACCAAATGGGAGATCCCCCAAGGGCCAATATAGAGAGCTCAACTCACCCATTGGTGAATCCATAGTTTTCCTATAGGAGCAAAAATTGTAGCCATGACCCAAACCCAAGGAAAGGAGAGATTTTTTGTGGAGTCAAAGGGGAGCACAGTGGTTGCGTCACACAAGGAGCTTGCATAGTGGGTGAGGGGGGATCAAAATAGAAGCTATAGGAATGAACAAAGAGATAGAGGGTGTAGTCATGCCAGAGATATTTGATAGAAAATATCACAAGTGAGTGGTTGTAGATGAGGTAACTAAAGAAAAAATTGCAAGGGAAACATGTGCAGTAAAAATAAAAGGGAGAGATGCAGAGTAAGTACTCTTACCTAAGAGAGGCTTAGGGAGGGTTGGACTAGATCTAGATGTTTAAATTGTAGGATCTAGAGGATCTTAAAGTTGTGATCGACAATATAGGCGCTCGATAACTAATAGTAGTTGTTTAAGGAGCTTGAGGATTTTCCTATATCACTATAGCCAACATAGGTGCTCTAGGAACTAGAGGCTTTGCATCTGCCAGTGTGAGATTCGACCCTCAGATAAAACCCTGCATGGGATTCTCTTAGGGGTTATACATCTCCTTGACCCAACACTTCCCTGCTCCATCCTTTAAGTAATCGACTTGCAAGTAACCATACATTCCACACTTCCCACGTTTGGACAACACACCCTTAAAATCAAGGGGTTGACGATAAGAAAACCACCCCCTTTTATTATGATGAAATTGACCAAACCCTTGGATAAATTTATCCCTACTAATACTTAGGCCATTCCCATGTACCTCGTCTCTAGAAAAGAGTGTTTTGTGTCTTAGAAAAACCATAATATATTTTTTATTTCCTAAAACACATCTAATGACCATAGGTGAAGAGGGAGCCTTGGTAAACATAATTAAATTAAATGAATTCTAGCTTATCAGTTTAGACATCAAATTCAATCATTCAACTCTTGAGAAGTAGGGCTTGGTTCCCCCAAAACTAGCATTGATTCAGGACTAGTCTAACATCTTAAATGGAGGAGGTTACCTAGGCTAACCATCCGCACATGAGAATGAAGAAGCACAATGCATATCCTAGCAGAGGGAGGGAATTTTGTGTTGTCCATTTCTTCAAACCCTCCATTGACATTTCTCTACTAGTAAATTGATTGATTATGGTGCAATACTCCATGCGAAAAACATCATTTAGTTGGATGTCATCCCCTATAATAATGTTGGGCTCCGTGGTCTTTCATTTGAGAAAATTTTCTTGGGATCACATTGGGCCTAGGAGAAGTGGGGCCTTTTGCTTTAAAGTAAGGGAAATTGTTTTGATGTTGTTGGTTTTCCCGTTGAGCATATTTGGAGTGAGTAAATTGGTGATGAAACTAACTAAGGGTAGTTAGGTAGAGGAAAAAGAGTAGAGATTCACTAAAAATAGGAGGGAGGTTGGCATTGTTGGTCTAAGAATGGTAAGGATAGACTACAATAGGAGGGCTAGGTTGCTCATAAATTCTAGGGATGATCACAACATCATGATCTCTAGACAATGTGATAACAAATAGATTGACATTAGGTATGGATGATTGGATAGCAGGGGGAGGCATAATGGGGGTAGATTGTAAAGAAAATAACTCCCCACTTCTTGAAATAATGTATGGATCAACAGCAACCACATCAACACGTGGCATGATGATGATGTGGCAAGGGAAAGAGGTACATATGGAGACTCCTTAGCAAGGATCTTCCAAATAGTTAATAAACTCACTCTATCCATATGGGGAACAAAAAGGTCACCTTATTCTACAATAATGAACCTTGTCTCCATCAAACACACTTATCACATGAAAACCTATTATAAAATAGACCTATTCAAATATACAACCTATATAAAAAAAAATATGAAACATATTCTAAACCTAAATACTAAATTAATATAAAACAAATATTAATAAATTTAATATCAAATAAATTCTAAATCTAAATATTAAAGCAATTGTTAATCTTAATATCAAACTAAATATTAAATAAATTTTAAATTAAATATCATATTTAAATTAATTTTATTTTAAATATTAAATAATTTTAAAATTAAATATTAAATCATTTTAAAATTAAATATTAAATAAATTTCAAAGTCAAAAGAATCTTAACCTAAAAATATTAGTCAAGCTAACGCAAACAAAATTTGCTAACACAAATATTAAGTAAATTTTAAACTTGAATGATTTCTAACCTAAAAATATTATGCGATTTAGTCTACAAATTCTAACCTAAATATTAAATGAAATGCTAATCTAAATATTAAAAAAATTCTAAACTAAATATTAAATATCAAACGAATTCTGCAATCTAAACGGAATATTATGTAATCTAATGTGAGGTGGAATTTCTATCATGCAATTTAAATGTTTGTATTATGAAATCTGAACCCAATCTTAATTAGCACATCCATAAAAGTTGTGATAGTCAAATATTGTTAGGCCATCAAGAGTCGAATAGTGACATTCCTTGGTTTTGTGAGGTTTAATTATTCTTGCTTTATTGGGGATTTTATTTATCTTAAAATTTAATGGGCTGTTTTTTTTTGATGATTTGTATTATAATTTTATAATTTATTAGATAAATGTGAAAAGGGTAAATATAGATTTAGAAATGTATAATATTTAGTAATTGAAATTTCATCCCTTGATGTAAAGGAGATGGTGAGAATATACCAAGATCTTTCATTTATGATCATAAAATAATTATTTATATTAAAAAAAAGTTTAATCAAGATAAAGGGATGCGTATCAATGTAAATATTAGATGAATCCTAACTCAAAGCATTTGAGAATTGCACATGTCCATGTCACTTACAATAATCACACGCTACATAATCCATGATGCTTCCCATGGAATGATACTTCTTATGTATATAAGTTTTAGGAACAAAATGGAGCGAAATTGGTTGAGGATGCCACATACCCTATGACTAGAATGAACACCATCTCCTTTTAGAGGTCTTCACGTATTATTCTCAAGTTCTATAATGTTATGGTTTTAGCTAGTTTGATGAAGAACCTTCTTCTTTCAAATATCATAAATTTGAAGTGTGTAATAGAGTTTAATGATTAACAATGGACTATTAAGTGTTATATCTATGGATGTGATCAATATTTGGTTAAAGGAGTGTGAGAAGGCAACCTTTATAAGCTACTAGCTAATACATTAAGTGCACAATAGTGGAAAGTTGCGGGACAAGCACTTTGGTGACTTATGTTATGGTGTACTTTCTCTCTTAAAAGAGTGTGGTGTAGGGGTTGATAGGCTTCATGGTATAGATGATTTGAGTGTGCAATGGATGTGCACTCTACAAACATTCAAACGTTTATCTTCCATCTAATGAGTGTCCAGAGATAGATAGGGAGATATTCTTGATTTCATCCATTTAGATGTGGTGTCTTTTTCAACATTGACATGTAGTTTGTATTATGCTTCATTGATTGATGATTCTTCTTGCAAAATTTGGATTTATTTGGTGAATACTAAGGATGAAGTGTTCATTAAGTTTATGGAATTAAAATCCTTGATTGCAAGTCAAATAGTGAAAGATCAAGTATCTTAAATTGGTAATTATGAGAATACACCTCTAGGTAATTCGATGTTTTTTTCTAAGGACACAAAGATCAAGAGGGAGTTAAAAATACCTTACAACCTACAACAAGATTGCATTGTATAAAAGAAAAATAAGTTCATCATTGGGACTACTAAGGCCATGTACCATGACATTGAATTACCCATTTCTCTTTGGGTACAAGCACGTGACACATAATAAATTTTATCCTGAACCCATCACTCACAAGATTTAAAGTACAAAATACAAGAGGTGGCGTTAATTGGTGACAAAACCAAGATATCTCATTTTTATTTTTTTTTGTTGTATAGTTTACTTTCATATTCTTGATGCAAAAATAACTAAGCTTACAACATCAAATGTCAAGGGTATTTTGTTTAGTACAATGTATCATCCAAGACTTACCAAATGTACATTATAACTTAGAGGAATGCTATATTATGTGGCAACATAGAGTGTTATGAGGATGGACAATTCTCAAAATCATAAAGGCCTTCCATTATGTTTGAACGAGGAGAAAAAGGAGAAAACCTTGTTGTCCCAAAGTCTGATATGACATTAAAGCAAAAATCATATTCAAATTAGAAAGGTTGAAGTCAAGGAACATAGATCACATTATCTTTAAGTTTACCAAAGAATCCAAGATAACTTATGTAGACATTATAATATGCACAAGAGAAAGCAAGAGTGTGAAATCTTGATTTTCAAGTGATCCATCCAAATAAAATGTATTAGACTTATGTTACATTGGCGTCTTCAATTCTTAAGACAAAGCCTTCTGACTTTGAGGAGGAAAATACAGAGCAAGTATAACAAAATACCATGAGAAAAGAGTACATCTCCAATCTCAATAATGATGCATAGGAGATGGTTCCAAAACCTTTTGGGAATTTGATGATAGATTTCATGGATGCAATTGATGGGAGCATTGAAAAGTCCAAATTCATATTTATTAGTACTCTTAGAAAGGAATTAACCTTTATGAGATTTTTGCTCAGGTTGAAAGAGGTTTTGATATTGAAGAGAAAGATACCCTAGGTATTGCATGGTGTTAATATTCTTATAAATCCCCCAATAAAAAGGAAATTTAAGATGGTAAGGCATAAAGTTAGGGTAGTGAAAAAGGAAAATTCTTATAAACCCCCCAATAAAAAGAATTTTAAAATGGTAAGGCATAAGCTTAGTGTGATGAAAAAATTTTCCTGGCCAACAAAGAGTATTACCCCCCAATAAAACGAATTGTAAAATGGTAAGGCATAAGCTTAGTGCGATGAAAAATGTTTTCCTGGCCAACAAAGAGTATTACCTTACCTATTGCTCAAAAGATACTTAACTCTTACTACAAATGGAATGCATTCCTTAAGGGAAAAAATATCTTATAACCTGTTTCATCTCCTTTTTAAACGTTTAGAGTTATTAGTCCCTACCTTTGGCACTGCAGGGACTCTAGCGATTGCTAGAGCATTGACGATCAATTAATTGTTCTTTTGACCAAAAATTTCTTTGCTTTGCCAAAATTTATCCAAAGTTTTGGATGGCAATTTAGCTTCATGAAAAATTTACCCAAAGTTTTGTTTTCGACCTCTTATCGGAAACTTCACGTGTATCGAGGGAACAATACATATGCAAGGTTTTTCTTATCCAAAGTTTGAAAGGAACTAAAATATTTTGAAAATAATATCCTAACTTTCTGTATCAAACACTTCAAGTAATGCTAATTTTGAAGAGCATTAAATATCAAACATTAAATGTTTGAATGTTTGCGATCTATTTTATTAGATTAGTATGGTAACAATGTTGCTTTTGACAGCTTACCATTTCTTCACAGCTTGCCATTTGTTCTGGTGATAGCTCTAGCCAAGCCACCTGGCAATAGCTCCAGCCACCTGTGACCTCTAGTTTCCACCGCAAAGATGTTGGTTCTTACCATAGAAGGAAACAAATCGCACTCTGTAGGTTAGAAGAGAGAACAGTCACCTCTGTAGGTGCTTGACGAGTAGTTCGACAATTAACCCTGCCATAGTGCAACTACGACCCTGCTTGGGGAGAAGGCTTTATACCCTGCAGATAGAGACAACTCTAATAGGGAGAAGAACCCTGCAGATGGAGAAGGTTTTGAACCCTACAGACAGAGAAGGTTTTATCACGTGGAAGAAGCCAACAATGGTTCTATCAGGTGGAAGAAGCCAACAACGGTTCTATCAGGTGGAAGAAGCCAACAACAACCCTGCCACTTCAATGCCCATAGCAGGGAGAACTGTCAATTCTGCAAGCATTTGAGAACTGTCAATTCTGCAAGCATTCGAGGAGAGGAGCAGTTCTAAAGAAGCTCTTTCAGGTAGAATAAGTCAACAATGAACTTGCAGATGGGAAAAAATAATTTATTCATTTAAATTGGGTCACAGAAACTTACCAGGATAGGAAGAATAGGCAGATTTAACCTCCATGCTAGTGTCCTTCTGCTTACCTGCCAGTATATGATGCAAGCATGGTCACAAAAAATAAATGGGCCCGCTAACTAGCTGTTAATTCCATAGATTTGGTACTATGTTCATTAAACTACTAAGCAACTATCATCCTACATAGGTTTGAAGCAAGTCGGTTTCCAAGGTGAATTTTGGTAAATTTTGGTACTCCTTTCTGTTAAATACGCTTGACAACAATTTACATTCTGCTATTTTTTCAATATTCTCTTGGCCTCTGCCAAGCTTAATAATAATGCTCCCAATTCAAAACCCTTTTCCATTGTATTTATGTAAATGCACCCCCATCAAAGGTCACCTTGGTCAATATGTTGGTGCCCACAACGAATTTAATGTAAATTGGCGATGGTGCCCAGAGTTCCCTGGTGTTAATTTCCATGGCATAAACTATGTAGATCAGGTAGAATGTCATCATGATCTCAAATTCCAGAGCATTTCCCACCCCCACCCTAGAAGACAATGAAAACAACCCCACCCTAGAAGACAACGAAAACAAATTGATGCTTTGCATCCAGTCAACAAGATTTGCTTATAATATTTCCAGTCATACGAAGTAAAAAGGAACCGAACAAGTGGAGAAATGGCTTACCATGTTGTCCATGTTGGTGGTGGTATACTTGAGCATCCCATAGGCAACTGTGGTGCCGAGAATCTAAGCAATCCAGTAAAAATAAATTTTGAAAACACTTCTTAAAAGTGTGATGTGCCCTCCAGCCAGGGGAGCCAGTCCCCTGAAGGTCTCCCTCAGGTCCGATTTTTAACTAGACAGTCGAAGGTCTCCCTCAGGTCCCATTTTAACTTGACAACCTCTGAGTCTCAACTACCTCCTCTATATTAACACTACTTGTGTTGTTGCTAACCTTATATTTTGGGAAAACCTGAAGTGGCTTAGCCTAGCCACCTTGATACCTTGTTGATACATTGCATCCATTAATATCATCTATTGATACACTGCAGCCATTAATATCACCTCTAAGGGCATGTATTGGTTAAAACACTTCTTAAAAGTGTGATGTGACCTCCAGCCAGTCCCCCTCAGGTCTCCCTCAGCTTTGATTTTTAAATGGATAGTCGAAGGTCTCCCTCAAGTCCGATTTTAACTTGACAACCTCAGAGTCTCAGTTGCCTCCTCTATATTGACATTGTTTTTTTTGTTGCTAACCTTTTATTTTAGTGAAAATCTAAAGTGGCTTAGTCTATCCTCCTTGATACCTTATTGATACGTAGCAACCATTAATATCACCTATAAGGGCCTGTATTTATTACAAATTTTCGTCCAACAGCCATGATTGTCACGAAAATGTTAGAGATTATCGTTCTTCATGTGGACATTTGTGTGGGAGAGATTATCATTCTTCATGTGGACCTTCGTGTGGGAAGGAAAGGAAAGTAGAGAATACACGCAATAGTAGAAGTCATCCATATTCTTGTCCTGGGCCAAGTCATCCATCATCTTGTCCTGGGCCAATTCAAAGGCAGATGCCAAGATGGGGATAGATGGAATGTGCATGCCCTCCCTGATGTGACCTCCAACCAGTCCCCCTCAGGTCTCCCTCAGCTCTAATTTTTAAATGGACAGTTGAAGGTCTCCCTCAAGTCCGATTTTAACTTGACAACCTCAGAGTCTCAGTTGCCTCCTCTATATTGACACTGTTTTTGTTGTTGCTAACCTTTTATTTTAGGGAAAATCTGAAGTGGCTTAGTCTAGCCTCCTTGATACCTTATTGATACGTAGCAGCCATTAATATCACCTCTAAGGGCCTGTATTTGTTACAACTTTCAGTCCAGCAGCCATGATTGTCACGAAAATTTTAGAGATTATCGTTCTTCATGTGGACCTTCATGTGGGAGAGATTATCATTCTTCGTGTGGGAAGGAAAGTAGAGAATACATGCAATAGCAGAAGTCATCCATATTCTTGTCCTGGGCCAAGTCATTCATCATCTTGTCTTGGGCCAATTCAAAGGCAGATGCCAAGATGGGGATAGATGGAATGTGCATGCCCTCCCTGTTGCGAGGGTATCCAGGTAGTGGAGAACACATGTTTTACATGCAAGAGGGGGCCCACATGGTAAGATTCATGTCGAGTGGTCACTACTAAAAAAATGAAAGTGTTTATTTAATTTAGTTCAATGAAAGTGTTTATTTAATTTAGTTCTCAAAGTTGGTTCAAGAAACATGATGATGGGTATTGCTAGTAATACCTTGTGGGATATTACTTCTTTGAATGCTACATCGGTTACATCGGCTATCGAGAATGCCTTGGGGATCACATCATATTCCTTTTAGACAAGCACCTAGGAAATCGGGTGGTTTTTCTCAAGGACACATCTTATCATTATCTGTTTCCAGGGCTTAGAAAGGTATTCATTTTGATCCTTCTTCGAATATCCATTCCTCTGGTAGCAGGGTAGTCATTTTGATCCTTCTCTAAATATTCGTTCATCTTCACAGTCAGATGTGCTTATTGCATAGATGATGGAAAGGTCCATAGAATCTTAGGGTGCAGGGGTACACATTTATCATAGCAGAGATGAGGAATGTTGTCTAACAAAAGGATGATTTGGGTGCAGGTACTTTCTGAAATTCTCTTACATTTTAGATTTGCCAACATTTGATTCTTTTCAAATATTCCCTTCCATTTTTAGATAGAATAGACCCTTTGACCATGCTAACCTCTAAGATATTGATATTCACCTCATTCTCGGAGGTCATCTGACGGTGGGTAGAGCATCTCAGCCCAGCCCTGCCCTGGCAGCGAGCATACAATCGTCTATGATTTGTTTTCCAATATGATCTTCCATGCTTTCCATTGGTAAACAAATAACCAACCACTTTCAACCCTCTATTGAGCCACCTTGACTAATAACATGAGAGTCTCGGTATAGCCCTAATAGATGAAAGGGAAAAAAGAAAATAGAATAACCCATTATACTCCACTCGTCGACTCTGTCCATTTATTCCAAACAATTCTTCCACTCGTCGACTTTGTCCATTTATTCCAAACAATTCTTCTGGTTATGCCTGACCTTCCTAACAAGATAAGATAGGTAGGCCGAAGATAAGATATGGAGGTATCTATTCGGGATGGCCCACTTCTTCTTACCAGGATGGCCCTAGACCATTGCTTTCTTACCTTAGCAGAAGTAGAAAAGCTCTGGCAGACAGAAAGGAGTATAAGGGCATAAGACTGATGGAAGTACAACTAGTTCAGATAAGATAATAAGTAGCTAGTGAAGTCGCTCGCTCACTAACCAAGACCAAGGAAGGTTACTTTTGCTAGGGGTGAATCTGCTTCTAGAACCAAGTAAACCACTTCTAGTTCTGAAGCAACCGGGTATGGAACTAATGGGGTTATGGCTATCCAATAATGTACACTGTATCTCAATCTTGAAAAGGCTTTCTAATAAAAAAGACACCATGTTTACCAAGCAGCTTTCCCACCTCGTACGCCAGGTTGACATAACAAGATTTCCCATTTATATAGATACATATTTTCCACATATCATACGCCATGTTAATAGATACAGATTTACCAGCTGCTTGCCTCAAGAACCAGTAGCAATGCCAGTGGTTAGTCCTATGCAGTCCATCAAGTGCAGCGTGGACCTTTCATTATCTGGGTGCTCTCCTCCTAGTCATGCCTCCAACGATATGTCTTGTTTGTTTAATTGTTGTAATTTGCTTCATGTGGTTTTGATGCATGTTGTTCTTGGCTTCTTTTTTTATTATTTCTTATCAAAGCTTTTAGGGCACCCCGTAGCAGCTGCATAGTTGTGCTTGTTGCATCCATATCCAATAATTTCTTTTACAAGGGAAAATAGCCACAGTGGTGCACCTCTAGTTTAGAAAATTTTCACTCTTGCTTTGGCACTAAAATTGGATATTTGGGTACAGGTGAAAAGGAGATATTCATTTTCATATATGCTTTTTGAATGCACAATTTCAAATAATATGTGGTCTACCAATCAATTGCAGCTGACAGTAAGGGACATAATATACATAGAGGAAAACAATGGTGCAATTAAAAGGGTAGAAAGAAGTGATGAATTTGCCATGGAATTTGATATTGAAGCAGAAGAATATGTTCCATTACCAAAAAATGAAGTCCACGTGAAGAAAGAGATAGTTCAATTACATTTTTATCTTGTATATGCATTTTTAAATTAGCTACTTTTTATTTAAGATACAAATATGGGTAGCACTTCTCACAGTGTGACTTTAAAAGTTCAATGAATGAATGAATCTTGCGCAATTGCTAGTTGCTACTCATTGACAGAATATAATTTAGTTGAATTTCTCTAAAGATAGGAGGGATTTTCTTCAAGTCATGTAGCATATTATCAGCGGAAATTTCACATATGCTAATAGTCTAGACAATTAGAGAATATAGTAGAGATCCATTTTAACATATATGGAGTTGATTTTTATTACTTTGTTTATTCTTTTGAACATATGTAGTAGAAAGTAGTGAAGAAACTATATGGGCACTTGGAAGGTAGATGACATATTACCAGAAGCAGGATTGTAACAAATAAAGTTTTTAAAGAAAGTCCATACTTGGCTATATGAAGTTAGAATTTATTAAATTCCTGAAAGATATGTTATTTCAAGCACATTCATTATATTAGGAATTATTGTTGATGTCTCGTAGGTCAGAGTCAATACCAAACTTATTTTGGGTCCATTAACAAGGTGAGACAGGTTGCACTAAATGACTAAGTGTGGAAATATAAGGCACCATAAACGACTAAGTGTGGAAATATAAGGTACCATTGTCGTAATGTCAGCTTCCAAGTGCCTCTTCTTGGGTTGTGCCACCTTCTTCTTAGTGCTTTCCAATCTTGTCGCGGTATGTTGAGGTTATTATTTTGGTATTTCTCTTACTCTTATCATGAAAATTCCATGCACAAAGTCCTCAGGCCCCTGTCCTGGCCTGTGCTCAGACACCAATCTAGGAACTCCCATGAATAAATTTCAGCTTCCCTTTCTGTAATTTTACCCTAGCCATATTTCTTTTCACGATACTTGTGCAGTGGACCCATATTGATTTTCACCCATATTGATTTTCACGACACTTGTGCAGTGGACTAGATCATACCTCATATAGATACCTCTTTATATAGGTCTGAAATGATCTCGATTTTTCTTATCAGCTGCTTTCCCTTTGTTTTTTTTAACACTAGGACAATCGGTAACTGGTGAGAGTTATCCTGGGCAGGCCCAGGATCAAATCCAACTGGCTGCCACTATAAACCTAGGCTAGGTGCAACAACCTGCAAGCCACACATAGCAAGAACTTATGCCTCAACAAGAGCCGAGACGTCCACTCTGGGGTCGCCTACTCTTCTAGCCAAGACACAACAGGCCATGTACTCAACGAGATTTGAACCTCCGTCTCGTGGGTTTCACCCAACGAAACTTACCGTTAAACCCCATATCACTGTACTAGATATGAAAAAATTTAGTTTCTGACAATCACACCACTTATACCAAAATATTAATATCTGTGCGATGTAGAATTTCTAGAATAATTCTGATAACCTAATGAGCTTTTTTGTTTTAACTTGAAAAAAATTGGCTTTGTTGTCCATTTTGTTTCAGAAGTGCATTGCTTTCTTGTTTCAGGAGGGATGGTGTGATAGTCAAGGAACCCTTGAAGAAGTTCACGCAAAATGGAAAATGAGACAAGAAGGTGAAATCACATGTGAGAGGAGCCATTGCTTATGCTCTTTCCCATCAAGTACCCAACTATGTTCAATGTAGATAAGTCACTTGAAAATTCATTTATACAAGTCCTTGAATGGATGCTCTATTTCTGGCAGATTTTAATTATTATCGTCAAATCCTCTGCACAAGACCTCAAATGTAGATGTCAAGTTTACATTTAGATGTAGATGTCGGGTTTACATTTTGAGATTTTATATGCTTATAACTTTTATGTGTGTATTATTAAACATCTTTACTATAACTTTTATAGTAATCATTCTAGCAAAATCATGGCATGCATCCATGTATATAGGTCCCATCGTTCATGATGGAGTGAGTGCAATTTCTTTAGCTATATTTCTCATTCATATGTAGATGAAAGATAACACTCAGTTCCATTGGTGCTAAGTTGAGAACATCAATGCTCTAACAATTGCCTTGTATCTACATGTAAGGTATATTTAGTTAAATAAATTACTAAACAGAACTCCAATTATTGACAAAACTCAACTCCAATTATTGACAAAACTCAACTCCAATGGTTAACAAAACTCTCTATACAATTTTAAGATTGCAAATTGCTTCACGGCACTGAGATTACATGTCAGCAGCAGCAGGGACTACCGCTATGCCAGTTGCCCTTGTTAGATCATGATGGTGCACTTGTTAAATTACTACGTAAAAATATATGGAGTCCGTACTTAGCATATATGAGACACACTACCGGAGATAATTAGTTGGAAAAATGTTCTTAGTCAGTGTTATCTTTTAACCACTTATTATCCATGTTGTCACGTTAGGGATAACGCATAGTTAAATTATGAAATATTTTTTTAGAAATTAAAGTGTAATTTTAATTTAATAATTTTATATTTTTTACTAATTATTTTATTTAAATTTATTTTAAATTTATTTGTGATGTAATTGGTTGTTTATTTGAAGATTTTATTGGCAAATGCTTCGTTTGGCATACCCCTGCAATAACGATGATACACTTGTTTTGTCTACGTCATACCTCCCAGAACTAAATGCATTGTCTACGTCATACCTAAAAAATACGAGAAAGTCAATTTGCAAATTTACCTTCATCATGAAGCCATGCAAAGTAAATGAGTTTTTGACACTGCATACAAGCTCCATCCTTGCAATACTTCAGTCAATCAAATCTCTATAAATATCTGCACAGAGTAAGTGAAGTTGTAAATGTTTGAGCGTGTTACACAGGAAGGAGTCTTTGCTTTGCTATCTCTGAAAGTCATGTTTTGATTTAACACTTGTCCTACCATTAAATTAATGCATCTACATTCTTAATTTAGCCTCATGACACGTAGTTTAGCTGGTTTCTTGTAAGGTCGAATTTATGGAGCTACAATTGTGGAGCGAAAATCGGTGGGCGTGTGAAAACACATTTTTTACTGTGTGAAAATAGAGAGATGTAAATATCTCTAAAATTTCTAGATTCACTATGGTGAGTGGAGCTTAATACTCCAGTGTTGGTTTGTAAATGTTTTTTTTCATGAATACAAAATCCAAAGTATTTTCCTACGCACTCATTCTGGAATTTCAATTTTATTATATATCAGTGCATTTTCAAACAGGACATGTTATAAATTTTGAAGATGACAAAGTTTGATGCTCAATATACACACAGGAAACATTAAATGTTATTCTTTGTGCTAACAACCAAACTACGATGCCACAGGATGCTTCTAGTCCAATCCAAATCCCATAGCTGCAATATAAACTCAACCCTAGTAGAGAATGCCAACGAACTAAGACAATAAGATTTATAAAAGACAAAAAGGGATTCGTGTTGGGTGGTTTGCAATGCAGAGAATATCAAATTTATAGAAGTTGATCGCTTTTTCCATGAACAACTTAAGAATCAAAGTAATTAAGTTCACTGCAAAGTTCAAGGATTCTATATACTGAAAATGATCTCAGGAAGTCTGCATCTTACATGACAAGGATATAAACTAAGCACCAACCTTCATTCCAACCAGTCAGTCAAGGATCTTCATATTACAACTTATGTCATGGATGATATCACGTTGCCTTTCTGTCACATCTCTAGATAATAACATTATAAAAATCATAGTAAAATAAAAAATTGATTTCATATATATCTATTGTAATAAATAACCAAGCTAGTACACCTATCGCATATGAATTAATGACTTGATACAAGCCTTACGCAAAGTGTACAAAATGAATATAGCTTGATATTTCACATATTGGTAATATTCATCGGTGACTTCGTTGTACACACAGTAATAATTTTTTGGATAATCCCAAGGTTGTTAAACCTAAAGTCTAATACAATGAACTTGGTACCCCCCAGAGCTCGCGGGAGCAGGGTTTTGGGTTCTTCTAACTGCCTTCCAGCTGTTGGGAACCTTCTCGAGAAGGTCTCCTCATCAATGGTCCTTCATAAGGCGACTCCATCTGACGGCGATGAATGAACCCTTAACTCCTTTGACAATTGCATCGTTGAGTGATTTTGGCATTTCACTTCCTGTCTGGCAGAGCCTTCTGGTTCCGGCCCATGGTTTCAGGGTTTCACACAGGTTCGCTTCTACCCCTCTGTAATATTGATGAAGTTCCTCCTTCTTTGTCGTAACTCCGCCATGACTATATGCTTGGCTGCTAGATTCACAGAGAATGTTTTGGCGCTTACTGCTTCAAAGGATTTATCCTGTCGCAGCAGTCCAACCTCGCTAATTGGTTTATATATTTGTTCTTGGAATATCGCATGGCAATATTTTCATTAATTCAATTATGTTAATAAGTTTCTCACATGGTTTTGATAGGTTTCGCCGAAGGGTTTCATACTGCATGACTATGCTTGTTCAAGAACAAAAACTTACCTCCTTGTACCTATCTGAGGGTTGCAGACTTATTACTCCATCCAGCCTCTGGGTAATGTGAATGAATGTCCTAGAAACTCTTGGACTGAAAGATTCAGAGTCTTATTGGTTTATTGGCTTATTATGCCAGCTTCTTATGTTGCTCTTAGATTATTCTTAGATTTATATCTGTTAGGGCATATACGTTCCTAGAATCTGCATAAAGATGCCCTGCGGCTACATTTTTCTTAAGTTCTAAGCATGGTGCCATCGTTCTTTCTATTTAAGGTTCTGGGTATGAGGCTGGAGATGGGTTTGCAATTTCCCAATGTAAATTAATTCCTATCTAAGCTTGTATCAATTATAAGATGGTAATCTTGTATCGAGAGTTTCCTAACTAGATATAGGGCTCTGTTATGATGAATTTATGTGCCTTGTATATATGATAGTTACATGGTTTGCATAATTGGAAGGAGTCGGGTTTCTACCCTAGCAAAGATCTATTCTTTTTACAAAGATCTAAGATGTTTATCTGAGTTGGCTCTTGCTTCTTTGTTTTTAAGAAGGCATTAGCCAATTACCCATTACATTTTCTTCGATTTAGATTTTATGATTCATACATGTCATTTTAGCATTTGTATCTGCATGCAGTTGGGGTTTCTACCCGCCTCCCAACACAAATAATACTTATTATTTTATTATAAATCTCTGATATTTTTCGCAGCATAGTTTTCTTATGTTTTTACCCAAATGTCCCATACTTGTTTTGGGTTAAATTTCTGGGTTGAAATTCAACTAAGTTTTGAATGGAAAGACTTTTTCATTGTATCTTATTGATAGTTCCGATTTTCCCCTTTTTCTTAAGGGAAAATTCTTTCAATTTTCAATTCAGAATAATTCAAATAGGCTTGATTTGACCTTAGAATTTAATCTATTGTTCATTGCTTGTATTTTCTTAGCAAACGAAGTATTAAAAGTGTTGAAAACCTACATTTGTTATTCTTGTAACAGGTTGTATGTGTAGTATTATACATTTCTTTTCCAGAACCGTAATCCTCTGCTTGGAAAGTTTCTAAATAGTTCTAAGAGTTCTCGCTTTTTGGTTTACTGATTTCTTAAAGATTTATGTATTATAAGCCCTAGGTGATGGACTCTCCTAAAGGAAAATTTGCTACTCTGTTTTATAGATCTTACTGTGTTTTCTTTAGAACTTACTAGTTTCTATTAGATAGCTAGCATGCGGATTATGTACTTCTAATGATAGTCATTAGGCCTTTACTGAATTAGCACATTTAACCCTTTCCAAATAGATTACATGTCTTTATTTCAACAATACGTTTAACTTTCAGAAAGATGTAAATACTTATCTGATTTCTGTAGTAATTATTGTCAACTTCTTGGATCCATTTCGACTATAAGTTACCGAATTTTCTCCCAACCTTGAGACCCGCTTTCAAGCTTGAGTCTCCCCCCGAGCTATTACTCACATGCAGGATGTTTTCCTTTAAGACTAACAGTCTTAACATGTCATAGTTATCTAGTCTTAACCAGACTTAGCCTATGAACCCATCTGACATATCAGCATGGTATCTTTCATTTTATTTCTCCTTTCTTGATCTCAAGTACCAATACCCTCTTGATCTCTTCCTTGAGGATACATATTCAAGGAAGTAGTTAGGGAAAGGTAACCGCCTATCCTAACTACCTGACATGTGAGAGTTACATGATTTTCATCATCAATACATTCATTTCACGCATAACTTAATCAAAATAATAAATATATAAACTTAAATAATAACATTCATTTTTTTTAACTACAATAATTAAATATTTATAATTACTAGGGACATCACATCTTCCCCCCCTAATATTAAACATCATCCTGATGTTTCTCTACTACAAATAGATTTGGAAAAGTCTCCCTCATAACTTATTCGTCCTCCCAAGTGGCCTCCTCTGGCCCATAGTGTTTCCATTGCACTTTAACTTGGGTGATAACTCGTCTCCGCAGCATTACTTCTCTCCGATCGAGTATACCCAGGGGTTCAACCAAGAACTCACCTTCTAGTTCGACCTACACATAATAATAATAAAATTAGTCAACTCTTTCATGTGGTAGTCTGCCTTGGAAATTATTTAGAATACACTATGTCCCTTATAAATAATCTAATTCTCTGTATATCCTGCCAATTGATTATATGGTTGGGATCATATATATATATATATATATATATATATATATATATATATTAACACAGAAACATGAAAAACATTATGCACACATATGTGGCTGGGCAAAGCAAGTTGATAAGCCACAGGTCCAATTTGGGCCAGGATTTGGAAGGGACCACAAAATTGGGTGCTAATTTAGCACACCCACCCCAATGTAGAGTACTCTTCTTGGCTTGTACACGAACATAAACATGATCTCTGACTTGAAACTCCAAACTTCTCTTCCGGTCAACAAAATTTTTTTGTCGATCCTAGGCAGTCTTTAAATTTGAGAGCACTTTTTAACCATATCTTCCATCTCTTTTAACATGTCAGGACACAACATTAATTTATCCTCTGAGCTGCCCCAACTCGAAGGTGTCCTCCACCTGCGTCCGTATAATATTTCAAACGAACTCATTTGCAAGTATGTATGGTAACTATTGTTGTAAGAAAACTCCACCAAATGTATATAATCCTCCCATTTAGAAGGTTATTGCATTACATAAGTCTGCAACATATCTTCCACTATTTGATTCACCCACTCAGTCTTCCCCTCCGTCTGAGGGTGATAGTAAGTGCTAAAATGCAGTTGTGTGACTAAACCTCCAAATAAGGCTTTCCAAAAAGTTGATGTAAATTTTACATCGCGATTGGAAATTATAACCCTTGGTATTCCATGTAGTCTAAAAATATTTTTCATGAATATGTTAGCAATTTGAAAGGCCTTAAAAGTAGACTTTACTGGTATGAAGTGAGCAGACTTGCTCACCTTGTCTACTACCACCATTATTGAGTCATTCTTCTTTTTAGACTTAGGTAGAATTATAAGAAAATCAATGGAAATAGTTTCCCATTTCCATTTCGGTATAGGCAATGGGTAGAATAGTCCAACTGAGTGCTGGTGTTCTGATTTCACTTGTTGACACTCCAAACAATGAGCCAAATATTCAGTCACCTCTTTCTTCATACCAGGCCAGAAATATTCCTTTCTGAGTGTAGTGATTAATTTCTGATATCCGGGATGGCCTACATAAGGAATTTTATGGTATTCATCTAAAAATAATTGTTGAATATTTTTCTAGTTTGGTGTATACATTCTCCCTCTGTAAATCAACATACCTTGTTGATTTACCTCATATCCCAATTGTTGTTTGTTGTGGTTCGGATTTTAGTTTGTTGCCATAAAATTTTATATTCAGGATCTTGTATTGCTGCTCTTTAATTTGCTCTTTAAAAGTGGTATGTACTTCACTAAAAGAGACTTCATAAATACAGTTTACTTTCTGACTTAAGGAATCCACAACTTGATTTTCTTTTCCTTTTAACTGTTTGATGTCGAAGTCAAATTCACTCAGGAAATCGACCCAGCTTTCTTGTTTAGCATTCATGGTAGGCTACTTGAAATAGTTAGTTAAACTATGATGATCTATCATTAATAAAAATTTCTTACCCAATAAGTAATGCTGCCACATTTTTAATGCGTGGATTACTGCCATCAGCTCCAAATCGTAAGTCAAATATTTTTGTTCATGCTCCTTAAGTTTCCAAGACTCATAAGCAATAACTCTGCCCTCCTGCATTAACACGCTACCAACACCTTCCTTCCTGGCATCTGTACAAACAATGTATTCTTTATTTGGGTCTACAATACTTAGAATAGGTGTGGCTTTAAACAAGTGCCTCAGCTGGTCAAAACATTTTTGACAGTCCATGGTCAAAGTGAAGGTTTTCCCTTTCTTTTGCAAAGAGGTAATGGGGTATTCTGCCCTGGAGAATCCTTCAACAAACATCCTATAGTATCCAGCCAGACCCATGTATGATCTTATATCAGCTACATTCTTGGTACTGGCCATTCCATTATGGTTTTTATTTTCTCTGTGTCCACAACAATCCCATCTTTAGTAATGATGTGTCCCAAATATTGAATTTGTTCTTTAAAGAAATCACATTTGTTGTACTTGGCATACAATTGATGCTCCCTCAAGGTTTGCAGGAAAATTCGTAGGTGTTCCTTATGCTCTTATACATTCCGGGAATAGATTAATATATCATTAATAAATATTAGTACGAACTTATCTCAATATTGACGAAAAATGATGTTCATTATACACATAAAAGTCACGGGAGCATTAGTTAGCCCGAACGGTAACATAATGAACTCGTAAAGCCCATAGTAAGTTCTAAAGATTGTTTTGGATGTATCTTCTCCTTTATCCTAATTTGATGGTACCCTAAGCAAAGGTCAATCTTTGAAAATACGGTCTTTCCCTTTACTTGGTCAAACAATTCATCAATACGAGGCAAAGGGTACTTATTCTTAACTGTCAACATGTTTAGTTGTCAGTAATCCATACACATCCGTAAGGTTTCATCTTTCTTCTTGACGAAGAGTACAGGAGCTACCCAAGGTGAGACACTTGGTCGTATATACCTTTTATCAAGCAGTTTGTGTAACTGCATTTTCAATTCAGTCAATTCTAGTATGCTCATACGATAAAGGGTTCGGGATATCAGGGCATCTCAAGGGATCAACTCAATAGTAAAATCTATATTCCTCTTTGGAGGCAGTTCCAGAATCTCCTCTCAAAACACATCTGGGAAATTTTGTACCACAAGTATATTTTATAAAGTACTAGATTTTTCTGTTGAATTGATATACCCCACCTGTATGGCATAAATCTGACATCCCTTTCGAATACATTTTACTAATTGAGAGGTTGTTACCAGTCTTATTTTCAGTGTTCTTTGTATCATACCTGCTTCATCCATGTATTAATTAATTTTATCTTTACAATTAATGAGGGACCAACGCTTCTCCTGCCAGTCCATACCTATTAGAACATCATATTATCCTAAAGGTAAGACATTCAAATCTGCCATAATAGGCTGACTTGCTAGCTTCATAGGGCAATTGTTGACTTTAGCCAACACCCTTCTCTTTGCCCCTGTGTCGAGTTATACTAGCCAAGGTTTTTTAAATTTAACAGATTGTAAATGGAATTATTCAACTAATTTTGGACTTATATAACTCAAAGTAGCTCCTTGATCAATCAAAATAGATATAGTTTGGGCAAAGATCTTACCTTCGAATTCCACCATTGTTGGTTGGTATTCCTCCTGATGATCTTTGAGGGCAACATTGATTTTAGAATACTCCTCGCCACTTCTCCCATAGTTGATGCTTCTTGAATCTGCACCACTTGATCTGTTCCCTTGTGGTACGGACAATTTTTAACATAATGTGGTCCTCCACATCCTGTCAGGCGGAAAGAGTCGATTGTGCGGACACAACCAACCTCCCTAGGAGCCTAAGACTCTCTAGTGACAAACAAGACAAACAAGAGCAATCCTTCTCTAAACATGCATTTACTATACGGGAAATCAAGTGTTTAGATCCTACCTGTAATCCAACGCTGTTGTAGCAGTCCAGCTCCGCTGATCTGGATGAGCTCTTCCTTCACTTTGAAACCTGCATACACTAACAATCAAACGATTAAATAGCACTTGATAATCTCATAGAATAAAACATATTTAACACATAGACCAAGGAGTACATGAAACAACTCATAAATAACAAGTTATTGAGAAGAATGGACTCATTTGCATTAATAGGTAACAAAAGGAACAAATACAACCTGAGCCTTGGTGTTGTGCAAGTCCCTCCCAGGGTCCATCAAGAGTTCTCCTTTACTTTGACAAAGCTCACCCACTTCCAAATAGAACAAGCAAAGATGGAAATCTCTCCTCACAAGCTTCTAAATGGGAGTCCTAATTCCTGCAGCATTTACCCTTAGAAATGTATAGCTTTCAACCTCTTCTCCTTCTGGCCCAATGCCTGTATTTATAGTGCTCAAGAGGAAGTTAATCAGGTCCACCATCAATGGGATAATCCCCTCTTTGGATGGGATAGCTCCCTTATTGATGGGATAAGTTCCTCTTTGGTAGGAGTGCATGAACCATCTGGAGGCGCTCAATACACGTCGAACAACCTTCTAGAATGCTCTAGAAATGACCACAAGTGACTTTTTAAAGATGAAACTTGCGCATTTTAACCTTTACAGGGGGACGCACTTGCCCCTTTACATACAGAGCATCCAAAGACGCAGCTTTTGTGAACATTGGGTGCGTACCCGCAGGTAAGGTTGAGAGAACCTGCGTCCCCAGAGATAAATACATTTAGAAAGACTTTCTCTCTTTTGGAGTTTGACATGGAGAGCAGAGGCATAAGACTTGCCTAAGAGGATAGCATGACTGTTGATTGAGCCATACTAACTGTAAATAGTCATGGTGACATTTTTTAGTGTAACAGATTGCCCCCTAAAGTGCGAAGTCTGTAATAGATTAGGGTTTTGTATTATCTAGGAAGGGTGAAGCGCTTTATCATTTCAAGGATTATCTCGTGGAGAGCTTGGTCAGAACCTGCAATTTTCAACACAAAATACATGTATAAGATTATATCATCACTGAGGTAGGCATTCCCATACTCAGATTAAAACTTTAACTAACAGACTAACTACTCTGATACAGGAATGATCTTGCAGTACATCATAATCATAGACTTTTGTAGACACAGTATGGGCGCAGCCATCTGTTTATGATTAGTCTACTTAGATAATGAATACAAAACTCCTCGCAGCCTGGATGGTGGAAACTAGATCCAGGGTCTTCATTTCTACTTCCCGAAATGGTACGATTCTAGCCATGCGAATAAATGAGTTGATGTCGAACATGGTAGAAACCACTTGATTACCAGTCGATGATGAAAACTGTTAACAAGCGTGAGAGAGACCACCAGTAATGTCAATGGTTCTCAAAGTACCCAGTACAATCCATGAGATGTGAATGAGTGAGTTGATGTCGAACATTTCACGAAATCCTTCGATCGAAAGTCAATGATGTAAACTGACGTCAAAGGCGAGAAACCTGCCATTGATGCATGCAGACTTCAAGGTACTGACGATTTCTAAGTCATCTCTCTAGATAATGTGCTGATGTCGATAGAAAGCGACCCGTTGCAGGCAAGCCCGCAACACGAAATCATTGTTCAAGTTGAAGAAATGTTGCTGTAAGGACTGACTCAGGGATGGTCAAATGGATGACAAGTATTTTGCAGATGAAAGTTTTGCTTGCAGACCTCTTGAACACATAACGACACAACATATGGCTTGGTGATAAACGACTCAAAGTTAATCCCCGGAACCCGGCTGAAGACTTTCAAAGTGGTTTGATCAACTGTGAGGTAAAGGATTTCCCAACCCAGGTGAATGAAAAGTGTCGTGTTCAAGAGTGGTAATAAAGTTTCTTCTGAGACAAAAGGTAACAAATAGGCTCATTCTTCTCTCTTTTCCCCCACCATTTCTGGCAAGTACCTCTTTATTTTTAACAAGCTTGAGGAGGATAACATATGCTTGATTATAAGCTCATCCTTCGGATGAGTCCAACCTAGTTTTGATTCGAACCCTAGGAAGGAGCGGTTTGTTCCTGTTTGTAATTGAACAGGTCCTTTACTGTGAAATGTTTAATGAGCCCAGTATAGGAGAAACTCGGCGTTTTTCAATTTTAGAGAGTCTGAAAAACTTAAGAAGACTCCAAGTTGAACTTTTTCGTAAATTTGTGTCCCCCAAGCCCGAAAAAGTATAAAATAATACCTGGGAGAACCGCTTGATCTTGCGACCAAGGAGTACTTTCATGATTAGTGTCTCTGACCTGAAAAGTAAAAAGCAATCAAGGACACGTCGTTTTATTTCCGTATCGAGTTTGAAACGACAAAAACCCGGCAATCTTTTCTTGATTTTACGGTCAGAAAAGAGCTATAAGGGGACCGTCTTTTAATTCCGTTTTAACGAGTGTAAAAGAAACGCTCGGCAATCTTTTCATGTTTTAGGAGTCAGAAAAGGGCTTAAAAGATGACTCTGAGGTTTCACTTTTTCGTAAGTTTAAACGAGTTCGAAAAAGGGATAAAAATGTACTCATATGACCGACTTTCAATTTAATTTACGAGCAGGAAAAGACGGAAAGAACTCGGCATTTTCATTTGTTTTACGAGAATGAAAGATAGCAAAATAATCTCGGGATTTTCATGAGTTTAACGAGTCTTGAAAATAACTGAAATTGACTCGAGATTGGTTTCATTTTTACAAAAGCTTGAAACAGAGAAAAACTATGCTTCAGAGTAGTTTTATTTTTACACAAGCTTGAAATAGAGAAAAAACTGTGCTTGATGCCCCCTAAGCATAACTGCTAGAGCGCATCCCTAGGAGCCTAAGACTCTCTAGTGACAAACAAGACAAACAAGAGCAATCCTTCTCTAAACATGCATTTACTATACGGGAAATCAAGTGTTTAGATCCTACCTGTAATCCAACGCTGTTGTAGCAGTCCAGCTCCGCTGATCCGGATGAGCTCTTCCTTCACTTTGAAACCTGCATACACTAACAATCAAACGATTAAATAGCACTTGATAATCTCATAGAATAAAACATATTTAACACATAGACCAAGGAGTACATGAAACAACTCATAAATAACAAGTTATTGAGAAGAATGGACTCATTTGCATTAATAGGTAACAAAAGGAACAAATACAACCTGAGCCTTGGTGTTGTGCAAGTCCCTCCCAGGGTCCATCAAGAGTTCTCCTTTACTTTGGCAAAGCTCACCCACTTCCAAATAGAACAAGCAAAGATGGCAATCTCTCCTCACAAGCTTCTAAATGGGAGTCCTAATTCCTGCAGCATTTACCCTTAGAAATGTATAGCTTTCAACCTCTTCTCCTTCTGGCCCAATGCCTGTATTTATAGTGCTCAAGAGGAAGTTAATCAGGTCCACCATCAATGGGATAATCCCCTCTTTGGATGGGATAGCTCCCTTATTGATGGGATAAGTTCCTCTTTGGTAGGAGTGCATGAACCATCTGGAGGCGCTCAATACACGTCGAACAACCTTCTAGAATGCTCTAGAAATGACCACAAGTGACTTTTTAAAGATGAAACTTGCGCATTTTAACCTTTACGGGGGGACGCACCTGCCCCTTTACATACAGAGCGTCCAAAGACGCAGCTTTTGTGAACATTGGGTGCGTACCCGCAGGTAAGGTTGAGAGAACCTGCGTCCCCAGAGATAAATACATTTAGAAAGACTTTCTCTCTTTTGGAGTTTGACATGGAGAGCAGAGGCATAAGACTTGCCTAAGAGGATAGCATGACTGTTGATTGAGCCATACTAACTGTAAATAGTCATGGTGACATTTTTTAGTGTAACACATCCCCAACAATGTACTAGGGGTCTAGCCGTTGTTTCCATTTTAGTTTTTCCAGATTGTTCATTTTCTTTGAACTCACTTGGAAATTTGAATCTGGACTGATTTTTGTTCATATTTCTGATTGGTTGACCTTTATGGGGTCCTTTGTTGATAGCAGTCTTATTTCTTTTGCTGCCAGAGGAAAACTCAATTCCCTTTTTATCAGACCACCTCTTTCCTCCATCACCCTTTGTTTTGTTTTGCTGATAGCATATACGATCCTTTCGTATAAATTCATCCATGGTCTTCGGGTTGTCAACGAGATGTTCCTTCATGAATAGCGGAAAACTGCTGATAAATCTATGCACCTTTGCTTTCTCTTCCCATATGTAGGGAACATATCACAGCAAAGATGTTAATTTCTTTATGAATTCTTCTATAGACAACTCACTAGGTCAAAGGTCATGAAACTCTTTCGCCTTCTCATCATAAAATATTTCAGTTAAATATTTCTCCTTAAAATACCTTTGAAAATTTTCCCAAGCTACATTCAGCTCATTAACTCCACGTACCGTCTTCACCTCCTCCCACCACAAGGTGGCTTTTCCTTGCAACTGATAGATGGCTAAGCGAGCCTTTAGATTATGATCATATTCGTACAACTGAAAATATTTATTCATGTTGATAAGCCAGGCTTCAGCAACTTCCTCTTGTTCACCATCAAAGAGGGGAGGTTTGATCTTTCGAAACTCTCCTTGCAACTCAATTTTCTGTCGTTTTTGCTTTTTGTGATCTAATACATTATCATATTCCTCCTCTCGATTCTCTTCGCCCCCTTCTGTTTTCGAGTTTTCATTTATGAATTCCTATTCTCTAGTCATGTTTCCATCTTCGGGACTGGGAATCGGTTTCCACTGATTGTGTCTGTCATACAAAATCTTCATAATTTTCTCTTGTTCTTGCATCAGTCTTTCGTTGTCTTCCCACAACCTAGCCATTTCGTCCTTTAGTTCTTGTACAATTTCAAAAATGGTAGCGTTGGTATTGCGTGGCTCCTCTCCCAATTGTACCCATACCTCGGGATTGGCTTCTGGAAAGGATGTTGGTCCTGTTCCTGTCACGGGTCTGTGTGGTGTAAGTCCAATCCTCCTCATGCTGGTTTCTTTTCCCTTTTTCTCTCTCTATGTTCACATCATAAACATTTTTATTCATTCATTCCAAAGATCTCATTTTTTCAACATGAGCACTCTGATACCACTTGTCACATCTATAGATAATAACATTATAAAAAACATAGTAAAATAAAAATTTGATTTCATATATATGTATTGTAATAAATAACCAAGATAGTACACCTATCACATATGAATTAATGATCTGATACAAGCCTTATGCAGAGTGTACAAAATTAATATACCTTGACATTTCACATGTTGGTAATATTCATCAGTGACTTCATTGTACATACGAAAATAATTTTATGGATAATCCCAAGGTTGTTAATCCTAAAGTCTAATACAATGAACTTGGTTCCCCCTTAGAGTTGACGAGAGTAGGGTTTTGGGTTCTTCTGACTGCCTTCCATCTGTTGGGCACCTTCTCGAGAAGGTCTCCTCATCAACGGTCCTCAGTAAAACATCTCCATCTGACGGCGATGAATGAACCCTTATCTCCTTTGTCAATTGCATCATTGAGTGATTTTGGCATTTCACTTCCTGTCTGGTAGAGCCTTCCTGTTTCGGCCCATGACTTCAAGGTTTCACACAGGTTCGCTTCTACCCCTTTGTAATATTGATGAAGTTCCTCCTTCTCTATCTTAACCCTGCCATGACTATATGCTTAGCTGCTAGGTTTGTAGAGAACATTTTGGCGCTTACCGCTTCAAAGGATTTGTCCTATCGCAACAGTCCAGCCCCGGTAATTGGTTTATATATTTGTTCCTGGATTGTCGCATGGCAGTATTTCCATTAATTCAGTAATGTTAATAAGTTTCTCACATGGTTTTGATAGATTTCGTCGGAGGCTTTCATACTGCATGAGTATGCTTGTCCGAGAACAACAACTTACCTCCTTATACCTGTTAGAGGATTGCAGACTTATTACTCCATCCAGCCTCCGGGTAATGTGAAAGATTGTCCTGGAAAATCTTGGATTGAAAGCTTCAGAGCCTTAGTGGGTTATTGGCTTATCATACCAGCTTCTTATGTTGCTCTTAGATTATTCTTAGATTTATATCTGTTAGGGAATATACGTTCCTAGACAATGCATAAAGATGCCCTGTGGCTACATTTTTCTTAAGTTATGAATATGGTGTCGTCGTTCTTTCTATTTAAGGTTCTAGGTATGTGGATTGAGATGGGTTTGCAATTTCCCAATGTAAATTAATTCCTATCTGAGCTTGTATAAATTATACAATGGTAGTCTTGTATCTAGAGTTTCCTAACTAGATATAGATATCTCTTATGACGAATTTGTGTGCCTTGTATATATGATAGTAACATGGTTTGCGTAATTGGAAGGAGTTGGGCTTCTACCTTAGCACAAAACTATTCTTTTTACAGAGATCTAATATGTTTATCCGATTTGGTTCTTCCTTCTCTATTTTTAAGAAGGAATTAGCCAATTAACCATTATGTTTTCTTCGATTTAGATTTTATGATTCATACATGTCATTTTAGCATTTGTATCTGCATGCTATTGGGGTTTCTACCCGCATCCAAATGAACAATACTTATTAATTTATTATAAATCTCTAATATTTTTCGCAACACAACTTTGTTATGTTTTTACCCAAATTTCCCATACTTGTTTGGGGTTAAAGTTCTGGGTTCGAAATTCAACTAATTTCTAAATGGAAAGGCTTGTTCTTTGTATCTTATTGACAGTTCCAATTTTCCCCTTTTTCCTAAGGGAAAATTCTTATGATTTTCAGTTCAGAATAATTCAATAGGCTTGATTTGGCCTTAGAATTTAATATATTGTTCATTGCTTGTATTTTCTTAGCAAATGAAGTATTAAATGTGCTGAAAACCTACATTTTCTATTCCTGTAAGAGGTTGTATGTATGTAGTATTATACATTTCTTTTCCAAAATCATAATCCCTGTACCTGGAAATTTTATAAACAATTCTGATAGTTCTTGCTTTCTGGTTTACTGCTTTCTTAAATATTTATGTATTATAAGCCCTAGGAGATGGACTCTCCTAAAGGAAAAAATGCTACTCTGGTTTATAGATCTTACTGTGTTGTCTTTAGAACTTACTAGTTTCTGTTAGACAACTATCATGCGGATTATATACTTCAAATTATAGTCATTAGGTCTTTATTGAATTATCATATTTAACCCTTTCCAAACAGAATACATGTCTTTATTTCAATAGTACGTTTAACTTTCAGAAAGATGTAAATACTTATCTGATTTCTGTAGTAATTATTGTCAACTTCTTGGATCCATTTCAACTATAAGTTACCAAATTTCCTCCCAACCTTGAGACCCGCTTTCAAGCCTAAGTATCCCCCCAAGTTGTTACTCACATGCAAGATGTTTTCCTTTAAGACTAACAGTGTTAACATGTCACAGTTATCTGGTCTTAACCAGACTTAGCTTTTGAACCCGTTTGGCATATCAACGCGATATCTTCCATTTCATTTCTCCTTTCTTGATCTCAGGTACCAATACCCTCTTGATCTCCTCTTTTATGATAAATCTTCAAGGAAGTAGTTAGAGAAAGGTAACCGCCTATCCTAACTACCTGACATGTGAGAGTTACATGATTATCATCATCAAGACATTCGCTTCATGCATAACCTAATTAAAAATATATATATATATATATATATATATATATATATATAAACTTAAATAGTAATATCTAGTTTGTTTAACTACAATAATTAAATATTTACAATTACTGGGGACATCACATTTTCCCCCCCAAGATTAAACATTGTCCCATTTTTTCTCTACTGCAAATAGATTTGGAAAATTCTCCCTCATAACCTGTTCGTCCTCCCAAATGGCTTCCTCTAGCCCAAAGTGTTGACATTTCACTTTAACTTGGGTGATAACTCGTCTCCGTAGCATTACTTCTCTCCGATCGAGTATACCTAGGGGTTCAACCAAGAACTCACCTTCCGGTTTGACCGACACATAATAATAAAAAATTAGTCAGCTCCTTCCTGTGGCAGTCTGTCTTGGCAATTTTTTATAATACACTATGTCCCTTATAAATAATCTAATTACCTACATATCCTACCAATTGATTATATCGTTGGGATCATAGATATATATATATATATATATATATATATATATATATATAACAGAAACATGGAAAATATTATGCACACGTACTTGGCTGGGCAAAGCAAGATGATAGCCATAGGTCCAATTCGGGTCAATATTTGGAAGGGACTGCAAAATTGAGGTGCTAATTTAGCACATCCACCATAATGCAGAGTACTCTTCTTGGCTCCTACACGAACGTGAACATGATCTCCAACTTGAAACTCTCAAAAACTTCTCTTCCAGCAACAAAATTTTCTGTCGATCCTGGGTAGTCTTTAAATTTGAGCGCACTTTTTTAATCATATCTTCCATCTCTTTTAACATGTCAGGACCCAACATTAATTTATCCTATGGGCTTCCCCAACTCGAGGATGTCCAGCACCTTCGTCCGTATAATACTTCAAACAGACTCATTTGCAAGGATGTATGGTAATTGTTGTTGTAAGAAAACTCCACCAAATGTATATAATCCTCCCATTTAGAAGGTTGTTGCATTACATAAGTCTGCAACATATATTCCACTATTTGATTCACCCACTCAGTCTGCCCATCCGTCTGAGGGTGATAGGAAGTGCTAAAATGTAGTTGTGTGCCTAAACCTCCAAATAAGGCTTTCCAAAAAGCTGATGTAAATTTTACATCACAGTTGGAAATTATAACCCTTGGTATTCTGTGTAGTCTAAAAATATTTTGCATGAATATGTTAGCAATTTGAACAGCCTTAAAAGTAGACTGTATTGGTATGAAGTGAGAAGACTTTCTCAACTTGTCTATTACCACCATTATTGAATCATTCTGCTTTTTAGACTTAGGTAGTCCTGTAATAAAATCAATGGAAATAGTTTCCCATTTCCATTCCGGTATAGCCAATGGGTGGAGTAGTCCAGCTGGTTGTTCGTGTTCTTCTTTCACTTGTTGACACTGCAAAAAATGAGCCAAATATTAAGTCATCTCTTTCTTCATACCAGGCCATAAATATTCCTTTCTTAGTGTAGTGATTAGTTTATGATATCTGGGATGGCCTGCACAAGGAATTTTATGGTATTCATCTAAAATTAATTGTTTAATATTTTTCTGGTTTGGTACATACATTCTCCCTCTATAAATCAACATACCTTGTTGATTTACTTCATATCCCAGTTGTTGTTTACTGTTGTTCAGATTTTTAGCTTGCTTCCATAAAATTTTATATTCAGGATCTTGTATTGCTACTCCTTTAATTTGATTTTTAAAAGTGGTATGTACTTCACTAAAAGATACTTCATAAACACAGTTTACTTTCCGACTTAAGGCATCCACGACTCGGTTTTCTTTTCCTTTTAAGTGTTTGATGTTAGAGTCAAATTCACTCAGGAAATCGACCCAATGGGCTTGTCTAGCATTCATAGTAGCCTGTTTGAAATAGTTAGTTAAATTATGATGATCTTTCATTAATAAAAACTTCTTACCCAATAAGTAATGTCGCCACATTTTTAATGCGTGGATTACTGTCGTCAGTTCCAAATTGTAGGTTGAATACTTTTGTTCATGCTCCTTAAGTTTTGAGACTCATAAGCAATAATTCTTCCCTCCTACATTAGCACGTCGCCAACACATTCCTTGTTGGCATATGTACAAATGATGTATTCTTTATTTGGGTTTGCAATACTTAGAATAGGTGTGGTAGTAAGCAAGTGCCTTAGTTGGTCCAAGTGAAGGTTTTCCTTTTCTTTTGCAAAGAGGTAATGGGGTATGCCACCCTGGAGAATCTTTCAACAAACCTCCTATATTGTCTAGCCAAGCCTATGAACGATCTTATATTAGCTACATTCTTTGGTACTGGCCATTCCATTATGGTTTTTATTTTCTCCGGGTTCACAGCAATCCCATCCTTGGTAATGATGTGTCCCAAATATTGAGTTTGTTCTTTAAAGAAATCGCATTTGTTGTACTTGGCGTACAACTGATTCTCCCTCAAGGTTTTATGGATAATTCGTAGGTGTTCCTTATGCTCTTCTATATTCCGGGAAAAGATCAATATATCATCAATAAATATTAGTACAAACTTATCTAAATATTGATGAAAAATGTTGTTGATTAGACACATAAAATTCGTGGGATCATTAATTAGCTTGAATGGTAACACAATGAACTCGTAATGCCCATAGCGAGTTCTAAAGGTTGTTTTGGCTATATCTTCTTCCTTTATCCTAATTTGATGGTACCCTGAGTGAAGTTCAATCTTCGAAAATACGGTCACTCCCTTTACTTGGTCAAACAATTCATCAATACGAGGAAAAGGGTATTTATTCTTAATTTTTAACTTGTTTAGATGTCAATAACCCATACACATCCGTAAGGTTCCGTCTTTCTTCTTGACGAAGAGTATAGGAGCTCCCCAAGGTGAGACACTTGGGCATATATACTTTTTATCAAGCAGTTCCTGTAACTGCATTTTCAATTCAGTCAATTATGGTATGCTCATACGATAAGGGGCTCGGGAAACTAGGGCAGCTACAGGGATCAGCTTAATACTAAAATATATATTCCTCTTCGGAGGCAGTCCCAGAATCTCCTTAGGAAACACGTCTGGGAAATTTTGTACCATAGGGATATTTTCTAAAGTACCAGATTTTTCTGTTGAATTAATATACCCCACCTGTATGGCATAAATATGACATCCCTTTCAAATACATTTCGCTAATTGAGAGGTTGTTACCAGTCTTATTTTCAGTGGTCTTTGTATACCTTGAATTTCTTGTCTCATACCCTCTTCATCCATGTAATTAATAGCTTTGTGTTTACAATTAATGAGGGACCAATGCTTCTCCAGCCAATCCATACCTATTAGGACATCATATGATCCTAAGGGTAAGACATTCAGATCTACCATAATAGGCTGACCTACTAGCTTCAGAGGGAAATTGCTAACTTTAGCCAGCACCCTTCTCTTTGATCGTGTGGCGAGTTGTACTAGCCAAGGGTTTTTAAGTTTAACAGATTGTAAATGACATTGCTCAACCACTTTTGGACTTATATAACTCAAAGTAGCTCCCGGATCAATAAAAATAGCTATAGTTTGGTTGAAGATCTTACTTTCGAATTCCACCATTGTTGGTTGGTATTCCGCCTGACGATCTTCGAGGAAAGCATTGACTTTAGGAATACTCCTCCCCGCTTCTCCCATAGTTAATGCTTTTTGAATCTGCGCCACTTGA
This sequence comes from Pinus tabuliformis, assembly GCA_031772625.1. Taxonomy (NCBI): domain Eukaryota; kingdom Viridiplantae; phylum Streptophyta; class Pinopsida; order Pinales; family Pinaceae; genus Pinus; species Pinus tabuliformis. The sequence goes on from CM062804.1 coordinate 607,570,414, forward strand.
TTTTTTCCCTTGTGGTACAAACATTTTTTTAACATAATGTGGTCCTCCACATCCCCAACACTCTATTAGGAGTCTAGTCGTTGTTTCCACTTCTTTTTTTCGAGATTGTTCATTTGTTTTGGAATCACTTGGAAATTTGAACCTGGGTTGATTTTTGTTCATATTTCTGATTGGTAGACTTTTATGGGGTCCTTTGTTGACAACAGTCTTATTTCTTTTGCTGCTAGAGGCAAACTTAATTCCCTTTTTATCAGACCACCTCTTTCCTCCATCACCCTTTGGTCTATTTTGTTGATAGCATATATGAGCCTTTTTTATAACTTCATCCATGGTCTTTGAGTTGTCAAATTCGAGATGTTCCTTCATGAATAGCGGGAAACTACTGATAAATCTCTGCACCTTTGCTTTCTCTTCCCATATGTAGGGAACATATTGCAGCAAGGATGTTAATTTCGTTATGAATTCATCGATAGACAACTGACTCGGTCGAAGGTCATGAAACTCTTTTGGCTTCTCATCGTAAAATATTTTAGTTAAATATTTTTCCTTAAAATACCTTTTAAAAGTTTCCCAAGTTACTTTCTTCTCATTAACTCCACATACCATCTTCACCTACTCCCACCACAAGGTGGCTTTTCCTTGCAACTGATAGATGGCTAAGTGAGCCTCTAGATTATGATCATATTTATACAAATGAAAATACTTATTCATGTTGATAAGCCAGGCTTCAATAGCTTCCTCCTATTCACCATCAAAGAGGGGAGGTTTGATCTTTCGAAACTCTCCTTGCAACTCAATTTTCTGTCATTTTTTATTTTTGTGATCTGATACATTATCAAATTCCTCCTCTCGATTCTCTTCGCCCCCTTCTGTTTCTGAGTTTTCATTTCTGAATTGTTGTTCTCGATTCATGTTTCCATGTTCAGGACTGGGAATCGGTTTCCACTGATTCTATTTGTCAGACAAACTCTTCATAATTTTCTCTTGTTCTTGCATCAATATTTCATTATCTACCTACAACCTAGCCATTTCGTCCTTTAGTTCTTGTACAGTTTCAAAAATGGTAGTGTTGGTATTGCGTGGCTCCTCTCCCAATTGTACCCATACCTCAGGATTGGCTTCTGGAAAGGATGTTGGTCCTGTTCCTGTCACAGGTCTATGTGGTGTAAGTCTAGTCCTCCTCATGCTTGTTGTTTTTCCTATTTTCTCTCTCTATATGCACATCACAAACACCGTTATTCATTCATTCCAGAGGTCTAAGTTTTTCAACTTTAACGCTTTAATACTACTTGTCACATCTCTAGATAATAACATTATAAAAGTCATAGTAAAATAAAAATTTGATTTCATATATATGTATTGTAATAAATAACCAAGCTAGTACACCTGTCACATATGAATTAATGACTTGATACAAACCTTACTCAGAGTGTACAAAATGAATATAACTTGATATTTCGCATGCTGATAATATTCATTAGTGACTTCGTTGTACATACGATAATAATTTTATGGATAATCCCAAGGTTAGTAAGCCTAAAGTCTAATACAATGAACTTGGTTCCCCCTAGAGTTGGCGGGAGCAGAGTTCTGGGTTCTTCCCACTGCCTTCCAGCTGTTGGGCACCTTCTCAGGAAGGTCTCCTCATCAACGGTCCTTGTAAGGCGACTCCATCTGATGGCGATGAATGAACCCTTATCTCCTTTGTCAATTGTATCGTTGAGGGATTTTGGAATTTCACTTCCTGTCTGGCAGAGCCTTCTGGTTTCGGCCCATGGCTTCAGGGTTTCACATAGGTTCACTTCTACCACTCTGTAATATTGATGAATTTCCTCTCGCTCTATCTTAACTCCACCATGACTATATTCTTGGCTACGAGGTTCGCAGAGAACGTTCTATCGCTTACCGCTTCAAAGGATTTGTCCTATCGTAGTAGTCCAACCCAGGTAATTGGTTTATATATTTGTTGTGCAATTATCGCATGGAAATATTTTCATTAATTTAGTTATGTTACTAAGTTTCTCACATGGTTTTGATATGTTTCGCTAGAGGGTTTCATACTGCATGAGTATGCTTGTTTGAGAACAACAAATTACCTCCTTGTACATGTCCGAGAGTTGCAGACTTATTAATCCATCCAACCTCCAGGTAATGTGAAATATTGTCCTAGAAACTCTTGGATTGAAAGTTTCAGAGTCTTAGTAGGTTATTGTCTTATCATGCCAGCTTCTTATGTTTCTCTTATATTATTCTTAGGTTTATATCTGTTAGGGCATATACGTTCCTATACTCTACGTAAAGATGCCCTGCAGCTACATTTTTCTTAAGTTCTGAACATGGTGTTGTTGTTCTTTCTATTTAAGGTTCTTGGTATGCGGCTTGAGATGGGTTTGCAATTTCCCAATGTAAATTAATTCCTATCTGAGCTTGTATCAATTATAATATGGTAATCTTGTATCCAAAGTTTCCTAACTAGATATAGAGCTCTGTTATGATGAATTTATGTGCCTTGTATATATGACAGTTACATGGTTTGTGTAATTGGAAGGAGTCGGGTTTCTACCCTAGCACAGATCTATTCTTTTTACAGAGCTCTAAGATATTTATCCGAGTTAGCTATTCCTTCTCTGTTTTTAATAAGGCATTATTCGATTACCCATTACGTTTTCTTCAATTTAGATTTTATGATTCATACATGTCATTCTGCATGCAATTGGGTTTTCTACCCACATCCCAACATGAACAATACTTATTAGTTTATTATAAATCTCTGATATTCTTCGCAACATAATTTTGTTATGTTTTTACCCAAATGTCCCATACCTTGTTTGGGATTAAAGTTCTGGGTTCGAAATTCAACTAATTTCTGAATGGCAAGACTTGTTCTTTGTATATTATTGACAGTTTCGGTTTTCCGCTTTTCCTTAAGGGAAAATTCTTTCAATTTTCAGTTCAGAATAATTCAATAGGCTTGATTTGGCCTTATAATTTAATCTATTTTTGCTTGTATTTTCTTAGCAAACGAAGTATTAAAAGTGTTGAAAACCTACATTTTTAATTCCTGTAATAGGTTGTATGTATGTAGTATTGTACATTTTTTTTCCAAAACCGTAATCCCTCTGCTTCGAAAGTTTCTAAATAGTTATGAGAGTTATTTCTTTCTGGTTTACTGCTTTCTTAAATATTTATGTATTATAAGCCCTAGGAGATGGACTCTCCTAAAGGAAAAATTGCTACTCTGGTTTATATATCTTACTGTGTTTTCTTTAGAACTCACTAGTTTCTGTTAGATAGTTAGCATGCAGATTATGTACTTCTAATGATAGTCATTAGGCCTTTATTGAATTAGCACATTTAACCCTTTCCAAATAGAATACATGTCTTGATTTCAACAATACGTTTAACTTTCTGAAAGATGTAAATACTTATCTGATTTTTGCAGTAATCACTGTCAACTACTTGGATCCAGTTCGGCTATAAGTTACCAAATTTCCTCCCAAGCTTGAGACCCGCTTTCAAGCCTGAGTCTCCCCCCGAGTTGTTACTCACATGCAGGATGTTTTCCTTTAAGACTAACAGTCTTAATATGTCACAGTTATTTGGTCTTAACCAGACTTAGCTTATGAACCCATCTGACATATCAGCACGGTATCTTCCATTTCATTTCTCCTTTCTTGATCTGAGGTACCAATACCCTCTTAATCTCTTTCTTGAGGATAAATTTTCAAGGAAGTAGTTAGGGATAGGTAATCGCCTATCCTAACTACCTTACATGTGAGAGTTACATGGTTGTCATCATCAAGACATATCTTAATCAAAATAATAAGCATATAAACTTAAATAGTAATATCTAGTTTGTTTGATATTTATATTAAAAAAACTTGAAGTAAGCGAACTGCTGCTGCTGTGCGCGCGCGCGCGCCTGAGCCTGCCATCGAACCTGCCTGCTTGCCTGCATCAGCTTGATCGACCAGCATCATGGATCCTCCGGATCCACCCAGTGGGGATCCGGAGCTACAGCGGGCCTTCTCAAATCTGGTTAAATCTCTTCCTCAGCAAAGACCTAGACCAATAGCAACGAAATTTGTGAAGAAGCTAGATATTTTACAGGAAGTTCATTTGCCTCTGACCATCCCTCGCATGGCAGCCATTTCCTTACCAGAGAAAGGATTAATCGGGCAATTTACAGGACTATGGCCTTCCCCCAAAACAGTGCAAAGGTGGGTTGAACGGAACTGGTCGGACAAGATCCAAGGCAAAATATCCATCAGATTCTGTGGTAGAGGATACTTCACCTTTCATTTCGAAACTAAGGAGGACAAGGACCTAATCTTCAGAAACGGGCCTTACTTTATGGACTCCAGGGGTCTCTATCTCAACAAATGGACCCCGGATTTCGATCCAGAGCTAGACATTCCAAGCGCAGTTCCAGTCTGGGTCAGGCTGCCCCATCTCCCTCTTCACTGCTGGGGCGACGATTCGGTCAAAGCAATAGGAAACGCGGTCGGAAAATACATAGACCGCAGTGAACCCAAAGACAACATGCAGGCCTGTGCGCGGATTTGTGTTGAAGTTGATCTGGGGCGTGGACTGCCGGAAGCCATCAAACTGAAAGTAGACGACTGGTGCCACATTCAGCAGCTGGATTATGAACAGATCCCCTTCAAATGCAAGGTATGTCACGAATACGGACATTTTGCAAATAGATGTACTAAAATCATAAATGTAGAAACAGAAGAGCAAGAAGGGCAATGGGAAACTGTTAAAAGGAAAAAATCATCACCCCCTCAGAAACCATCGGACTCTGAAGCCCCTGGGCCTTCCCACCAACACCCCTCCAATCTTCATTCAGCCCACCAGCTCCCTTCCTCTTCCTCCCAGCAACCTCCTCTCCATCACCCCTCCTCTTCCCCTCGATCTGCGGATCCTTCCATTCCTCTATCTTCTAATCCTTTCGCATCTCTCACTGAGGAAGATTCCGACCCCTCATCTGATCCTCCTCTCCATCCCTCTCCCCCTCACATTTCTCAACCCTCCCCTTATACCCCCTCCACCAGAATAACCAGAAGTTCTTCAAAAGATCATGGAGCGCCCAGTGATGTTCCCAAAAAAGGGCCTGGCAGAAAATCGGCCAAACAGCAGAGAGAAGAAAGTACTCAGAAAGATATCGCCATGGGCTCTCAGACTCCTATAGAATCCTTTATCCTTGGACACTCGGATAAAGAAAATAATAACAAAGGCAAAGAGAGGCGAGCACCTCTCCATGTAACTGGTAAAACATGATGAAAATGCTATCCTGGAACAGTAGGGGACTAGGGCACCCCTCCAAGATAGCAGCCCTTAAGGACTTAATCCAAAGTGAAAAGCCTGAAATCGTCCTTGTTCAAGAAACAAAGCAAGATCAATCTGAAATTAATAGAGTCATCAGCCAGCAAAAGCGTTATAGTGGTTGTGCAAGTGAAGCAAGAGGAGCCTCAGGTGGCATCCTAACAATGTGGGACAGTAACAAATGGAGCTGCAAATCCACCAAAATACATCAGAACTGGATCAGTGTTAATCTAGAAAGCAAGGAAGATGGATCAACGGTAAAAATCTACAATATTTACGCTCCGAATCAATACAGGGAGAAAGAAGTGTGCTGGAACACTTTGGAAACAAATATAGAAGAAGAACAGGACAACAATCTCATTCTTGCAGGGGACTTCAATTTGGTTTTGTATGCCAACGAAAAAAGAGGGGGAAACTTCAACCCAGACCCTTTCAGAAATCGACTTGAGAACATTATGCAGGATCAAGATCTGATTGATATCAAACCCAAGAACCGCAGGTATACCTGGAGCAACAGACGATTAGGAGCTGGCAACATCATGGAGCGCCTTGACAGGTTCCTCATAAATATAACATATATGTCCACCTTCACTACTGGCCAGTCAAACATTCTTAATGTCTCCGCCTCCGATCATTATCCAATAATACTTACTCTGCACAGTCATTGCCAGCTAGGACCTCTTCCTTTCAAATATTGTTCTCTCTGGAATCGTATCCCTGCAGCAAAAGACGCGGTGTGGCAGGCTTGGACCCAACATGTAGAAGGCTCCCCGACTTATATCTGGGAGACAAAATTAAAGAGAACAAGACAGGCTTTAAAAAACTGGGCAAAGAACAATTACCAAGAGCCCGAGTTGAGTAAAAAGAAAATTAAGAAAGATCTTGAGGAAGTGCAGCAAAATATTGAAGTCTTTGGGCTTTCCCAGCAAGCCAAAGAGAACGAAACAAGACTTTATACCCAACTGAGACAAACTATAAGGGATGAAGAAATTAAATGGAGACTGAAGTCAAGGCAGCTGTGGCTGCACGAGGGAGACAAAAATACTTCATATTTTCATAAGCAGGCTACAATCAGAAAGGTTCGAAATACGGTGAGCACAATTAGGGATAGCGAGGGGAATAGCTACAACACCCAGGATTCCATAAAAGAAGCAGCCACCAATCACTTCAAAAACCTTTTGACAGAGGAAAAAAGTGAGGAGGATTACACAAGTTTACTTCAGCACATGCCTAAAGAAGTCACCCAAGAAACAAACAGCAAGCTCACGCAAGAAGTAGAAGAAGAAGAAGTTCAAAAAGCAATATGGAGTCTTCACCTAGACAAAGCTCCAGGACCTGATGGGTTTCCAATCAGTTTTTACAGAGAGTACTGGCAGATGATCAAAAAATATCTTTTAAAGATGATACGCTGGGTTTTACAGAAAGGCAAAATGGGGGGACTCACCAACTCAACCCATCTAGCCTTAATTCCAAAAGAGAACAGACCCTCCACCTTCTCAAGGTTTCGACCAATATCCTTATGCAATTCTGCATACAAAATAATTACAAAAATTCTGTCAACCAGACTTAAGCCTTATCTCTCCTCTTTGATCTCAGAAAACCAAGGGGGCTTTCTCCCCAATAGGCACATCTCTGACTCCATCCTTCTTGTGCAAGAGGCCATTCACTCAAGCATAAGCCGAAAGGAGAAAGGGTTTGTCCTAAAGCTGGATCTTGCCAATGCCTTTGATAGGGTTAGGCACTCCTTTCTGTTTGCAGTCCTTCATAAAATGGGATTTGACCCCTCCTTCATCAATATGATCAAAGCCTGCATATCGAACCCATGGATTTCCCCACTGATCAATGGGAGACCTTGTGCTGCATTCCAATCCTCTCGAGGCCTTAGACAAGGCTGTCCCCTGTCCCCATACTTATTTATCCTCATGGCTGAGTCTCTTAGCAAAATCTTGGATTTCAATCGAAGAATAGGCCTAATCACTGGCATCAAATTTGAGCAAGGTACAAAGAACATCAACCATTCCCAATTTGCTGATGATACCCTCTTGATTGGAGGGGCGTCCATCACTATTGCAAGGCGCTTCAAGACGATATTAGATCAATTCATGGAATACTCAGGAGGGAAGGTTAATCAGTTAAAAAGTTGTATTTATGGTTGGAACACATCAGATCACACCATCCACAGCATTGCAAAAATTCTAGGAGTCTCATACAAGCTAAACTGGAACCACTTCACATATCTAGGGATGCCGGTAAGTATGGGACCATTGAAGGCTGATACTTGGAACGAAATCCTTGACAAAATAAAGAGAAAAATCCAACAATGGGGATCTATGTGGCTGAACCCAGCAGGTCGCCTGGTTCTACTAAAATCAGGTTTGGCCTCTCTACCTATTTATCGTTTCTCTTTGTACCAAGCTCCAATGGTCTTCCACCAAAAAATGGAAAGAGCTCTTAGGCATTTTCTCTGGCAAGGAGGGAAAACGGAAAAAAAAAAAGTTCAATCTGGTCAGTTGGAAGAATGTCATTCAATCTCAGGAGAAAGGAGGACTTGGAATAAGATCTCCAAAACTGCTGAACTTAGCTCTTGGAGCTAAAATAATTTGGAGAATGATCACAGGGGCCACAACTTGGTGGAAGACGGTACTTGAAGCAAAATACCTGAACAGCTCTAGGCACCAACTCCTGGACACTAATATTCCCAATAGAGACAGCACAAAAATTTGGCAGCTCTGCAAGAAAGCCATACCCTTTATGTCACAGAATACTTCAAAGGTCCCAGGAGGAGGGAGCAGCATCAATTTTTCCACTGACCGCATATTAGGACAGCTTCCCATTGGATCAAATCTGGAGGCAACTCCTGCCATAAACTGGCTTAATAACAGAGGTATATGGAGCTTAGCCCAAATATCGCAATGGGACAATCACTCTCAGGCATGGACAGGTTGGAAATTACCGGATTACCCCAGAGAGATAGAGGCAAGCATCACAACTTTCAAGAACCTTCTACACAATAAAGCTCCGACTCAAAAAGGCAAGCAAGATGGCTACCGTTGGGACCCAACGGGAACCCAATACACGGCCAAAGCTGGTCACCAACACCTTTGTGACAGCATCTTTCCACAGGAAGTATGGAGCCAATGGAAATTGGTTTGGAGAGCAGAAGCGCCCCCTAAAGTCAAATTCTTTTTTTGGCTCCTCCTGAAAGGGAAGATACTAACAGCAGAAAATTTAAGAAAAAGGGGTATAATGGGACCGTCAAGATGCCCAAATTGCTGTAAAGCAGAAGAAACAATACAACACCTGTTTATAGATTGCCAGGTTGCTGAAGAATGCTGGAGACAGATGGCCACAATTGGGGAAATTACATGGGAGCCCAAGACAACTATTGCAGAAACTGTCTATAATTGGAAAAAAAATTGTCCATGGAAAGAGAAGAAGAGCAACTTGACGCAAAGGATATGGAACACCATACCTTTGACCCTTCTCTGGCGCATCTGGTTGGCGAGAAACGGGAAGGTCTTTCAAGAGAAAGGATGCAATACCAGAGTCATGTGTCATAAGGCAAAGAATTTAGCGGTGGAGGCAATTATAGCCCACACTCAAGGCAAGATCGAGGCTACCAACTACAGCATCAAAAAAAGAAACTTGATCAGCTATGCCCAAGGGATTATAACTAGCACTCAGGAATCAAGACAAGAAAGGATTCAACCGAAAGAGACAAGCAATGTCTGGAAGCTGAGGTTAAAGGAAGCGGATTTTGCAATCTGGTTGGGTAACTGTAATAGGTTCTACATGTTCTTTGATGGCGCCTCAAAATCAAATCCAGGCCAAGCAGGTGCAGGGGGCCTTATCTGCAATGCTAACGGCGAGACAATTCTTCAATTTGAATGGGGATTGGGAGAGTTATCCAATAACAGGGCTGAGGGATTGGCTCTGTATCAGGGTCTCACTCAACTGATCAAGATAGGAATAAAGAAAGTAATAGTCTTAGGCGATTCAGCAATAATCATTAGGCTCATGGCTCTGAGGCAGAGCACGCCAAACATTCTATTGCAACAGATAAATTGTAGGAATCAGATTCTCCACGACCTGCTAGAAGAAGTCCGCTACTATCACATTCTTCGTGGACTGAATAAGGAAGCTGACAAGTGTGCCAACAGGGCATGTGATCGCGCCAAAGGCAGTCTTCGCTGTAATAACACATCATCCTTCCAACCGTTACCATGAACATCACGCAGCTAGTCAACGCCTGGTGTACCGTAGTTAATAGAATCTATGACTGCAGGAAAGCAATCAGTGCAGGAGACAGAGTAGGTATGGTAGATAGGACTTATATCAGAATTCAGATAAGGAGATCTATTCAGCGCATGGGAATCGGGCATCGCGCAGGGGAAAATCGTCCTAACAATCAGATCTTCGATGCAGGCCAAGATATGCATCGGACGGTGTGGTGGATTATTGGGAGACGCAGGGCTCATTCCCGCCAACACAGCTTGTCGAAAATGCCTTTATATGCCCCGGGTATCACAAGCCACCCTCCCATAGGAGATATCTGTGCTCATAGTTATAAGAGCGGAGCTGCTTCTGCATCTCTACAAATAGATCGAGGTAGTCGCTTTAAGGCCCCTGCGCGCACGGTGACAGCTAACAGTAGCAAGCAAAGAATCCAGAGACACTGTGTTAAGAAAGAGATCAGCACAGACAAGTATTTTCCAGCGACAATGGAGCGTCCAGAACAATGCTTCCACTGCAGGGATTTACAAGCAGAGTTTGAAGAAGTCCGAGCGCAGCAACGAGCCCTGGAGGATCAAGTGAGAAATCTGGAAGCGAGACTTGAGGAACAGTGCAAAATTATCCATGAGAAATACAGGGCTGAGATGAACCTCTTCTTACACAGAGTTCATTCCTTGCATGAACAGTTTAGCAGTCTGAGTAATAGATGTAGCCATGCTGAAGAAAAGATATCTATCCTCAAGTACATGATGGATAAAAAGTTTAAAGATGCAACATCCTCTTCTAGTGCAAAGCAGAATGAACCAGATCTAGACCCAGAAGCGTCCACAACAAGGAAGATGAGTCATATAGACATAGATTAGATATGGTTTGTAGATGTAAATTTTGGGGCCTGCAGTTCGTAAGGATTTATAGTAATACTAGAAGCTTTAGAGGCAGGATAACTAAAGTAAGGATCAAGGAAAGGAATCTTTTTGTAATTCCTTGGATCCAGAATGCTCAGGATGCATTATATGTATGGCAAACTGCCTTTTTCTTTTCAGATTAATATATAGCAACCAAACTTTGTCTCAAAAAAAAATATCTAGTTTGTTTAACTGCAATAATTAAATATTTACAATTACTAGGGACATCACACTTTCTAATTAAAGTGTATTAGTTTCACCAAGTGTAAGAGTAGTACACTAGGAAAACATCTTTTAAGAACACAAGCAAAACGTTATATGGCAAATTAAATTCTATTGAAGTATGTTGTCCAAATCAGCATTCATGTTGTATCAACCATCTCACCCCCTCGGTCATAACATCACATTATTTTTCCTATCTATACCATTTTTTGTTTTGAAGAAGTTTCAAGAGACTCATCTGTGAACGAACCAAAATAGAACAAGTAAAGTGCTTATTTATTAACTCTGAATCTCAAAAGGTGTGCTAATAATTAAGTGCAAGTGAAAAAGAAACCTTGGACTTGATTCATGATCAGAAGAAACCATCCAAAATAGAACAAGTCAAGTGCCTATTTATTAACTCTGAACCTGAAAAGTTGTGCTAATAATTAAGTGCAGGTGACAAAGAAAACTTGGACTTATTCACGATCGGAAGAAACCATCCAATAAAATTATGTTAATTTTTAATTTCAGACTTTTGTGATCTATATTGTTTTTTGGCTTTTGGAATAATCACATCATCAATATTAGATTGGAAGAAACCATCCAATAAGACTGTTAATTTAACATAATTTCTAAGAAGTTGTTTAATTATTCAATGTTTTGATTTTTTTAGTCAAAATTGGTGATACAATTTTGGTAGAGATTATGATTTTTTATTGTTTGAAATACATTTATAAATACATAAATATACTCAATACCCTAAGACACTTTTGAAGCACTCTACTAGTGCAGATAATGCAATTAAAACTTACAATTCCAACAATTATTTATCAAATTTGAACAAATTTAATAAAAAAATATACCAAAAAAATAAAAAACCTTTAATAATTACATTGTACTAATTTCAAATTTCAAATATATTTTTCCATATATATAGTATTAATACTAATAAGTATGGTATGAAAAGTTAGAGATACATTAGATTAAGATAATCTCATATATTTAATTAATCTAATATAATTCTTTTTGTTATAGTCAATATAAGCTCAATAATTAATGTATAAGAAATATTAAAGTCTTCAATAATTAGGTACGTATTGGATTTGGACATCCATTAAGTACGGATCTAACATGAGCCAAGAGCGATTAAATTTCTTTTCATGTAAAATTTTTTTAGAGTACAAAATACAATGTGTTTTCACTTCTAATTACTTTACAACATATTCACAATTTTTTTTACTTCTAATTACTTTACAACATATTCATTTTTTTTATTTCTTCATGTGTAAACTTTTTTAGAGTGCAAAATACAATGTGTTTTTACTTCTAATTACTTTACAACATATTCACACATTTTTTTTACTTCTAATTACTTTAGAGTATAATCGTTTTTTTTAATTATAGTCGATATTAGTTTTCTATTTAGAACATAATTTTTAATTTTATTTTTATTTAAAATGGGCATGGAAGAATGTACAAACTTACACATCCCCTCATACTGGAGCCTCTCGGCTCAATAATATAATACTTCTCTACTAGTTAGGCATGCATGCGCATAGGGTATCAAGTTGATTACCTATTAATTCAGTGAAACATGCCAATTTTTTTTAATTGGCAAAGCGCAACTTTAAAAAAATATTTTCTAATTTTTGTGAATTATTTTATTCTTATTTATCTATCATCGGATTGGTGGTTCATTTTAACATATTATTGCCAAATGCCTTGGAAAACCCACAGGTGGACGAGGAGTGTTGAACCATAACATCAATAAATGTATGTTGTATTTCATTCAAGTTGGCTTCCTAAGTATGAGTTGTCTTTAGTGAGACCTTTTGGAAGTTTTTCGGGTCAGTTTTTCCAGTCTAATTTCTCTAAAATCCTGCACTAATTTATTGAAATCACAATATTCATGGGTAACCTTGCACAATAAGTTCCCTAAGGGTTTTCCAGGGTGTTGAATCCATATATACAATGAAAAAACTAGTTTAAATAACACAAATCAAGATTTCACCTCAAAATTTTCTGTCTGGCACCATAAGTCCAAAAAGTCGCACTAAAGACAACTCCTCCTAAGCAAGCATGGCTCCATTTATTGTTTAACTTGCCCACACTAAGCCAAGGAAAGTACGAAGCCTTACAAATTGTCCGCAAATTTTAATGTATCACATTTTTTAAGTTTTGGTAAATCATATACAAAATTCATAAATATGTTTGATAATCTAATTTCAACAATTAAATAATTCAACTTTTACAAAATAATTTTTAATATAATTCTAATATTATATTTTTCTTTTTATTATAAAATATATTTTTAATAATTATAATACTATAATAATTTAATAATGATCTTTCCATGAAGAAAAAACATAATAATAATAATAATTAATGTAATTATTTAACTTTTATATAATTGTAATAATTTATTTTACAAATATATTTTTAATATAATATAATATTATTTATTTTATTATGTTAAAGTTATATTAATATAAAATTTGATATTATTAAATTTTAAATTTAATATAATTAAATTGAAAGTTTTATTAGGTTTTATTTTGCATAAAAATAAATATTTTTTTAATATCTTAACATAATTGATTCTACTTATATTGATGACATTTATGTAGCGTATATCAATGGGGTCATAACTATGTATAATATGGCTAACAAGTTCAATCATATTCAACCATGGTTATTCATAGTTGATATGGGAAACACAATCAACTATAGTCAACATGGTCAACCATATATATCTATAGTTACATGTTGGCAACGATGGTCAAACAAGCCCAATAATGGTCAAACTATACAATGGTCAACTATGGTCAATCCACCTCAATAATGATCAATCAAACTCAACAATGTTCAACCATTATCAACTATAGTCAATATTGTCAACCATATTCATCTATAGTTAAACATTAACAACTATACTCAACCACATTAGCCCATAGTCACCCATGGCCAACCATGTTCATCCATAATCAACTATGGTTGACCATAATTAGCCATGGTCAAATAAACTCAATCATGGTCAATCATGAGCAACAACACAACCATATTCATCCATCCTTAAACCACCTCAACATTGGTTAATAGTGGACACAATGCTCCTCCATGGTTATCATCGACAACCATATTCACATATAGTTAAATATTGACAATCATGAATAACTTAGGGACTTTTAAATAATAAATGACTAATTTACATCTAATTTTTATAAATAATTAAAAAATATTTAAACAAATTTTCAAAACCATTATAAAATATATACATATTATAAATTTATTAATATGTCATATACTCATACTAAAATTGAATCTTATTTTTATTTTATTTAACTATATTTAAACTAAGTAACAAGAAGTATTTTTATTTTATTTAACTATATTTAAACTAAGTAACCAGAAGTATTTTTATTTTATTTTATTTTATGTAACTATATTTAAACTAAGTGACAAGAAATAACTACCGTGTAATGCTTGTGTGAAATGCATTATTTAATTAAAATAAGCACATTCTCTCGTGTAAAGTTTAAAGATTCTCTCAAAGCACATCAGTCAATTAACGTGATCCTTGTCAAAGTGGACGATGCCACTTCTCGTGTAAAGTTTAAAGATTCTCTCAAAGCACATCAGTCAATTAACGTGATCCTTGTCAAAGTGGACGATGCCACTTATAAAGCTAGTATAGAGGAAACTTTACTTGTAATTCACTCCTCCAAAGAGGGGTATTATACATCAGTCAATTAACGTGATCCTTGTCAAAGTGGACCATTCCACTTATAAACCTAGTATAGAGGTAACTTTACTTGTAATTCACTCCTCCAAAGAGGGCTATTATACATCAGTCAATTAACGTGATCCTTGTCAAAGTGGACCATTCCACTTATAAAGCTAGTATAGAGGTAACTTTACTTGTAATTCACTCCTCCAAAGAGGGGTATTGACTTTATAATATTAGCATTTTGCTAAAGTGAAAAGTAGCATAATGTAAGGATTAAAGGATTTCAATTAAGGCATTCAACTTTCAAAAATCTTTTGTAATATATTTATTAGGTTTTTGTTTTTATAATGACTTAACTTCGTTATAAATCTTGAGATTTTAATTTTTAGTATGATGGATGGTAATAAAATTAATATAAATTTAATTTAATTTTGAATGATTGTATAGAGATAAATTTTTTAATAGTGTAATTTATATGGATCTATGTTCATTTTTAATATGTTACTTGCCAATACCATGTTGATCATGGAAGGAACTACTCATCTCCTTCATATTGAACAACACATCATTGAAATGTTTTAACCATAACCACCATGTACCAAGACGAATCAAATGCCTAAAGATACAATGTTTTCCTAAAATTTTGATCTCACTTCACACATAATAGACCCATAGTGAAGATAGATTTACATTCGTTTTTAATATGTCACGTGTTGAAATTGAGGATGAAATGAGTTGCACATCTATCTCATGTTTAGCAATATATCTTTCAAATATTTTCGCTATAAGAAATTTTACTTAATATTAAATTTGATATGGAGACTTGATATCGAAATATTTTTACTTAATATTAAATTGATATGGAAAATTGATATTGAAATATTTTACTTAATATAAATTTTTAAATATTTTATTTATAATCAACATTATTTTTTTTACTATTAATATTTTTTTAAATATAACAGGTTAATTACATATTAAGGATTTATTGAATTACACATAACCTTCATACTATGAAATATTAAACACCTATTAGTAAATTAAAAAATATTATACTTTCAATTCCCTTCTCTATATAAAGTGGATGTACAATTATTTTAGGTAAAGGGTCAAAGCATGGAGTTGGGTTACAGTTTTTGGTGAAATTAGGGTGTATTTTGCTAAAAAACGGATGCTCGATCAAGCATTTTAAGCGCTCAATCAAGCAATTTTTAAGCACTCGATCAGATTGTTGAGGCACATAAAAATAGCTCAAACGAGCGTTTAAAAAAACTCTCGATTGAGTCATTTTTTAACCCGAGTTAACGACTCAATCAAGAGTTATGGCTCGATCAAGCTATATCTCTCAATAAGGGTGCTAGTGGATTGGCTTTTCAATGGCTTGATCGAGCTATTGATTAACCGCAAATGTCGCTTGATCGAGGATTTCTTTAACACAATCGAGTAATTTGAATTTTGAATTCAAGCACTCGATCGAGCGTTTAAAGTGCTCGATTGAGCTCCTAAAGTCCTAAAAATCACAGTTTTAGCACCTCTTCTGCATATTTCTCTACAACCACATTTTGTACCCTATTGGATTTAGGGAAGAAATTGTTCTTAAGTGGCGGAGTTGATCACATTGGATTCATGAAAGAATCCTATATACAATCGCATATGTATTTGACACTTTCGAATTCATATGATATTTTTTGTCTAATATATTTTAAACATAACACTTGAAATTTTTTGGACAGTTTCAAAGGGGCTTAATAAAAAATCAATAACATAAAATATAAACAACGAAAATTTTCAAAAAATACCACTATTTTCGTTTACGGGTCCTCTTCAAAAGGGTACCCTTGGTTTTTCAATTTATTTAAAGAGTTGAAAAAAATCTTAATTGAACACATGTGTCTCCAAAATGCAATTAAAATATTACTTCACCAACTTCGAAAAATAATAAAAAATATAATTTTGCATTAAAAAAATAATTTTTTAATATGAAAAACTTAGTTCTCTTCGTGTAGATCATACTTATATATATATATATATATATATATATATATATATAAATAATTATTAAACATTTTAGACTAAGTTATGCTACGTTAACACATGCATGTCTCTTAAGTTTTGCGGAAATTTGCAAGGACGTATATTGTATTTAATGGAAAATTGAGAGATTATACAACACTAATTTGTTTTGCCAAAAATATCATTAAGACAACAACATAATTCTCCAAATATTGCCTTTTTTAATCTGAATCAAAAATCAAAATTCTTATATGAATTTTGAGGGGTGCAATTAGATAAAAGGGAAAAAACTTAAAATTTCATCGCCACATTTGGCCTAAAAGTGTAACCCATCATCAAGCTTTCACCCTAAAGTGAGAATATTTTATTTATAATTAATTTTTATTTTTTTGTTGCTAATATATTTTTTCAAATGTCATGTGCCAACTCTGTGTTACATATCTTCCTAATAGCTTTTTCATATATTATCTATATCTACACATACACACGAAAGGAGCTACTTATCTCCCTCATATTGAACAACACATAATTGAAATGTTTTAACCATAACCACCATGTACCAAGACGAATCAAATGCCTAAAGATACAATGTTTTCCTATGATTTTGATCCCACTTAACACATAATAGATCCATAGTGAAGATAGATTTACATTAGTTTTTAATATGTCATGTCTTGAAATTGAGCATGAAATGAGTTACACATCTACCTCATGTTTAGCAATATATCATTCAAATATTTTCGCTATAAGAAATTTTACTTAATATTAAATTTGATATCAAGAATTGATATCGAAATATTTTACTTAATATTAAATTGATATTGAAATATTTTATTTATAATCTACATTTTTTTTTACTATTAATATTTTTTTAAATATAACATGTTAATTACATATTAAGGATTAATTGAATTGTACATAACCTTAATACTCTGAAATATTAAACACCTATTAGTAAATTAAGAAATATTATACTTTCAATTCCCCTCTCTATCTAAAATTGATATACAATTATTTGAGGTAAAGGGTCAAAGCATGGAGTTGGTTTACACTTTTTGGTGAAATTAGGGCGTATTTCGCTGAAAAACAGATGCTTGATCGAGCATTTTAAGCGCTCGATCAAGCAATTTTTTAGCACTCGATCAAGTTGTTGAGGCACATAAAAATAGCTCAATCGAGTGTAAAAAAACTCTCGATAGAGTCATTTTTTAACCCGAGCTAACGACTCGATCAAGTTATATCTCTCCATAAGGGCGTTGGCAGGTTGGCTTTTCAATGGCCCGATCGAGTCGTTGATCAAACACAGATGTCACTTGATCAAGGGTTTCCTTAACACTCAATCGAGTAATTTGAATTTTGAATTCAAGCACTCGATCGAGCATTTAAAGCGCCCGATTGAGCTCTTGAAGTCCTAAAAATCACAGTTTTAGCACCTCTTCTGCATATTTCTCTGCAACCCCATTTTGTATCTTATCATATTTAGGGAAGAAATTGTCCTTAAGTGGTGAAGTTGATCACATTGGATTCATGAAAGAATCCTATATCCAATGGCATATGAATTTGACACTTTCAAATTCATATGATATTTTTCATCTAATTTCTTTTAAACATAACACTTGAAATGTTTTGGATAGTTTCAAAGGGGCTAAATAAAAAATCAATAACATAAAATATAAACAATGAAAATTTTCAAAAAATACCACTGTCTTCGTTTACGTGTCCTCTTCAAAAGGGCACCCTTGGTTTTTCAATTTATTTAAAGAGTTGAAAAAAATCTTACATGAACACATGTGTCTCCAAAATGCAATTGAAATATTACTTCGCCAACTTCGAAAAATAATAAAAATATAATTTTACATAAAAATAAATAAATTTTTAATATGAAAAACTTAGTTCCCTCCCTGTAGATCATATATATATATATATATATATATATATATATATATATATATATATAATTAAACTTTTTAGACTAAGTTATGCTACGTTAATACACACATATGTCTCTTCAGTTTTGCGAAAATTTGCAAGGACATATATTGCATTTAATGGAAAATTGAGAAATTATACAACACTAATTTTTTTGCAAAAAATATCATTAAGACAACAACATAATTCTTCAAATATTGTTTTTTTTAATCTGAATCAAAATTCATAATTCTTATATGAATTTTGAGGGGTGAAATTTGATAAAAGAAGAAAAACTTAAAATTTCATTGCCACATTTGGCCCAAAAGTGTAACCCATCATCATGCTTTCACCCTAAAGTGAGAATATTTTATTTATAATTAATATTAATTTTTTTTGTTGCTAATATATTTTTTCAAATGTCATGTACCAACTCCATGTTACATATCTTTCTAATAACTTTTTCATATATATATAATGTGGTTTGCAGATCCATTCGAAGGGATCACTTCCTGAAGGCTCAACCACAGAGTCTCACCGAAGGAGAATTGAACCCACGACTTCTCAATACCAAAGGTGCTTTAACGGTGGGAACTTGACCAATTGAGCTAACCTTAGGGGCTTGTATATTGAATATTTTATTTATTAATATTTTTTAAATGTCATTTAAATGTTTCCATAGTCTAATTAATAGATGAAATGACCTTTTTTTCCAAATAAATTTTTTGGTTAATTTTAATAAAAAACCAGTAGAGATTTTTAAAAACTTGATTTAAGTTGTTTAATCTCTATCATTTGAGTGGCCCGAGGTTTTTTCAAGTGTTGAATCCAATTATGTATTCAGAAATGTATTTTAAACAACAAAAAATCACAATCTTGCTTGAGATTGTATCTTAAATTATGATGCAGGAGCATCCAGCTAAGGGCACCATGACCAGGTGTTGGTCTCTGCCAAGGTGGAAAGTTTATCAGTGTTTTAGTTTCTTTATGTTTAATTATTCAAAACAGAATGTAGAGACTTGTTGCTTTTTTTAATTTCATGATTAGTTAGGGAACAATACAGTTAGTTAGGGTCAGTGTCACAATTGTCTGTCTTTTAGTGAATAATGGTCTTCTAACTGTTTCTTTCATTTTAGAAAAGAAAAAGACAATCATGTCAAAATGTAAAAATCTTGCAGTGCAAGAAGAACTGAATGAACTAACAGTTATGTAACTAATAGAACAAACAACTGAAAAGTAACTACGCACAGTTCAGATAACTGTGGACAAACAAGTACAAATACAAAATTGTAAATCATTCTGAGGGTTCAGCATACGAGTATAGTAATAGAAGACAGAGAAATTTTCTTTCATTTTTGAATCCATCCATCTGTAACAGTCTTGTAACATTTATCTATATTCTTCTTCCCTAATCGTTAAATAAACCAAAATAGCAGATATGGTGCATGTGTATACTTTCATTTGCTTTCTCTCCTAAAGAACAGAACGTAGACAACAAGAATTGCACGCAAGTTTCCATCACGAAGGTTGGCAATCAACAAATAAAGCCCATGGCCAGAAGAGTCAAGTGCATTACAAATAGTCTGAGCAAGAATGAGAACCTGAACGCTAAGTAATCAAACCCAGACAGAGGTAACAAGTATAAACTCAATCCATCGTAATTTTCTTTTCATTCCAACGAAAAAGGCATACATTTGTTTACATATGACAGTCCAGGGTTAACCCACCGGACAGAGTGAAAAGAAAACAAAACCAACGAACCAGCAAAACCCTAGACGAGAGTTTTGGGACGACCACCCTTGAATACAAATTTACAGTTACAAAAGAGCGAAATATAAACAAGGGTTGTATCAAGTTAACCCAGGTCGCATAGCGACAACAGAGGGGTATAAACGAACAAGTATTGGGAACTCAGTCCAACAAAAACCGACAGACCCTAATCTTAGACACGAGTTGATGACAGTGGTAGAGCCTACCGGGTAAGAGCCAAGGCGCTAACACCAACCACGTCTAGGAGCAAACCCTTGACCTGCAAGACCAAAACAGGGCAATCCTATCAGGCCAATTGTAAGCAGAGAAAAACAAACGAAGGGTAATGAACTTTATACACAGTGATAAAAGCATTTACCTGGAGGTTTATCCGCGCGGAAAGAATGCAAGCCAATGAGCCACAGTCCACGGCGACATGAGATCGAGGATCAATCATTGTTAGAACCAGAAAAAGACGAGGGAAAAAATAAAACATGGATAGAAAGCTTACCTGAAGAGACATTGTGAGCAGAAGGAGGCCACCGCGACTGCAACCTGAAGCATGCGAAGCCATTAACCAAATTTAGCAGACAGAACCACAATAAAACGAGAGAACAGCAAAACAAATACCAATTGAGAGACCGAACAAGACAAATACAGTGGTCATTTTCTTACACGAACGAGCAAACCGTCACTCTGTGCCAAAGAGCTGAGCAAACAAGTCACCAGAACGAGCGACAGAACCACACCAGCAAGTAGCACAACCCATAGCCAGCGCAGGCAGAGCCTGTGGCTCATTTCCGTCCATATACAGCATAGAAAACCACTTCCAGACCAAACCCTCAGCGTAGCAGAATTGCAAGTGTAAAAATGAAAAATGACATGGTAACCAAGGTTTTGGCATAGAGCAAAGAGCGGGAAACGATAAGCGAGGTGCGTACTGCCAGCTCTACAGTAATAAATTTTAACATAAATGCCAACCAACATAAATCCAGAACCATCTCACTATTAACCTCTAATCACCGGAGTTAGAGCCTAATCATTGTTTAATTATATGTTTGTGGATTAAGCAATCACATTATTGTTAATTCTCAGCGTGTGGAAAATTGTGGGTTGGTCCCATCAAATTATCTTAAATTACTTTATTTCTTTATTTGAATTAGAAATTATAATATTTTATATTTATCATGGATAGTGAAATTATTTTTTGTAATTACACTGAAAGAGTTTTCTCTACGAGCTTTGATGTGCAAACATTGTTCACAACAACAAATCAGAATGCATAATTTTCATCCTCCTCGCACCTATCCAAGTTTAACACTTAGAACCTCCGTATAGCATCGTGCTTCATATCAACATGATGTCACCATTGATTCCCATGGGCATTGCCAATAGGGGACTCGAACACGAACAATTTGGTTGTCCAACCATTTTCTTGTAGGTAGTTTGGCCCTTTTTCTGGCTCTTCCCATGAGTGTAGTAGCACTGACATGAATGCGGAGAACCAACAACATTTCAAACATTTGGGTTCCAACTACCTCTCAACTTCATCTCAAATTCCCCACGACCTAGAAAATACAGAGCCTTCGACTCACTTTGTAATGCAAAATTAGAGGAGACAGAAGTTCAAAAAAATAAAAACCCATATCTACGCGATGATATTTCACCACAGGTGATTCTGAATCGTGAAGAAATTGAAGAGTCTCGATTGTAGGGAAAAATTCATGGTCCTCAAGATAACAATTATGGGAAACAAGTCTTAGCGTTGCAGGAACATTTGGAATGATCCAAGAACCATTTGTTTGAGAACGTGCTATCTTACAAATTCTGTAGAATATGAAATGACTTATTTAAGCCAGCTAATAAGCCAACATAACTATGAAGAAAAATACGTATAAAACAAATAAAACACAGTTACTGTGTGAGCTAAAAATTGTTGTAAATCTCATATATTAATTGAACCATTAACTACATTCTTATATAGTAAAATTATTACTAAAATGATTATCAATCAACTCTGAAACAAATCTAGTGGCACTACAGCTAATTTCCAGCACTAACCACCCTAACAATTTGTTGCCTTAATTTTGCACAGAACACAAAATTTGCTGACTAATTTGTCAGCAATTTACATAACTAATTAAGAATTATTCCCAACACTCCCCCTTAATGATTAATGAGGATTTACTATCTTATCTCGTAGTGCCAAAAATTGAGTTTTTGCAACTACTTTGGTGAAGATATATGCTTGCCCATGCTGAGTATTTATATGATTCAATTCAATATCCTTCTTCTGCACCAAATCTCTAATGAAGTGATATTTCATGTCAAAATGCTTTGTCCTGTTGTGATGAACTGGATTCTTTGCTAACTTGATGGCACTTACATTATCACAATAAATCACTGTAAGCTGAATTTGTTTTTCTCCAATTTCTTCCAAAAATTTTCTGAGCCAAAGAGCTTGTGTGCATGATGAGGTAACTGCAACATACTCTGCTTCTGTGGATGAGAGGGCAACAATGTTTTGTTTTCTTTAATTCCATCTAATCAATCCAAAACCAAAAGAGAAACAATTTCCGGATGTGAACTTACGGTCATCAAGACTACCTCCCCAATCTGAATCACTAAATCCAACAAGATTGAACTTATTAGAAGAGTAGTAATGAATACCAAAATTTAGAGTACCTTTCACATACCTTAAAATCCTCTTGGTTGTCTTCATATGTATTTTAGATGGATTTGTCATATACCTTGAAACAAGTGAAAATGAATATGTAATAGTAGGCCTTGTGTGGGTTAGAAATATCAAGCTCCCCACAATACTTTTGTAACTTTTCTCATCAATTAAATCAGCACCATCATCTCTACATAACACCTCTCCATGAGCACTTGGAGTAGGGGATGGATTACAATCAAGCATATCAAATTTATTTAGCATATCCTGTGCATACTTTGTCTGACAAATGAAAATTTCATCCTTACTTTGATAAACTTCCATTCCTAGAAAATATTTCATGATGCCTAGATCTTTCATCTCAAATTCATTCATCGTAGCAACTTTTAATTTATCATTCATCTTAGAACTACTACCCATATACAATAGATCATCAACATACAAACTTATGATTAGAATATCAATACCTTCTTGTTTGTAGTAAAGGGTAGGATCACTCTTACTTCTCTGGAAGCCATTTTCCTGAAAGTATCCATCAATCCTAGCATACCACACTCTTGGCGCTTGCTTGAGGCCATACAAAGCCTTCTTCAACTTGTATACATTATTCTCCTTTCCTTCCACTTCAAAACCTTGTGGCTGCTCTACATATACTTCCTCTTCTAAGTACCCATTCAAGAAGGTACTTTTCACGTCCATATGATGTATGCTCCACTTTTTCTAAGCTGCTAATGAAATCAACATTCTAATGGTCTCCTGTCTTGCTACTGATGAAAATGTATCTTCATAATCTATTCCATACTTCTGTGTGAATCCTTTAGCAACTAATCTTGCTTTGTGTCTTTCAACACTCCCATTACTATTAAATTTAGTCTTATAGACCCATTTGGTGCCAATCTTTTTCTTGTCATGTGGAAGCTCTGTCAACTTCCAAGTGTCATTCCTTCGAATGGAATCCATCTCTTCTTACATGGCTTGCATCCAAACCTCATTAGTACATGCATCTTCAAAACATGATGGTCCAAAATCAGCCTCGGCTAATAAAGAAAAATTGACTATATCACCTGTTGGGAATTTTTCATGTGCTTGATTTGCACTCCTCTGATAAATATCACTCAATCTTCTTACCTTCCTTGTAGAACTTGGAGAAGAAGTTGGACTTGAACTTGATGTTGAAGAAATTGATGAAGGGCTACTTGGTGGAGTTAAGCCACTAGTTATAGAAACATTAGTTGGCTGCTCATGATCATTATCAACAATTATATCATCATTCAAAACAGGTTTTGTCTTCTCAACATGGCCTTTTTGATGACCATAAACTCCCCCTTCATCAAAAATTACATCTTTTGAGACAATAAGCTTGTTATTTAGAGGATTATACAATTTATAAGCCTTGCTTGTCTCACTATACCTAATAAAAATACATAACTCACTCTTTGCATCTAACTTTTTTCTATTTTGATCAGGTACCTGCACATAAGCCAAACAACCAAAAACTTTGAAATAATTAACATTAGGTCTTTTTCCATACCAAGCTTTATGAGTCATCTTTTCCAGTGCACTAGTGGGGCTATGGTTGAGGATGTACACTACTGTAGCAACTACATCTCCCAAATAAGAGCTACTCAATCCCTTATTTTGTAACATGCATCTTGCCATTTCAACCACAGTACGATTTTTTCTTTCAGCTATGCCATTCTGTTGGGGTGTGTATGTTGTCGTATGATGCCTCCTGATGCCATTCATATCATAATAAATCTGGAAAGCTTTTTAGCAGAATTCTCCTCCACGGTCAGTCCGCAAACATTTGATCTTGCACCCTTTCTCATTTTCTACAAGGGCTTTGAACTTCTTGAATGTATCCAGGGCTTCAATTTTGGGCTTCAAAAAATATACCCAACAATTTTGTGAGTAATCATCAATAAAAGTGATGAAATATGATGACTTATCCAAACTCTTAGTCTGCATAGGACCACATGTTTGAATGAACAAGCTAAAGTGGGTGATGAGCCCTCCATGTATTTCCCTTTGGAAACCTTTCCCTTGCATGATTTCCTTTAGCACATCCTTCACAAACTTCCTTATGCTCTTCTACCTTGGGCAAACCAGAAACTAATGCATATGAGGTTAGAAACTTCAAACTGTGAAAATTTAAATGCCCATACCTGAGATGCCATAACCAACTTGAATCTTCATAAGCCATATTTGTGATATTGTTGTTATGTTCTTCAAACCTCAAGGGAAACATCCTATTTCTTGTCATAGGCACAATAGTGATCACCCTATTTCCCTTATTCTTATCATAGATAGTACATGTCTTATTTTCAAAGACTACTTTATAATTTTTCTCACATAGTTTCCCAATGCTCAACAAATTATGCTTCAATTGTGGAGTATAATAAATGTCATGAATACTCTTTATACTTTCTTTTGTTTGGACCTCCATAGCTCCTTTGGCAGCAACCTCTAATGATTTATCGTCACCAAGTTGGATCTTGGATTTGAAATTTCCATCCTTTGCTGAAAACAACTTCTCATTCCCTGTCATATGGTTAGAGCATCCAGAAACTAGGTACCAAACATCTTTACTAGTATTTTCACCTTTGGCATAAGTTCAAAATAAGTGATCTCGAGGATACTCACCACTTTCTTGAGCATAATTAGCATTTTTACCTTCTTTCAATCTGCATTCTCTTTCAAAGTGGTCATACCTATTACAATAGTAACATTGAACATTTCTCTTATCAAATCTACCTCTGCCTCTTCCTTTGAAACTACCTCTTCCACTTGAGCCACCTCTTCCTCTACCTCTTGAAGAATTTTAGCTTTGCCATTTACCTTGACCTTGATTGATTTTGGCATTGCTACTACTTGCATCTTCATTCTTTGTAATTTGTAATTTAGAGGAAAAAGCTTTCTCTACACCTTCAAAAGTGTCCTTCAATCTTTCTTCATGAGACATCAAAGATCCAACCAATTGATCAAACTATAGTTTTGTCAAATCCTTACTTTCTTCCATAATTATGGCAACATGATTCCATTTATGTGTTAAAGATGTCAATACTTTTTTAATTAAAACTTCATTACTTTTCTCCAAGTGTAACCATTTTATTGACCACATCTTTGACTCTCACACAATAGTCACTCACACTTTCAGCTTCTTGCATCTTCAAATTCTCGAACTCTCGCTTCAATGTCTGAAGCTTGACTACCTGAACTTGATCACTACCTTGGTAAGCTTCTTGTAGAGTCTCCCAGGCATCTTTGGCAGTTTTTTCTCCTGATATTCTTGGAAAGAAGCTCTTATCAAGAGCTATCTGAATGTGAAAGAAAGCTTGAGCATTCTTCTTCCTTGCTTCCTTTCTTGCTGTTTTTTCATTGGCTGTAAGGGCATTCCAATCAACTGGCTCCTCGTATCCTGATTCAACAATTTCCCACAAATCTTTTCCAATCAAAAAGGTTAACATCTTAATGCACCAATAATCATAATCGTTCCCATCAAATTCTGGAACTAGCATCTAGTTAGAATTCGACATGATTAACTTTGGCGAAATTCCAACAATACAACTTTACCCAAAACAATTTTACCTACTCTGATACCACTTGTAGAATATCAAATGACTTATTTAAGCCAGCTGATAAGCCAACATAACTATGAAGAAAAATACATATAAAAATAAATAAAAACTGTTGTAAATCTCATATATTAATTGAACCATTAACTACATTCTTATATAGTAAAATTATTACTAAAATGATTATCAATCAACTCTAAAACAAATCTACTGGCAGTATAGCTAATTTCCAGCACTAACCACCCTAACAATTTGTTGCCTTAATTTTGCACAAAACACAAAATTTTCTGACTAATTTGTCAGCAATTTACATAACTAATTAAGCATTATTCCCAACAAATTCTCGGTGGGTTCTGTTGGAAGTATATTATATTCTTCTGAGTTCTGTGTAGATGGTGCTAGTCAGGATGGCAGAATCAGAGACCTTTTCAGAGAGTGAGACTTACTTCAATCATTATTCGGATGTTTTGTGGAGAATGGATGAAGAAGATGACCATTGCATTGGCAATGAACCTTCAGCATTTCTGAATGACAGACGATCGTACTGAGAAACATACAAAATTTCATAGAATAGAATGGCTTGTTCTATCAACTTCTTCTTTCCTCTTCCATACGATCAAATCAGTAGAATTTGGAAGACAGCCAATTTTACCCACTTCATACATCACGTTTTTTTTTCTATTCTTACCATTCCCCGAGAATAATTATATGGTGTTTGAATAAAAATTTAATCTGTATTAGTAAAATGTTTTGGAATTGTCTCATGATTACCTAATCTGTAAAATGAAAAATTGTCACAGCGAGCAGGACTTGGATAAGGAACGTTTTTTTAATTTTATTTTAAGATGCCGTGTGTATACTCTGATATCATACCTGAGTGTACTTAGCCAACATAACCTGGCCACCTCTTTCAGCTTTCTAGCCATCCAATATCTCTCGGCAACCAAAAGCTAGAGAAATGGCATGGGAGGCAATCTCTATGGCACTGAAGTTCTTATAAAGAAATACGTAGGAAACAAGAATGACTCGCATGAATTCAAAAGAGGCCACATAGAGATGGAAGGTCCAAAGGATGAGGAGAGAGCACATGCGTAGAGTAAATAGGGAATGCAACGCTAGTTCTCCCTTGACCTCCAACCTGTGAACGGGGAATTAACTATGGAATTAAACATTCAGCCCTCCCCCATTGACTTTGATGTTATGAAACCTGTGTTTGTCATAAGGGAGAGAATGGTTTCCGATCGAACACTACCCCACATTCAATTATGAAAGAGTTGATCTTCATTTATCTTAGCATTTAGTTTGTCATCACATTGATTGTAGAGTTGTCTATACAAAGGACGCGGAAAGAACTATTTTCAATTTGTGAAGGCTATTATAAAGAAGATCGTTGAATCTTTTGAGTTTAAAATTGTTTGGCCCTCTTTTTTCTTTTTTCTTTTTTTCTCTCTCTCTTTTTTTTTTTTTTTCGCTCTTCCCATGGTATATTTCTAATCAATATGGCTTAAAATTTTGTAGATATTTGTTGTAACTCTATGTATGTTTGAGTTGTGTAGTTTTTATGTTTAGTTGTGTAGTCGATAAGTTTGAAGTATCAATAGATATTCATTGGAATTCTATGTTTGAGTTGGGTAGTCTATACCTTTGAAGTATTTTAGAGTTTGTTCAAGAGTTTCTTCGAGGGAGTTGAATTTATTTATTTATTTTAAATATCATTAAAAAAAATTGTAAGCAAAGTATATGTGTTCCAAGAAAGATATGTCTCGAAGTGACGACACTAGGGAACAGGAAGAGGAAAACATCATATTGGGACTGGCGAGGATGAGCCACGACATCAAATTCCCACACTCATCATTGTATAATATCTGCATGTCGTTGTTGTTTTAGTTGTCGTTGTCGATAAATTGGATTCAAAAGAAGTGGAAGGTAATGATTCTTTGCGGTAGGGAACTATTAGAAGGAGTGGGAGAGTGACTAGATCATCTCTATCTGTTTCGAGGGTTATGAGCGTCTCGAAATCTAACACAGCACTGGCTTCCAATTGCAAAACACCGCGATCTTGCAACAGAGCCTGGGAATTTTCATCTGCATCTTGCACATGAGGGGCATGAGGGTTCAGGGTTCAATACTAGACATCACTTCAACATGACTGACACTTCAAATTTTTCTGTGTTTCTGTTCTTGGCTTCTTAAGCTTTCAGCGTTCCTATGCACCTCTCTGTGCAATTACTAGTTAACATTTTTATTGAAATGTCATATATATTAACTTTATAAATACACAAGAGATTATGCATCTCTTTTTCATGGGCATGGTAATATGCTTACTCTTAATTTAATTAAGAAATTATTAAATTTAAGAAATACGTTAGAGTTTCATTACATCGTTTTCATATAATTAATGCATATGTTCTATATGTATCTAGATGGAGTTTTTTTGGATAGGCTTGATAGGTGTGGTTTATTAACGATCGACTCCCTAATTCTAACTAGGGATCTAAATTTGATGGTGGTGGTGGAAGAGATGTGGGGAACAAAATGTAAATTGGATAATATGGGCTCATATTGCAAAGAACATTTTGTTTCATGTCATCTGGTTGATTTTCGACCAAGTCCTCTCCTTCCTACTTGATGTAATGGTAGGACTAGATGCCAAGGCTTGCTAGATTTTTAGTTCACAAAAATCTACTGGAGGATCATGGTATGATGCGTTCATCGGTTGAAACAGCATAATTATCGGATCGTGTTCTCTTTTTTCTACAATGGAGATATGAGTCTTCCTCGAGGGGCATCCCCTTCAAATTTAACCATTATTGTCTTAAGGATCCTGAATCTTTCCAACTGGTCCTAAGGTGTGGTTGAATATGTATTTTTATTAAAGGTGTTCTTTCATGGAAGGGGTGCATTGGAAATTAAACAGAATTAAAAAGATAGTTCGATGATGGACCAAGATGAGAAAAAGGGGCCATATCAAGGAACTCTAGGAGATTGAATCTGAACTATCGAGGTTGGTTGATCCTGATCTTCATATTTTTTTATGAAGCTACAAAGAAAAAAAATGGAGTTGGAGGGCCATAAACATATTATCCTCAAACATCAAGAAGTAGAGTGGCATCTCAAGAGCCTTACAATATGGATTGCAGAAGGATACAAAACCACAACAAAATTCCACAAATTTGCCTCATATAGCTTAGGCGGGAAAACACCATTTGGGACCTAGAGGATTCAGAGGGTAGGACTATCACTTAGCTAAAGGACCTACAAGAGGCAACTATCAAACATTTTGAGGCCCTTTACAAGGGAAGGTGTTGACATTGAAAATCATCTTAATATCATTCAATTATATCCTTGTATGTTTAGCGAGAAGGATAACGATAGCATTGGTTGATCGATTACTCATGATGAGCTGGTTCATGTCCTAAAATATTTTTCTAAGGACAAATGTCTGAGGCTGGATGACTGGCCAGTTGAATTCTTCATTCTTTTTTGGACCTATTGGGGGTGGATCTACTGCATTTGGTGGAATAATCTCGAAACAAATGTATGGTATTGGGTGCCTTTAACACTACTTTTATTGCTTTAATTTCTAGAGTGTTTAACCCTAAATCCCGTTAACATTAATGGAGAAAGTTAGCTTTCATATGTTTAAATGTTTGTTGCTTTAGAATAGGATTGAGATCCTATTTGTTATGGAATGATTCAAACCACCCGATATTGTGAAAGCCTATATATTTGAGGCTCATCTAACTCAAGAGTAATTGTTGTCTCATCTCCATTTTCTATATTATTTATAAAACAATTTCGAAGATTATTACTCTTCGTATTAAAAATAACATGTCTATGCACATATCCTTTGCTCAATATGGGTTTCTAAAAAATAGACAGATCCAGGACGTTGTTGCTATCACTCAGGAATGTATACACTTCGTTAGGTCTGAAAAGAAGGATGAACTTATGTTGAAACTTGATCTTCACAAAGCATATGATTGTGTGGATTGGTGTTTCCTTAGGATGATCCTTCACAAAATTGGATTATCATTGCAAAATGTAGTGTGGATCATGGCATGTATCAGTTCTACAAACTTTTTCATTTTGATCAATGTATTTCCCACTAAATTCTTTATAGCATCTAGGGGATTAAGGTATGGATGCTCCTTATCTCCATTCTTATTTTTTCTTGTCATTGACGGGTTAAGTAGAAGCATTGCAATGGCTCATCAAATGGGAAAATTTTCTAGTAACCAAGTTACAAAAAACACAACTATTCTTCAGTTACTTTTTGTGGACGATGTCCTTATCCTAGGCAACATATCAGTTGATGAATGGTCACATTTATTACACATCCTCAACTCTTTCG
The DNA here is from genome assembly GCA_031772625.1 of Pinus tabuliformis. NCBI lineage: Eukaryota > Viridiplantae > Streptophyta > Pinopsida > Pinales > Pinaceae > Pinus > Pinus tabuliformis. The sequence goes on from CM062804.1 coordinate 607,601,084, forward strand.
GCAATGCTTCTGGCCTTTTTATCCTAATTGGGTAGTGAAGCATACCAAGTGTACATCTGCGATTGTTGCAAGGTTCAAGGTAGATGTGGTCCCATTGGGGGAGGGTTTCAAGTACCTGAGTTTTAGGTTAAAGCTAAATAACTATGGAATCAAGGACTAGACTTGGATGATTGAAAATTTTGAACACAGATTAGAAATATGGACACATAAATCGCTGATGATGGGTGGTAGACTGATTTTACTCCAACCAGTCCTTCAAAGCATTGTTGTATATTGGATGCATTTATACACCCTTCCCCATTCCATCATCAAAAATCAATAATTCCATCTCATATGGGGATAAAAAATTCATCTTGCAAAGTTGGAGGACATCTCTAAGCTTGTGATGGAGGGGGGATGGGGCATGTTGGATATTGAAAAATTTGGTTGAGCATTAGGGGTAAAAAGCCTATGGAGGGCCTTGGCTGGATCAAGCACTTGGAAGGATATCATTAGGGAAAAATATATAGAAAGTATATCCCTAGAGGCTTGGATCAAAGGCGGGTCTAGATCACCTTCTTCAGCCTCATACATCTCGCATGGAATGATCAAAATTAGAAAATGGATCATTGGCATCTCTGGTGGCATTAGTATGGGATCAAATGTGGATATTGGGCTGGACCCAATTATGGGTTTTAACGGTTCCCACATCTTACCCATCTATCTCATTCGACATATCGTAATTTGGGTATATACAACTACTTAAACCAGATCTGAGGGGTTTTAGATCCTCTTTATACATATCCTATTTGGCTTCGTGCGAATTATCTGGGCTTATGTAGGGATTTGGTTTCTATATGCGAAATTACATAAGGGTGAAACCATGGAGCTGGGTTACACTTTTTGGCGAGAGAGGGCGCGTTTGGGTAGAAAAAATGATGGCTCGATCAAGCTCCTCGAGCGCTAAAAAAACAACTCAATCGAGAATTACAACTAAATATCAATCGAGCTCCTATGTAACCCCAGACTAGGAGCTTGCAAGAGCTTTATGGCTCGATCGAAGCTTGAAGCTCCATCGAGCCTTAAAGCTGGAAAATTTAAAATTTATGTAAATATCAATAATGATATGCAAACTTTAAAATTTTAAGTACCTAACAGTTTAAAAAAACAAATTTAATTATTAATTACATTTGAATAGGTAATTAACAATGGTGTGGATTAACTTCTCATTGCATTTCTAGTGTTTTGGTGTATAAATTTGAAAAATGATTCTATTCCACTTGCAATTGAAATTGCAATATTCTTATTTTATAATTTGGTAACTTAAAAATTAGTTTTTAATATGATTTAACTTTTCAATTGGTAATTTAAAAATCTGTTATGCTTTTTTGCCCCGAAAGTTATGGAAATTCCGGCCATATTTTGAAAAAATCTACCAGGGAATCCAAGTAAAAGCGGTCAAACTTCATAATTTTAGGTGCCTTAGAGGTTTTTGATGGTACTGAACCCATTTCCACCATCAAAAACATGATTCAAACACTGCATCTATAATATTTTTTGAAATTTTTTTGCCCGGATTCGGGCCACTTTTGGCCGTCCGGGCAATTCCTCTGCCTCTGTAGACGACTCATTTAAAAATTTGTTTTTAATATGATTTAAATTTTCAATGTTATAATTTAAATAATAAATTTATTATAAATATAATTTTAATAATATATTAATTAAACATAAGAAAATGTATCAATTTGATTTAATAACTATTATAATTTTTTATATGAATAAGTGCATCTCAAGGCCTTTTCCTAAGGTCGATAAGCCTTGGTGAGAAGAATGCAGGAAAGCTTCGGGAGGCGAAAATGGCGGAACCCTAACCCTAGCGGCGACCCTGGCTCGCTCATCTCCATGGCGGTTTACAGACAGTGTGCAGGCATCACGGACCTTTGACCGGCACTAGCGCACCAACCATTCCCGGTTTTCCTGGCACCCGGGTTAACACTGCGGTTTTCTCTCCTCCGTCGAACCCTGCGAACAGGTATTCCTTTCTCTTCGTCAGTCGGTTATCTAGGGTACCACTGTTTTGGCAGGTAATATGGTCGAAGAGGACCTCGTGGACTACGAGGAGGACCCCATGCCTCAACAGGACATCTGGGCATATAATAATCGCCCTGCCATGAAACCCTGGGGAAAAGAACATGTTTCCGAGACAGCTGCCTCCTCCTTACATTCACAACTGCCGCACTCGGGGAAGAAGAAGCACACTGATGTTAACCTGGCTGACCTCCCGGCTCTCGAATGTCCGCCCCTCTCGCCGGCAACGCTCCATCTTCTGGGTACCTGTCTGCAGACTTCTCCTTCATTTGATTCGCCTCTCCAGAACCCTACTCTACCCTCTTTGCCTACACCCCCTCCGCCTCCACCGCCCTCAAACCCTGCATCCGTTTCATTGATGTCGTCGAACTCCCAGGGTACACAGTGCCCCCCCCCGTTCACTGCTTCCGGGCACCAGCAGTATCGGCCCCCGTTCCCCTATCCGCTCGGGTTGTTTTAACACGCCGCTGCTTCCTGCCCGCTCTGCGGGATCTGCACAGCACAACACTTCTGATCCGTGCCGCAAACTACTAAAGGATTTCCCTATTGGAAAGCGCTCGGAGAAACTGAAAAAAGGCAAGTGCCTTCGGGCTATAGACTCGGATATCAATCTTACATTTGGTGAAGACGTTCAGATGGCGGATGCTTTGGAAAATGCCCGAAAGGTTCTGGTCGGCAGGGTAAGAGGTCGTACCTATTCGGTTGAAAGATTAAAGCTATGGACAGAGGAGATTTGGGGCTCTCTTCTAAAAGAGCTACCAGTGATCAGGGTCCTTGCGAGGGGCTGGTTTGCATTGCATTTTCACAGGCCCGAATATACCCAATGGATACTTTCCCAATACTGGCATATTGAATTGGCACCAGTCCTGCTAAAGCGTTGGGATCCTCTTTTCGACCCGGAGCGTGAACAATTGGGTGCCGGTCCTATTTGGGTACGACTTCCTGGTTTGCCCATGCAATTTTGGACTCCGCAAGTTTTCAAGAGAATAGGTGACGCACTGGGCACCTACCTGGAGCATGACAAATCCTATGAGCAAACTGGAATCATGACCATGGCTCGCATCCTGGTTCACCTTGACACTAGGCCAGGACTGGAGGAGAAAATCACCCTGCATCGCAGACACTTCTCGCGCAAGCAACTGCTGGACTATGAAGGTGTACCGTTTCGATGCCGTAGATGCCACAAAATCGGCCATCTGTACAAAGACTGCCCTCTGCTTTCGGGGGTGACATCCGAGGATACAAAAGGACCCAGACAGCAGCCTACAGTGGATCAAAACATAGGAGTAAATAATCCTGTGGAAGGGGATCTGACTCATAATGAGACTCCAACAAATGTGGTATCAGAAGGCGCCAAGAAGACCAACAACAGAAGGAAGGCTACATCCACTCCTGCACCGCCGCGCACCCGGTCCAAGACAGCGGAGACTGCATCATCTCATCTGGGTAACGCATCTATTCCCATATGTTCTCATAATTTATCTGAAGTTTTGCATTATGTTATGCACACCTCTTTGTGGTCCCCTCATATTGATCCGACACCTCTTCCTTCCATCCTCTGCACTATTGCTCCCCCCCCCCCACCTTCTCCACCACACCCTCCTCTCACAAGTTGGAGCAGGGCCTCCCCGATCCCTCATCCTCCCCGGCCGGCTCCGGATCGCACCCCTACCATCTCAGACCTCGGGCCCGTACCAGATTGCTTGGACTGGGTTCTTCCCCAGGTCGATACCACAAGCCAAAGAGGGGTCGTCCATCTAGAATCAACTCGGCTATTCAAAGCGCTGTAGCTGATGTCGCCCAGGGGCGACAATACACCATAGAACGGGCACTTAGAGCAATTGAGCCCCTGGCAAGTGGTTCCCCATGATTTGGCTCTCCTTCAATTGTAGGGGATTAGCCAACCCCAAAAAGCGATTGGCTCTGAAACGACTGATACATGAATCCAGATGTGACATACTTTTCTTACAGGAGACCCTATGCACCTCGGAGGTGGCGGTGCGAACCCTTCAGGCCCTTCTCCCAGGTTGGATATTTCAAGGTATGGATGCTAATGGCCGGTCAGGAGGTCTGGCCATTGGCATAAATCCTAGAAAAGGCAAGCCTCTCTCCTCATGGGGGGGCAGAGGATTCCTCGGTATGGACATCTTCTTGGGGGAGCTGGGTTTCCCTATTCGTATTATCAACATCTATGGCCCTAACCTGAATAGGCTGTCCTTCTGGCAAAACTTTCTGGATAGCAACCACATTACTCGGGCTACTGTACTGGGGGGTGATTTCAACTTCTCCCTGGGCGTTGGAGAATCTTGGGGACATCATGCACAGATTGATCCCATCTCTGAACAGATGAGTATGCTAATTGATGCATATAGGCTTGTTGATATTCCTATGAATAAGAAAGTTCCAACTTGGCACAATCAGCGAACTGGGGAGGCAGCTCTGGGGAGACGGCTGGACAGGTTTCTGGTACATGAGGATCTGATTCCATTATTCCCCCTGTATAGACAATGGGTCAGCTCAGGTGGTCTTTCTGATCACCTCCCAATCCTCCTACAAGTCAGTGATGCAAAAATCAAGCCCCGCTCCCCTTTCAAATTTTTTGCTGGATTCCTACAAGACCCGGATTACATTAAAATGGTCTCGGAATACTGGGGATCTCAACCTCCTCTAAGAGAGCAGAGAAAAGCTGCGGAATTTTGTGACAGATTAAATGAGCTAAAGAAATTGACTGAGACCTGGGCAAGAAGGAAGCGACTCAGAGATGAACAGCTGCTTATTGATACAGAAACCCAGATAGCTCAATTGACGGACGAAAAGGGGACTGGCTACCTATCTGAGGTATCGAAATCTTTACTGAACCATCTGGTTGCACAAAAATCAAAGATCTTACAAGAAAAAGAGGAGCTGTGGAGGTTAAAAAGCAGAGCCATTTGGCTCAAAGCAGGTGACAGTAATACCAAATACTTCCACAACCTTGCAAATGGTAGAAAGGCATCAAACACTATTTGGCAATTGCCATGTGAACCTGAAGGATGGGCTACCACGCACCAGCAACTTGCCAAAATGGGGGTATCACATTTCAAACGGCAATTCACTGCACCGAATGCCATCAATCTTCCAGATATCATCAATCTTGCAGGTCACTTCCCTAGGTTTGTTGGTCAGGAGGATATTGAAGATCTCACTCAACCTGTTACTAAACAGGAATTGGAAAGCACCCTCAAATGGTTCAAGAAAGATAAGAGCCCGGGGCCGGACGGCTGGCCAGTGGAGTTCTATCTGGCTTTCTACGATCTACTGGGCGGGGACTTATTGGAGGTCATTGAAGAAAGCCGGATCACAGGGCACATTCATCCCCCAATGAACAACACCTTCATTGCCCTGATTCCTAAATCAGATGACCCTACATCCTTTAATGACTTCCGTCCTATTTCTTTATGCAACTGCCTCTACAAAATCATTTCCAAGATCATAGCAAATCGCATCAAACCCATTCTGTCTTCACATATCTCTGCTGAACAATTTGCCTTCCTCCAAAATCGACACATTCAAGAGGCCATTGGCACCGCCCAGGAAGCTTTACACTCCATAAAGCATAAGAATCTCAAAGGCATATCTCTTAAGATTGATCTTGCAAAGGCTTTTGATAAAGTTAACTGGCTCTATCTGAAGATGATACTCACCCATTTGGGCTTCCCCCTCATTCTTATAAACTGGATTATGGGCTGCATATCTTCTGCCTCCTTCGCTATCCTCATCAATGGCTCGGCCTCTGCTCGTTTCAACATCAACAGAGGAATCAGACAAGGATGTCCTCTATCCCCACTCCTCTTTCTAATTGTCATGGAAGGGCTAAGCAGGCTCATTGCAACTGCTAAAAGGAATGGCGATATCAGTGGACTCAAAATCATGGAGCATTATTACCTCACTCATCTACTTTTTGTTGATGATATCCTTATTTTCATGAATGGGAGTGTCCGGGACACCACTGCCCTAAATGACATTCTCCAGCTTTTCTGTAAGGCTACGGGAATGGAGATCAACAGAGGGAAATCGACTATGTCCATGGCGGGGTGCACAAATCAGGAATCTCAGCTGGCGACTCAGAAATTCCCTTTCCTGGAAATCAATCTGCTGGATGGCATCAAATATCTGGGCTTTAGACTAAAACCAGATGGTTACAAAATAGAGAACTGGTCTTGGCTCATCTCCAAAATAGAAAAGAGGATCAACTGCTGGCATCACCGACTCCTATCCAAAGCAGGCAGACTTCTGCTGATTAAATCTGTCCTTGAGGCTACTCCAGTATACTGGATGTCACTCACATGGATCCCAAAGGGCATTCTCAATAGAATTCAACAAACATGCAACAGATTCCTTTGGAATGGAAACAAAAAAGGGAAGATTTTTGCCTGGACTCGATGGTCCTTGATCACTACTCCAAAGAAATGGGGGGGGGTGGGGCCTTAAAGCTCTCCCGGAATTTGCGCAAGCGTTGGCTGCCAAGCAGGGCTGGTTATTACTTAAACAGAATAGTCTCTGGGCTGAAGTTATTCACCAGAAGTATATATGGCCCTTGAACATCATCGACTGGATCCGGAGGCCTCATTGGAACTGACAGGGCATATCGGCGATCTGGAAGGCCACTCTAAACGCTATGCCTCTTATCAGAGATAATCTTTTATGGCGCATTGGTAATGGCACCTCAGTCCGCATTGGTTTTGATCCATGGCCGGGCTCAGGTAATGCGCACATATTACCTGAAGGGCTGGTTCTACATCTAAACAACAGGGGCATCAAATATCTCGCGCAGATAGGTGATCAACAGCATTCCACCATATTCTCACAAGCTTGGATAACAGATCGGCAATGGCAACTGACAGAAGAGTGGAATACTATCTGGAAAGACTACATACAGGCATTAATAGAATCACATATCAGACTCAGGGAGGAAGAGGATGAGCTAATCTGGGCTGTATCCAAAACTGGTCAATATGTGCCGAAGATCGGATACTACAAACTGATTGAAGCAAAAAATCCGGACACTCATAAAAGCTGGTGGTCCGCTATCTGGCACCTGCAAGCTCAACCACGAACTAGACTTCTCATGTGGAACATTCTTGCAGACAAAATCCCTACGGGATCCAACCTTAGGAAAAGGGCATTTGCTGGACCAACATGGTGTGTTTTATGCAGAAAAGAGGAAGAAACTACCCCACATTTATTTCTCACCTGTGCGGTCACCAAGGATTTATGGATACAGATCACCCAGGCTCTTAATATAAATGTGGTATGGCAGGGGGAAGACATACCTACGGCATGGGAACAGTGGTGGACCGCAGTGGCATCAGGAAAACCCAGGAATTTGCCACTTTTGGTGGCCTGGTATATCTGGAATAGGCGGAATGCAATCATCTTTGAGGATTGCATTGTAAATTGGAACCTTTTACCCTCTACCATATGTGCGGCATATATTGAGATTCCTTTTGATATCAAACAGAAAAATCCCAAGATCATAAATCCAGAAATCATAAACAAAGATATGTCGTGGGCATATTTTGATGGGGCAGCTCAGAGACAAGGCTGCGGGGGAGGCATACTACTACATCTTTCAGACTCACACTACTTTCATATGAGATTGGGACTCGGTCCGGGTACAAACAACCATGCTGAACTCATAACCCTGAGGCATCTTCTTTATTTTGCCTTGTCCAAAAACTGTCAACAATTACAAATTTTTGGGGACTCAAAGACTGTGGTTGATTGGGTTAACAACAAATCCATCTGTCATGCATATTCATTGAAGCATATCTTGGAAGAAATTGTTTTTTTCAAAACACATTTTGACCAGATAACTGTTTCTCACATTTACAGGGAAAGAAATACAATTGCTGACCGGCTCTCGAAAGAAGCGGCGGATCGTCCTCTAGGAGAATGGCTGATCGAGGAACACAATCCAGAGGGGATGCACAGTTTCTATCATAGACCATATATTGATGGTCCCCTTCAGGGAGGCGATGGCCTCTTCTAAGTTTTGCACTACCATGATATATTATTGTACATTCCGCAGTATTTTACAGTTTTTTGATCTGCATCTGTATAGCGATTATACACTATTGACCTATTTTGTATAGCGATATTGCACTACTATGAGGGACATTGATCCTATACTGTATCCCTGTGGGTACTTATATGTAAATTTTGCTTTTTGATCAGTGGTGAAAACCACATTACAGCATATGCCTAATGGCATCAACAATATGTAATTTCTTTTAATAGAAATTATGAATTTTCTTCTTCGGAAAAAAAAAGTGCATCTCAAAAATGTGAATTTGACATTGCTGGAAATGTATGTTTTCAAAATATTAAAATATTATTTGACTAATTTGAATTTGAGTAATCTAGATTGAAATGTGAATATGAAATTATTTTTAAAATAATATTATTATAAAATTTAGTTTAGTTTAGTTTGTATTTTTTAATTTATTTATTATAATTTGATTTATATTTATTGAAAATTTATACGTTAAAAAAAAATTATAAAATTATTAAGTATACAAATATGTCATATTTAAAATCAAAACAATAAATAAATTATTATTTTTAAGAATTTCAAAATTGAAAAAAACTGTGTGTGTGTGTATATATATATATATTCTAAATTATGCTAAATTCTATTACTGTAAAATAATGGTACACTGAGGCTTTGGCCTTTGCATGTCCTTGCCATAGTTTAGGGCAGCAACCAGCAAAACAGAGTCTGGACTGCCCATAATGGGAAACCAGTCCAGTTCAAAAATAAGATTGCATGAGTTATCTTGCTGCCCACGCAGGGGAAACCAACAATTACGCGTAGTATTTAACCATTTTTTCAGAAAACATAAAAAGAAATCATCCAAGTAACCAGATGACAGCAGTTTTCCTAAAAAAACCGTAAAAAACATATATCCTAATTCCCAGAACCTGAGACTCGTAGACACGTGGCAAGTTGATCAGGTGTGATGCAGAGGTGACGGGTGTTCCTCATGCTGGCGAATCAGGTGTTGTGCAGAGGCGACGGGTGTTCCTCAACAACGAAGCACCTGTATTCATCCATGTCGTCTTCTGCCTTCTGTGAAGCCCTCGTGTCCTCTTCCTGTTGCGCCTGGTGTTCCTCCACGACAAAACATCTGTAAGGATCCATGTCTTCATCGGCTTGATGGTCCTGGTCCTTCTCCTCGTCAATTTGCTTGTCCAGAGGAGTGTCTTGCTTCAATCAAGCACAGTGTGTGCTCTCCTTGACCATAGCTGGCGCCGCGCTGGTATGGCATCCACCTTCTGTGGCCTGCTCCTCCTCGTTGGAGGTGATGGAATGTGTGCCCCCCCGGCTCTTGCAGGCGTCGCGCTTGAGTGGCATCCACCTTCTGTGGCTTGCACCTCCTCATGAAAGGTAATGGAGATGGTGGCAGTTATGATGGGTTGGTTCAAGGAACAGCGGTAGAAGAATTGGGCTGAGTGGAGGGGCGGCTGTGGATTGGAGGGAATTCCACTAGGTGGCGAAGTAGAGTGTGTCGGATGGAGGCGGAGAGGCCGTGAGCAGCCTCTACCACTATGAGTATTTGGGTAGCGGCCTGAAGTCAGATGAGCCGAAGAGGAGGTGGTTTCAGAGGCCAGAGCCAGAGGAGAGCGAGGCAATCTGCCTCTACTGCCGCCTCTGCGACTACGCATTCTATGGCGAGTTCTGGGCATATTGATACCAGGGGTAGGAGAATGTCTGCAGGTAGACGGCTCAGAGTGATGAGAGGGCGCAGAAGGTTCAGAGGTTGGCACAGAGGAAGGATTAGCTACAGACGCCGAGTGGAAGATGAGATTGTAGATCAGGCTTTGAGTAAAGTGAATTCTCGGGCCAAGATCAGTGCAACAAAGGATGCTGCAACGCCTACCCATAGCAGTGCGAGAGCTTGGTGCTGCTGCTGCCTGAGGACATTGGCATTGCAGAGGCAGGGGATAAGAGACAGGGGCAGTGGAGTTAATTTCACCGGAGGTCACCATTGAGCTGAGCTGAGGCGGGTAGATGCAGGCGGGTTGAAGACAGTGCCAGCTTAAATGCCATTTATGGCCAATGTTAATACAATTTATAGATTGGTGTGCAGGGTTACGGAGGGCCATGTGGCAGGGCCACTTGTTGTTCCGTTGTACCGCCAACTTAATACCTGTTATGTACATCCGCATCCGGGAAAAAACTATGTATATATTATTAAACAATAAACAAATTATTATTTTTAAGAATTTCAAAATTGAAAAAAATCGAACATTTGTTTAACCACGAAACCCTCGATCAAGCTATTTGAAAGTTGCAATTTGAATTTCAAACACTCAATGGAGCGTTTTAAGCACTCTATTGAGGGCCTTAGAAACAAAGTTTTAGCTCCTCTTCTACAATTTTTTTTGCAACACCATATTTATCTTTAAGTGGGAGAGTTGATCATGTCGAATCTGAAAATGAACCCTCTATCCAATGGCATATGAATTTGACATTTTCGAATTCATGTGATATTTTTTTATCTAATTTCTTTTAAACAAAATGCTTGAAATTTTTTTGAACAATTTTAAATAGGTTGAATAAAAAATCGATATCATAAAATATGCACAACAATAAAAAGTTCAAAAAAATATCATTGTCTTCGTTTACAAATCCTCTTCAAAATGGTACTCTTAGTTTTTCAATTTATTTAAATAGTTGAGAAAAACATTACGTGAACATATGTGTCTGCAAAATGCAATTGAAATATTACTTCAACTTCAAAAAAGATAAAGTTTTTAAAAATCTCACATTTTAGACTAAGTTATGCTATGTGAACATACACATAGCTCTTAAGATGTGTGAAAATTCGCAAGGACAAGCATTTCATTCAATGGAAATTTGACATATTATAAGACACTAAATATTTTTGCAAAAAATATCATTAAGAAAACAACATAATTCTCCACAATTTGTCTTTTTACTCCAAATCAAAATTCATAGTAATTATATGAATTTTGAGGGCTTCAATTTGATACAAGAGGAAAAACTTGAAATTGGCTAGCCACATTTGACCCAAAAGTGTAATCCATCTTCATGCTTTCAACCATAAATAATATTAGCATGGTTATTATTACTTTCAATGAGAATGTGGACATGTATACATGTGATGGGAAGATAGTCCAGAGGTCAAATTCAAATAAAAGATGCTCAAAATTTTATTTATTATGCACAATAGTAGAATGTCTAATATAATTGGTTTATATATATATATATATATATATATATATATATATGGCACAACCTATGTTGTTGGGATGGGCTAGGTAGATATATATTATGCCACCAAGCTTTAAAAGATGCAGCTCACTCATTTTTAAATTTTCCTTTCTACATTGTTGTCTGGACAATTGTACTAAACATATTAAAAATTCAAGCGTCATCCTACTTTTGTGGATTTATGCTTGAGGGGATGGCTGCAAGAATATAAGGTGTACAAGACTCTCCCTTTTTACATATTGTGGGGAATTTGGGGGTTGAAAGGATGTTTGTTTATTTGAAGACAAAATGCCACATATATTTGATAGTCCAAGTGAAAGATGTTGGGAGAAAGTTTCATATTGGCTTTTTTGATGGAGTAGTTGATCACAATGCTTATATTGTTTTATGTCTAGATTTGTATTTTTGTTTCAGTTGGTCAAGTAATGTTCATTCTAATACAAGAGCTAAAGCTATGACATATGGGTTTTGCAATTTGGTATAAGATAAATACAAATAAATGATATTAAGATATTTAGCAACTCAAAAGTGGTGATTGAATGAGCCTTGGAAAAAACATCTTTTAAGCTAACCTCTTTCAATAAAAGAATCAGATTTTTGACGGTTCTCTTCCATGAGATTCACTACCAAAAACATAATGGAGTTGTAAAACCTAATGGAAACCTCCCTCTCTTATTGGATAAAGAGAATCAAATTTTTGACGGTTCTCTTCCATGAGATTCACTACCAAAAACATAATGGAGTTGTAAAACCTAATAGAATTGCAGATGCTCTTTCAAAAGTTGGACACCTTCAAAAGCTACAGGAGATCAACTATGTATCGTTCTCCAATGAAGCCGCAATTGTTACTTTCTCTTAATCTATTTTCTAACTGATGATGAACACCAGACCGTCTCTCTTAGTTTCCGTTTTAATTAGATTAAAAATATATATAGAAAACTGGGTGGTTGACATACATAGTGGACATGTTTGAAAAGGATATTTGATCAATGAGCATTAAAACTATTATGATGTATTCTGAAAACTACTGAAATATATAAACAGGCTTAAATTTTTAATACAAGTCTGTTGGGTTTTTTCATGGTGGAAAAAAAACCAACCTACCAACAACACCTCCTTTGCTTCTTTTGCATGGTTCATCAAGTTGTTGCCACTTGGCCGATAAATCTGTGAACACCTGTAAGTAATATTTGAGGAAACATATGCCCGCCATGTGTAACAGTAATAGTAGTACTTTGGTTTGTTGTTTACATTTCTTTAACGTTTGTAGACTTTTGAGGGCATAATAATTGAGCGAGCAGCCACAGCCACAGCTTCTACTTCGCAAATGTAGCGATGACGATGATAGATAATAAGGAGGACCGCATTGGGCAGACATAAGTCCGTATGTTAACACTAGATTTGCATTTCATTTATTGTGAAATTTTGAACACATGCCACACTGTATGCTCAATAATTGTGGCTCTGTGAGCCCCTCTCTATACGTACCATGGGACGGTATATCCATTATTTCGGTCTTCGGAATTATCCATTATTTTGGTCTTCTGTCACATGCATTTAATGCGAGAACCAATTATTCAATCGTGATGCATTTAATGGTGTGATAATGTGTTTGATAAGGTTATCGGCTAAGCATAAATAATAGAATCTCTCACATGCTCTCATCGTTACTTTCGCCGTAGTCCAAGGAGATTGTTTTTTTTACCGGAAAGTTTTGGCTAACAATTGTTTTTTTTTAAACCTGAAAGTTATAGAAATTTTGGTTATATTTTGATAAAATATGACAGTTATTTTTGTAAATTTTAGTTATAGTTGTTAAATTTCAAAATTTTAATTGCAGTAGATTTTTTGATGGTGCTAAATCTATTTCCACCATTAAAAACATAAACATTGACTCTACCAGATTTTTTGAAATTTTTTTACCGATATTCCAATCACTTTTAACCCTCCAAGCAATTCCTCCAAACAATTCCTCTACCTCAGTATCCGACTCCCTTACTTTCTTCTATCTCAAATATGCTTCTAGTGTTGTTTTCAGCTAATTGGATTTTTATATTGTTGAAAACAATATCAACTGTTCCGCACTGTTGACCTATCCACAAACAAAAATAAATAATAATGGTATCTAAATTTAAATAGATAATTTATTTTTATTAATTTATATTTTTTCATTTATTTATTTATTTTAATAAAGAAATAAATAGTTTATTATTATTTTTCATTTATTTATTAATAAATAAATAATTTATTATTATTTTATAATTCTTCTTTTATATATTTATATATTTATGTATTTATCTTACACCTAATATAACTAAATTTATATTTATATATATAAATTTATATATATTTTTGTTTATTATATTATAATTTATCATTTTTTTATATATTTTTTTATTTATTTTTTACCTAATATAACTAAATTTGACCTTGCTCCTTAAGTCAACCTTTTGCCCAGGTAACCGTTGGTGTCTCTGCTCTAGCTATTTAAACAGGCTAAGCTGGATCTGTTCTTCAACTTGTCCTGACAATGAACCACACTGGTTGGTTCGAAACGCGTCGAAAAATGTTTTCTCATGTGATTTTCGCCGAAAATTCTATCATAAATAATGGTATCTCTCATATGCTCCTCTCGTTACTTGTCAATTTTTGACATTATTGTACATTGTGCCTTCGTTGCAAATACGGCCTTCTCCCAATTACCCATTAATTCTCATAAAAGCATCAATTTCATTGCCAACTCTGTCGCATCTAATGTCGTATATTGCTAATAAAGAGCATGTCTATTTTTTTTGGTCAAATAAGAGTGGAACCTTCTATTAACCGTAAAGTGTAATACATATGATACACGTCTTTACCAGTACAAAGACAATCCCATGGCTAGTTTACTATCACAAGACAAGCTCGTCGACGGTTTACCATTAACAGGGTTAACAAAATCCAAGATCAAACAATTACACACGAGGTTACAATATCTCATGGGGTTACATCAACTCTAAAGCAAAAGACTAAGGAACCCTAATAGTTGAGATACAAGTTCTTTTCTTTTCACCAGATTCTCATACAAACTGTGAAGACCATCGGACTTCAAAAAAATACCAAAATCGCGCCAATCATTCTTCTCTGATCCGCTCCCCAAGCGCGAGCCTGAACACTCAATCCCCACCGTCGAAATGAACTTCCCATCCAACAGTCTGCAAATCCTATGAACAAAAGAGCTACGCGGAGAATCGACACCGTCGATCAAAGTTTATTTAATCCAATGGTCCACCATGATTTCGGTCCGAACACTAGCACGATGAATAACACAAATCCGGACCCGAAAAAGATTAGAGCATCTCAATATATGGGATTTCGGGTCTGTCAAAAAGTTAAAGGTCGAGCTCTTTCCGACTCGAAATCCATTGGATGACTGAGGCCAAAGAATCCTATGGATTGCGTCCATTCAACTAGCGAACAGGTTAAGCACCTTCCAACAAAACCTTCGGACTTCAAATATAACCAAATTGCACCAAAATATTCTCTGGTCCACTTCCCCAAGCCCTTCCTAAATGCACAATCCCCAGGACCTCCTCTTTTCTCGCCTTTTGCTAGTCTTCCTCCTTCTCTCTGTTAAAGGTCTGGAAGTGTTCCATATCTTTGGCAGCCTGATAGAGATAATCATCACACAGTTTCCCTGGGGGTGTCGACTCCCAAACGTGTCGAGTACCACTTTCCTTGCTAATCACTCCTTCATTCGCTAGACAATTAGCCAACATATTTGCTTTTCTTTTCACATGGACAAAGTTGACAGTTCTTAAGGCTTGTAGGTGGGTGTGAATACGATGAAAGACTTGTGATAGCCTCCAATGTTTCGACACTTTTTCCGGTGCCGTTCCATTGCACATTTTCTTGGTCGCTTTAATAATCAATTTTAAATCTGCTTCAATGATGACATTGTGTGAATTTGAATCCACCAGGATTTCCAGGCATTGCTCTAATGCCATGAGTTCTGCCATGTTATTAGTGGCCTTCCCCAAGTGACTATGAAAGATCTCCTTTATGTGTCCCTACTCATCTCTTATGACACCCCAAAACCAGCTAACCCTGGGTTGCCCTTGGATGCTTTGCCTATATTGACTTTTAAGAAGCCATGTGGAGGAGGCTTCCAAATATCCATACTTGCATTTGTTTGGCTCACACCCTTGTGTATGCCCTGTGGGACTATTGAATAGAGACCCAACTGAAGTAGTATACAGGCTTTTCGGGGCAAAGGAGGATTCTCCGAAAGTTTCCACAACAAACCTCTCACTGTGTCTTTGAGCTGTCATAGAATTTGTGCAATTATGTGCTGGGGTGTGCTTGTCTTGCTCTTGAAAATCCTGCCATTGCGTTCTTTCCAAACATCCAATATGACAAAGCCTGGAACCAGATTCCAAGCTTTATTGACGATTTCACTGCCCGAGAAGTTTTTCCTCCAATTCTTCAAAGTGTTGGTGATGCTGAGTCTGTCCTAATCAATATGCCTGAAGACTGAGGCCACCCAATCCCACACGGTGGAGGTGAAAGGGCAGAGGTTGAGTAGGTGATTCATCGTCTCCTCTTGTAAGCCACATAGAGGGCATTTGGATGGGCCAACAAAATCCCTTTTCAGCAGATTCTCCTAAGTTAGAATTTTCTTTTGTTGAACAAGCCAAATGAACAACTTTATTTTCATCCAGTGAGGGTTCTGCCAAAGGTTCTTCCATACCTGATTAGGGTTTTGGTCGTTAAGCCATGTGACTATTATTTTAGCTTCTTTGAGGTTGAAGTTTCCTTCAGTGTTCCTTCCCCATCTTAGTTGGTCAGATAAGGAAGACACCAAATTCTTCCTTTGCTCCAAATCCCAAGCAAGAGAATCTGCTTGGGCCTTCAAAGGGCTATCTTCACTGTGGCCTAAATCCTTCCAAATTCTCCATTTACCATTGTTCCTTACCTGATCCCAAAAGTCACTTACCATAAGTAAACCTTTGTTGTCAGTATCATTTTTGAGAGTGGCTAATTCGTCCTTAAACAAATTGGGTTCCTGTTGCCAATTATCCTCCCAAAATTGTGCCAGGTTCCCAGCTCGGATCTCCCAGAAACTATGCTACTGGACAATACCTCTATTCTCCCAAGCAAGATTCCAAATGTGGGAGCCCTTAATGCACCCTGACATTCAGATGTGATCCCTCTCTTGCCAATTTTTTGCATATTTTTGTTTCCAGAGCTTGGCCCAAGGGGTTGCTGATTCCTTGAGCCACCTCCACCAAAGTTTAGCTCCCGAAACTCTGTTAAGGGTTTCAGGGTCATGAAGCCCCAAACCACCATGGGACTTGGGTTTGCAGATCTTGTCCCAAGCTACTAAAGCCCATTTATTTTTCTCTTCCCCTCTACCCCATAGAAAATCCCTTTGAATGCTCCTGATCTGTTATAGAACTCCTTTAGGAGTCGGAAGAGCTGAGAACATGAAAAAGGGAATAGCCTACAAGACAGCCTATGTGAGCACAAGGCGTCCCACCAAATTTAAAGACCCGCATGTCCATTTCCTGATCTTGTCCTGAAGCTTATTCATTATCGGCTCCCACACTCCCTTGCTTAGAGGTTTTTCTGTAAGAGGCATTCCCAGGTACTTGGAAGGTAACTAGTCCCTTTGAAACCCAAGAATTCTGGTGATGTTTCTCTGAATATCAATGTCAGTGTTAAAGAAGAAAAATTTTGATTTGTTGAGGCTTACCTCTGTGCCAGCCGCCATAGCAAAGTCTTTTAAGATTTGTTTGATCACTCTGGCTTCCCTAACTGTGGGTATAACCTGCAGCATCGTGTCATCCACAAATTGTTGTTGAGTATTTGCCGCTCCATCCAGGGTAAGTTTGATACCTTGGATTCTTCCTTCAGCATTTGCTGTTTTGATCGCTCTGCCTAACCCTTCCATCATAAGAACAAAGAGGAAGGGAGAGAGTGGATCCCCTTGTCTGAGACCTCTAGAGGGCATGAAGGTTCTTGAGGGAGCGCCATTAAGCAAGATGGAAAAACTGGCTGTGGATACTAGTGCCATAACCCATCTTATCCAGTTGTGGTCGAAGCCATAAGCTCTTAGTACTGCCCTTATATAAGACCAACTTAGCTTATCGTAAGCTTTCGCTAGGTCCAGCTGAATGATCATACCAGCTTGTTTATTGCTTTTGAGAGAGTGTACCACCTCATGAGCTTGGATGATGTTATTGAGAATCTATCTTCCCTCCACATAGCCAGTTTTCTCCTTTGAGACAAGAGTTGGAAGAAGGGGCTTGAGTCTGTTGGCGATAACTTTGGAAATAATTTTGTACACCACATTACATAAAGCTATGGGTCTGAAACCATCCAGAGTCATGGATTTTTCCTGTTTTGGGATCAAAGCTATGAAGGAGGCATTAAGAGCCTTCAGAACCGATTTGGATCTTCTTGAGTCTTCCACCACCTCAAGGATATCATGTTTGACTATTCTCCAGCAAGCTTTGAAGAAGTCCACATTGAACCCATCCAGGCCTGGAGCTTTGCCATTTTGCATTTCATTGATCACATCACTGACCTCCTCTTCCGACACTGGCATGTTAAGATTGTGGTTGTATTCTCTGGTGATCAGCTGAGGGATGTACTTTGTGAAATTGTTGATGAACCTAGATCTATCGACCAGAGGCTCCTCTGCTATGTTGAGGAAGTGTTGAACAAGGACAGATTCCATTTCTTTGTGAGAGACGAGCTCTATCCCTTGAGAATCCTTGAGTTTTTGTGATTCATGTTTCTTTCTCCCTCTCTAATCCACTGCACCCTTGATTTCTGTCTCCAAAAAATCTCCTCTTGCATGCATCTATCTTCCCATTCTTTCTGCAGAGAATCAACTAGATTTTTCTACTCCTCAGTGAAACCATCTGTGATGATGATCTGATTGATCCCCTGGATTTTTTGCTCAAATTATTTTTTGGCTTTGAAAATATTGCCAAACTCCTTTTTGTTCCAATATTGAAGCCTACATTGATGTGTTTAAGTTTCTGCTAGAGCAAGAACATTTTAGTGCCTTGAATGTTCAGATCTTCCCTCCACCATGTGTCAATATTGCTGGTGAATCCAGGGTGATAGCGCCATGAATTTTCAAACCTGAAAGGTCTGTTTCTAGGTGTGCCCATAAAAGTGGCCTCAAGCTGTACAGGCCAATGGTTCGAGCCTCCAAATGGAAGGATAGATGCTGACATGGCAGGGCTTAATAGAAAGAGGTCCTCTGAGATGAGAAATCTATCTAGCTTAGAGGTGACTTGAGAAGCCCCTCCCCTCTTATTGTTCCAGGTGAAGGTGCCATTTAAAGCTTCAGTGTCCACTAACCCCATGTTCATTATGAAGTTTTGGAAGGCAATGGAATCTTTGCCTAGTTGTCTGATACCCCCTTTTTTCTCTATAAGAGATCTAATCATATTGAAATCTCTTGCAACAATCCAGGGCACATCAGGGTGTCTCGCTCTTAGCTCCTCAAGGGAGGAGAGAAGCTTGAGTTTGTCTTCTTGTTTTTTAGGCCTATAGACGTTTTTGATCATGTAACTCTCCTGATCCCCTAAAGGTTGACAAACCAATGAAAGATAGTTCTTGGACGCTTCAGCATCCAGGATTCCAAATTTATGGGGATCCCAGAGCATAAGAATCCCCCCCGCCGAGTTGTTTGCTTTGACCTCTAGATACTCATACTTGATTAAACATTTGTTATGTATTTCTCTGATCTTGTCCATCGAACATTTTGTTTCCTGAATAAAAACCATATCTGGTTTTTCTTTTGTTATTCTATTGCTAATATTTCTTTGTTTCCTTCTACTTCCTATACCTCTTATGTTCCAGGTTGTAAGCTTCATTAAGAAATATTTGTAAAGGAATAACTAGTGAGATCTCTTATCTTACCTGAATTAATCATGAGTCTCCCACATTCGTTCAGTGTCTCATTTTGTCTTTTCCTTCCTCTCTTCCTACCCGGGTTCTTGGGAGATTGTATCTGCGAGTCCTCCATCGTTTTTACCCCCTTATGCTCCTAGATTTCATGATTCCTTTTGACTCCAAAGCCCTTTGATTGTGATCTCTAGAGGAAGAGTTGTTGAACCCTATCAAATTCCTCTTTTGGCAGGGAATCCAATCCTTTGGTGATGCCTTGTTCTAGAAACTTCTCTAGATCTAAATTCTCCCTTTCTAGAATCTCCTGCAGTTCATGGTCCTTCGTTCCAACCTCACTTGGGGTCATCTCATGGTCCCTACTTATCTCCATACTGCTTGGCAGATACTCCTCTTGTTGGCTGTTCTCTGTCATATCTTCCATGCTTACATCCCTTTCCTTCTGAGTGGGAGTGGTCTCTGATTCCTGGTTTGTTCCTTTGTTTCCATCTTCTTCTGGGATCTTGAAACCATTTTGGCTCGGTTGTCTGTCCTCATCAATCTTATTTTGTTGTTGCTTCTTGCCTTTCCCTTTGCCCCCGACCTTGGTGAAACCCTCAGGATTTTTATCTATGGTGATTTTGACATTTCTTTCCATTTTGTTTGTTGGGCAGTCTCTATATAGATGCCCATGTTCATGGCATTTACAACACCTAAATGGGACATGTTCATAGTCCATCACCTGCACCCATTCTCCGTCATACACTTCTAAAATGATTGTGTCCGGAAGTGCCCCAGATAAGTCCATTTCCACACATATCCGGGCAAAGGAGATATATTTTCCTTTCAGAGTCACATCTGAGATATTTATAAAGTGCCCTAGTTTGTTGCCTATTGTCTTCAGAGACTCCAGCAACCAATAATCTAGAGGAAGGGAGTAGAGTCTAATCCATACTAGCTCCGATGTGAATGTTTCGCATTCTGGGACAAAGTTCATCATCCATGGCCGCATGTAGAGGCCTGCAACAACGTAGAAATAAGGTCCTCCTTCGAACACTCTATCCTTGTCCTCTAGGCTTGTGAATACCATTGTGAAGAAACCCTTGGATCCGAGGTGAAGGTTTATTTCCCCCTTGGGTTTCCAATGGCTCCTTATCCATACGTGCAACGCTTTCTCCGTCAGCCATATCCCCATGAATTTGCATGTAACCGCATATTCTGTCATGTGATCTCTGTGTGCTTGTAGTGCTAGGTCGCTTAAAATGACCCGAGGAATTATGGTCGACTTGGTTTGCAAACCCCAGTTGTTCTCATGGAAGTAGTTTTCTGATTGTTGCCCCCTGTCCTCTTCTCCCTACTGACTACCAGTTAATCCCCTTCATGTTCGTGAGGTCTGTTTTTTCCTAGTTTTTTTGTGTTGATAGCCTCTGTTGCCATTTCCATAGGTTTCTTGAAACGATGCGTTCCAGTGTCCTTGATTTTGTCTGCCACTATTTGACTATAGGAGGGAGCAGCACTCCCCCCTGCGTGTCCCGCCATGGTACCCAACGATACAACCCTAACGTCAAACCTAGATCATATTGCAGAGCTCGCAACAATCTCTAGCAATTCTTGTTGGAAATAATACTGAGAGGGGGGGTGAATCAGTATTATCAAGTCAAATATTCCTTTTTCAAAGTCAAATGATATACGCTACTTCAGTTAGTTAAACCTGCGTATATACGCAACTATGCAGAAGGAAACCCACGTATACAATGCAAACTTTTAAATGACTTTATCTTTCTGATGATGATTATTAATCTGTGTTTGAGAATCAAATAACCAGTAACCAGAAACAGTAAAACAGAGCAGAAAGACAATCGCACACAAGAACACAAGATATAAGGTGGAAACCCAATGTGGGTGAAAACCACCTGCTGCAATTCGTCTCTATCTTCTCTTTAATTAGAAAATTCTTTTTACAATTGTACTGGTGCAGTCCTTTACCAGTACGCAGGCTACAACCTACAGAGAGCTACAACCCTCTCTCGTTTTCCAGCTTCTCCTGGAAGGGAGCTACAACCCCCTTAGCTCTTGCACTAGCCAAGATACTAGTACGTAGGTGCTGACCTAAAGAAGGCTACAACCTTCTCTTTCTTTCAGGGACCACGTTTCATGAATTTTCAGACTGGATCCACAATTAGCATCAATCAAACATCAAGAGTTTCTGCATCAACCAATCATCTTTTCACCAATCAAAACTGAATCAAAATAAACACTTCTCTAACGACTGTACCCAGATCACAGTAACAGTAACCACACACCAAAACTGAACCCAAAACACTGCAACAATAAACAGAAGTAGCAAGATCACAACTCAAAATATATACGCTACTTTAATAGCCTGAAACCTGCGTGCATACGCTTCTGCGTATGGAACAACCTGCGTATATGCTGTTTGCCTTCACTGAACTAGTGTATATACGCGCCTTCGCTTCACTGAACTTGCGTACAGATCTATAAAGGATAATTTGCTCTTTCAGATATTCTAATTAACCCAGATTATCAGTTTTATAGATCAAGCAAGCGCCACATATAACAGATCAAAATCATACAAAGATACTATCATTCAAGCTTAAAGATTGTGATCCATCAATAGAACTTATCCTTCTCTTTGCGCTAAGGTTCCTCCTTCATTCAGATCCAGGTCTGCACCATAACCCAATTATCAGTATTCCAGATCTAGCACTTTATCAGATATTCAATAATAATTCCAATGATCCTTTGCCAAATGATCTCCTTCCTCTTTTATAGTCTTAGGTCTTCCACAATAACACGGTCCAAAACCATAATAAACCAATACCGCGGACCCAATACTTGGGATCAACACGTCTGACGAGGTACCATGGTCCAAAACCATAGGTTCAAATACCAAGGACTAACTACCACAGACCAAAGGTAAGTTCTCGAACATATACGCGCTTTTTCTTGCATGAAAGTGCGTGTATACGCACACGTGCCTTTGAAACGTCTGACCCACGTGTATACGCGTCTTCGTCTAGATGAACCTGCGTATATGTCTTTTCCTTCATTCTGAAAGCCTGAACTGAGATCTGTTACCAAAGAGAGTTGCCATCAAGGACAACACCTGTGCCATAGCTCCAAACTTGTGCCATAATGCCAACAATCTCCCCCTTTGGACTTGATGGCAACCCAACATCCTCAAAGTCATTCTCCCCCTTTGTCATCAAGGGCAAAGGGTTGTGCTCCCCCTGAGTACATGCTGAAATTTTTGCCCTGCTATGCTGACCATGCTCCCCCTAATTGTAGGCAAGATCTGCAAAAGATGTTCTTCAAGAAGAACCATGACTTATACATCATAAAAGACCTTCCTATCACCAAAAGACTCAATACGTACATCCATCACCCAACCAAGTTCATTACATGTTCATCCCAGGCATAGTGGGGAAACCAAAATAGGCCGTTACATGACCTTGACACCATAAAAGAGATACCACAAAAGAGATACATGACATAGAGATGAAATATCTAGAACAAGACTTATGAAAGCACCAATAACTGATAGCAGCAGCATCTGACAATCACCATTTAGATCAGCAACCAAGATTTCCTTCTGTTCTCCCTCTGCCTCTGTTCCACTTGAAGCCAACAACAGCTGAGAACTAGAACCAAAAGCTTCTAAGATAATGCCAACAATGCATTGTTAGAAGATTATCTTCTCCCCTTGAACCTGTGTCAGATGGTCTCTGTCAAACCCATATCAGAATATCTTCAACCAGAGCCTGTTCCTACTGATATCCATCAAACCTCCATATACGCGACTATCTCTGCACAAACTGGCGTATGTACGCGGATCCTCCTCAGGCAACTCGCGTACACCCATTTTTCTCTGAAACAGACAAGTTTTAACAGCAAGATGATGCATCAACTACTCCCAGCTTCTGTCTGAGGTATTCAAATGTCTCCCTGGGTAGTGGTTTGGTGAAAATATCAGCAACTTGTTCCTTAGAAGGAACATACTCCAATTTGACCTTTTGTTCCAATACTTGTTCCCGGAGAAAGTGATACTTGATTGGTATGTGCTTGGTCTTTGAATGCATGACTGGGTTCTTTGAAATGCTGATTGCACTTGTATTATCACATAAGATGGAGATAGGTGGTGTACAAGTGATTTGAAAGTCCTGCAAGGTTTGCATCATCCAAAGAAGTTGAGTGCAACAAGATGCAGCAGCCACATATTCCGCTTCAGCTGTAGATAAAGCAATCGAACTCTGTTTCTTGCTGAACCAAGATACTAATATGGAACCCATAAAGAATGCACCACCACTTGTGCTCTTCCTGTCATCCACGCTTCCAGCCCAATCTGCATCTGTATAAGCATGAAGAGTGAGATCTGTATCTCTAGGATACCATAAGCCATAGTTTTGAGTTCCTTGAAGATACTTGAAAATTCTTTTCACTGCCTGAAGATGAGTTTCCTTTGGATTTGTCTGAAATCTTCCAACTATTCCCACTGCATGCATGATATCTGGTCAGGTACCTGTCAAACAAAATAGACTTCCAATCATAGATCTATAGGTTGGTTGATGCACTGCTGCTGATTCATCATTTGTACTGAGGCTGCATCCTGTAACCATGGCGGTACATACTGGTTTCGAATCTTCCATGCCATACTTCTTCAGAATCTGCTTGAGGTACTTGGTTTGAGACAAGAAGATACTGCCTTCATTTTGTTGGATTTGCAATCCAAGAAAGTATGTCAGTTCTCCAAGCAAGGACATTTCAAATTCTTTCTGCATCACCAAGGCAAAGCTTTGACTCATAGCTTCTTCATTGCTTCCAAAGATAATATCATCTACATACACAACAAGTATTAGCAATTTGTTATTTTCAATTTTTATATAGAGATTGCTATCTGTTGATCCTTTTGAAAATCCTTGTTGATGAAGATATTTGTCCAAACGGTAGTACCAAGCCCTTGGAGCCTGCTTAAGACCATAGAGAGCCTTTTTTAGTCTGCATACAAGATTTGGATCATTCCCAAGAATGAAACCATCTGGTTGCTCAATGTACACTTCTTCTTCTAAGTCTCCATTCAGAAAGGCTGATTTCACGTCCATTTGAAATACTTTGAACTTTTGAAAGCTTGAGAGAGCAAGGAACATTCGGATGGCCTCAAGTCTAGCAATGGGAGCAAAAGTTTCTTCAAAGTCTATTCCTTCTTTTTGAGCATACCCTTTACACACAAGTCTGGCCTTGTTTCTGATTACTTCTCCATTTTCATTCAACTTATTTTTAAAGATCCATTTTGTCCCTATGACATTCTTATCTTTTGGTCTAGGAACCAACTCCCAAGTGTTGTCCTTTTCAATCTGCTCAAGTTCTTCATCCATTGCCTTGACCTAGCATTCATCTTTGCATGCCTCTTTTACATTTTGTGGCTCAGTGGAGGAGAGCAATGCCAAATAGCTTGAGGCTTCTGCAATTGTTCTTCTTGTTTATACACCTGCCTCTTTTTGCCCCAAAATCTGAGATTCTGGATAGTTCTTCTGAACGTACCTGGATGGAGTCTTTTCTTCTATCCTTATCTGTTCCTCTGATGCCCCTTGAGGTTCTTCTTCATCATCAGTTTGATTTGGAGAGTAGTCTTCATCCTCTTCGATATTTTCATAATTTACTTGCCTAGGAATGTATCCTTTTTCATCAACCACTACATCAATGCTGTCAACAATTCTTCCAAGTCTTTTATTGTAACACTTATATGCTTTGTTGTGGGGAGAATAGCCAAGGAGAATGCCTTCATCTGCTCTAGGTTCAAGTTTGCCAAGTTGTTCATCATTATTCTTAATATAGCATTTGCTTCCAAAATTTTTGAAATGCTTTACCGAAGGAGTCTCACCATACCAGAGCTCATGAGGAGTTTGAGTGATGTTCACTCGGACATTTGTTTTGTTGAAAATAACAACCGCAGCAAACGCAGCTTCACCCCAGAAGGTTGCGGGAGTCCCAGACTCATCAAGCATAGCACGAGCCATTTGTTGGACCGTTCTGTTCATCCCTTCCACCACATCATTTTGCTGAGGAGTCCTAGCTGTAGAGAATTCCCTTCTTATTCCATGTTCTTCACAGAAATCGAAAAATTCATTTGAGGTAAACTCCCCACCTCTGTTGGACCTGAGATACTCAATTTTGTGATCTGATTCGTTTTCAGCCAAGGCTTTGAAAGATTTGAATTTTTCGAATGCTTCGTCCTTGTGCTTCATAAGTCCCAACCAAACCATCCTGGAGAAGTCGTCAATGAATAATATAAAGTATTCTTCTCCTCTAGGTGACCTTGTCCTAAATGGACCACATACATCTGTATGGACTAGTTCAAGAGGCCTGCTGGCTGATCCTTCCTTCTCGGGGAAGTTAGTTCTGGTTTGCTTACCAAACTGACATGATTTGCATATGGTGTTGTCTGGAATTTTGATATCTGGAAGACCACGAACTGCCTGGTATTTGCATGCTTTCCTTTTTTGTGAAAAGCTTAGATGCCCCAACCTCCGGTGCCATAACCAGTGTTCATCATCCTTGCTCAAATAGCATTGTTGTTGTCCTTCTTCAAATATGTATAGATTATTTGGATTTCTTCTGCCTTTGATCACTGTTTTTCCTATATCAAGATCACGAACACTACATCCATTTGATCGAAATATTACCTCGGTTCCTTGATCGCACATTTGACTGACACTCAGTATATTATGCTTCAAGCCATCAACATACAAAACATTTACAGCTTTGACCTTTTCTTTCAACTGAGCAGTGCCTTTTCCTTTTATGGCTGCATGGGTATCATTTCCAAAAGAAACTTTCTTACCCTTTTCTAAAGCAGTATATGATTCAAGTTTTTCTTTATCACCTGTCATATGCTTCGAACATCCGCTGTCGATGTACCATAGATTTTCCTGTCCTTTTGCATAAAAAGCTATCCCACATCTTTCTGGTTGTGGTTCCTTTATTCTCCATGTTCAGGTGCTTGAGGCTTGTTCCTTTGTCTACCGAAACCTGCTCCTGCATTCAGAATATTCATGACCGAAGTTATTACAAATAGAACATTCAATTTCATTTTCAAGGGCCGAAAATTTGTTATAGGTCCTTTTCGTAATCCCGGTCATACTTCTTTGTTTTTGAGATTCTCTAGTCATGATTGTCTTATAGGCAACACATTGAGCTGCTTTGTGACCAAAGTTATGGCAAGAGAAACATTGGCCTTTGAAGAAACTTCTGCGATTATCAAATCTACCAGCCAAATGATTGTAATTTCTATTGTCATCCATTCTTGAAGCAAATTGAGAAGTTTTTACCTGTGGCTGGTTGTAGCTTTTGTTCACCCTTAAGATGGACTTCCCCTGGTTTACCTGGTAGTCTCTGTTTGTTCTTGATGTAATTCGTCCCTGCTTTACCTGATGATCTTCATTGGGCTTTTGCTCATTCCTCCTTGCTGCATCAAGATAACTCTTTGAGGTAGATGCTTGAGATGTTTCTCCATTATAACCTAGACCTGTCTTGATTAGTGGAGAATGCTGTACATTGATAATCTCATCCAGAGTTTCAGATCCTTTAACAAACTTAATATTAAGAACCTTTGTTTTCTCAATTTCTTTTCTAAGGCCAACAATTTCACATTCTAACTTATCAAGAGATTTTTCTTTTTCATCAAGTTGAAATTGCAGAGTATCAATGATTACATTCTTTTCTTCTAAACATGTCTTGAGTCTAGACATATCTTCATAAAAGCCATCCACATCTATAGCATCCATGTAATCATCATCTTCAAAATCCATTAAAAGTTTATAATCATTATCTCGTTCATCTTCGTCACTATTTGATAGGCCATCACTATCTTCATGAGTGTAGTAACTTTTCTTAGTTGCATTTTGTTTCTTGTTCCATCTAATAGGTTCCTTCCCTTTGTCAATCTTATCCTTGTGAGGACATTTGGCAGCATAGTGACCGACTCTTCCACAAGCAAAGCATTTGAAAGGTAACTTACCTCGGAACCGTCTAGTACCCCGTTGAAGATTTCTAACAAAATTTGATTCTTCTTCTTCTTCTGACACGTGTCCTGACTCATAGTACTCTCCTTTGCCTGAAGCCTTGAAGGCAGCTTCTCTCCTGTCTGATGGACCTCCTTTCCTCATTTCATAAGCAATTAGAATTCCGTGTAGCTGTGACATTTTAAGGCTTTGTAGATTCTCTTTTTCTTCTATTGCATAAACTTTAGATTCAAACCTAGGGGACAAAGATCTTAGAACTTTTTCAACCACAACAGCCTCTTTTATTTCTTCACCCAAATTTTTCATACAATTAACAATCTCATCTACACGAAGAAAATAGTTAGCCACACTTTCATCATTATACATCCTGAGATTTTCATACTGAATCCTGAGGGTTTGAAGTTTTGCTCGTTTTACCTGATCATCTCCTTCATAGCTCAGAACAATCTTGTCCCATATCTCTTTTGCAGATTTAAACTGCATTACCTTGACAAATTCTGATTGAGATAGGCATCCTAATAGAGTATTGGCCGCCTTGCATTTGTTTCATATTTCTTCTTCTCAGCCGGATCTGTAGGAGTTGCTGATGGAAAAGTATACCCTATATCTATGATATCCCAGACTTCTGTACCAAGAGATTGAAGATAGGCAGTAACTCTTACCTTCCAATAAACGAAGTTTGTCCTATCAAAAATCGGTGGCCTGATTGATGCTTCCCTCTCGTAGTTGCTCATGATGAACGATCTTCCTTCAAGCGATCAAGCTTCTTCTGAAGGACCTGCTCCGATACCAATTGTTGGAAATAATACTGAGAGGGGGGGTGAATCAGTATTATCAAGTCAAATATTCCTTTTTCAAAGTCAGATGATATACGCTACTTCAGTTAGTTAAACCTGCGTATATACGCAACTATGCAGAAGGAAACCCGCGTATACAATGCAAACTTTTAAATGACTTTATCTTTCTGATGATGATTATTAATTTGTGTTTGAGAATCAAATAACCAGTAACCAGAAACAGTAAAACAGAGCAGAAAGACAATCGCACACAAGAACACAAGATATAAGGTGGAAACCCAATGTGGGTGAAAACCACCTGCTGCAATTCATCTCTATCTTCTCTTTAATTAGAAACTTCTTTTTACAATTGTACTGGTGCAGTCCTTTACCAGTACGCAGGCTACAACCTATAGAGAGCTACAACCCTCTCTCGTTTTCCAGCTTCTCCTGGAAGGGAGCTACAACCCCCTTAGCTCTTGCACTAGCCAAGATACTAGTACATAGGTGCTGGCCTATAGAAGGCTACAACCTTCTCTTTCTTTCAGGGACCACGTTTCATGAATTTTCAGACTGGATCCACAATTAACATCAATCAAACATCAAGAGTTTCTGCATCAACCAAACACCTTTTCACCAATCAAAACTGAATCAAAATAAACACTTCGACGACTGTACCCAGATCACAGTAACAGTAACCACACACCAAAACTGAACCCAAAACACTGCAGCAATAAACAGAAGCAGCAAGATCACAACTCAAAATATATACGCTACTTTAATAGCCTGAAACCTGCGTGCATACGCTTCTGCGTATGGAACAACCTGTGTATACGTTGTTTGCCTTCACTGAACCAGCGTATATACACACCTTCGCTTCATTGAACCTGTGTACAGACCTATAAAGGATAATTCGCTCTTTCAGATATTCTAATTAACACAGATTATCAGTTTTATAGATCAAGCAAGCGCCACATATAACAGATCAAAATAATACAAAGATACTATCATTCAAGCTTAAAGATTGTGATCCATCAGTAGAACTTATCCTTCTCTTTGCGCTAAGGTTCCTCCTTCATTCAGATCCAGATCTGCACCATAACCCAATTACCAGTATTCCAGATCTAGCACTTTATCAGATATTCAATAATAATTCCAATGATCCTTTGCCAAATGATCTCCTTCCTCTTTTATAGTCTTAGGCCTTCCACAATACCACGGTCCAAAACCATAATAAACCAACACCACGGACCCAATACTTGGGATCAACACGTCTGACGAGGTACCATGGTCCAAAACCATAGGTTCAAATACCAAGGACTAACTACCACGGACCAAAGGTAAGTTCTCCAACATATATGCGCTTTTTCTTGCATGAAAGTGCGTGTATACGCACACGTGCCTTTGAAACGTCTAACCTGCGTGTATACGCGTCTTCGTCTAGATGAACCTGCGTATATGTCTTTTCCTTCATTCTGAAAGCCTAAACCGAGATCTGTTACCAAAGAGAGTTGCCATCAAGGACAACACCTGTGCCATAATGCCAACAATTCTCCCTTTCTCAAGCACGCCTCTTTTTTTAATTCTAATTCTAATTTTAATTTGTTTTCTTTTCTAAAATGTTTATTGGTGCATAAAATAAAAAAATTTGTTTTTAAATGTGATTTTTTGGATTTT
Organism: Pinus tabuliformis; assembly: GCA_031772625.1. Taxonomy (NCBI): domain Eukaryota; kingdom Viridiplantae; phylum Streptophyta; class Pinopsida; order Pinales; family Pinaceae; genus Pinus; species Pinus tabuliformis. The sequence continues at coordinate 607,630,807 of CM062804.1, forward strand.
CTGTTGCTAGAATTCATGGAAAATTTTGAGGTGAAATCTTGATTTGTGTTATTTAAACTGGCCCTTTGACTGTATATATGGATTGAGCACCCTGAAAAAATTTAGGGCACTTCAATTGTGCAGAAATTACCTATCAAATTTGTGATTTCAATCAATTCCTGCTAAATTTGAGAGAAATCAAACCAGAAAAACCTAAAAAAAACTTTCAAAAAATCACACTAAAAACAATTAGTAAACAAATTATATTTTAAGTTACAACAACCCTTTACTTCATATATTTCCCGGTGAAATGTTGTCCGATTTTGGATATGATTTCTCTCCTTTTAGTTGGTGTTCCTATTTTGTGAAAAAAATAAAAAACATCATAATTTTCTACCAACAATTTTATTTTTCCTAGATACCTCCACCGAGCCAAGATTTCCCATTATCGCAAACTATGTGTGGGCAAGATTAGAGTGAAGAGAGGATGCTAGGTTTAGCTATGTAGAATTCGTTGGGCCACACCAAAATGTTAGATATTTTAAAAATATTCCGCTTTCTCACTTTATATATATATATATATATATATATATATATATATATATATATATATATATATATATATATATATATATATATATATATATATATATATATTAATTTAATAATAAAATTTATATTATTTTAAAGTTGATTTAATGATATCATATACATAATAATAATAATAATAAATTTTATTTATTGAAGCCAATGATGTGTAATTTTGTTCATATTCACTATTGAATTAGTGCGTTATTAAAATAAAAATAAAATATTTTTTAAATTAAAAAATAATGTTCAATGTAATAAAGAAATATTCTTTAAATTAAAGAATAATGTCTATTATAATCACAATAGAAAAACACAAATATACATATTTGGTTAGTTTGACTGAACCTAATCCCATTTGCTTCTTGGTTGTTGATATAAAAAATAATGTTCACTATAATAAAAATAAAATATTTTTTCTACTATAATCAAAATAAAAGCACAAATATACACATTTGGTTAGTTTCACTGGAAGTATTATAAAAAGTAGTCCCACTTGCTTCTTGGTTGTTGATATAAAACTAATGTTGACTATAATCAAAATAAAATATTCTTTAAATTAAAAAAAATGTTTAATATAATAAAAAAACAAATATACATATTTGGTTAGTTTTACTCAAAGTATTATAAAATGTACTCTCACTTGTTTCTTGGTTGTTGATATTGGAACCCAATAAAGAGGAGATATGGTAACAATATTTCACTCTCACCCTCAGTTATAAATAAAATATTTTCATGTACATATGATTATATCAACTTTTTAAAATTATTTGGATTCGTCTAGCAAGGCTGAGGAATTGCCCAGCAAAAAGTGGTTAGAATCTGGGCAAAAAATTTTCAAAAAATCTTGTAGATGCAGTGTTTGAATCATGTTTTTTATGGCGAAAATGGATTCAACAGTATCAAAAATTTAAAAAAATCTTGTAGATGCTGTGTTTGAATCATGTTTTTTATGTCGAAAATGAATTCAACACCATCAAAAACTTCTAGGGCACCTAAAATTATGAAATTTAACTGCTTTTATTTGGATTTACAAAAATCCTACTGGATTTTTTCAAAATATGACCAGAATTTCCATAACTTTCAAGGCAAGAAATCATAATCATTAGACTATGGAAAATTATTTTAAAGTAATTAAACCAAAAGGCAAATAAAATTGATATTATTTATATTTTTGTATTGAAATTAGATAGGTAAATAAACCATTTTAATATCCATGTTAACTAATTTATTTTAATATAAAAAAGAAGAAGTAATTGAAACTAAAAAAAATTGATCCCTCTCCTCCTACTAGATCTATGGTTAAGATGCATCTATACTAATTTATTTTTTAATATAATAATAAAAATTATGTTGTTGAGAAATCTTTTGGCAATAATCACATCAGTAATATGACGAGTTTTGAAAAAAAATAAAAATTTATGTTTCTAAAGTTGAATGAATAATGGACCAAGATGTGCAAAAGCCAACGAAAGAATGTTGTTACATGTAAACAAAGAACTAATAGTCTTTTACGCAATCAAAGAAAATGAAAGTAAGGAAATAGGTTATGCGCCATATAAGAAACAATGAGGTTACCACCAAAAATTATAATCAACTATAATTTTCTCATTTAGCTATATGCAAGAAACTACAACATAGAGGATATCATAGTTAATGGTGTTGATGCAATATGCAAAACACATAAAAAAATAGGAAAAATGTAGATGTAATATGGATAGATTTTATAAATCCATGCATTGATAAATTGTGAAGAAACAAGTATCATGAACTATATGTCAAATATATCTCACCAAATTGGATCCTAATACTATATATTTCAAAACAATTAGCATATTATAGCAAAAACTCTAAAATTATAGTGCGAAAACAATTTCCAATACAATTAGCTCACTGACACGATATCACAAAAATTCCAATTTCTTATCTACATACTGAGTTTCAGACCTGAGTGTTATTGGGATGTAACATTTATTGTGTTAGTGCTTTAAGCATTCACATGCAAAAAAGGAGGCATCGCCTACCTAATAGAGATACCACATGCTTTGTCCCTGCCTTCAAGAAGATATTGTTTGCATACTCCTTACTCTGAAAGCCATGACACAGGGGGTTCTCACTATGTTAATAAGCTCTTGGATGCTAGACACCACCACACAATTTGGAGAAGAAATCATTGATGTGATGCTAGCCGAACGATGATGGCCAAACTTGGACGTAATGCAACTAGCAAAATCGCTACCTGGGAGAGAACTTTAAAGAAAATATTTCGTAACGAACCCCCAGAGAAGTAACTGAATATCCATTGGCAATATGGGTGCTAAAAAGTGCATGATAAACTCTTGGAAAATGCACCTATGGGCAAAAGAAATAGAACTTGTGGTTACAATTGACACATTAATTTTTAAAATTTCACTAACTTCTCTCTATGTTAATCATTGCATGTATTAGATACTAACTACTCATGTATAACAATCACAATTAAACTTTGGTGTGGGTGTTAAAAGACGTGTTCCTTCCAAATGCCACGAGCCCAAAACAAAACATATATCACTGGCATGTATTTGTATTTCAAATGAAATGTGCAATGAAATCATACAACATCATCCATCGATATAGCTTCATCCCTAAACACTTGATTCAAAAATACTGACTTAAATATTCGACTAATGTGCATATGTAAAGAAACAAATCAAGTAACATGTTTGAATTGATTTATCAATTCGATCGTGGTGAGCTGTTAATCATTCGTGTGTACCAAGATATACGAACACAAAATTAACAAAACACAAAACATTGATAGAAACACCATTACTTGTAATTGCATATAATAAAATTGTACTCTCATCATGAATAGTCTAACACAAGGTGTGCACAATGTCTATTCAATTACAAGTTTCACCTCCAGAAAGCCTACTTCCTCAAAGTAAAATTGAGGTATTTATAAAAAAAATCATACAAATACTTACATATCTCTCATTTAATTAAAACCTACATTACATACTCTTAGGAATATAAACTACTTGTGAGATATGTATTTATTCTTTGAATATAGTTTAGCAACTTTGGTTTTTCCTCTCACTGAAGTATCAACCGTCGAGTCTTCTCTAGCCAAGATGTTTTTCTTCTTAGGCCTTTGTAAAATGTGAATGCCCCCTCTTCTTCTACGTCTACAACCTCCTTGATCACTAACTATAAAGTTTGGACCGTACCCTATATAATTAGAGTAAGGTTGGCCCAACGAGTAAAATTTCTCTTCAACTTCATAAATTTGTCCCATTCAGTTTGGGGTAATCACTCTTATTTCTTGAATTTTCAATAAGTTATGCCAAGCTCAAACTAAATAAGATAAGAAGTAGTTGGAAATTGTTGAATCATCTTATCTAAAAGAGCTAATACATTGAAATATTTGCAAAGAGAATTTCCCAGGAAATGCCCATAAACTACTTCATCACTACTAGTTAAAGTGTAACCCTGATCTTCTTGAACCTTTTTTAACGCAACTTGAAATTGCTCATTTGATATAAGCCAACTTGAGTCAATCCAAAAGGATGACATACCAAACCTTTGAATATATCCTCATTCTACTTTGAATTATGTGATGATTATGTTTTTTTTTAAGTATTTCAACATTATTTTCGTCGATGGCTTTCTTCCTTTCTTTAACTAATAAAACTAATATAATACAATATACTCTGCTAGGAAAATTGAAGAATTTAATAGCTTCTTCTTCAAATGAATTTAAGAAATTAATAATTAGTTCAACCTCCTTTACCCTTTCACCCACTACAAGAATTATGTTCTTCATGTCTATGTGAGCATTAACAATGATAACTATTTCATAATGAATAAGAATATTCAGATAAGGTCTAATCCTAGTGATCCTTTCATTGATCATTTTCTATATTTTATTTTGTGCATCAGTTAGTATGTTTCTTCCTAATGTAGTATTTTCTATATATTTTTGCAAGGGTTGCAGTTATTTTTTCATTTCTCTTTAATATTGACCGGACTCCTTCAATAGTCTCATTTTCCTATTTAACTTAAGTGACCCATTTTTGCACAAGTTGTTCCTTCTCATATTGCTAATTTTTAATTTGTTCTTCCTATTCAACAACCTTTATTTCAAAGAACTTAATTTTATCTAGTTCAATATTTCCCATTATGTCTTGTTGAACATCACTATCAACGTTCACTTTATATTCATCTATTTTATTCTGATACTTTTTTCCTTTTCCTCGAATCATTTAGTCTTCTTAGCAACTTGTTCCTTTAAATCTTTCAACTGTGCTTCTCTTGCACTTTATTTTCTTCTTCTTCTCTACATTGATATGTTGCAACTAAATTTGACATGTCATGCTCAGACGAATTTAAGGCTACTTTAAGTTCTATGATTTTTTTATCCTTTGATTCCAATATTTTTTTGTAACAATTCCATCTTTAGGAAAGTCTGATAAACTGGCTATCCTATTTTCCAAATCTTTAATCTTATTTGATTTTCTTTTGAAAGATACCTTAGCATTATTCAATTGTACTTCAACCCTACTTAATAGAGTTTGTAACATTGTGTTGCTAGCAATGGACTCTATTAGCCTGTTAGCAACCACTTCTCTTGTTTGTTTGCTCATGTCATTCCACCATATTTGTATCATGCACCTGACTTAAATCAAAATTAATTGAATTGGTTATGGAACCAATGAGCTCTATTCTAAACTCAATCTCTAGCTAACTAATAGTTAAATTAAAGGTGTTTTTATCAAAATTAGTAGAGGATAGCAACCTAGAACCTACACTAGAAGTCATTGCTTCACTAGTTGATTAATTTGTAACCTATGTTCTTTTCGCAACAAACATCACTTCTTTATATTTTGTCTTTGTAAACTTCTTAGTATTTATATACAATGCAATGAGCACAATTGGACTTGCAGATTCTTTAGGTTGCATTTATTTCAAAAAACTTTGTACCTAATCTAATAATTCTTTGTTAGTCCTTTCAAAGAAAATGTATTCATCATCTTCTTATTTTCTCTTAACCACACAACCCTATTCATTAAACTCTATATCAGTTTACCTTCTTTTCAGTGAAAGTTGTTGATGGTTGATGTTCGCAAAGGAACCTTTCTCTACATTATCTAACACCTATCCAATAGCTAATTTTGTTGTTTATGTGTTCATGGTAGGATTTACTTTAACTGGTTCAATCTCAATCTCTAAGTTCCTAGTTATAACTTCTTTAGATACCTACATACTCTCTTGTTTATCATCATTTTCAAGCCATGTATCAATATTAGCCAACTTTTCAACTTCAGGGTTGGGCATATGGATATAAGAAGATAAACCTGCCATTTTTCATAATTCACAAATAATATGCAATGGATCATATTTTCAAGGGGAAGCCTTTTCCAAACCATATGAAATTAAATCATTTTCAATTATTTCTAAAGAATATCTACTTCTAGTCATAAAAGATAAAATTTCAAATGGAATTGTAATCATTGACTTTTTATTTTTAGAGACAAAGTGAATCTCATCGACACATAACCTCTGTCTGATTACTTCTAAAGGAAAAGGTTGTGGGGTAAGAAATTTTGGCAGACAACAGGGTTGACCTTCGAAACCATAATTCTTAAGATAGTTTACTTCTCAAAAAGATACTAGCCCCCTATACTGGTTTCCTTTGTTAATCGTAAAATATTCATGAAATCCTTTGACATTCTTTTAGGGGTTTTATTAATCATTTTTTCTTGAATGTGATACAAGAAACAATTTTCAAATTTGATATAAGTTCCTTGTATCCTCCCTGGGTGTAATACTCTAGTCCACTTGTCAACTTGTTCTTTTTCTTTCATGCACATATTTAATTCCTGAGAATAGTCCTTTACTGACAAAATATTATGAATAACAAAACAGGACTAGATGCATGAGATATGTAACATGTATCTGAATGACTCAAAAGCTCAAACAATGTTGAGGTGCAAGTGTATACTCTAAGCTAGATAACCTGGAAAATTAATCCTAATTTTCCTGGGATTTGTCATTGTTTCATTAAACACATAAATATATCTTCATCCATAACCAAGTCATTGCAATATCCTAAAATAACACTCAACAAAGAGACCATGACTTGAAATTATGGCTTCAGTACCTTAGTAACCAATAGTAATTCAATTTTCAATACTTGACTAGGGTTTTCAATCACACTTTGTAAAAGGAACAAATTTTCATCTTCAACCAAAGTCATAAATTCATTGTTCGATTCCTCATCATTAATATTGTTTCCTTTCACTAGTAACCTCAACATTTTTTCCATAATTTCCTTGGACACTTCTAAGAAACTACGTTCATTTGTAGGATGAACAATATTTCTAGTTGACTAATCATAATGATTAGCTAAAAGAAGAATTACATCATTGTCGAAATGAATAGTCGACAATGCAACTTTGACTAAAACCGGTATTTAACAGATAACTTTATGAGCTATTTGATTGGCCATTCATCTCTAATTGAGTTCAAAGGTCATGCATGTCAACACTGTGTACATGGATGTCGTGGATTTGGGCTAACGTATTAATGAAAACCTCATTCTAGTGTTCAATAGCCATTTTAAACCTGTAAACTTTACTGGTTACTACTAATGCACTACAACAAGGCTTTGAAAAGCTTACCTATTTCCTAGAGACTAGAATGGTATTATTCTACGTTCACTCTGAGATCGAACTAGGGATGAAAAAATAATTCCTTTAACTATAACAATCCAATAAGGAGCACAAAATGTAGAAAAATGAGAATTAATAACCTAATAACCTCAATTATGGTGAATACTTGCGAATTAATTTTCACAACACACCACATTTACTTCATGTTATGGGTTTTAGTATTAAATTAATGTCATCCTGTTATTAAGTGGGCATAATTGCCAACCAGGTCTATTGTCCATATTTTATTATAGTGGCATTCCTTCTAGATCCAATGGCACAAACTTATTTGATTAGATGACCTAGATGCATGTTGGTCTCCCACTACCATGAGGTTTTAAAATGCAGACCAGGATCCTTTGATCTAATGACCCAACAATGTATCATTCCCCAACTAGTGCAAATGCTAAAATAAATTTGCGTCCCCGATGAAATCCAATGACCTTGCGTTAATCATGATCAATGACACTGATCCATCACACACACACACACATATGGTTGTTATACCCCATATTAGTGTAGGTCCCCACTGATTTAACGGTTGTTATCACCCATCAAAATCAACAGCTCATAATAATTGTGCCCCCCCTTGTGACATCAACAAGAAGGGGGGTGGGGGAGAGGGGTTGGGTGGGGGGTGTGTGGGGGGTGCCAGTGTTTGCAATCGCGATTCCATTTCCTCCCCAGAAATATTCCCTCTGATGGAACTTCCACCATGAACTATTGGTAATTTGATTTTGTGAAATGATGAGAATTATTCGAATGGATCCTCTTGTCCATAAGACTCGCCCTTCTAAATTTGTTAGTCTATGTAATCTTAACACCTCTCTTACCAAATTTCTCCTGTTGTTTACTGCGTTTCTTTAAAATAAATTTCATGTCCAATCAATTTATGACACATGTAACAAGACAAGTTGAATCAAAGTGGCCATGAATTAATTAATGTCATTGCATTACTAAGTAGGAACAATTACAAGCTAGGTTCACTTTCCATATTTTATTACAATGACATCCAATGGCCCAAATTTCTTTGCTTGAACGATCCTAATGGACGTTGGGCTCCCACTAGCATGGTGTTTTAAAATGGAGTTGCAATTTGAAGAGATCCAATGGCTAGGATCTCTTCGATCCCAAGGCCCAACGACATATCACACACCCAACTAGTGTAGGTGCTAAAAGAAACTTGCGCCCTTGATTAAATCCAACGACCCTAGTTAATCACAATCAGTGGCCTTAACCCACCTCAGTGAGGGTCCCCATTGATTTAATAGTTGTGATCGCCCGTCAAAATTTACATCTCACAATAATTGCACCCCCCTCCTCGGTTACGTAAGGGACCTCTCCCCTCGCAAACCATAGATCTGTCCCATGAAACCTTTGTCGTTGATCATTGTGGTCATAGCATTAGTATAGGTTGTAGTGTCCACTACAAATGTATCATGACAATCATGATAGGTAGTCTAAGAACCTCTATAGCAACCTATAACATAATTCCTTTATTATATTTTAAAAAAAATGCCAATGTTTAAAAATACCAAAATTAAATCGTTCTCCACTAGGGATATTATGTCACATCAATGTTCACTTAGTAAATGAAAAATTTTAAATAAGATTTTTAAAAGACAGAAATATAATTTTTTATATCCGAAAAAATGAAATTAATAAGCATTTTTCGAAAATTTTCGTTAAAGTAACAAAAATTTCGCAAACTAGTACATGGTCAAAGATCTTTGACCACGAGGCCAAAGGCGTATATCCCTGGTAGAGACATGGATTAATAATAAACTAAGCTAAAGTAATTTGAATGACGTGTAACCTAAAAATATTTTGCAATTTAGTCCAAACAAATTCTAACGTAAATATTATATATCAAACAAATGTTGCAAACTAAACTTAATATTATTTAATCTAATGCGAGGTGGAATTTGTATCATGCAATTTAAATGTTTTTATTATGAAATATGAACCCAATATTAATTAGTGCATCCACAAAATTTGTGGTTGTCAAATGCTCATATGTCATGAAGATAATGTCATTCTTTCGTTCTTCCTGGTTCCATGGTTTAATTATTCCTTGGTTTAATTATTCCGGGCGGGATTTAAATAATTTAAATTTAAATCTAAGTATCCACATGATGCCATTTGTTATTTGATAATTTGCATTGTAATTTTATAATTGTATTAGGTAAATATAGATTTAGAGATGCAAGGTAGTTAATATTTGAAATTCCATCCATTGTTGTAGAGGAGATGATAAGAATATGCTAGGATCTTTCATTTATGACCATAAGATAGAGATTTAGATTAAAATAAAGGTTGATCTTCCAAAATTCCATATGGGGGATGCTTGTTGATGTAAATATTAGATTAATTTTAACTGGAGGTATTTGAGAATTTCATATGACCATGTGGCTTACAATAATCACACACGACATAATCCACGATTCTTATGACACTCTGATTCGACTTACATTTATAAGTTTCATGAACAAAAATGAGTAAAATTGGTTAAGAATGCTACATACTTGATGACTGGAAGAAGCATCATCTCTTTTAATATGCCTTCAAGTATTGTTCTCAAGTTCTATAATGTTATGGTTTTAGCTAGTTTGATGAAGAACCTTCTTCTTGTTTCAAATATCACAAACTTGAAGTCGAATGATCAATAGTTCACTATTAGGCATTGTACCCTTGAATATGGTCAATATCTAGCCAAAGGAGAATGAGAAGGAGGCATTTACAAGCTACAAGCTAATACATTGAAGCATGATGCTTTAGTGCATAACAATGGCAAGTTGTGGCACAATCACTTTGGTCACTTACATTATGTACTTCCTCTCTTGAAAGAGTATGTTGTAGGGATTGCTAGATTTCATAGTTAAGAAGATTTTAATGTGCAAGGGGTGTGCACTCTACAAACATTCAAAGGTTTCTTTTCCATCCAGTGAGAGGAGATAGAGAGATATTCTTGAGTTCATGCATTTAAATGTGTATGAGTATATTTCTTCTTCAACATTAACATGTTGTTTGTATTATGTGTCCATCATTGATGATTCCTCTTACAAAAATTGGATTTATTATATGAATACTAAGGATGAAGTGTTCTTAAATTGGTGACGAAGGAGAATACACCTCCAGGGAATTTGATGCCTTTTATAGGGACACAAAGATTAAGAAGGAGTTGACAATACCTTACAATGCACAACAAGATTCAACTATAGAAAAGAAGAATAAATTCATCAATGGGACTACTACTGTCATGATCCATGGCAAGGATTCACCCATGGTTCTTTGGGTACAAACACATGAAACAAAAAATTGTATCTTGAATCAATTCCCTCATAAGATCTCGAAGTGCAAAACACAAGAAGAAGTGTTAATTGGTGACAAACCCAAGGTATCTCATTTTTAATTTTTTTGTTGTAAAGTTTACCTGCATCTTCTTGATGGAAAATGATTAAACTTACAACATTGAATGTCAAGGGTATTTTTTTTAACTACAATGTATCATCTAAGGCTTACCAAATGTACATTACAACATATAGGAAGACTATATTATGTGGATACATTGAATTTTATGAGTATGGACAATCCTCAAACTCACAAGAGCCACACATGATGTTTGAAGAAGGAGAAAATCTTGTTGTCACAAAGTTTGATATGACATTGAAGAAAAATTCATATTCAAATTAGAAAGGTTCAATTCAAGGAACATATATCACATTGCCTTCAAGTTCACCTACGAATCCAAGTGTAATGATCCTAAACAGCAATGTAAGTGATATATAAAGCATGCAAACAATTCAGCAATCATAAAAATGAAATATACATTAAGCACCCATGGAAACACTGGAAATAGAGAACTGTTGAGCCATTTTATTACTTCTTTAGGAGAAAAATACAATAGTAAAATAGAATGGTGCACCTAGGATTGTCTCAATGGACAAGATTGACAAAACCCAGGTGAGAAAATGGTGAATTGAAGGCTGCTACAACTGTTGCACCAAATTGAACTATGCTGCCCCAGAAAACTACTATGTCTGCTGACTTCGAAAGGCTGGAATCACTACTTCCTGTGCTCAGAAAATTATGAGATTTCGGCTCCTTGCTCCTTGGCCTAAACCCAGAAAAACCTACAAAGGAATTGGCCAAATGTTGACCTTAGAATTTGGGCCCAAATTCCCCTTAGCTCCTCTTGTTGTTGGCTGAGTTGGGACCTCTATTTGACCCCTTAGATTTGCTCAGAAAATTCTATAAAATCAGAAGTGTGATCCTTGTCGAAAACCCAGAAAAACCCAGAAAGGGTTTCCCTTGGTTCAAACCTTCAAAAATTGACCTTTCACAGCTTGGCCCTCCTCCAATTTCGAATTCAGTTGCTGTGACTGATCCTGTCAATCTCTGCTCTCCCAACTCCCATGTGAGCCTAGTGGTGGCTCTTTGCACAGGTCCTTGTAACTATAAATCGAACTACTGGGATGCTGGCTTTGTTGGCTCCAAAACTCACAAGAAATGTTGACCCTTTGTTTCTCTCCCAATCCTCTAACTCTCCTGGAAAATTTTTGATCACTAATAGCTCCAAACTCCCCATGCATATTCTCCAGCTAGCCAGAAATACACACTCCCTATTATGGTTGAATGGTAGTGTTGTACACACTCCCGGAACTCTTGAAATACTTATGGAACTGCCTATCTAGGAGAGGCACAGATGGTCCCTCGAAGTAGAGGTTGAATCTCCTGCTTGAGAGATTCGTGGCTAAACAACCATTGAATCAGCTAAACAACAGAGTGAACAATCAAGTAATTTTGATTGCAAGGTGTAAGAATGAATCCAAATGAGAGCTTTCTCCTCTATCTTTGTGGGTCTTCCTTGCCTCATGTGGGCCCCTCTATCCAGTACTTCGAATTCCCTCCAAACCATTCGAATGGCCTAGTTTGAATTCCCACGTGGGTGGCCCCCACCTTCTACTAGCAACCAAATTAAGTTGAATTTCCTCCTAAGTCCCTAAGTCGAAAATGTTGGGTTCTTTCCCTTAGCCAAAATTGTGAAAAAATGTGTGGAAACACCCTGTTACAAATGTGTTTGAGAAGGGACATGACAGTCCTCCCCTCCCAAATGTTTCTTGCCCTCAAGAAAACTCAAAGTTGGGTGCTCCAAAATGTGCTCACCCTCCTAGGTGTCATCCTAATCTGACAAGCTCCTCCAATGCACCAAAAATCGTCTATCCTCAAGCAATGCCTAAGAAAGCATCATCTCTAACTACTGCTCCCCACTGTCACTGCAAAATGTGCGAGGGTTCCAGATGTGCCACTGGATTGTGCCGGATCTCTGCATTGTCCTGATATAAAAGAATCCTTCAATATCGGGATCCCATGAAATCCTATCCAACATGAAGCCCCCCTCGCTCCATACACTATCCTGCCCTGTGAAAGTACCAGATGTCCCCTGCTCCATCAGGGACTCGCTAAAGCCCAATGGAAAATCTGAATGATCTCCCCCTACAGTAGTTGACACATTCCTAAAGGTTATTGAGCCATGAAGAGTTGTGATGCCCCAGTTCCCTGCTAGTCCTAGAGTGGTGCCACCATGCTGACACTGCGCTACTCTACTATGTCATACTCGCCATCGTGTGCAGTCAGTATCCTCCTCTCCTGGAACTCTATGGTGGAGTAATGAAAGAGGCGAGACACATATTTCCTGGGCATCTCCATGGCACCAAGGCCTACCCATCCAAATCTAACTTCGAACCTATGCAACAACAAAGAATGTCTGCCTCCCCATATGATGAAACCCTTTGTGAACCCCCATGTGTCATCCCATGAGCAAACTATATCACCTTCTGCCACGACGCCTACTCATCACGAGTGAGCTATCGATCAACTAAATCCCTGCATCCTGTAGCCATACCTGTTGTGGCATAGCCCTGTTAACAGATGGAATCCCTTTGGCCCTCATCTATAGTCCCTGCATGTGATCACTATATAGGCTCCATATATCGCATGCTAATCTTCCCTGTGCCTGCCACTATGTAGTACCGATGATCGTTGGGAGCCACATGTGCCAAAGAGATACCCCCTAAATGTAACCAAAAGATGGGTATTCGATACTCGTAATCAACTCCGGTTATGTGGACCCCTCCTGTCCCTACTAACCATTTCCCCTAGGTCTGTCATGCACCCTCTCGATAATGTGCCAATACAACGTCTGGAGGTCGGACACATACTGGAAAGCTACCTAAATCGTACATGGTATCCTCTGCTCATGCATGGACCTGACATTCCCTATGGAAAGAGTGACACATGTCTCCCTTGTGACCTTCTCCCTAGGCGTAGGCTCACTGATGAACAATATGACACCCCTGTAGATGATCAACTCATCCCCCAACCTGTGGTTTTCAACTCATGCATTGACCCAATGCCACCATTAGGAAGCGCCTCCCATAATGCATTGAGTCTCATCCCAATATCTCGGGTGAGCTCCCTGTTCCCAACTGCTCGTGCTCAAAGTATCAAAGGACAAAAAACCAAGTCGTTTGTGCCTGTAAGTGATGTATAAAAGGGACAGGCATGTGATTCCCCATGGATACCATCGAGTATTGCTCATCTACGTCTCCGTGGATCCTAAGTGAAGTACAACCAAAGGCATGCCTAATGTCTGCATCCATAAGTCTCCTTGGAGGCAACACTCCAAGGCCTCATTGTGCAACACCATATGCCCCTGCATCCCACCGAGTATCACTGTAGTCCTCAACTTGGAACTGTACCCAGCATCCTATCCCTGTACACCACTGGATACCCTGTGTTACTGTTGTACCATCTCGTATCTTGTCTGTGTCACTATATCTGGCTCTCCCCACGTGTACTCGATGGGAGGTGAGTCACTCAATGCAAACCAACATGCTACATCAAACAACCATACATCTCCATGCTCCTTTGCAGGCCACTGCTCATCATTGCATACCTCTATACAACACTGGATACTAGGTTCTAAAGATGGGTCAGTATGCATCAGGTCGCATCCCTCTGCATAAGACTGGACTCTGCGGCATATCCTTGTGCACCCTTGGGTACCATTGCCTACTGTCGTACCACCCTGTATCATATGCCATCCTGCATGTGCCAACACATCCACCAATTTGCTAGTAATCCCTCCATGATGTGGGTTACATCTCCCCATCTTCTCTGAAAGACTTGAGTGGTTTGACTCCTCACATGCCAATGGGAATGACACTATTGTGCCTATCCTTAGTAGCTCAAGTGTTTAATATACCAATGAGAGAGCATTGTTTCCATGTAATTCCTTGTCTGGTGGTCTGTCGATGCCACCTCCTCCTACTAGCTCCTGCCATATTAGGTTAATCACCATATGACTCCATGCATAATCAATATGCCAAGACAACTCATGAAATTGGTCTGCTCCCCTATCAAACCATCTTGTCACTAGTGTTGCCTTGGGCTATGATGGAGATATGAAAATGTGTGTGCACCCAAATGTTGGATCCATCACGCAGCTACTGTCGTCACCTAACGACTCTATCATGTGATGGGAAATGCCACTTGGATCCCAATAACAATCTGGCCCTCGAGTCCCTATGGTTATCCATGGACTTTGCTGAAACGTGGCCATGGATGTATCCAACCACCTAGCCTGCTCCATCGGGTACCATCTCAGTACCTCTCGCCACCAAATCCCAAAGGAGGGATCGAATGTACAATCCCCTGCAGAAGAAACAAGCCCTCCAAGCTGATGCAGTGTCATACTCAGCTCATGTCGCTCAGTCCTGTTAACTTGACCATCCCATAGGGTATGCCTAGACAACACTGCCTCCCTAAATCCAATGCATAAGGGTGGGCTAATAACGTTGTAGATCTCGTCAATGTGCCTCTAAAATGAACGGTGTTGAAATCCCAACGTTCGGTCTCTATGTTTCCCCTCATCAATGGCTAGAGCAAAGGATGGTTGCACATCCTCCTCCATCATGGACTCAACATGAGCCTCCAACTACTCCTCCATAGACAATCCAACACGTAAGACATGCTCACCAATCAGCTACAAGTGACTGTTGTCTGGTAACTCTGGCATAGATCTAGATGCCTCTATACCTATCGACTCCTCATCAACGGTGGAGTTGTCTCCCAACACCTCATCAACCTGTGGTGCGCTACTATCACCTAAATAATTAGTCACAACCCCATATACCTCATTAATGGATACCTCAACAATGGATGGCACCTCCTTAATGGTGGACACCTCCGTGCCTCTTGGCACCTCGCCAATGGAAGGCCTTGTGGGTGTGTGCTCTACTCTCTCCCCCAAGGTGTTAGCTAGAGCTATCAAAGGAATCTCCAACAAGGGTGACTCCTGCATCACACTGGACACATTGACATGCTCCTCACGCTCTAGTGTGCCCAAAAAAACCTCTTCCTTAGGCTCCTAATATCTAAAGCCAGGTCTCCACCAGCAAAAGCACCCCCTAGTCTCACCCTCTAACTATCCCTGTCCTGTCTGCTCCTTTTGAGGAGATCTGATGCCCTGATTCTATCGAATTTCCCCACACAATGTAGATGGTTGCACTCCCACAGCCTGTGCACCACTAATGTCTCCGTTGTAACGATGAGAATGGATTTAGTCCGACACCTTCCTCAACTAGGCCAATCTCTCATCATTCAAATGGATTCCACACTAGAATTTCTGCATCCTAAATCTTCTTTGACCCATAAGTTGTTTATGGTTTAACCCGTCACTATGCATACATACTCAAATCTTCCATGCTCTATATGGCTACCCCACAGCTGGTCAAGATCATGGCTCTGATACCACTATAATAATCCTAAATAGGATTGTAAGTGATATATAAAGTATGCAAACAATTCAGCAATCATAAAAGCGAAATATACATTACGCACCCATGGAAACACTAGAAATAGAGAATTGTTGAGCCATTTTATTACTTCTTCAGGAGAAAAATACAATAGTAAAATAGAATGGTGCACCTGGGCTTGTCACAATGGACAAGCTTGACAAAACCTAGGTGAGAAAATTCTGAATTGAAGGCTACTACAACTGCTACACCAAACTGAGCTGTGTTGCCCCATAAAACTACTCTATCTGTTGACTTCAAAGGGCTGGAATCACTGCTTCCCATGCTCAGAAAATTATGAGATTTTAGCTCCTTTCTCCTTGGCCTAAACCCAGAAAATCCCATGAATGAATTGGCTAAATGTTGACCTCAGAATTTTGGCCCAAATTCCCCTTAGCTCCTCTAGCTGTTGACTGAGTTGGGACCCCTATTTGACCCCTTAGATCTTTCCATAAAATTCTATAAAATCAGGAGTGTGATCCTTGCCCAAAACCCAGAAAAACTCAGAAAGGGTTTCCCTTGGTTCCAACCTTCAAAAATTGACCTTTCACAGCTTGGCCCTCCTTCAATTTCGAATTCTGTTGCTGTCACTGATCTTGTCAATCTCTACTCTCCCAACTCCAACAATCCTCCTCAAATGACCCTCCAAGTGATCTCCTACTTCTTCCGGCCAACTCCAAATCTACAATTCCTTCCTCCAACTCTCACATGAGGCTAGTAGTGGCTCTCTATGTAGGCCCCAGGTAACTGTAAATCAAACTGCTGGGATCTTGGCTCTTTTGGCTCCAAAACTCACAATAAATGTTGACCCTTTGTTGCTCTCCCAATCCTATAACTCTCCTGGAAAATGCTTGATCACTAATAGCTCCAAACTCCCCATGTGTATTCTCCAGCTAGCAAGAAATACGCGCTCCCTGTTATGTTGAATGGTAGTGTTGTACACACTCCTAGAACTCCTGAAATACTTATGGAACTGCCTCTCTTATGGAATGGTCCCCCACAGTAGAGGTTGAATCTCCTGCTTGAGAGATTCGTGGCTAAACGACAGTGCGAACGATCAAGTAATTTTGATTGTAAGGTGAAAGAATGAATGCAAATGAGAGCTCTATCCTCCTTTTATCTTTGTGGGTCTTCCTTGCCTCATGTGGGCCCCTCTATCCAGCACTTTTAATTCCCTCCAAACCATTCAAATGGCCTAGTTCGAATTCCCACGTGGGTGGCTCCCACCTTCTACTAGAAACCAAATTAAGTCGAATTTCCTCCTAAGTCCCTAAGTAAAAAATGTTGGGTTCTTTCCCTTAGCCAAAATTGTGTAAAAATGTGTGGAAACACCCTGTTACAAATGTGTTTGAGAAGGGACATGACACCAAGATAGCTTGTGTAGACATTATAATACACATAGAAGAAAGTGGGAGCGTCAAAGCTTACTTTTCAAGTGATCCATCCAAATAAAATGTTTTAGACTTATATTACATTGGTGTCTTCCATTCTTGATACAAAGGCTTCCAACTTTGAGAAGGCAAATACAAAACAAGAATAACAAGATGCCATGAGAAAGGAGTACATCTCCAATCTCAAGAATGATGCATGGGAGATAATTCCAAAACCTTTTGGGAAATTGACAATTTCATGGATGCAATTGATGAGATCATTGAAAGGTCCAAGGCCATATTTATTGGTAAAGGATTCTCTTAGAAATAAGTAGCTGACCTTTATGAGACTTTTGCTCAAGTTGAAAAGGTTATGAGATTTAAGGGCAAGATACCTAGATAGTTCAGGTTGTTTATATTTTGTTAAATCCCCCAATAAAGAGGAAGTTTGAGATGCTAAGGCATAAGCTTAGTATGATGAGGAAAAATTTCCTTGCAAACAAAAAGTGCTACCTTACCAGTTGCTCAGAAAGTGGTTAACTCTTACTGCAACTGGTATGAATTAATTGGAGAGTGCCTTAAAAGGATAAATTATCACCGTTCTTTTTCATTTGCATGTTAAACACTTAGAATTACTTAGATTATGATGGTGCGGTACTTAAATTGCTACATAAAAATATGTAGAATGAATACTTGGCACATGTAAAACACACTACTTAAAATAATTACTTGGAAAAGTGTTTCTGGCTAGAGTTATCTTATGACCACTTACCTTTAGCAAACCACTTACCCTTAGAAAATGTAAGATGCATTATTATCTTGGGTTGAAGTTTGATTCTTTGGGAGAAAGATTCTCTCACAAGCACATGAATTCATTAGCACTCAACTTTAAACCTAGCATGGAGTTATACCTTACTTGTAACTCACTCCTCTTACTTTATAAAGACATGGAGAGTAGTATTGACTTTACAATATTAGTAATTTACTTGTTTTGCTTTAAGTTGGTAAAGTGAAAGTGGTATAATGTAATAATTAAAGAATTTTAGTTAAAGCATTCGAATTTCAAAAATAATTTTCCACATATTTATTAGTTGTTTTCTTTTATAATGACTTAACTTATTTGTATTCATATTCTATACTTTTAAATCTTTGATATATTATTTAATTTATATAGATATATATTTTTAGTAATAAGTGTTTATAAAAAATTTATATATAAGATTTTGATTTGTATTAGTATTATGGATTGTAATAAAATTAATGTAAATTTATTTTAATTTTGAATTTAGTATAAACGGGGAGGGATCACATTTTTAATGGTGTAAAAATTTCTTCGAATTTTGATTTATTTGAATATTTATAGATTCAAAACTAATATGGATCTATGCATGTTTTTAACATGCCACTTATTCTTGATTATGGAAGGAAATGCTCATCTCCCTTATATTGAACAACCAAATTGAAATGTTTTAACCATAATCACCATGCATTAAGATAGATAATATCCTTAAAGGTACAATACTTTCCTTAAATTTTGATACTCTTTGGCACATAATAGATCCATAATTAAAATGAATTTACACTAGTTTTTAATATTCCACATGTTGAAGTTAAGCATGAAAAAAATTACACAACTCTTTCATGTTTAGCAACACATTTAAATGTTTTAACTATAATTTTTTTTTACTTAATATTAAGTTAATATCAAAATATATTACTTAATTTCAATGTTTAAATACATCATCATTATATTGGAAATAGAATATATGTATTGGTAGATCAAAAATTATTTTATTTTTAATTTTTTTTCTCTATATATAAAGTGTTGATGTACAATTATTCTAGTTAAATTGAGAATTAAAATATTTTCCATGCGGCCTGGGTGATTTGACTTTTTTTTACTATGCAGAGGTGATTCGACTGCTTTGATTTATGATGGATCAGTTATTCATACTCATAGGATCAGGACTCCGAGTTAATAAACATGAACAACATGATTGGAGCCTTGAATTCCATGATTGTTGAGCACTGGTGTGGTTCTGAGGCAGAAATAGCCGATAAACATGAGATTATTTTAATGAATCTCAAGTGCAATAAAATATCCCAATATGAAGACTTCCATCGAGATTGGATGCAGAGAATCTATGAAGTCAAAGACTCAAAGAATTTGTTATGGAAGCAAGTCTATCTTGCAGCACTTCCTTCCAGGTTTGTTGACTATCTCAGACTACAAGAATTTTTTCAAATGCCTTTTGAGTCTTACACATGGGGACAAATATATTCAATTATTACTAAAGCTCTGGTTGGTCTCTGCACAAGCTCAAAAGTTAATAAGTCTCTAGAAAAGTTGTCCAGGTTCCCCGACAGCAAATCATTGTGCAACAAGTATGGGTTATCTCTTGATGATCCATTAGTAAAAAGGAGAAAATTCAAGAAACGAGCCAAGAAAGAAAAGAAAGAATCAACCAGAAAAGACTTTAAGAAGAAAGGTCGATCTTTTCGACAGCATAAAAGGAAGGGATATTACAAATATGTCCCTAAGACACATTATTATAAACCATCTGACATTCACCTGCATAGTGCCAAGCAAGAAAAATGGAATAAATTGACATGTTGGTTGTGTGGCAAAAATGGACATACTGCAAATAATTGTCCAGTAGGTGAAAAATAAAAAAGAAATTGAGGCAAGAAATTTTAGCCTCAAAATCAAAAATTAAAAACTCCAAAAACAGAGGCTCAGTATCTTTGCATGCGATGTGGGTCTAGAAATCATAAAACTGATCATTGCCCCAATATGGTGATCAAAGAACACCCCCAGATTCAACAACAACAATTGCTTCACTCATCCAGTGAAAGTTCTAATTCTAGTTCTGTATATACTTCAAAAGAAGAAGTTGAAGAATTAAATTTTCATGCAAATGCTTGTGATTGTTCAGATTCTGAAAATTGTAAATGTATTTTCTCTTCTGAATTTGAAATTTCTAATGAATCTTCTGATGAAGATATATAGCCACAGAAATACAAAGAGAAAATTCTTATGGCACAGACAGAAGAAGATGAGATAAAAATCTTGTCCCAAATAAGAGCTATGGAAGAAGGAGAAATGAAGAATCGCCTTGTGGAAGCCTTCATGGACCAAATGAAATCTTCCAACAGAAGTTCTTCAAAGAAGCCACTCTTCATTGACGCCTCTTATGAAAAGAATGCAAAATCATTCCAAAGGCATCAACAACAGGATAAGGTTCGCGCGCTTACCTTGGGGGAGGTAAGTCATGAAATTCATAATCTCAAATCTGAAATTTCTATTCTTAAATCTCAGATTGTGAGATTAGAAAAAGGCAAATCCATTGATGAAGCAGATCCTATAAAAGAATATGATATAGAATAATTTTACAAGCCAAATGTACAGATTTATGAAGGAAGAAAAGATACTGCTTCAGGTTTTCAGGAAATGAGGATACTCGCCATCGAATACCAGCAACATAATGTACAAATAAATATTTTCATACAGGGAAAGATGTTCAATTTGACTACTCTTATTGATTCTGGAGCAAACGTAAATATTCTAAATACAAAAGTGATCCCTGCTAAATATTGGATGACTGCAGAAAGAAAATTTATTGGCTTGGGAAGTAAAACATTGAAGTATGAAATTCCCAAGGCATCTATCTCCTTTGATAATCACTGCATAAAATTAAAATTTGCAGTTGCTGACATCCCTGTTGATTGTATTTTACCATATGTCTCAGCTCCATGAGTCTCGACAATGGTTCAGACTATGGAAGAGCTAAAGAAAGCTAAATCAAAGCTAACAAATCTAAAAGATCTGAAATCCAACATTCATATCTCACAACAACTAAGCTTACCAGCAATACAAAAGAAGATTTCAGAATTAAAGGCACAAATAGAGAAAGAGTGTTGTGCAGAAGATCCAAATGCTTTTTGACACAGAAAGCAATATTGTGTTGAATTGCCATATAAAACAAAATATACAGGTAAGCCATGTAAAAGTAGGCAATTCTGATGAATAAGGAATATCATGAGCTCTGCGAAAACGAAATCAAGAATCTGTTGAGTAAGAAATTGATCAGAGAATCAAAGAGCCCATGGAATTGTTATGGGTTCTATGTAAATAAAAGAGAAAAACAAATCAGAGGCATCCCAAGGCTAGTCATCAATTATAAGCCTTTGAACTCAATATTAGAAGATAATACATATCTGATTCCCCACAAAGGAGATCTGATAAGTAGAATAGCATGAGAAAAAATATTTTCCAAGTTCAATATGAAATCAAGATTTTGGCAAGTTGCTATATCAGAGAAGGATAAATTCAAAACAACTTTTAGTGTCCTAGCTGGACATTATGAATGGAATGTGATGCCTTTCAGCCTAAAGCATGCACCATCCAAGTTACAGAAGGTGATGGACTCTATATTTAAACCCTTCTTCGATTGGCTGATTCTGTATATAGATGATATACTTATTTTTTCAAAAAAATTGCAAGATCATTTTAAACATATACAGATCTTTGTAGATACAATAAAGAGGAATGGTCTTGTATTAAGCAAAAAGAAAATCAAAGTCTTTCAGAATTCCATTAAATTTCTTGGCCATACTATATTCAATGGCCAAATCTCCTTGCAAAAACATGCTCTGGAATTCTCTAACAAATTTCCAAAGATCATTATAGACAAGACACATCTACAAATATTTCTTGGTTGTTTAAATTATGTAAGTAATTTCTACCAAGACCACGCCAAGGAAAAAAGCTTATTAAATCAAAGGCTGCGCAAAAATCCTGAACCTTGGACTCCACTCCATACCAGAGCAATTTAAAAGGTTAAAGCCAAGGTCAGAGCCCTTCCCATACTGTATATATCGGATGATGCAGCTTATAAGATTGTAGACTCCGATGCCAGCAACATCGGATGGGGGGGGTATATTAAAACAGAAAAAAGATAATGAAGAATAGGTTATCCAGTTCACTTCAGGAACATGGAACCCCACTGAGAAAAGATATTCTACTATAGAAAAAGAGGTGAAAGCATCATGGAATAACATCGACAAATTCGAGATCCATCTGGTCAATAAACCATTTCTTCTCAAGACAGATGTGTCTGCCCTTAAGAAGGTGCTTAATAAAGATATCAAGAAGCCTGGAGAAGCCAAATTCGCCAGATGGCAAGCCCTTTTTTCCAATTTTGATTTCGAAGTGGAACACATCAAAGGAGAAGACAACTGTCTACCTGATTTTCTTAGCCGAGAATACATACAAACCCAGTCACAAGAACAAGAACATGTTTTTGTTATTGTTACTGAATGGGATCCAGATAATCAACAAGAAGTTCTCAGAACTATCAGAGAGGACCAAAGCTGGGAAGAAGAAGCCAACCTGGCAGCTAAGACAAACAAAAGTCTTAGATTCAGATCTACAGCCACATACAGATATTTTACACCTAGTGCCTGAAAGAAGAGTATTTCCCAAAGGAAATCGTTGGATCCATGATATGGTGTATACTAGCAGTATGGCTGCAGCTCATCAAGCAGAAGAGGCATTACAAAATAATTTCCATGACATTGCAATAATCTGGTCTGAAAGAAGATAAAGAAATATTTATCACAGATATTTAGTCATCAACAGAACCAGAAACACGGATTGGACAATCACCAGAAATTCTCCTATCTTATGACCACAAAATAATCCTAATCTTATTTTTCCTGACATTGTCTTTAATTTTGCAGGTTACAAAAAATTATGGTGGGATCACCTAAATGTTGATGGAAAGAAAGAAATCCATTATACAAAATTAGAATTTTTATCAATTAGGACCATGCAAAGAAATCAATTTTCAGGATGGTTAGGTGATTGGTGGAAAGATTTTGGAGTAAATTGCACTGCTATAGATCCAATATTTTATGAAAGTTATTTTCAGATGTCATGCGACAAATGATTCCACAGAAATGCCATTGAATGTTTTCATATTCCTTGTACCACAGTAAGTGATTTTCTGAATTATTCAGATCACCATATACTACAACAATTTATGGCTAGGCATGACGAATGACTAGTCATGACCAAAATAAAGCATCAATATGTTCTAAATAAACCTATGATAGTTTGGCAGATCTATACAAAGGCATGGGACGACCTCATTTATCCCAGAAATAGGTTCCCGGGAATCACAGCTCTTGGTGAATCATCCTACAGTGCTAGTCCTTCTTCATAAAAAGGTTTCCGTGGGTTTATCCAGAAAACTCCACTGTGTAATTATGTTGTCCAGTCATGAGGACTATTCATAGCTAGTTTCCTTATGTTCCTTAACTGGTTAAAAGGCATCCACATTGTAGATAATATGCCTTTTGTAGAATTGATTGTAATATTGTAATAGGAAAAAGATTCTTTAGTCACCAGACTTGGAGCACTTCTTCGACTTTTGGTGGATATTGAACCACATCTCTGTGATTGATAGAATCTTTCGTACTCAACTTGTTGGTCCTATGGTTGGATGTTTGTCCCCTCTTCTTCCTATAAAATGAAGAGATTCAGGCTCATTCAGGGCATCAAGAGTTAGAGTTATTGTGTCTTTTGAAGTTAGGAGTCGAGAGCCTCTCTTGCTCTGCAACTGTGGACATTAAGTCTGATATGCTTGCATCATGAGAAGAGCTCAAGTCTTTAGGTGATTTGAGAAGCCTGTGCATCAGTGTGAGAGCACTGGTGAGAACCTAAAGTGGCTAGATCGTTAGTGTGTCTGTCTATATGTGTGTTTTGAGTATATGTTCAAAGACAGAGTCTGTGTAATCACCAGGTAGCCTCCAGTAAGCTATCTCAGTATTGAGTAGCAATAGTCTAGTAAATGCGAACACAGTCCATATTTGGTATGAACAGACTATAAATCAAGTGTAATCGATATCTGAAAATTCGATAAAAGAGTGTTATTTCATTTTTCGCTTCCGAGTACTGTGTGCTTTAATTTGTGCTATTGTGTAGTAGTTGTCTCATAATCTTCACTCAAAGTTCATAAGGGGTTCGCCAAAGGTTCGAAGGGACGTCAGACCATTAGAAGGCGAGGAAGACGCGTGGAAGGTCGTAGAGCATGAAAGATCCGAGTAGGCTCGCACTAAGTTGACCAGAGGTTGATTAGTGAAGACAAACGAAGAGACACGGCAAGGCCATGACAACAGAGAGCGACAACTGCATAGTGCGCGGAGCGCGCGGCACTGTAGCAGCACTGTAGCAAGCTAAAATTGGTATTAGAGCCAATAACGTCTGGTTCGCTGGGTCAATACTCATCTTTTCCATCACTCTATATAAAATGGATCCAATTAGAAAGTCTGTTTCATACCGTGATATTGAAGAGCAAGAATCCTCTGCTCAAGAAAATCCCCTTCGGGATATGTTTGCTATTGCATCTAGTAAGGTTTTAAATTCTGCTGAACTTGAATATGAAGAAAGCCAACCCTCTGCTAGATGGTAGCTACCTTCAATTAATGCTTCAGAAGTCTATGCAGATCTATCTGCCTTCCATTTAATTGCCGCTACTAGGATAAGTATAAAGGAATCTATCAGTCAGATTCAGGAAAATTCTGACTATGTACAATCTATTCCTTTACTTAACCCCAAACAATTACAGGCTGAGGCTAAGCGTCTAAAAACCCAGTACCTTCATTTGGGTTGTATCAGAATTGGAATACATGCATTAACACATCAGGGTTTGAATACTTTTGTGTTAGCTACTGTCCGAGATCTTACACATAACAAATATACAGATTCATTAATAGGAGGGATAGTTGCACCTCTTTCAAATGGTCCAGTTTATTTTGATTGCTATCCAAATTTTTCAGTTTATGTCTTTGATGAAACTATTGAGAGCATTCTCCAGCTCCAAATCCAGACAACTGGATTTGATATGAATAAGAAAAGACATAATATAGCAATCCAAACCAGAGGTTGCTTCAGGCACACAAATACCCTGTATCCTGCTGTTATGCATGCCCCCAGTAAAGATTCTAAAGCTAGTGTTGTGGTGTTAACAGACTCTAGAAATCAAAAAATAGAACACCAAACAATCAGGTGGGAAGATTTGACATTCCCTGAACACTCGATGGTTTTAAAACCCAGGCCTCCGTCAATCAAGAATATTACTTCTGCAGATATCAGAGAAGGGTCCTCCTCTGCCGTCTTATCTTTTCCCCGTAGATCTACTATATACAGAAAGAGGATAGATCAAATGTACAGGAGTTCACCATTATACAAAAATCCTGAACTTGTTGACACTGCTTGCACAGGTTCTCTTGTAAATACTTGCAAACATACTTCATTGTTTGAATTAGCCGAGATGGTAAATTTTTCTTCCCTAGAAGTTAAATCAAGACTTCGAGTTAATAAACATGTATGATTTTATCTTTTTATTATGATTAAAATGTAAAAGCAATCTTACTTTTTTTCTTTATGATTAAAGCAATCTTGATATTGGGTTTACATTACTTTTTACCTTTTAGATTCTCTAAAAGCTAATATGATTCTTGTGAGATTTGAAATATAAAATAAATTTAATATTTGGTGAGATTTTGATGTTTTATTATTTAAATTTTATTTTTAATATAAAATAAATTTAATATTTTTAAAAATATTTAAATTATATAAAATATAAAATATAAAATATTTTAGTTTTTATTTAAATTTTAAACACAATCATTAGTAGGGACTTTGTTGATTTTGTTATTGAATATGGATTTTGTTCATTTTTCAGAACTTTTTAAGATGAAAGGAAGATAGTTTCAAAATTCAAGAATATTTTTCACGAATAAAACAAATGAAAATCAATATTGATCTTGTCATAATTTATTATTGGCTAAACACAAATTCCCCTCGTAATTACTCTTTTTGAAATAACCTTGGTTTTTGCAACTTACAAGCAAATTTGATTCACATATTTTTGAAGAGGCCACACAGTTTGTTTTTTGTTTTTATTTAATTTAATGCTTAAATCATAAAATAGTTCTTCTCAAGTGTTTGAAAGACTTTACAAGAGGGCTATGTTATATTATTATAAGAGGAAAGGAGGGATTATATTTAGGTTAACCTTTAACATAAAGAACTATTTTTATAACTTCGGTATATTTATAGATTATATAGAAATTTATTAATTAAGTGTATTCTCATATCATTATTATTTATTTTTATTTTTATTTTTAATAAAAAATAATGTTTTAATTTTACTAAATATTTTAAATTTACAGAAGTATTAATTTTTTCCATATATACTTAATTTATTTATTTTTAGTTAAATATCTATAAATATTAAAATTTTGAATATCCTATTAAATATATTCATATAATTATCAACACAAATTAAAACATTAATTTCAATATTATAATGGTTTAAAAATATAAGTTTTAAATTTTAAAAATTTAATACATTTCATACTTATTAATTCAAAAAATAATTAATAAATTAATTTAACAAATTCTATTTTTTTTAATGTACACCATATTTAATAATTTCAGTAAGCAATAAAAGTTAATTCAAAAAATAATTAATAAATTAACTTAACAAATTCTATTTTTTTAATGTACACCATATTTAATAATTTTAGTAAGCAATAAAAGTTAAGTTGTCTTCTATGTGTCTTCTATAAATTATTTCAATAAAAGTTAAATTGTGATTTTCAATTTAGCCTTTTCTTTTTCAAATTTTAATGAAATTAACCATTTTTTATACCATACCTATATTTCCTATATTTCAAGTTTAATTAATAAATATTTATCAAAATATTAAATAATTATATTTAAAATATGTATGAACATACCAGAAGTTAATTGTATGGCACATGGTTATATTTATAATTTTTTTTAATCTATTGAACTTTATTAAATTTGTAAGATTTAAAAATTTAGAGAAATTTATTGTTTAAGAAAAAATTAATAAATGGAAAAAATTTACTGTAAAAAATTGAAATTATTAAATTTAAAATATTTAAAATTTAGTATATTATAAAAAGGACCTGCTTCACTCTAATTTAAATTGTGTATATAGGTTTGACAAAGTTTTAGTGATGATATACTGGAATAAAAATTATGCTATTTGAATATGTGAGTGTGAGCATATTGTCAATATTGTTAATTATGATCTTTGAATATGCTAGTGTGAGCATATTGTCTTTATTGCATTGGGTGTAGCTGTTATGCTAACAATAATTATGATATAAAGTGAGTTTTGATTTGGTGGTAAATTTAAGTTTATCTCATATAATGATGCAAATATATATTTAGTTATAACATTAGAAGTTTTTTAGAATTTTTTTCTAAATTATATCATAAAATAATGAGAATTTTTATTTTAAATTTGATCTTGAATTTCTGATTTTAAATGCTTGTGATTTGTTTCACATGACCCGCACGTAGAAGTATATTAACATATACCAGTTTGGAAAAACCTATAACCTTAAATAAAAAAACTGTAATATTGAAAACAACAATCAACTTTCAAATAAAAAAATAGGGGACATATAACACCTTTTTTTTCCTTGGTTGAAATTACAACATTTAACAACCGTGATTTGAAACCTTAAAGAACTAAGATATGATCTTTTCTCAACATTTAACAACCATGATCTTAAAACTTAAGAGCTAGAATATGATATTTTCTACTTCTTTAAGTCTGTTCACTATTAGAAATCTACATAACCTTTTAGAAATGTCTTCAAACTTACCTTTTTGTTAATGTTAGTATCAAATGTAAAGGCTACAAATCACATTACATTCTTCAATTTCGTGAATCGAAAACTCCACTAATGGTTTCCTTCTTAAGCCTAAAGTTTGTGTCCCTAGTAATTATTGTATTGTCGATTCTAACGAGAGACTCATTGAAAAAAATGAGTCTCATACTTCATTTTTATTATTATTTTTTATAACGTTTATAAATAATGTTTAAATAAAATCTTTACTCACCTCTTACAAGTAAATTTTTGTACAAATAGAAAACGGATGGATTGATGGATGGAAAGGAAGAGGTATTCATTATTATCTCCCTCACCCCTAAGAGTTATATAAGTATTTAGAATATTAAACAAAATAAATAAATTCTGTATATTTTAAATATAGTGTTTTTGAATAAGTGAGATTTTATGGTGATTCCACTAGATGCATTGATTTGATGTAGATAATATAATTCATAAATAAAATATCTCATTATTATGTTAATTAAATTATTTCAGTGTAAACAACTTACATATTATATATGGTTTAAAATAATAATAGTAACAAAAATAATATTATATATAGTTTAAAATAATAATAATAACAATAATAAAAACAATCGAAAAGTTGGAGAAGATGAAGGCAAGGAGTGTTTCTAGGGTTTCAATAGATCCGCCTTGACATCCTTGCGAGCGTACAACTGAATAAAGGACTACAAAACTGACCCACATATATCTACTGAAGAAGCAATGAGTGGAATGGCAGAGGAGGAGAGATCCCCTCCTATCGAAACATTGCATCACGAGAATCGAGCCTGCATGGAGCAACTGGTGGCAATGGAGGAAGAGGAAAAGGAATACCGGTCTTAGGAGCCAAATTTCAAGCAGGATTGGGAGGGAAATGCTTGCCAAGAGTTTCAAAAAAAAAGATTTGTTATCCCAAACAGCAAGCTAGAGGAATATCAAAAATACATGAAGGACCATGCCCTTATCTGCAATTTCATCGGGGCATGGCCGACAGAGAAAGAGCTGATAAAATGGATTCAACAATGATGGCAGCCAAAAGGACACATTGATCTCAAGCTCAGGGCAAAGGGATTTTTCATAATGATTTTCTCTAATATGGAAGACAAAGAGACGGTTTTTGAAGATGGAATGTATTTCTTCACTAATGCAGGGATCTTCATTAGACATTAGGAGGAATGCTACAATCCAGACCAGGATTTTTGGGATCCAGAAATCCTGGAAGGAATCGGTAACTCTATTGGAACCTTTGTCAAAGTGGCAGATTCGACAAGAAAAGGTAGATATACTTCCTACGCCCAGATCTACGTTTACATGAATATCATGGAGCCGCTCCCAGATTATATAGAACTGGAATACCATGATGAGATATGGAAACAATCCTTAGATTATGAAGATATACCTTTTAGGTGTCGCCGATGCCATGAATATGGCCACTTGTAATGGGCATGCCTACTCAACCAGAAGGAGAACCCATCTACGGAGAAAAGGATTGGGGAAGCGATGACTAAGGAAGATGGAGAAGGGTTTCAAGAGGTGCAGTGGAGGAAAAGGAACCAGAGATAGCCAGTGAACTAGAGAGCAAACCAAAATGAGAAAGGAACACATAATAGGTTTGTTGTGTTATAGGAGGATGAAATGGGAGAGCACACGCCCGATAGCACTCTGGAAACAGAAAGCCAAAAAGACAAGGAACCAAAGGGTAATAAACTGAAGAATATGGAGGTAGAAATGAATAAAGGAAAGGAGGATACCATGCAAATGGTGGAACAAAACCTAATGGAGATTGATAACCAGAAAGAGGACCTAAGTGCTGAAGAGAAAGTGATGAAGCGGTTGTTGCAGGAATGGAGGCATTTGGATGAAAGATTCATCCTGGAAGACCATAAACAACTCTATAAGGAAAATTTCAAACAATATAGAGACAAACAGGGCTCAATGATTATAACCCAACCAGACCATCTAGGGTCCCAAGTCAGCCAAGGGAAAGACACAGGAACACAAGGAAAAGGGGGGAAAAAAGAGGAAGGAGAACGATAAATGAATCCATTCAGATGGTCAGTGAGTTGCTAGTAAATTCTAGAAGAGTAGTTCCATTATGAGAAGTCTTCCAACAACCCTTAAAACTGTTGAAATGATTATTACAAGCCTCAACAACAAAGGCAAACAAAGGTACCTTAAAGAGATATTGAAGAAAGATAAGCCCAGTATTATGATAGTACAGGAAACCAAAATCAACGAAAGAAATTCTAGAAGACTTTAAACCTGAGTATCAGGTCATGGCTGAGGACGCTAATGGTAGTGTAGGGGGACTGGAGATCTTATGGAAACTTGCAAAAGTGTGGTTCGAAGACTGGGTCAGTATACCAAGAATCCTCTCAGGAAAATTCCAGAATATAGGCTCCAACGAATGGGTGTTGCTTACAGGGGTATACGGTCCTCATATCCCTGGAGAAAGAGGATCCTTCTTACAAAAGTTTTCAAACCTAAGAAACCTCTACCCGAAGGACTTGTGGGTAGTTGGAGGAGACTTCAACATGATTACAACCCTAGCGGAAAAGAAGGGAGGAATGCGAAGGGTGGATGTGGATATGGAAGTCTTTAGCAAAACCATAGCAAATCTACACCTCGTTGACATGCCAACAATCAACAATGTTCACACTTGGAACAACAGAAGAGGGGGGCACACTAAATAGCATCCAGACTGGACAAGTTCCTCCTCTCGGAACAACTGGTAAGCAGCGATATTTTCATGGAAGCCTCGATCCTCTCATGTATGGGTCAGATCACTGGCCGATATGACTGGAGGTGGACCTAAAGGCAAGACCCAAGAACCGACCCTTCAGGTTCGAAGCCTTCTGGATAAGAGACCCAGGACTCATTAAAAGAATAGAGGAATGGTGGAAAAGGATTGAACAACATGGAAGAAACTACATGCGTACGTTCCAGTTGAAACTTAAAGGGTTAAACAAGAAAATCAGGAAATGGAATAAAGAAGAATTTTGACACATTATCAAGGACCATAATGAGATAAACAAGCGTATGGCGGAAGTCCAACAACAAATTATCCAAGAAGGGAGATTTGAAGAGCTTGTCCAAGAAGAAGGAATGTTAATAAACAAGATGGAGGAAAGAAGAAAACAAGAAGAGATTCTCTAGAAACAGAAATCTTGGATCCACTGGTTGAGGGAAGGTGAATGAAACACAAGATTCTTCCACAAAGCCATGGTGCACCACCGACAACATAACATAATATACTCCTTGAAATATGAGGAAGGGCAGCAAAGAGTTCAACATGAAGAGATGGAAGAGATCCTAGTATACCACTTCAAAGACCTTCTTTCGGAGCCCCCAGAGAACAAAACGGGAGCCATACAAAGAATCACGCAACACATATCCCATCTAATAACTTGAGATCAAAACATGGACCTGATGCATGCGGCTACCCTGGAAGAAGTGGAAGAGATAGTCCATGGAATGCAAAAGAATAAAGCCCCTGGACCTAATGGGTTCACTGTAGAATTCTATCAAGCCACCTGGAAATTCATGGGACAAGACATCCTAGAGGTTGTTGAGGAATCACGCAGTAACCAAAAGGTATGCCCCAGTTTGAACTCTACTTTTATAGCTTTGATTCCTAAAACTTTGAAATCTGAAAATCCTCAAGGCTTCCGACCTATAGCCTTATGTAATGTCATTTACAAAATCATTCCCACTCTTATTGTAAAATGGCTAAAACCTCTTCTGCCCAGCCTCATATCTCTGGAAAAAACAAGATTTGTAGAAGGTAGGCAAATCCTCGATGGATTCATCACATCTCAGGAAGTTGTCCACTCCCTCAAGGCTCAAAGGATCCCTGGTATGATGATAAAGCTGGACTTATCTAAGGCTTATGATAGGCTTAGTTGGGGTTACCTGTCGGGCATCCTCAAAGCTTATGGTTTTTCCCAAAGATGGATAAACTGGATCCTTGCCATGATATCCTCCCCTGTTTTCTCTATTCTGCTGAACGGGACCCCTACATCGACGTTTAATCCAACCCGGGGCCTACGACAGGGGGACCCTATATCGCCTTTCTTGTTCATCATTGTGGCGGAAGGTCTAGGCTGGTACATAAAAAATGAGGTTAGAGAATCTAGGCTTCAAGGCCTAAGGATATGGGGTAATGACTTAACCATCACCCACCAACAATTTGTAGATGATATCATGCTCTTTTGTCAGGTCTCCTTGAAGGAAGCCCGTTGAATCAAGGAAATCCTAAGCACTTTCACAGAGGCCTCGAGGACAATGATAAACAATAAAAAATCTTGTATTTTTTTCTTCAATACCCAAGGGAATGTCAAGACCCATCTAGCCAGAATCCTTGGGTTTAGCACTGGAAATCTCCCATCCAAATACCTGGGCATGCCCCTTTTAGATAACCCTTTAAGACTTTCCTGTTGGCAACACATCCTCCAAAAATTAAAAGGAAAGCTAAATTGTTGGACCTTCAGATTTCTTAATATAGCCGGCAGAACAGTCCTTCTCAAAGTTGTGCTGCAATCGATACCCATTTACCAACTCTCAGGCATGGCTACCCCCAAAGGGGCGTGTTCCAAAATGGTGGATATATTTAAGAAATTCTTGTGGGGAGGGGCACAACAGATCAAGAAATGGGCACTAGTATCATGGCAAGGATTGACAAAAAAGAAAATGGATGGTGGGCTTGGCCTCAGAGATCCCTATATTTTGAATCAAACAATGGGAGAAAAACTATGGTGATGGATTGGAGGGGGAATAGACCTATGGAAACAAATATGGACAAGAAAATACAATATGCCTGAGAGAACAAAGGATATCTTGAGATATGAAGACCCCCCAAAAGGATCGATTGTGTGGAATTTGGTAGCCCAAAATAGACACCTGATTAACCAACATGCCTTTTGGGAGATATGTAATGGAAAAACAACAAGATTCTGGATGGACTCCTAGCAACAAAGGGAAATATTGATAGATAGGAAAAATCTGAAGGACATACACCAATATACTAGGGACAAGAATAAGCACGTGGTTGAGCAATTCTGGAAGGAAGACCAAGGAACGGGAAGCTGGAGGAGATGGAAGACAAAGGAGACTGGGACCAAGCAATGGAAACTGAACAATGGAAAGCTCTAGACAAAGAATCAAAATCAAGGAAACTAATGATCCAACATGATCCAGATATTTTGAGATGGGGACACACCATAAGAGGAACCTTCACCATAAACGAAGCCTATGAAATTCAAGGTAGACAAGATCAAGATAGGCAAGATATCATATGGAATTTTTTTTGGAAGGGAGGATGGTGGCCCAAGGTAACCCATTTCCTTTGGATGGTTTAAAAAGGGAGGATCTTGACCTGGGATCAATTGCAGAAAAGGGGATTTCAGGGCCCCTCCTTTTTCTGGCTATGCCAACAACATAGAGAAGACACGAAACATATTCTAAATACATACCCATTTGCAGTGAAAAAATGGAGGCAAATGCAAGGAGTCTTTGAAAGAATAGACTGAGATCAAAATAGCATCAAAGAAACAATTCTCTGGCAAAATCATATTTTCTCTAGCCCGATATTAAATCGAGCTTGGGACCTGGCCCTAGGATTCAATCTATGGGCGGTATGGAAAGAGCGAAACCATAGAATCTTTAAGAATAAATCCATTACTCAGGAGAAGGTATGGGAAGGAATAGTCCAAAACATCAGGGAAATAATTCTAGCTGAGCAATGGCATCAAGAAGACTGGCAAGTGCCCCCCCAAGAAGCCCGTACCCTACAGAAACTCAACCTATCCCTAGAAATGATAGTCTCCCTGGTATGGAAAATAAACTGGGTATGCTCAACATCCCAGACTCATTTCACTCCTCCGGAAGAAGGTTTCATGAAACTTAATTTTGATGGAGCGTCTAAAGGGAACCCAGGTGAGGCAGGACTGGGTGGCCTATTTAGGGCCCCCCAAGCTAACACCCGGCTAATTTATGTTGATTCTTGTGGGATAGATAGCAACAACGAGGTTGAGTTTGCAACAACGCGACAAGGATTCCTAATTGTTGTCAGAATGGGATACAAAAACTTAGTGGTGGAAGGGGACTCAAGCCTAGTCATAAACATGTGGGAAAAACTAAACAATGCCACCAAATGGGATAAGCTCAACCAAAGCTAGAGGAAAACACGACTCATCCAAGAAAGTAGAGAGATAATGCTTAAGTTTGACTACATTTAGGTCAAACATGTTAGAAGAGAGGGGAATAAAGGGGCAGACTTTCTTTCCAACTGGGGATGCAATCATCAACATGAAACGTTAGAAAAACGGTGGCCAATCCAACCCTAGGATGAAAACTTCAAAACCCTGGGGGAAGTTTTGGAAAAGGACCTCAGACAGAGCAGGGATAGTAGTTCCCCAGTAAGTCAAGACCTCGATCGGGATGTGAGTCGAAAACGTCCATTGTTGTAGTGTTTTCTTGTGGCGGAAGGTGGTATTGCAGTGGTGCGAGAGGAAGATGGAACCAGAGACGCCAAGCTCGATGATGAACGCCATTTGAACCCCGATATGTTATTTGGCCTCGCTCCTCCATTGTAATTATGTTATGGTTGGGGTTTTTCTAGGGTGAGAGGACAATAAATAGGAAGAAGGCCTGGGGGGTAGAGAACTGTTGGTGGCAATGGGGAAGGCAATTACTAACAATTGCCTGGTTTTGTATCCATATCCTCTGCCTGACAGGTAGTGTCTATGACCGCGGGGGGGATAATTGCATGTTGCTGGGTTTCGATACACTGGGTTCCTTAAACCATGCTTGGGGTGAGGCTGACTGTGGCAAGCGAGAGAGTGAGGGGCATGAGATGGATGAAGGGGGTAGGGGGAAGCAGTTGGTAGGATGCATGGGAAGCAACCATTATAGCGGCATGCAAAGCAAGTGTTGGGTTAACCAGAATTCCTCTTGGGCCGAAGGCAAGGCCAGAGACTCCGAGTGGAAAGCCAATTGGGTGGAATTGAGGGGCAACACCATTAATCCCTGGGCAGAGGGGGAAAGGGACCTGAGTTATCCTTGGAAAACTACAAGGAGAAAGAGGGGACTGCATGAATGGCTTAGGCAAGGGAAGTCTGACCCGCATGTCAACAAAAGTAATGGGCAGTGGAAAAGGAGAGTGATAAGGGGCTTGATCTATAGACCTCCCCATGGTCGGGTGCGATCTAAGGACCACCTCAGCTTTGAGATCGAGAGAGCAAGAGGAGAGGAGAAGCAGGGGGTGGTGCATAATGATGGCAAAACAATTTAGAAAAGAGTCCAAACTGCAATGCTGTGTTTTGGTTTAACAAACTGTTGTTGTCACTAGGATTCAGGTAAGATGGTCATGGGTCGTGTTGCGAGGGGACGCGGTCGTGGCAGGAGAGGCCCGACACCTAGGAAATATAAGGAGCCCAACACATCAAAACTGCGCAGGGGTAGAAGTCGGCAGAACAACTAATCACTGAGGCAACGGAGGCTTACCGTGAGGGGATGGATGCAGGAATCCGGAAATTGTTAGAAGAGTGGGAGGAGGAAATAAAACAAAGTAGTGAGACAGAGGAAGAAATGGACAATTGGAGGACCTTAGTCCCGGATCTAGGCAACACCTGAGGAAGAATTAAGTAGTTTAAGAAAACTCTTTCTGTGTATTTGTTAATGAAGAGTTTATTAGGCAAAGAAATGGAATAAATTTTTGTGGGAATGGTACTGACACTCCAAGGTATGCCGAGTTACAAGCAGGATTTGTATAAAATCCTTTTTCAGCTTCACAAACAAAACATCGGACTCGATAGAACTGACTGCCACATCCCTTGCATACTAGAACTAAATGACATGCTTGGGGCGTCCACCAAGGATATGGAACCTGTTGAATCTGCCTTGGAGGAGCAAAAGGAATAAACCCTTACTGATGCATATTTTTGTTTTATGCAGATATCTTTTAATTTTTGTGATGCAAATATTAGTTTAGATAGTTATGTAGTGTATGGACATGAAACAGAGACATATTTAGCTTGGCTAGAGAGATTAAGACTTTACTGTTTTTGGATGGCTTACAATGTTGACAGGTGGCTAACAGAATTGGTTTCCCTTTGGGGCAAGTTGAGGCCACTTGGTCAATCTTTGTGGTGTAAACTTGCCTTTGTTTAATAGAAAATGGAATGCACCTGCCAAGCTTAACAAAAAAAAAATAACAATAATAAAATGTATACATATTCATATTCTTATTGTTATAGAATTTTAAGTATTATTGTTTTACATTTTGACGCTTTTATTAAGTGTTAATTTTGAATAGATCAAATATTTGTTGGAATTGCATGTTTAAGATATTTTATTCTAAATATTTAAAATATTTTCAATAGATTTTCAAAAATTTGAAATTATTTATGCATTCAAAAATTCAATTTAAAAAATGAAAAATTATATATAAAAAGATTCATATTTGGAGGTGCAAGTTTTTTAAGATTTGCATTGGCTAGATCATTTAAGCGAAGTCTTATGGACAACCATTACCAAAGTAGATGCAAATAAAACTAATATTGTGATTGCATATTCCTATTGAATGGATATGTTTGACGTTTCAATCATTTTCCTATATTAGAGAGGTTGGAGTTATTGTCTCCCCATCCCATGGCATCCACCTGTGAACAACTCGGCCTGCCCAAAAATTCTCCACATTCTATACCAATCATCTCTGAATTTGGAAGAGGAGCATTATTCTCATTCTCATGCATGATGGCCTCTTTTATATCTACTACTACTTCACTCACACTTGGCCTTGAGGAAGGTTTAGCGTCCACACATCGAAGCGCTATTTTGGCAATACCAATGATTGATTTCTATTAGAAATTATAAGTATACCTGCATGTCAGAGTTCGATAAATTTATGAGAGTCAGTTAAGTGAGTCAAGTCGAGTGAGTTCGAGTTAAGTTATAGTTTAGGAAAAGTCAAATTTAGAGTGTGTGTGCATGTTGAGTTATTTTGGGCAAGTAGCTAGTCCAAAAAGGTTTAAATACCCCTCATAGGGTTTATTGTAATAATCAAGTTAATGTGATCAATAGAGAAGAGAAGCAATTCCTACCGTTTGTGTGTGTTAATTTTTATGTTTCTTCTCTTTACCTTTCCAACACACTAGTATCTGAACTAGAAAATCTAAAAAGTGAGAAACTATGCACCCGCAACTTGCAGAGCGGACCGTGTGAAGGATAATTCATGCCGGGAGTCAACAATCCGCAGCCTAGTTAATTTTTTAAAAAACAGGGGCCGCAACCCTCAGGTCGTAAACCATTGTTTCATTCCACCATATAGGCAAGCTCCCATCGTCGCTGTCATGAAAAACTATCAAATCCAGCGAGTCAGAGTTAGCTCGTCGTCGAGAGACCGCCTGTCGAGTTGTTTTAGGCTGGTTGTTTACAGTTGATAAGCCATGTTCCATAAGAATTACGTGCCACCGGTCACAAGGATTGGGCGGTCAAAGATTCAGGAATGGGAATTCAACAAAATTAAAGATCCTATTTAACTGACTAAGGAAAATTTAAAGTCATGCGGGTTCTCTGACTTCCCTTTTAATCTGTGAGAGTTCTTTCTGTAATATTTGTTTTAAGTTTTAAGTTTAGTACAGTAATGTGTGGTTTGACAGTAAGTCTACTTGGGCGAAGCCTCGGAGACCATAGTTTACATCTCATTGAATACACTGGCATGTTGTGGTGGATGCTCGAGAAGCAGATTCCCCACCCCCACCTTGGCGGCACGAGAGGCGGCACGAGAGTCTCGCTTTGCTAAAATCATAGGATCTTAGTATATCGACTTGCAGGTAGTTGGATGTACTCTTGGTGTTATAGTGGCAGCTACGAGGATTGATCCTGGGTCTCCCATAGATTAGGACTGGCAGTTACCGATTCACCATGTGGTTAAAAAAAATATTTGTTTTAAGTTTAAGAATTCCATACGTGCTTTGAAAAGGAAATTTAGCTGGAAAGTAGTCTTATAAGGTTTCAAAAGGATATTTGAAACCTTTGAAGATTGTGGAGTTTAAAAAAAATAGGTTTTTTATATTAAAAAAGGTGCATGGTATGAAAATAATTATAAAGGAAAGGTTTATAAAGGTTTTTTTAGAGCAGGAAATTGTTGTGGAAGATTTTTAAAGTGATTTTTTTATTAGAAGAGAATCAAAGAAAGAAAAGGATTTTATTGAATAAGAGAGTTTAAGGTTTTGTAAAGTCTGTCGGTCTACAATTTGTTTTTGGTGTTTTGTCAAGCATGATAGTGTTTTGGGTGAAGATTGTGCCTTACGGGGGTGCATATTGAAAATCATAATTTTTTTTTGGGGGTGATATGGAAGACAACATCATGCAATCAGGAAAGCAGCTACAAGACAGAGGAAAGACAACAATCATGGGTCACAAAGAATGACTGAAGAATACTAAGAAAATAAATAAAAAAGAAGAGGCATAGGTTGTTGTCATGTTTAGAGAGGTTCAAGTCGTAGCCAAGGAACTAAGAAGTCTAGTAGAAGATAAAGAAGAAATATAGGTTGATTGGTGTAGTGTGGATCTACTACCACCTCCTATGTTTACTGATTCCCTAACTTTGAGTTTCATTCAAAAAGCAATGGATGAAAAAAATATGTTTAAGATAGAAAAAACTACAACTTTTAAGGAAACATGGAATATTTTGGAAGAATAATTTGGTGCAAGGGGGAGTGACATTCAACAGCTAGATGTGTGACAATTTTTTGAGTCAATCGAAGATTTGAGAGTAGATGACAAAGAACCTGAGAGGACAACAAAGCTTGGATAATCCCACTCAAAAGTGGATGATGGTTATTAAGACCATAAAATTGAAACCCATTATGCAAGCATGCATATGGATGAAGAATATGCAACAAAGATTACAAGGAGATAAGTTGAAGCTTGGTGTGTGAAGCAGAGAAAGAGCATATAAATGCTCAAGGACTCCACTGTAACATGGATTGTGCAGATGATGGTGAATCCCACTGTGACAAAATGCATGTGGATGATGACTGCAAAGTGAGATGTGAATTGTTGCATCTAGTTGCAACTGATGGATTTGATGAAGTTGAAATTGTCAATGAGCACATGCATGCTCGGATAACCCACCATAGGGTGGATGAACATTATGTCACATGTTCGAAACTATGTGGGCAAAAATCCAGCCACTCTAAGGGGGATCCACATCTCAAAAAAATCTTACACACTTCTTTGTATTCTTACCATACATATTTTGTGTGCCCTATTTATAGATAAATAAAGGAATTGTTAAAATATATATATATATATATATATATATATATAAAAACTACAACACTTATCAATAAAGTTTTCATCATTAAATGTTAGTATTGAAGTGGTAAAGGCTCAAATATTTATCTATTTTTGTAGATTTTCTTATAAGGCATGTATAGTGTACTTTTCTTTTTCATAAATTCAACTTTAGCTTTATTTTTCATAAATTAAAGATTACAACTATTATTACAACTAAGTACAGTTCCTTGGTAATGATATGTTTATCATGCATGCAACATTGAGTAAGACATAAATATAAAAGTAACTTAACTTCCAAACTTGATAATTTGTAAATGAAACAAATAAGTCCATTCTAAATACATTCATCAAAAGTAATGTAACGTTGATATAATATAACACCAAATCCACATCATGAATTTAAAAGTCAATGAAGACATTGTCATATACACAAGTTCAAATTCATGTATTTGTATTCCAAATTTGTCTAGCTATACATTTTTCTTTTCTACAAAATGGAACTTCATTCCCAACATAGATAATGGAAATTCATGCCCATGACTGACATAATGGAAAAATGGCCTCATGACTGATCTAGAAATTGGGCGTATAAGTCACCCTCGCCACTCTTGGCACTCCCAAGTGCATTTCCAAATTGACATTGCTGCAAGAATTCAATAACCAATTACTTATAAAATCCAAAATTCATATAATCAATTTCATTAATTCATGATAATTTTTTGATCAACTACTCATACTCACCATGAAGATCTAAGGAAATGGAGAAGACTGCCCCTCCTGGGTATATGGTGGAGCACTTGGTGATGGATATAGGCATGGTTCAGGGGTGATGGATAAAGGCATGGTGGGAGTGAAATAGGAAAAATGTAGTGGGTTTGGGCGATGATACATCCCCATTAGTTGTACGATAGTGGGAATAACCCTAGGACAAGGGATCACCCTTGGGGGGGGGGGGGTGGTGGGAATTGGAATGTTAATGGTGGATGATTTGAACAATGAGAAGGGTGGATGGTTAAAGGGTAGGGGTGGGAATTGGGAAGGGTTTGGGGAGGTGGTTATAGGCATGGGAGAATTTATGAAGGAAAAAGGTGGTGGGTGTGGGCGACAATACATCCCCATTGGTTGTACAATAGGGGGAAGCACCCTTGGGGAGGAAATTGGGATGGTAATGACTGGAGAAGTGTTCCTAGTGCTATAGTTTCTTTCACCAACATGCTCATCAAATAATTCAAGTCGACAAGTTGGTCCCTCAACTGTAACAACAAAAAAGTTCATATAGTTATGCATATGCATTGCAAATGATAATATATCGTATTTCACATAAAACAATGCATAACATCAAATTTCCATACCATTTTTGTGTATAATAGAATGTTGCACTAACTCAGGCATGTGGTCCACTTTTCTTTGTTGTTGAGAAGATAACTATAGTTGTTCATTAATGCTCTTTTTTTTGGCACGAATTCATCCAACCCTTTCAAATTGTAGTTTATCTTTCCCTACTTTTGACTTGCGACCACATCACCTTTTCTTATTGACTGGGCTAAAGAAAATATGTTTTCTCTTGGTAGTGATCTTTGATGGAGATATAGTATTGAAAAACATTTTTTTATATTCTTGACATGCTTTGTCTACCAAGTTGTTCAATGCATATGCTTGTTCCAAATTTGTAGGTATTATGGATCTCAATTTCTCATGAGTTAATGAGTTAACATGTTTCATCTCATCATCTTCAAATAATTCACTATCTGGTTGTACATTGGTGGATTCAACATTATATGAGAAATTATCTAAATCATCAATGCTTGTTTCATTGTGATAATTTAGATTGGGAGGAGAATCAAAGCATGACCGAAGCTCTGTTTGGATTTCTGGGCCCAATATAGGTGATTCATTCAAATAAAATAAAATTCTAGGCCTTTCTGTAGTAGGATTAGTGACATTAGGCAGTACATTTTCACCCAACTAATGTTACTCACCATCATCTCAACTTTCAATACATGTTTACAGACATTTCCATTCATGGCCCACTTGCAATTACAAAAGTGTAGATTTGAATATTTATATATCACATTGTACCAAATATCACGAGTATTCTTATTTTGGTTATGAATCCAATAATTGTTGTTACTCTTTTCATTAGGCACATGATCTTCATTTGGGATTTGGTTAGCTCTACACTTGGATGAATTCAATTGTTCCTCAATTTTCCTGGGTTGTACAAAACCAACTTCTTTTAAACGTTGCATATGATTGTAATATAATACAACCTTTTTCAACAACACATAAATAAACCAATCCACCCGCCTATGGCATGAATTGTTCTTCTCACTTAGGTACCTTTGCTTGATATACCGATGGTAAGACTCAATTGCATTATTCGTATCTTAATTGGAATGTGGAAAATTTCTATATGATTTTGCTCACATATCTGTAGAAAGAAATTTATTAGTTATGAATTAATAACTATACATATGACATGCAAAATAGAGTCATTAAAGCCACTTACAAGAAACTTACATAGTTTGTTGTTGTCTAACGAAGTTGTTTTAAAAAAATTTGTATGGTCACTAAATCCTTGAAAGAAAATTTCAACTTCCCTTTTTACAGATTCATCATCTTCACATGTGTGCATGATTTCTCCTAAAGAACGAAAAATGTGGATTTGGTTTTCCCTTCCTTGGACTTTATTTCCAACATTCTTCAGCCATGCACGATGAACATGCCACACACATAATAATATTTTACAGTTGATTGAAGGCCTGGAATAACATAATTTTTAGAGAGAATATACATTAACAATATTTTTATGTCTATTATAAAAAGAATAAACACATCACCTTAACACTTCAATTTCAGTAGTAGCATCATTTGTAGTCAAGGCTTGAACATGGAAATCTAGTCTATCTTTCTTCCCAATGGCAAAGAGAGTTGAAATCCATTTAGAAATATGAGAGATAGTATTGCGTGATGATATCACCCAAGCTACTCGAAACCCATTGTGATGTTCGTCGAAAACCATTAAGGTGTAAAGTTGATACTACATTACAAAAAAAGTAAATAATTATATTTATATAAGATACATGCATTAAAATGGGGTTGAATAAATTAATCAAATTTAGGATAAATTTGTATTCACCCCATACTTTTTTGTACTAAATGTTGAATCCATTGAGATTATATTGTTGTGAGAATATTTTAGCATCATTAAACACATCCACTTTGTCTATATGCCTATGATAAAAGGGATGTTTTCAACAAGATCTTGTTTCTGGTAGAAGAAAAAGCTCTCAAGGTGTTCCTTATACCAAAATTCTACATTGATTGGATCATTTTGATCTTTAACATACTCTAGCCTTATGATATCATTGTAAATGTTTGATATATCTTGTCTTGTCTTGTATGTATCTCCAGATGTCCTTGTGTATAACTCACTGAGTCCATCCTTCACATCAGAGATGAACTTTTCCCATATCATTGTAACATTAAAACCTCTTTGGATTAAATGTTGGACAATAGATCACATATCCCTTATTAAATGTGGTGCATAACTGAATCTCATAGGCATACCATTTGCATTTTTTCCATGACAATCAACATTGGATTTATCAATATGCCTACATACAATATATATTATTACAACATCGTTTGGTCTAAGTTGAAGTTGTCACACAATGAAGTGACATTGGAAACCAACTTTAATACTTTCATGTCAATTTCATTTTTTCTTTTGATCTGAGGATGAACTCATAATTCTGTTTTGCACTCCAGACCATATGCACACGAATAAATATATATAAAACATTTACGAAAAACTAGATATGACATTTATGCATATTGAAAAAAATTATATGTATTGAAAAAATATATAAAGAATCACATAATGTACTCCATATATGTTGAAAAATATGTTTGTCTGATATCCTCTACCTTTTTACTTCATTGAGAATTAAGAAGAAATTGAGTGGGTGCACATTCACTCGATTCCTCTCCTCTTATAAAATCATTAAGTCGACAATATGGAATAATTTCAACTTGGTCCCCATAATTTGTCCATGTTAAATCTTCTACTTAAAATTCAATCATATCCTTTGGGCCTTCAACTTCCAACCCATTAATCCTCTCCCACTTAGTCATTCTTCAAATACTATAAAAATTGACTTGAAAATAATTTGGTTTGAGTAAATATTATGGTCTTCATTAATGCATATCACTAAGCATAGAAATCACATTTTTAGGTAAATATTTTATACTTTTCAGGTAAACCACTTTGGTAAAGGTAATATTTGGGTCATTAATCAACTTAGATATTTCTGACAAATTTAGACTAACCATGTATGGCATATGATGTCTTTTTGGAGGTGGTATCACCATGTTGGTCTCATGGTACAACTTGTGATGAGTGGTTGAGGTGGAAGGGGTCGAAGGGCAATACCTAACATGCCAATCTCATAAAAGCAAGGATGTGCCCAACACCGAGGCATGAGATGGTGTGCTAATAGAGGCCCTTCGAAGAGGGACCGAAGGGAGAGACATAACACCTCTATCAAAG
Source organism: Pinus tabuliformis (assembly GCA_031772625.1). Classification (NCBI taxonomy): domain Eukaryota; kingdom Viridiplantae; phylum Streptophyta; class Pinopsida; order Pinales; family Pinaceae; genus Pinus; species Pinus tabuliformis. Next base: position 607,674,875 of record CM062804.1, read on the forward strand.
GGGAAAGGTTTTGTAATCTCCTAGATTGATGGTTTGGGTCAAAAGTAATGTAGGAATGTCACACCACTTTGAGTTTGATCAAGAAATAACTAAGTTTACTAAAGGGAGCAAGACTCGACGCATTGTCCATAGAAAAAGTGGGCATTCTGAACAAAGTTGATTTAGACAATTTAGAGGCTTCATCCATATGAGGGCAAAGGTGATTTTGATGCCTCCCTTCAGATAACCTACAAGGAAACCTACCTTTACGCTTTTACCCAAGAACTTTAGAATCACTAGTCAATGGATCCACCATAAGTTGACGAGAATATTTAGACAACACTTCTAAGAATCTAGGTGTACCAAAATAATCCTTAAGAAGGTGAGCACCCTTACAAAGCTTGCAAAGGTATTTGGGCTTGCGTTGCATGTTGGAGGGCTCCTCAACATTACCAACACTCATGGCCATGGTTGGTTTGTTAGACCCTTTCATATGTTTCTTCTTCTTCTTCTTCCTTCTCTTATTCTTCTTAGCCTCCTAGTTACCAGCATCGAGACTTTTACCAGGCGAAGAAGAAGAAAGGGTAGAAGACATGATGGGAGAAGAACTGATTTAATCATGATAAAAGAATAATAAAGTTTTATACAACATTAATCAACATCCTACTCACTTGGTCTTTGTTCTCCTAATGACGCATTTTAATAATTTTGTTAAAAGTATAAATAAGAACATTGGTGTCATATTTTATTAATTTTGTTAAAAGTATAAATATGAACATTCATGTCATATTTTATTAGTTTTGTTAAAATTATAAATATGAACATTCATTAATCAACTAATTAGCTAATGGTTCGGTTGTTGAAATAATGGCCAACAACAAAAACTTTCAATAAAATCTTGGAAGTGCCATGAAACTTCAGAGAAACTATCTTTGTTTCTTTTACTCTAATCAACATATGAAGCACTACGACTTTGCATTTCACTGTGTAGTCTTGCAAGGTCCTTCACTCTATAAAGATTTAAAAATATATTTAATATATTGATGTGTTATTCTTGTTATAGACAGATAGAACAAAACAAAACATTGTTGAAGAAGGTTTATACCTTGACGAATGTCATAGATCAATTTCGTTCATATTAAAAAAATTCATAGTATGTAGATAGTAATTAGTTAGTTTATGTAAAGACAACGTGTGTTAATTTTTAATATTTATTATTTATCGTATACCACTTTTTAAAATGCTAAATTGGAAGGTCTTAGTGGGGACCAGGGTCTTCTTTCCTATAAGCTATTAGCTAGAGGCTAAGATTGTTTCCTACAAGGAGATGGATGTTATATGTCCATCAGTCCAATGGTGACTAACCTAGACTCAAAATTTATCTATATATGTATGTATGGATTGCTTTACAATGCACATGAAATTCTTTTCATTTATACAATAAGTTGCATTTATCATGAAATGATATATTGTGGTTTTTTTTATAATATACTTGTGTTTTATGTTTTTTTTTAAATAAAGTTTCTAATATTTTTTGTTTAAAATAAAAAATGATTATCTATGTATGGCACTCCCAAGTGAATTTCCAAATTGATATTTCTGCAAAAATTACATTAATCAATTAGTTGTTAAAAATATAATTCATAGAATCAATTTTAATAATTCATGAAGAGATTTTGATTAACTATTCATTCTCACCATGAAGATCTAAGGCAATGGAGAAGACTGCCCTTCTTGGGTAGATGCCAGAGCACTTGGTGATGGATAAAGGCATGGTTCAGAGTTGATGGATAAAGGCATGGTGGAAGTGAAATAGGAAAATGGTAGTGGGTGTGGGCGATGACACACCCCCGCTAACTATACAATAGTGGGAATCAATGTGCTAATTGGGGGCCTTCGAAGAGGGATCAAAGGGAGATACATAACACCTCTCCCCAGCAAACCCCCCAATATCTAGAGTAAAACCACTAAAAAAGTTGTGAATTAAGATAAGAGGCAATCCCCTCTAGTAAATCTTCTTTGAGAAAAAAAGACACAATGGTGGTGACTTACTAATGTTATATAATAGGATAAGGACCATGAAAATTAACTAGTTCCGAAAGTCAAGACTCACCAAACCACACCTCATTTTGCAATCTAGTTCCTCTAGCTAAAAATCCAAAGCCTATAACCATAATCATTGAAGAATAAAGGGTGGAACCTCTCATTAGATCAAAATTGTGTGGAACCAAATAGTTGCTCACATAAGCAACGTGTGGATTTATTTTCATACATCTCTATCAAAGAATTATTTTCCCTTAAATCACGCAAGAAGTTAACCCTTGAGAGGTCTTAGATACCTTCTTCATCGAATTTATTATTAAAGCCAAAAGAGTGTTCAATGGAGTAATGTGAACCATACACCTTGTTACATTCTAAAAATTCATCACCACCTTCAAAATTTGAAAGCCAAAGTTGATGGAAGTGTGCAAATCTTTCCATAGTGTATAAGATTCAACATGATTATTTATTGGAATATCAAGAACCCAAACAAATGCACTTTCAAGTAATCCTATAGGATCTGTAATAACCCCTCTATCACCCACCACATGCTAATTAGTAAGTTAGAAAAATTAGTAGAGTTTTTAGAATTTTAATTAAACCATCAATAATTATTAGTGGTAGGAATTTAATTTTCGTGGAATATTCTAGAATATTTATGTTCTTTTTGTCTTTTTAATTAAATTGACTAATTAAAAAAATTGCCATACAACCAAGTGTCATATAAAACAAGTTATTATTTTTGGTCATGTGGTATTTATAAGTTTTGATATTGTATCAAAGCTTATTTACATTAGCAAATCTCCATGGTAAAGTGAGTGTGAATCCTCATGACTAAAAATCTAGTTACATGTTTTTCTAAATGTATAGATGTTTAATTTATGTATTACTTGTTTTTGTAATTAATAATAATAATATAATTTAAAATAAAATTATAATTTAGTTAATTTTTATTTTTATTTTAAATCTTAATAATATGAGATATACTAAAGTAGTGTGTTTTGTTATTGATTATGAATTGATGTCTATTATTTACTAGTCATCTAATTTATATGGCTGCACTAGTTTTATTGAACTTTTCTAATCAAACATTTTTTTCAAAAACAAAAGCTTTGGAAGTAAATTTTTTACTTTGATATATACAGAGAAAGGCATGTCTCCTTCTGAAAATTGATATCTACCAATATTTATTAGCCATCTCATTTATATGGGTGCACTAGTTTTATTATTTTGAATTTTTCTAACCAAACATAAACTTTGCAGCTAAAATTTTTAGTTCTAAGAATTGCAATCCTACTTTTGTCATTTCATTTGACGAATTTGGTAGGTTATTTATTTATTCAATATGCCTGTTCTTTTATTAAACTGTGTTAGTTATATTTCTTTCTCCACTTATAAATAAATGTTAAGAACATTGATTTGGCTCCTAAGACATAAAACTTAATAAACCATAACCAGTTATATATCATTTGGTAACAAATTTCAAAATCTCAATGACAAGTACGTTTATTATTTACATTTTATTATAACAAAATTTACATTTAGATATTAACAACAGTGTTTTGGAAACAAATTTCAATTCGTACAAGATATATTATGAAGTAAGTTTACACTTCTTTTCATTTTTTTAATGGATAATTTGAATTTGATTAAATTATTAAATTTTGGTATTAATAATAGTATATTTTATATTTTAGGATGGATGGCGATACTGCAAACCCTAGATGTTGGTTCTTGTGCACCCTTCACGTTTCTATCATCTGCTCATGACTGGGGCTAGTTTTCTCACCCCCCACCCAGTTGACTCCCTCCCCTGCTGTTGTTTCCCTGTTCTGTTATCCGGCATCAGGGTCATCGGTTGTTGTTTGGGCAACTGTCTATCGACACCCTTTTCTGGGCAGCTTGTTGAGATTGCAACAAGATGATGGAGCTTAGTGAAAAGAGTCGCCTTCACTAAGTGGGCCCGCAGGCTATTTTTGGCGCAAGTCTATTTTTAGACTATGTCTATTTTTAGACATATGGATCATGTCTATGGATTGCAGGTTGCTGTTTATGGATGATTGATCAAGTTGGGAAAAAATAGATGGACTTCTATTTTTGATGAAAGTGTGAGTGATCACAGTGTGAGTGATCAAAGTCTATTTTTAGACTGGTTGTCAAAAATAGAAAAGTCAAATATTATTATCTCACAATAATATTTGGATTATAAACTTAATCTTATTCTCTTGGAGCACTTCAGTTTGAGCTACAGAGGTTGCACATGCAGCTGTCAGAAGGAAATACGCTTTTCTTATGAGTCAGTTGAGTTGTTGCATGCATGACTTCAGTTAGAACTCAATCAGTTGAGTTTGGTGGAGTTGATTGTGGAGTTGATGGAGTTGTGTTCAGTTTAGCTTTGTTAAACTGGTTGTATTTAGTCTAACTGGCAAATAGACTAGAGATGAGTTGGGTGAATTAGTTATTAATTAATTCACAAGTTATTAACTCATAATACAACTAATGAATACATCAGTTAACTCAGTTGCATGTCAGTGCATGTTCAGTTCAACAGGGACAGGTGGTAGAGAATCAGATTGCTATCAGTTGTGACTATAGTTGTGCACCAGATCTTGCACAATCAAGGGATTGAGTATGCCAATGAGTTTTCTCACGTATTTGCCCACGTTATAGCTTGTGCTCACGTCCAACAAAGAGTGAGTGACTATTTTGCAGGTGAAAAACGAGTTTGGTGAGCCATTCTCATCAGTTCTTGAGCAGGTATTGAGCAGTGGAGGCAGGCAAGCAGTGGAAGAGATTTGGAGATCAGATCTGAGCTGTATTGTGTGTAACAGAGGTGGAGATACTTGTGACAAGTATTATGCTGTGTAATGTTACATGACTCAATCATTAATATACAGATAGTTGGGGTTTTTAGCGAGATGCTTTCCCCGGGATACATACTGTGTTAATGTGTGAATGCTCTTGATGTTTTATTGTTATTGATGCTGCTATATTGATGATCAACGTAGAGGAGCTTATGTATTGTGTATGTTTTCCGCAATAGTACATGATCAGGATAATCTCCATTGAATATGTGTTAAATTATTCAAAATTTCTACACAGCTTTCCCTGTGGGCTATCAGCCAGCATGGAGGAAGACATGGTCGATTATACTGAGGACCCATATGCCTCGGTGCCCATCTGGACAGTCTCCCCCCCACAGTTGTCGACCACCACTACCAACATTTCACTGCAGATTCCCTCATCATTGGCTAGTGATCCGCAGGTCTATACGGTTCTGGATTACCCCTCCTTTTCTCTTCCGGCTCAACCATTTCACCCATCGACAGGTCCGTCCTCTTCCTCGCTATCGAATTCTGGGTATCCTGATGATGTTTTTTTTCTCCTAATCCTAATTTTTATCCACCCTCACCGGCTTCGTTACAGTTCCTAGCGACCTGTTTGGACCCCGCCCCAACTTCATTCTCACCAGGGCCCCTATTTTTCCCTCGTGTGGGAACCCATTCCCCACCCCTCTACACGGTACATGACGCTCATATCCCCCCTTCCACTCAACCCTCATATTCCATCCCGCTTCCCATGATTTCAAACCCTCCCACTTTGGGATTTCTTTTTGGTACCTCTCCCCCTCTCCCAGACTTGGTCGGGGTCCTCAGGTGGGTACTGGTATTGGTCCTTCCCCCTTAACGTCTGCTATTCCCACTACTAGCAAGTCGGGTAGGTCGAAAAATAAGTACAAAGGAGTCAAGGCCGGGACTAAGAATATCTCTCTCACCTTCGGTGACGATCTCCAGATGGGTGATATGCTCAATGCATCTGACTGGGTACTAGTTGGGCGGGTCTGTGGCAAAGCATACTAGGTTGCTCGTCTGTGTCAATGGATTTTGGAAACTTGGGGTCAGGTACTAAATGAATTACCGTCTATGGTTATGCTATCTCGTGGCTATTTTGCGCTACGCTTTCAGTGCCTTGAGTTCATCCCATGGGTATTATCAAAGTATTGGCATATTGAATTTTCTCTAGTACTGCTCAAGTGATGGAGTCCACTCTTCGATCTGGAGCATGAACATTTGGGGGTTGGCCTTATTTAGTTTCGTCTTCTAGGATTACCATTTCACTTCTGGTCGGAAGATGTTTTTAAGAGAATTGAGAATGCCTTGGGTAGATACTTGGACTATGACAAATCCTACATTGTCACTGGGAGCATGGCCATGGTGCATATCTTGGTGCATCTGGACACAAGAGAGGGACTAGAGGAGAACCTGCAGATTCACTGGAGAAATACATGCCGTGTTCAAATTTTAGACTATGAAGGAGTACCCTATCGATGTCAGCGATGCCACAAAATTGGGCACATATACAAGGATTTCCCTCTACTTGCATCTAGCTCTACTTCGGTGGCTTGGCTGGAACATGCTACTGAAGATAATCTGACTGACATGCATGGAAAGCGTCCTACACAGGCCGATGACCATCCATCGATGAATGCTCAGATGAACTGCAGTGCTCACATGGAGACTGTTCGCCCCCCATCCCCACCTATTACCAGATCTCGTGCGGCTGCAGCAACGGCTGCCTCTAATGCGGGTACTTATTCCACTTCACCCTCTATTAATTATGCTATTTTATCTTAATGCATTCATAGTGTATCCATTACTCATTGCACTTCTTCACCTGCATTTTGTCCCCCCTCTATTATGTGCTCTCTAGCTCCCACCCTGCCTATTTTCCCCCCACCCCCCCTTCCATACCAGATGTTCTCGAATCTGTCTCATCTTCTGAGACTTACATTTATTCTAGTCGAAGTCATCACTATGATATCCATTCCCTTTCCTGTATTTCTCCCGGTGACCGTTGTGGTATCAGAATAATCCCTCCCCCTTTGCCCTCTAAATCTATTAGGGGTAGCCAACCCAATATGTCCAAGGATATTTTCCAGGCGGGACTAGATGTGGCTCATGGTCGTCAACATACTATTGATAAGGTGCTTAGAGCACTGACCTCTCCACACCCTGGTTCCCCATGAAGTGGCTTTCCTACAATTGTCATGGGCTGGCTAGTCGCATAAAGAAACTAGTCTTTCATCATTTGATTGATACAAAAATGGTTTACATCATTTTTCTTTAGGAAACACTTGCACCTTGTACATTGATCATCCCCACTCTTAAGGCCCTTATCCTGGGTTGGAATTTTAATGCGTTGGATGTTCGTGGGCGATCCAATGGCCTAGCTCTGGGATTCAATCCTCGGATTTTAAAATTGTTGAATATTTGGGGTGGGGAGGGTACCATTGGCGTTGATATTTTTCTTCTGAATTTGGCAAGGAGTTGAGGCTTATCAATGTTTACGGCCCCTGCATCAACCGAGCACATTTATGGAACAAGATCTTAAATCACACATATATGCATGCTGATAATCTCATTATTTGTGGTGAACTCAATTTCTCTATTGGCCATGTGGAATCTTGGGGTCACAATGCACAACTCGACACACTATATAAAAATTTTAGCTCTCTGCTAGAGGATCATCAACATTTTGATATCCCAATGGCCAGGGTGAAACCTACCTGGTGTAATAGAAGGACTATTGATGCTTCGCTTGCCAGAAGGTTGAACAGATTTCTTGTCAAGGAACCTCTTCTGGAACACCTTTCTTTATGTCGACAATCGGTGGGATTTGGTAGTTTGTCTGATCGCTCGCCCATTTATCTTGAATTTTCTTATGCTAACCATAAACCTAAGGCCCCATATAGATTCAATTCTACCTAGCTCAAGGATGAGGGTTACTTGAATTTGGTTACTAAGCATTGGAAGACCTACCTTCTTTCACCTGGCCAATCTGTATCTAAAGTTTTTGCCAAAAAAATGCTCTCTCTCAAGAAAAAATCTATTGATTGGGCCAGGGAAAAAATACATAAGGATGAACAAAGTTTGAAAGACATTGGAGTGGAGCTTGCAAATCTGGTGGACCAGGATGGTCGTGGATTTGTCACCATTGAGGCCAAAGATCGACTCATCAAAATAGAAGCGGATCGAAACAAAATTTTGAAGGATAGAGGGGAAACCTGGAGACTCTGGATTCGTTCCATTTGGCTTCAAGCAGGTCATGAAAATACAAAGTTTTACCATCATTTTGCAAATGGTCTTCGGGTTATCAATACCATCTAGCATCTGGTGGATGATGCGGGTTTGTAGACAAAGACATTTCACTAATTGGATACCCTCAATACTTCTCATTTTAGTCGGCTATTCAGAGCTACACAGGATACAAATCTTGCAAAGATCATCAAGGTGGCTGGTATTTTTCCTAGATTTGTTAATCAAGAAGCGGCTAAGGACCTTGTATTACCTGTTACTATGGGGAAATTGCAAGGCACTCTTAAATGGTTCAAGAAGTACAATATCCCTAGACGAGATGTCTGTTTGATTGAATTTTATCTTGCATTTTTTGATATATTGGGAAATGATCTCCTACAGGTCATTGAGGAATGTCGGATGAGGGGACAAACGTATGATGCATTTAACTCTACTTTTATTTCTCTTATCCCCAAAGTTGGTGATACTCAAACATTTAATGATTTCCGGCCTATTTCACTTAGCAACTGCATATATAAGATTATTTCTAATATCATTACAAATTGGCTAAAGCCCATCTTATCTGAGTTCATATCCCTAGAACAATTTTCTTTTCTTGACCACAGGCAGATAGATGAAGCAGTTGGCACTGCACAGGAGGTCCTTCACTCCATCAAAACAAAGAGACTTAAAGGTATGATCCTCAAGATTGATCTGGCTAAGGATTTTTACCACACCAGTTAGATCTATTTGAGGATGCTATTGACTCATTTGGGTTTTCCTTTACCTTTCATTCAATGGATTATGTGTTGTATTACTAATGTCTTGTACAATGTTCTAATCAATGTCTCTGCATCATATTTCTTCCATGCTAAGAGAGGCCTTAGACAAGGTGTCCACTCTCACCTCTCCTGTTCTTACTTGTCATGGAATGGCTGAGACATCATATAATAGAGGAAAAAATACAGGGCAAAATGATGGGTACCAAGATCACAAATAATTGCATCCTTACCCAACTCCTATTTGTTGATGATATTCTCATATTTAGGAATGGATTGCTTGGGGATGTTTCTACTTTCTCCTTTGCTTTCTGATCATTCTATTTTTCCACAGGCATGGATCGCAATCACCTCAAATCTACATTGTCTGTTACGGGATGCACACAAAATGAAATCCTCTCCACTCAACAGCGCTTCCCATTCACCTTTCTCCCTTTTGAAGAAGGGCTCAAATATTTTGGATTTTAGCTAAAGCCTGGAAAATACAAGATTGTAGATTGGGTTTGGCTTGTGGCTAAGATCAAAAGGCGACTTAATATTTGGCACCACAAATGACTCTTTGGGAAAGCTACTACAATATATTGGATGTCACTTGCTTGGATTCTGATAGGTATCCTTGCAGAATACAACAGTTGTGTTGTAGATTCATATGGAAGGGCAAACAAGAAGGGCATATATTCACTTGGGCTAGATGGGATAATCTTGCTCTCCCAAAAAAATGGGGTGGATAAGGCATTAAAAATCTAGATGTATTTGCAATTACCCTTGCAGCCAAATTGGGCTGGAATGTCCTTAACTCCAGGAATCGTTGGGCAGAGGTGGTCACCCAGAAGTATATTTCCCCACTCCATCCCCTTGATTGGACCTGATGACCTTCTTGAGACAGAACAAACATTGCAATGGTTTAAAGGGCAGTCCTTAACTCACTTGTATATATCAGGGACTGACTGACATGGAAGATTGGTAATGGAAATTTGGTGTGAATTGGGTTGGACCCATGGATTGGATGTGGGAAATCTCACCAACTACCCCAAGATCTGCTATACTATCTCTCAAATGCAGGATTTACTAGACTTTACGATATTGTTGATTAGGGCAACACTTCTATTTTTAGACAAGCCTAGAAATCTTCTGGCATATTGGGCATCCCTCCTATTTGGCATGCCATCTAGAAATCTTATACAAATTCTCTTTTGGAATCCCATGTCCATATTACTGAGGGGGGGATGAGCTTATATGGGCTCACTCACTTAATGGAAATTACTCCCCAGAGTATGATTATCTTCATATATTTTCAGATTACAAGCCTCCTATCCATGTTTGGTGGTGGAATGTTGTCTGGAAATTGAAGGCGCCACCCAAAGCCAAATTATTCATGTGGTGCATTCTTCAGAATAAGGTTCCTACTGGGGATAATCTCCAAAAGCGATCCTATCATGGTCCATCCTTGTGCACACTTTGCAAACAGGACCTGGAAACTATTTATGATTTTTTTCTTACATGCCCTATATCCATTGTTATTTGGCAAGAAGTACTTACACTTCTTCATCTTCAATCTAGATGGCAAGGGGCAGACATCTTGGAGGCCTGGAAATTGTGGTGGATGATTGCACAAACACACAGGATCTGGAATCTACCTATTCTTATATGCTGGTGTATTTGACTTCAAAGGAATAAAATCATTTTCACATGAACCATTCATTGATGGCCGCATGTTACTGCACACATTATCTCTATATATCATTGCATCCTGGAGGAAGACCGATTCCCCACTGCGCCCACCATCACTACTGAGAGTATTGATAAGAATACTCCATGGGAATATTTTCATGGCTTAGGTTAGCATCATGGCTATGGTGGGGGAGTCCTTTTACACATCACTAATAATCACTACTATAAGATCCAGATGGGTCTGGGGGATGGGATAAACAATTTTGCTGAACTTATTTCTCTCCATCATTTAGTATCTTTTGCACTTGAGAAAGGATGTTGTCGCTTATAGATTTTTGGTGAATCAAAACTAATCATAATCTGGTTTAATAATCAAACTATTTGTCACATTCACACACTCCAACATATTTTGGATGATAGTTTGATGCTGAACTCATTTTGACTATATCTCTTATCATCATATATACAGGGAACACAATCAAATCTCTGATCATCTATCCAAAGAAGCCTCGCACCACCCACAGGGGATCTGGTTGTTTCAGGAACAGTCTAATCAGGAATTCTACATCTACTACCGTCGACCATACGAGTACCAGTAGCAGAAAGGGGCCAACATGCCCTGATTATATTGTCATATCTGGGATTTTTTATGTATTTAATTTTTGCTATTATACATTTCATGTTTATATTTACAAGAACATATCATATGTAATTATTTTAACAACCTCCCATGCTTGGGAAAGATATTATATTTTTGGATAGATCATCAAAGTCAGTGGCTTCGACCACTCTTACAACATATGCTTCTAGCATCTACAACATGTAATTTTCAACAAATCGATGAAAATTATGATTTTTCCTTGGGGAAAAATATAATATTATATTTTACAATCATAATTACATTTCAAGAATAGTTAATGGACAAAAAGGAAGCATTATTTATAAGTAATTATAATTTATAATTATAGTGAATGAAATATAGTTAATGGTTTCAATTTTCTTAATTAATTATAATTTGATTAATTTCTTTTATTATTTAAAAATATTTTGTTCGTAAACTTAAATATTTCGTTTCAATTTTTATTTGTAGAATTTATTTTAATGTATATTTAGGTGAAACGGGAATTGGAATTTTTTGCGTATCATTGTCTTATTATTCTTAATATGAAAAAGTAAGGTATTTATGTATTCTTAAAATGGAGTGTGTATCACTTCTATGGTGATGGGAGGGATATGTACAAAAAAAAATTGCATACATAAAACAAAGTGAAAAATAAATTGTTACTTTCCCTTTAAGTTAAGCTATGTGACCAATTAAACAAGAAAAATGGTTTTAGTTTGTTTTGCGTATGATAAAATATCCTATGAAGACTTATTTGTCCATTCCACTCTCAAAGTAACTAGCCCTTGCTGAGATATCTTTTATGATGGGTATTGGGGCTATGTCTCGAAAGAACTAGTGACGCTTACAACATCCAAAAGAATCAACCAAGGTAATGAATGAGGCTTTAGTGTTTCCCGCACCTCTACCTATAGGGAAATATGCCCTAAAATTTGGCTAATAGGATACCTTCCTCTCACGGAGGCAGTTGAGTCTTTAGCTTCTTGGTAATCAGTGATCAGTACCGAGCACTATACAAGTCGGGTAGCCCCATATAGTACCATATGCATCGATCCTAGGCCGAAGCCCCTTTGAATCGAGTCTCTATGTTGCCGTTGCCCGGGTAGTCTTTTCTGTGGGATGATTGAAGGATTTGAAGCACCCTAAAAGACAACATCTATGCTTCAAAATGTAACATGACCATGGCGACGTCTTGGATGCATGCCCCCATCAGTCCTAACCTAAACTATAAATTATTTTATGGCCCCTGTGGCGAAATTTAGCTTTTTCAAGTTATGATTGCTTTTAGGTGTCTTCCTTCACTTATGGTGTGAAAAAGTAAGCTCAAATAAACTAAGTACAAAAGCTCTTGAAACTTGATGCCCTTTGTTCAAAGTATTGAGTGGCTTAGCGTCTGTAGTGTAGTGTGTGTGTAAGTGACAAAGTGAACATACAAAGTTTGAAGTGATGTGGATATATGCGATGATTCTTTACAAATCCCCTACTTACACTAAGTTATGATTTTTCCTTACCTGCAAAGAAAATAATGTGTGGTTGATGGGCCACTTACTTTCTTCCTATTGCGCTATGTGATCCTAAATGGGAGATGAAAAACCTAGTGCTTTGAGAAAGCTTTTAGATGCAAGCCCAGGATCATCTAAAAGACGCAAGGGAAGTAGGGGCTACTCCCTTTCTTTAAAAACACTCGATTCCTAGTCCCAATGCTAATGAGTTAAAAATGTTTTGATTAAAAAAAAGGTGTGTGGATTATGGGCCACTTACTCTTTTACTAATTAAGCTATGTGACTTGTGAAAAATAAAAAAACAAATTGAAAAATATGTCACTTCATTTCTATTAAGAGGCTAGCTACAAGCTTTCATATACCAATATATAGTCTTCAATTAAATAAACAAAATTATATCTAATCTTTCATATTTTGGCAAATGTGTATTATATATTGAATGTATCTAGATAAATAAGAGTAGATATGCAACTTTGAAACCAAAATCATAACAAATTCACATGCAAAATTAAATTAAATTGAAAAAACATGCAACCTAGTATGGTAGAGATCTAATGTCATGCTTAACTCTGTCAAAATAAAATAAAATAATAGAACACAAAATTAATAATTTAATTAATTATGAATACTAATTAAATCAGCATAAATCCATTTCAACTCTGGATCTACCAAGCGCCTATTATGCAACTTTGAAACCAAAATCATAACAAATTCACATGCAAAATCAAATCAAATTAAATTAAATTGAAAAAACATGCAACCTAGTATGGTAGAGATCTAATGTCATGCTCAACTCTGTCAAAATAAAATAAAATAATAAAACATAAAATTAATAATTATAGTTTAATTAACTATGAATAATAATTAAATCAGTGTAAATTCTTTTCAACTCTGGTATGCAACTTTGAAACCAAGATCATAACAAATTCACATGCAAAATCAAATCAAATTAAATAATTGAAACAACATGCAACCTAGTATGGTAAAGATCTAATGTCATGTTAAACTTTGTCAACATAAAATAAAATAAAATAATAAAACATAAAATTAATAATTATAATTTAATTAATTATGAATAATAATTAAATCAGCCTAAGTCCATTTCAACTTTGGATCTACTAAGTGCCTATAAGGATCAAATATTTTGAGATACAAACCTTTTTTAGAGTGAAAAGAGATTTGATCTCTCAATACTTGGTAGATCCTCAATCAAGATGAATCTAGACTGATATATATATATATATATATAGATATATATACTTACTTTGCTACAATCAAAACATAAATTCAACTTTTACACAACTTCATTATAAAATAAAAAATTAAAACAAAATAACCAAAAACTCAAAGCTCTAAACATCTAGAACCCTACTATGACCAAAGACATAGTTTCAATCCAGAAGTAAACTTAAACCAATTTGGCATTTTGATCTATTTAGGATCTAAATTGATTCAATTGTTATGGTAAAAACATCCCACAAAAGAATTTTTTTGGCTGAAGAAGCGCACCAACCCCTTACATTCTTAATATCTATTACGGCCAACAACAATGCAAACATTTTTTGGGGTTCAAAATTCATCTCAAGTCTATATTACGCCTCCTCGTTTTGTTTTAGCTTAAAATTACCTAGAAGGAAGGTGATTCCAGATCATGAAGTAGCTGAGAAATTTTATCAATTTATATAGCAAAGCAATTCTGTTGTTTATTGTTGAATGCATTTCTTGTATGCTAAATGTTAAATTCACTGAAAGAGAGTTTCTAGTTATAGGCTAGAAACACTATACTTCCTATGAAAATGAAAATGTTTAAAAGAGTTTCCTTTAGCTTAATGAGATTTGTAAGATGGGAAAGATGGAAATCTCTTTTTAATTGTATTCTAATATTCTAATCTTCCAGACTTCATGTTTCTCACCGTAATAAAACAAATTGAGACACCAAAAGTGCGAACGAAAATCCCCCATTCTTTTTCCCTTTTTCGATAGTCTTATGAATAGGTTGGGCCAGAAATTAGGTGCAATTCATCACAAACCTTGCTAAAAAACCATTCTAATATTTGCTTGGAGTAAAAATAAAAACCAATTAAGTCGATGACTGTAAAAATTATTGACCTAGATTATATCTGACATTTAGCCTCCATATTCGGTGTAAATCAAAGCTAGAAGATTTGCAGCAAACAGTTCGGTGTTGAGAAGTGCATATTTCTTGGATTAATTTGTTTACTGAAGTTTTTGTTGGTTTAATCAGTAATTTTTGAAGTCATTGAAGTCCAGAATGCTGAAGATAAGGATGTAGTCTTGATGGAGGGCCACGACTTTTTCAACATTCAGGACTGGTGCTCTGTCCATGGTATGACTCTTTTAATTTGAGTTCAACTTTGTGAGATAGGATCTACATCTAAGTTCATCTTTTGGGGCTGTTGCTGCACCACTACAATGAGAAGCTTATTAAAGCAACCAGTGATAAGTTGGATACATTTCAGTAACGTGAAACCCGCAGCCATGGATGGAGTTCCCTGTTTATTAGTGTAGATGTTTGTAAATAATTCCACCAATGAAACTAACATTTTTGTCAGTTTAAGACTAGCAACTAGTCTGAGCAGTGTATTACATTTGATCAAGCAAAATTGAATAGATTTTGAAACAAACATCGTAGGAGTCAAACATCCAAACATTCCAAGTGGATTGTTCAAGAAAAATTACAGGTGTTGTAGATCGTCGTCTGTTACAATTTAGGAAATGAAGCTTGCTTGTAAGTTGCCGTGTATTGCAGAGAAGAGAGGAAATGAAGCTTTCTTGCAGGTTGACTTGTTGCAAGTTGCTGACTTGTTGATGGCAGGAAAATGGGTGTGATCCGCTAGATAAGAACATAAAATCACTACTTTGGTTATATCTATTTCATATTCATCGTCCAGTTGCACTCAATGAGAAATGTCCTGGTATGAGATGCAGCTGGCAGAGGGACGGTGGTCTTATGCATGGACGGTGGTCTTATGTCATGCATAGATGTGGATGTGGAAGTCACTGTACTATCAAACTTACTATTAAGGGTCTTAAATAACCTAGAGCCTGGGATATATTGATTGCGCCATGGGAGATGGATAATAAGGCTCGACTGCATTTGCCATACATACGTTGGACGTGAGATTCAAGTCCATACGTTATCAGTACAACTGCATCTATTTTGAACACATGCCACACATTGTATCGACAATAACAACACACAACCAGCTAAGTGAATTGTACCATGGGAGAGTATAGTCTTCGGAATATCCATTCCTTCTGTCTTTTGTGACATGCATTAAGTGAACGATGGTGAAGCACAAGCACCCACCTGTAGATCACTTTTGCAGATGCTTGGGTGTGAGCCGTTGGAGCCAAAGTCAAATGTGTATGAATGTGTGTCATAATATCAACTGTTCCACAGTGTTGGAATATGAATATGAATGTGTGTCATAATATCAATTGTTCCACAGTGTTAATAATAGAAAGGGAAAAAAATATTTTAAGGTTCACTAGATTAAAAATAACTTACAAGACATATTATTTCTTTATCTAATTGATATATTAGACCCTTTTCCTCAAGCAATAGTATCTCTCCTATGCTCCTCTCGTTGCTTTCGACAGAGTATCAAGTATCTCTAATACGCTTCTGTCGCTATTTTCAACAAGATGGGTTTTAGATATTGTTATTTTCAACTAGATGGGTTTTTGATATTGTTGAGATATCGACAAGCATAAATAATAGCATCTGTCATCTCTCATATGCTCCTCTTGTTACTTGTCAATTTTTGATATTATTTTACATTGTGTCTTCGTTGGAAGTAAGGCCTGTCCCAAACACCCATTAATACTCACAAAAGCATCAAATTTCACTGGTTATCCAAGTAAGGGCACACAATATTGCGAAGTTCTAGCTCCGATTAAATTATGTGAAGGACCATCTGGGATTTAAGTGGACAGGAGAAGTAGGGTCAACACTCGTTTTCGTGGGCATTCTCGTCCATATGGTTTTTTGTGGTGTTTTGTTTAGGGTTTTTATATTTTGAATTCCTTTTCTCTTCTGTGTTTCTGACAACGCAGTTTTACAAGTCTAAAAAACTTATAAAATAATTCTGAAAATAATAGAAACTTTGGTAGGATTATGATAAAATTAGTCATAAATCTTTGAAAATTTTGGTTATAGTTGTTAAACCTCAGTATTTTGGGTGCCCAGAATTTTTTGATAATAATAAATCTAGTTCATCATGAAAACATAATTCATATTTTTTAATTTTTTTTCAATGAGATTCCAATAACAAAAAAATGTCATCCAAACACAGTTTTGTGACATCTGCAGACAATGCCGCTAAATAATAGGAAATGGTTGCAATTATTTTCTTAGAGATTTTTTTTGTAGAATTCATCACGAAGTTCCATCGCATCTAACACCGCATATTGCTGATAAAGAGCACATGTCTTTTTTTAATTTTATTTTTTGTTTTCTTTTCCAAAAATGTTTATTGATGTATAAAACAAACTGTATTTTATGTTACAAGCCTTTGATTAAGAAATAAAGAAAGAAATTATTTTAACGTCCATGAGGCTAAAGATAGCCTATGGGATAGACTGCTTCTTCATCTATTTGATGTATTCAGACTTTTTTATGTGAAGGTTCACAATAAATTCTTCCAGCTTCTCGACAAACCCTTCGCTAAATAGATTATCCCAAGAGCTAGCTACCAACATATTTGCATAACTTTCCCTGTTGTCTTTGAAGGCTCACATTCTAAAATGAAATGTTTTTCTGTTGTTTCACAACGAAGTTTATGAAAATTAGTCCTTAACTGAGCAATAAGAATTTTGGCTCTCCAAGAGATATTGGCCTCTATGTATGCTTTTGGTTGATGACCATGAGTGGGATTAAACACTTCAATATAGTACTTTTTCTTTCTTCCTAACTCCTTATCCCAAGTACGTTTGTGGAACTTATCCATAACAAAAGATTTTATCTCTTTGTTGTTTATGGGACACACATTCAAGCAAATACTCCATTTACTAAAGCATTTGTTATTTTGTTGCATTCAAGTCTTTTTTCTATTGCACAATCTATCATTAAAGACAACCTTAAGCCATCTACCCTCTTCCATTTGCTTAATTTTTTTTAGATACCTTATGACTCGCACCGTATCAATTGCTTCAATAGGAGCAACCCCTATTTCACTTAACAAGATAGCATAAGGGACTGCACTTTTAATCTTGAATTTGTTTGTAATCAAATGCTTAAGAATTTTCTCAATTTATCTCCACTGCATGTCAGATGTACTGTTGGCCCATAGTTCACAGCCATAGAGAATCAACGGAATTACTAGAAGCCCGAAAAGAGTTTAAGTGGTTTTCCAGTCCCATAACTATGCCTCTCTACACCTATTTTGAAAAGAATAAAATGCTTTCCAAGCCCCCAAAGTTCTTTTCTTTCTACAACCTTCCCGGCTTAGATTTTTGTTGAAGTCAATTCCGAGGTATTTGTAATCCACAACTTCTTCTAGAATGTTGCCTTCAAAGAACAACTTATGCTGGTTATGTTTTCTTTTCTTAGAGAAAACCACTACTTTCATTTTGCTGATATTGACTTGCATCCCCACACTTCTACAAAAATTCTCAAGGGATAGTAAGTGCTCTTGCAAACCAAGAGCTGATTTCACAATCAGAATAAGGTTACCTACATACAAAAGAAGCCTTATAACAAAATTACCCAAATAGATACCATCACCCCCTTGCGAATTTAACCACTCCTCAAGCTTGTTGATATATAAACCAAAAAGGGTAGGAGAGAGTGGGCAACCTTGCTTGACCTTGATATCGCTTCTAAAACTTTTAGAAATGCCTGCTAAAGTTCTAATTTTGACTTTCACCTCTTCATACAGCCTATGCACAACTGCTCTCAAATGTTTAGGAACCCCAAGCTCCTTCATTTTGTGCCAAAGTTTATCCCTAGGAACCGAGTCAAACACTTTTCTGAAATAAAAAAAGCAACAAAAGACTTCTTCCTTTTTCTCCCAAAATTTTTCAATGATGTGCCTTAAAGTTATACAATGATCAACTGTGGAATGTTTAGGTCTAAAACCTGTTGTCCCTTTAACACGCTTACCTCTTTCTTCTACCCACTTGCTAATTTTATTTTCTAGCATGCTTCCAAATAGCTTTGCAAACAAAAGGTTTATCATGATGCTCCTATAATTGGAGGATTATTGTTGTCACTAGTCTTGGGTATGGATTCTCTCTTTTTAATTGATCTTCCTATCTTGTGACAAAAGTAAAATAACATAAATTTATATTAATAATATTACTTTTCCTATCTTGTAACAAAAGTAAAATAACATAAATTTATATTAATAATATTACTTTTTTGAGATATCTCCACCGAGCAAAGATTTCTCATCTTGACCATGTTGGGCTTTGTATTGGCACCATTAGAGTGAAGAGTGGTTGCTAAGTTTAGCCATGTACATTTGGTTGTGCCACACCAAGATGATGATATTTTAAATATTCTTTTTCTTCTTTCTTGTTCTATTTCCCTCTATTTTATAATAATAAATAAATTTTGTTATTTTTTTATTTAATAATAATAAACTTTATTTTTTCAAAGTTGAATGAATAATTTAAAAATTGTTTTTATTTCAAAAATGAAATGAATTATTATCGTAATTAATTTTTCAAAATAACTTATTAAATATCAAGGTTAGGAAGAAATGAAGAAGCAAAGCAGTAAAAAAGTATGAAGAAGAAAATTATTCAAAAAAAACAAAGGTTGGTCTCTTAGTCACAGCCATAGCCATATGCAATTTTATATATATATATATATAAATATAATTGTTACCCATATAGTTTGCTTGATTACAATTATGTTGAATTTAAAAAGGTGAAGATAGTTTGTATGCAAAGTTGTTTATTTGTTCACTATAACATTAAGTATGAAAAGACTATTTTCTAATGTAGACATTGTTTAGAATGCCATTGAAGTTTATCTTTTGCATCATAGTTACATTTCATTTCATGTAATTTTTATTCCATTCAACTCGGGTAACAACACTTTACTTTTAGGTCAATTGAAGTTAGATTAGTTTGTTAGTTTTTCCTTTCACTCTTAAACGCAAATCTTCATTAAAGTAAGAAAATGTTATAGGAATCGAATCAAATCCTTGTATTACAAAAACAAAGTTCTTAATTACAATAACAATTCATTAATCACTTATTTATAATGATTCTGATAGATCCCCTACTTGAATTGAGTAGTGGTCTTTATAGAAATTACATTTCCTATTTTGAGCAAGAAAGAGTTGAGAAAATCCATGAGGATATGAGATCCTTAGGATTTTCCTCATTTCATTTCTGATAGATGGACTAATCTTATCAAGAATATAGATTGGGTCTTTTGTGTTTACTCCAATTGGTATTCATGGTGGCAGGGTTGTTTATCATCATGTGAGTTGAATCACTACATTGTTTCCCTCTCCCGCTATCTATTGTGCCACTTGATTATAGCATTTTTTGTGCATCCATAATTGTCTCAATTGTTTTAATGACAACACAATATAACAATGTGAATTTGTGATGGACCTTGTGCCTTAAAAGTATAAGTGATCAAAATCCATTAGGATATGAGATCCTTAGGATTTTCTTCATTTCATTTATAATAGATGGACTAATATTATCAAGAATATAGATTGGGTCTTTAATTGGTATTCATGGTGGCGGGTTGTTTATCATCAAGTGAGTTGAATCACTACATTGTTTCCCTCTCCCACTATCTATTGTGCCACTTGATTATATCATTTTTTGTGCTTCCATAATTGTCTCAATTGTTTTAATGACAACACAATATAACAATGTGAATTTTTTATGGACCTTATGCCTTAAAAGTATAAGCGATCTAGATACAAAAAAAAAAAATTCATATTCCTACATAAAATTTTCTATTGAATTAGGGTCCTCCTATAATGGTTGAATGATCTTGCAATACCTTCTCATCTTGCTTTCATTCTATCATTACTTTTTCCACATAGTCAAACTGTGGAATGGAAATAATGCATGGTAAACCGTTTGTGTCTTCCTTGAGACAATTTTTTTTTAAATAATTTCAAATTTATAATACAAAACCTTTGTTTATGATCTATTTTTACTTTGAAGTGTCTTCCTATTAGGTATGGATGTCATTTCCTAAATACATGTAATATGGCCAACATTTCTTTTTAGTGGATTTCTTAGCCCAAAATCCTATGCTCATTTTTAATAACAATTCATATTAGTGGATACATTTATTGATAAAATAAAGAAATCGATGTTTATTTAAATTCAAAGCCATAACATGTAAGTCAAGAGTGAAAGACATGATGTATGCGAAGCAAGTTTGGTGGACGCAACTATTTTTCATATTGCATTACAAAGTGAGAAATAATAATATATATTCTCAAGAATAATTACAAGAACATTTTTATGTAATAATTTTTTTATTATTATAAAAATTATCATTCATTTAAAAAATGTTACATGTTACATGGAATTAAATATAAAATATGTTGTAATAAATATTTTATATTATTAAACTAACTTAGATTCATCTTAATCGCGGATCTAGAAAGCATCAAGAGGGATCAAATACCTCAAGGTGAAAACTTTTCCTCAAGTTTTTCACTCGAAAAGAGGTTTGCACATCGAGATATTTGATCCCTCTCGGTGCTTGATAGATCTAGGGTTGAGATGGATCTAGGTTGGTTTAAAAGTAGTTTCGTTAAAAGATGAAATAAGTTCTTATAAAAATTGGTTTTCAAGGGTACCTTATTAAGTACGAAGGTTTTGGAGAAAAGGTATTTGAGAAGAGAGGAAATGAAGATGCAAAGCAAGAACACTATTAAAAAATCAAAGGTTTTCTCTTATCCATAGCCATATGCAATCTTGTTGGTGAGAATCTCCACTTGAAATGCAACTTATCGTTGTAACCATTTCCTAAGCATAATAAAAACTTCCACCAAATGTTTGTTTTCCCATTTGGGATTCTAGGGTAAATTCTATGAGCATTTAATGATGAATTTAATATGGTTATGTGTAATGATTGTTGGTTGGGTTTTTTTTGTTTTAGCCATGGTTAAAAAGTTGTCATGATAAATTATGACATTATGGTGACTTTAATTTTTATTAGAGTCAACTTTGATTGTAATGTTGTTACATCAAAGAAAAATGTATTTGTGACAAAAAACTCTTTCACATTCCTCAAATTTTATGTTAGATTCTTGCAATTGATTTGACAAAATGACCATTTTTTAGTTTTTAAGCCAGTTTTACCCAGCTAGAAAAAAATGTCCACCATACCCTTATTCTTACTTCTTTCTAAATCATTTCAATTGGAAATGGTGTTTTCTACTATTTTCCACCTCACTATACACCTTGTTTTTCAATTTGGGCTAAAAAGATGTATGTTGAGCAGAAACACCTGAGGGTTGTCTTGTATTCATGAGAACTCCCCTTAGTTTAATAAAAATTGCAAGCGAGCCCTTGCTATGAAATTATTATAGTAAATGGATTTGGGAATGGGATAGATACACATATTGGGAAATAAAATTTCTCTCTTGATTTTTTATAACATCCCCTCATCATGACACAGTGAATGTATGAAAAGTGCACCTTTAACAATTTTTACTATGATGGACATTTGGTGTAAAATGCAAGCCATAAACATACATATGCATGCATGGATTTCTCAATCATATTTGAATGAATGATTTATTAACACTTGTGCACAATTTGTAAGTCTTGTAGTCAAAATTCAAAACTAATGACTCTGCAATTGTACAAAACCGGGCTTGGAAAAATGCTCGTTGAAGACTGTACAAATGTCATTAACTAGAAATAATCCAATGGAAATGAAGACAAATGCATTTATGACAAAATCCTATTTCACGTTCCTTAAGTTTTGTGCCAGTTTCTTGGAGTTGATTTGAAAAAATGACAATTTCTTAGTTTTTAAACTAGTTTTACCCAGCTCAAAAAAATGCCCGTCATACCCTCATTCTTGCTTCTTTCTGAGTGATTTCAGTTGGAAATGTTGTGTTATACTATTTTCCACCTAATTATACACTTTGTTTTCCAATTTGGACTAAAAAGGTGCCTATTGAGCAAAACCCTTTAGGGTTGTCCTGTATTTATGAGATGTCCCCTTAGTTTAATAAAAATGAAAGCCAACCCTAGTAATGAAATGCTTATAGTAAATACCCAGAGCTGGGTGAAGGTCGTGGCGTGGGCATACAATGCCACATCCTCCCCCTATTTAATGTCCATGAATGAGGGGAGATACACAAAGCAAGGTTAGTACATGCCAACCCCACAGCCATTTAGTTCCCCATCCTTATCTCAGATTATTGACTAAATGGAAGTTCAGGATGCATATTGAGGATGCATGCGTAGGATGCACACTGAGAATGGGAATTCAAGATGCATGCCATGGATGCCAAAACACTATATTTTTAAACATTTATATGAATAATAAAATTTATGTTATAAAATTTTATATAATAATCTTTATAATCACATTTGATTTATGAAGAAAGCACTTTTAACAATTTTTACTATGATGACATTTGGTGTAAAATGCAAGAAATAAACATACATATACATGCAGAGATTGCGCAATCATATTTGAAGGAATGAGTTATTAACATTTGTGCATAATTTGTAAGGCTTGCGGTCAAAATTCAAAACTAATGACTTACGTTATTCAATTCTTCTGTCAAGAACAAACTGCAAATGTACAAAAGTGGGCTTAGAAAAATGTCCACTGAAGACTGTACAGATGTCATTAATTATAAATAATCCTATGGGACTAAAGACAAATGTATTTTTGACAAAATCCTCTTTAACATTCCTTAAATTTTATGTTAGTTTCTTGCAATTGACTTGAAAAAATGACAATTTCTCAGTTTTTAAATTAGTTTTACCCAGCTCAGAAAAATGCTCGTCATACCCCCATTCTTTCTTTTTTATGAGTGATTTCAGTTGGAAATGGTGTGTTCTACTATTTTCCACCTAATTATACACTTTGTTTTCTAATTTAGGCTAAAAAGGTGCCTGTTGAGCAAAACCCCTCAGGTATGTCTTGTATTTATGAGATGTCCCCTTAGTTTAATAGAAATGAAAGTCAACCCTTGTTATGAAATGCTTATAGTAAATACCCAGATGTGGGTGAAGGTGGTGGCATGGGCATACAATTCCACATCCTCCCCCCATTTAATGGCCATGAATGAGGGGAGAGACACATAGCAAGTCTAACACATGCCAACCCCGCAACCATTTAGTTCCCCATCCTTGTCTTAGATTATTGACGAAATGGAAGTTTAGGATGTTCATTGAGGATGCATGCAGAGGATGCACATTGAAAAATGGAAGTTCAAGATGCATGCCAAGGATGCCAACATTAACTAGATTTTTAAACATTTATATGAATGATAAACTTTATATATAATACATTTCATGTTTTAAACTTTTATATAATAAGCTTTATAATCAACATTCGATCTATGAAGAATGCACTTTTAACAATTTTTACTATGATAGTCATTTGGTGTAAAATGCCAACCATAAAAATACATATGCATGCAGAGATTACAAAATCATATTTGAATGAATGAGTTATTAACACTTTCACACAATTTGTAAGTCTCGTGGTCAAAATTCAAAACTAATGACTTAAGTTATTGAATTCTTCTTTCAAGAACAAACTGCAAATGTACAAAACTGGGCTTAGGAAAATACCTGCCAAAGACTATACAAATATCATTAATTGGAAATAAGCCTATGGTACTGAATACAAATGTATTTCTGACAAAATTGTCTTTCAGATTCCTTAAATTTTGTGTCATTTTCTTGCAATTGATTTGAAAAAATGACAATTTCTAATTTTTTAAACCATTTTTACCCAACTCAGAAAAATGCTCGTCATACCCTCATTCTTGCTTCTTTTTGTGTGATTTCAGTTGGAAATGGTGTGTTCTACTATTTTCCACCTAATTATACACTCGGTTTTCCAATTTGTGCTAAAAAGGTGTATGTTGAGCAAAACACCTTAGGTTTGTCCTGTATTTATGAGATGTCCCCTTAGTTTAATAAAAAGGAAAGCCAACCCTTGTTATGAAATGCTTATAGTAAATACCTAGATGTAGGTGAAGGTGGTAGCATGGGCATACAATGCCACATCCTCCCCCCATTTAATGGCCATGAATGAGGGGAGATACACATAGAAAGGCTGGAACATGCCAACCCCGCTGCCATTTAGTTTCCCATCCTTGTCTCATATTATTGACTAAATGGAAGTTCAAGATGCACACAGAGGATGCATGTTGAGAATGGAAGTTTAAGATGCATGCCAAGGATGCCAACAAACTAGATTTTTAAACATTTATATGAATAATAAACTTTATATATAATAAGTTTTATGTTATAAACTTTTATATAATAAGCTTTATAATCAACATTCAATCTATGAAGAATGCACTTTTAACAATTTTTACTATGATGGACATTTGGTGTAAAATGCAAGTCATAAAAATCCAAGTGCATGCAAAGTTTGCGCGATCATATTTGAATGAGTGATTTATTTACACTTGTGCACACTTTGTAAGTCTCTTAGTGAAAATAGTAAAATAATGACTTAAGTTCTTGAATTGTTCTGTCAAGAACAGAGTGAAAATGTACAAAACTTGGCTTAGAAAAATGTTAGCCAAAAACTGTACAAATGTCATCAATTGGAAATAATCCTATAGGGCTTAAGATAGATATATTTGTGACAAAATTCTCTTTCACATTCCTTGGATTTTCTGTCCGTTTCTTGCTATTGATTTGAAAAAATGACAATTTCTCAGTTTTTAAACCAGTTTTACACAACTTTGAAAAATGGTCATCATACCCTCATTTGCCAATTTTGTCTAAAAAGGTGTTTGTTGAGAAAAACACCTCAGGGTCATCCTGTATTTATGAGATGTCCCCTTAGTTTATTAAAAATGAAAGGAAACCCTTGTTGTGAAATGCTTATAGTAAATACCTAGATGTGAGTGAAGGTGGCGGCGTGGGCATACAATGCAACATCCTCCGCACATTTAATAGCCATGAATGAAGTGAGACACACAGAGCAAGGTTGGCACATGCCAGCCCCACAACCATTTAGTTCCACATCATTTTCTCAGATTATTGACCAAATGGAAGTTTAGAATGTGCAAGGAGGATGCATGCGAAGGATGCACACTGAGAATGGAATTTCTAATGCATGCCAAGTGTAATAGCCCTGGTGAAAATTCCATCTAATAAATGTTAAAAACAATAACCATGGATGATTGAGACACTTATTCCACGCTGAATGTTGGGCAAGACATCCTAGGGGGTGTTCATTTGGTTGTTTATGGCTAAGGAAATTGGCAAAGGCAATGGCTATGGCATTATAGAGGAAAAAATGTATTTTGGCACATTTATTAATGCAAATAATGGAAATTAGGAGAAAAAGGAGGTGAAAGGTCGCAGTTTGCATGTGAGTAGGAAAATGAAGAAAATAGAGGCCTCATTCATAAAATGGATTTTGAGGATCAGTTGGTAACCTTTTGTCAGTTCAGTGTTGGAGCTCTCTCATTTTCTCTCACTCTCTCTCATATTCTTGGATACTTAGAGTTTTCTTGGAGCACTCTTGGAGGGAGTGGCATACTTGGATTTTTGGAGAAAGAAGGCAAAGGAAGAGCATGAAAGTGCAAGAAGGCATCGACATTAGGAGCTACATCAGATTTGCTTGCAGGTACCGAGTTGCATGTATGATTTCTTCACTAGTTTTGGCATGCATGGCATATACATGTGGTTTCTTGGTCATGATTTTCATTGGCATGGAGGATTGCCTCGATTGATAGTGGATTGCCTTGCCATTTCCTAGATAGACATGGTGATTGTGGGTTTAATTTCATGATTTTTTTTTTGTTGGTTCTCATGATTCCTTAGCTTGGGTTGATTTATTAGTTCTTGGAAGCCATGTAACAGCTTGGGTTGAGTTACTAGTCCTGGAATCCTTGGTTGGAAAAACACACTAGAAGCCCTTTGTGGGTTGAGTCACTAGTCCTGGAAGCCTTGGTTGGAAAAACGCTCTGGAAGCCCAACGACAGTTGTGGGTTGAGTTACTAGTCCTGGAAGCCTTGGTTGGAACAAACACTCTAGAAGCCCTGAAAGGCTTGGATGGAGACCAATCCGATGATGGTTTTGTGATGTCCGACCATGAGGTGGAATCACTATTTGATGGGTTGAGGTGGATGGCCTCTTGAAGCCCTGGATGAGTTTTGATTGATGTGTTCTATGAGATCCCACATTCATGCTTGGAATATGGAACAAGGGTGAATGGTTGAAGAGAGATTTGCCTCAACCATTTTATGGTCGGGTGGAACATTGTAGTCCCATTCATTAATGATAAATCCATTCCCTTGATTTTCATGTGTAAAGGTACAGATGTATTTATGGATTTGATGGCTGGTATGTTTATTGTATTTTTGTTCTTGTTATTCTAGTTATATGCACATTTTATGACAATAGCTATGTATGGCTCTCAGAATGTTTTTACTTGTATGTGAATGGATAATGTATCTATGACCTAATAGATGATAATGTAGAAAATGGCATGAGGGAACAATGGTTCATAGAAATTCTTAGATAAGTATGAGATCCCTACACTTAACTCTGTTATTTACACCTGTAGGTTACAAGTCGATGATATGTTTGACAAAATCCCTGTCATGGCTACTAGGATCCATTCAAGGTCTTGAAAAAGTGTTTTCTTTAATACTATCATTTTTATGTTACTTCACTAATTTGAAGAGATGAATCAGTTCTTGGCAGTGACCTGGGCTCTGGGCCTGAAAAAGTGGCTCAAATCCTAGAGTCATTGGCAGAAAAATAACAATTCCGGTCCATAATCGATGCCAGGCAAGCCTGGGAGAGATACTTTAGGTTCTTGGTCACTCCTTTGCCCATAGCATGAGAGCGATTATGGCCCAAGAGACCTAAAACAATAGTGGGACCCAGACATATGCCGTCTGAGTGGTTGACTTGTCCTCTGGGGGTTTTGTCAATTATGTTGGATGTCTGTATGGTGTGTTTCTGTCGGTTCCACTTCCTTAACGTGACTTAGGAGGTCGAATCATATCATAGTGGCCTCTCGTCACACGTTTACCCCGAATAGCCAGTTGCTTGTGTAGATGTGGGATGAGGGTGTTATAGAGTGGTATCAGAGCGTGTTTGCGCTCTCCTTGGGCTGTGTGTTGGTCATGCATTCATATTGGTTGCATATGTGTTCCTTATACACGTAGTCCATGTACTTGTTGCTGTTGCATGGTGTTTATCATGGTTGTAGTGATGTCGCTAAGTGAAGGTTGAAGGTGTTGTCGTGGAGTATGTATTCATGTGTGTATGGTTGATTATGCATTGTTATGCACATTAGTGTTCACATATCAAGTGCACGTGATGTGGTTGTTCTCATGCATGAAGTCATGGTTTGTGTAGTTAATATGGTCATGCATGGATGACTATACTCTCACTAGAATGGTGTGTATATGGTTTTGTACTCATGTGTTCTATGTACATATGCAGTTGTTATGTATTGGGAACCGGTCCCCCAGGGTCAATTTTGGGGTTAAAAACCCAAGTTTTGGTGCTAAAGGCCCAAGTTTTTTATAAGGAATGTAAAGTCTCTGCATTTTGTGGTCACAGAGCGCAAATATGTAAAGAGTCAAAAAGGGTTTCCGCCCTTAGTTTAGGTAACTTGTGTCAGCTTGATGAGATCCACCCTTGGTCCTCGGACCATGGGAATGTATAAAAAGGGAGAGCCTTAGAAGAGTCTAAGCAGCACTTTTTGTAAGTTTTTGGGAATTTGTTTGAGGTAACGAGTTTGTGAGGACTAAGAGCAAAGAGTCTTAGCATAGGAAGAGGCTTTGCAACTGAGTGCATAGAGGCCTAGGGTAGAAGTCCGCAGCTGAGTGTGCAGACCCTTGCAGATGTATGCGCAATGAAGTTAGAGTTTGTACTAAAGATCTGAACCATCAATAAAGAGAATTATACTAGAGATACCTGTGTATGAGCTATTTTACTTCTCTTATGAATGTATGTGGTTATGTCATGTTGAATACTGGGTTTGTGATTTAATGTTGTATTGATGCGCGAATCTATGTGTTTTACATTGTCATATGAACACAATTAAGAATATATGTTTACGAAAAGATAACCATAATGCATGTTGAATTTATTCAATACTTAAAGCTAATCTGGGTAGACACAGAAGTAAGGGTAATTACAGAGGCGCGTAAGTGTCTGAATTGCCTATTTAGGGTACGCAAAGGACAATCGCAAACCTTCATAAAGGTCTCGAAGCCGAATAAGAGAAGTATATCGATAAGCCCTAAAGGGATTATCGGACTGCACGAAGGAAGGGTTAGGGCATAAAACAACATCACAACTATCTCAAGGTGTGGAAAATTAGTTCCTGCATCCCACCATACTACTTCGGGTGAGACTTCAATCTGCGCTTTGCGGATTGATGCCGAAAGGGCCAGTCGTGTAGGGATTTGCTTGGTTAATTAACGATGAACTTGGGTCAAGGCCCATCAAGCCAAAAAATGGTTCCGTTGTTGGGACCAACATCTGCATAATGAGATGTGTGATGTCGCATCACTAGAATCCAACTAAGAAGGAGATTGAAGAATGGTTGGATAGAAAAATCCACGAATTCATGGCACAATAGAACAAGAATACGCGATTGGGGAAAGAACAGTGGTTGGACAGATACCTATACACAGAGATACATGAGATCTTCTTCTATTCCTTCCCGATCGAGTTGTACAGATCACAAAATTGGCAGACGACCAAGGAAGGTGGAGGCTTATCAGTCCAATAGTCTAGACCTCAAAGTTAGTGCAGAGATTAGAAGCCTCTGAAGATAAGATCACACGCATTGTCAATCATTGGATCGATCATATCATATGAGGGTTCGTGACAGAGTTCGCGGTCGATACCTCGGTCAATTACAACAAAGCAGAGTGTCGCTTCTTCAAGGGGCTGCGAGGTAAGTATTTAAAATCCTTCAATACCTAGATTAATATGCTCTTGTGTGAAAAGTGGGTTATGCAGCTACCTTGATGTTTGCGGCTATGCGAAGTGGAAGGACGTTCAGGAAAAAAGGGAAAATAGGCCTTGAATATAGCTCGCTAATTGAACCTCCTCTGAGTGAAAATGAGGAAGCAACACAGGCATCTTCGTAGAGTGTTATTCAATTGATAAAGCAAGGGTTACCATGAATACCCCATCCACCTACATTGCCTCCATCTTCACCTCCATCGCATACACCCTCGCCTACACCACCGCCACCTTCACCACCATTCAATATGGCAAACTTAGTAAAGCTTTACCTGTGTTCAAGGGCATGGGAAATGAAGATTTAGACAAATTTTGGTTCGTTGCGAAGGCCATATGGGAAGCTCAGGGTATCACAGATGATCAAATGAAGAAAGCAATGTTGGTTAGTGCTTTTCAGGATCACGCACTAACTTGGTACATTAAGTACTGCACTGATAAATCGAAATCCGCGTTGGTATATATCCAGACCGCGCTGAATAAGGAATTAAGTAGACCTAATTATGAAGCGCAATCAATTGTGGGATTCAAGAGATCATGATGAAGCCTGGTGAGACACCCTAGGATATGGATCAGAGATTGAAGTGTACAGTCCGTGAAGCTAACATGAATCTGACTGATGGGAAACAACGCAAATGGTTTGTGGCTTCACTCAGGGGATTGCCTCATCTAAGGGTTGCGCTATCACAACAAAATATTGGGACCCAGGCGGAAGCCCTAGAAATTGCGATGAGATTGCATGAGACACCAATGTAATATGCTAATATGGTTCAGCAGATTCATGCGCAATTGAAGAACCTTTGCCTAGAAATGCAGAGTCTGGAGAAAGATAGAACAACTCAGCCTGAGGTAAGTGAAGAAGTTTGGTGCCTGAAGTGCAAAAGCCAAGGGCATGACAAAGATCAATGTCCAGTTTTCAAAAATTATGTTGCAGCAAGGGGACCAATGCCTTTGAGGCCGGAAGCTCCAGCAAGGACAAGTACAGGGCCCGTGCTATGGTGTGTTATCTGTCAGGTAGCTGGAAAACATGCGATAGACAATTTCTATTTGTTGCAGAAATTCGTACAGACACTGCAACAACTCTTCTGCAACTTATATCAATCGGTGGGTGATGATGAGCGCAATTGCCATAGCTAAGAATTAATGATGGATAGAGCGCCTGCATATAGGGTGGAGGCAGAAACTCGGCCTATGGACCTAGGTGCTGAGGGAGCGCGGGCGAGTATCAGGGGCAAGGATGAGGCCAAGGTGGAGGAGGACCTAGTAGAGGTTGGGGGAAGGTCATTTGTTACAACTGTGGGGGACCAAGACACTACACAAGAGACTACCCAAATCTGACGTGTCTATCATGCCAGCGACCGAGGATTTCCCTATATTAATAGGTAAGATACGCGAAAAGGGGGTGTAGCCTCAACAACTGACTCAGAACCTACAGATGATGAGGGTTGAGCCTCGCGAGGAAGATCCTAAGGTAAGTATTGTGTGGTGGAGTGGGGCGATGACTAGTGAAGATAAGGGGAAGAAACTTGAAGAAGGTGAGTGGGTCGGCAAAGTGCCAGAAAAAGAGACAGGGCTTGATTTAGAATGCGTAAGAGAAACATTTATGGAAGTGAAGAAAAGCTTCGCTAAGGCCTCTACCTTAGGAATTCAGGAGAAACTGGCTGAAGAAATGGACCCATCCATGCTTACTACTTTATTAGAAACCTGTATGAAGCTGTTGCGTGATAGCAAGGTTGTGAAGGGACTGCAGGAGATGATCAATAGGTGTGATGGGAAGGAAAACGCTACTGACAAACTGCGTGTAGTCAGGAAGATTGGTAGGCATAAGGCGAGAACAAGGCGTGAGATGAGGCTCACTGCGCAGATAGGAGAATATGAGATGGATCAATTTATTCTAGATCTGGGGTCGGACGTGAATGTTTTGCCTAAACAAACATGGGAAATGATGAGGAGACCTATGCTACAGTGGTCTCCGATTCAGCTAAGGATGGAAAATTAGCAGAAAATCATCCCATGGGAATATTGCAGGGAGTAATGGCTGATATAGAAGGCACGAGTGCACTAGATGATTTTGAAGTAATTGAGATTCTGGATGACAACAATCCCTACCCCATGCTCCTTGGGATCAATTGGGCCACTGACATGACTGGGGTAATCAATTTGAAGAAGTGGAAGATGATATTTGAGAAGAAATCGCTTCGCATAGTGGTGCTCCTGGACCCTACAGAAGGACTGCATTGTATTGAACCGATTCACGATTGTGAAAGTGATGACGATTTAGACTAGATTTACAAGATAACAACGCAAGATTAGGATTGGGTGAATCCGATAGCAAATGGGCATATTGCATGGGACCGCGAAATTTCCTGCACATTAGATTCAGATGAAGAGTTGGATCATTGGCAGAATCGACTACATGAAGTATCTACATTGCGTTATAATATGATGACCAAGTCATTGCATTGTGTATCGTTAGAGGTAATAAATCTACCTTACTATGATGGTTTACTGATGTCGATCAATTTTTGGATGCATTTGAAAGAGAAGTTCCAGAGAAGAATCGCTTCCAAGCCTTGGATTGGGTGTTGCGTGCTACACCTGCGAGATGGTGGGCCACACATAAGGACAATTTTGATGATTGGCGCGTGTACAGAAAGATGATGAGAGTGCGGTTATTCACCCACAAGTGCGGCTAATAGAAAAATATGATGGGAGGAATGACCCACGCAACCATTTGGCCAAATAAACTGAAGTGTATGGAGCGGAGCCTCAACCAGAGTGGGTACATCTGTTTTGTTATGCCTTGGTGTTATAGACATTTTTGGGCACTGCAACCCCAATCATAAATTTCCATAAACTAAGGGCTCCTAAGTCCCTAAAGGTGCTATTCCAACCCCTAAAAGAACAAGGTCAAATGATTACATCACCTCCCAGAAGTTCTCCATGAAAAACTACTCATAACTGGTCAAAACTGGATCATTTCATTTGCTCCATGGCTAGGGTGCGATGCATCTCACCTTGTACACATGGGAAGTGTGTTGCATTTCAAAAATCCCTTCTATGGGGTGCGCTGGACGAGAAAAGACAAGTGGCAGAGACAGTTTGCGAGGTGGATGATCATGGAATCTTCCAGAAACTTCTCCTGTGACACTTGCCTCTCAGAATTGCCCAAGGATGAGTAAGATATCAATGAGATCTCCAAGTGGAATCAAGAACTATCAGAGAGAAGACACTAATCAAAAACCCAGAGCTGACTCACACCTCTGCAAATATCTATATATAGATCTCTCATCCCAGAGATCCAGGAGGTGAGAGGCTGGAATTTTGCATCTTGTAAGGAATTGTTGTTGGTTTCTTGAGACAACATCATAGTGTTGGGTGATCTATGCTTTTCATGAGGTGAAGAAGGGCTTACTTGCTGAGAGGATGATGCTGGGTCAGAACACTTGGTTGTAATTCTCTTGGCTCTTTCTTGATTATCAATAAAACTATTCAAGTTTTCCTCCATACACTTGTGTGATTGATGTTTTATGCATTTGTGTGGTTAATATACATCTTATCCTATATTGCTTATGATAATAGATCCATGTTCTCGTATAGTGTTATGTTGCTTTGGTTCTACAGGTACTTTGTGAAGCTGGGTATACAAGAAAGCAAGTAGCAAAGGACTATCAGAAGAGAGAGGAATCGAGCAAAGAACCAAGCGCAAGACAGAGGTTGGTCTCTTTTATTCTTCTCTCATCTATCTTTCATAAAGGAAAACGAAAGTAGTTTTACTTTGTTTGTTTCTAAGGTAGCTACCAGCCTTAGTGGGATTAGCAGTTCTGCATAGACACTATTCCCGGTAACAAAATGGTGACTCCATTGGGGAGCGAGTAGATTGTTTGTTCATCTACATTTGTTTACTTTATAAACTTACAGACGAAGCCTGAAGTCAAGCCAGCTAGCCTTCGAACTGCATTTGCTATGCAAGTGAAAGTAGATCAATGCTGCTTCAGTCAATCTCCGGGTTTTTTTTATGAATTAAACAATTGATTTACAAGCTCTCTAATTGCCCTTGTGGTGGCTCTAGTAACCTCCTTAGATCTACCCCTGTGGTTGATTTACTGACTACCACTTGCTTGGCCTAAATCCCTGAACTGAACTGCAAACTGTGACCTGGAATCCAATCAAAGTCTCGTCCCTGGTCCAGCACACTGTCTGTTCTGTGAACTTCAAATGCAGCGCACTTCCCGGGTGTAGTAGGTGCGTTGCATTTTAGTTTCACTGTGTTACAGGTGCGCTGATCAGACAAGGCCTTGTTCCTAAATTTTGGTTTCTGTGTTGACTCTTTTCAGATCTATTCAGGAGTTTTGCTGCCAGTAGTTAGTACACCTCTGTTTGAAACCCCTTTCCTTTTTGATATTCTGCCTCCATTGTGCAAAGAAATGTAAATGTTTTTATGTATTTTTTGAGTCATTTTCCGTTCTCCTTTACAAAGAAGTAACGTAATTGTACTGTCGTTTCTTGATTTGAAAGTGTCGCAAGTGTCATTTTCAGTCATAGAAGGGAATTTGATTGTTCTTGATAGTCGATTACCCTGTTACTATTGTATTTGATCTGAATTAGTAGTTTTTCTAGTGTCGAAAGCAAGTTTTCAATTCCAAATCGCAAAGTGTTGTCATTGTCCTCATTTTGTTTTGAAAAGAAGCTTGTTAGTAATTGTCGCTTTGAAAAATAATTCAGATTTGCGCATTAGATTTCTTTTTATCATTTACACATTAAGAAGGCTGAAAACAAATACATGCATGTGCATTTGCATTTAGACTATTTGTTGGTTTGATTTAGGACAGTGCATATAGTGTGTGCTCTTTGCTCTTTGTTGAAAGAACGCCATCTCTCTTTCCTTAGTAGCTAGGATTTTCATTTGCAAAAAGAAGATTAAACGACTGTTTATCATCTTAGATTGCATTTTAGGAATTGTACATCTACATCACGCAGTGAACCTGAAAGGAAAATTTCTTAAGCAATATCAACTATAAAATAAATTTAATGAATCTAAAAACGCTTTGGAACCTAATGCACAACATCTAGAAGTCTAGGCTAGAGACGTATTCCGGCGTCGTAAAGCCTGGTAACTGTTGTTTTCACTGTTGGTTGGGTGATTCCTCCACTTTGAGACGATAAGTGCCAGTATGGACTTGTGCTCCCACGTATCGTCGAGTATATTTTGGGAGACCACAATAGGCTTTATCCTTTATCCATAGGAAGCCGTGTCTGCCGCCCTATCGATCGCAATGCACTGAACACAACATTCGGGAAGATTGACTGCCGTACCGTAAAAAGTATTTTGCAGTTTTGCGATTGGTTTGGTAATCCCTCTGCCTAGATTTCCAGAGCAGTCCCTTTCATTCCTTTTCAGACTCCTTAACAGAAAAGGTCCATCTGAGCACTTGTCACTTCAGGCTCATTAAAAATCGAAGGCGACTAGAGTCATCTTTTGTTTTTTCTCGATTCTTAAAAATTGAAAAAACAAGTTGTGTCAAAGCGTCTAAAATTCATCTAATTCAGAAACATACTTCCCCTTGATTTTTAGTTGATCGAGTAATCCACAATCGTGGAAGAAAGTCAATTGAAACCCCATCGTTCGCGGAGGCTTACGAGTCAACCGTCTTTGTCTCCGGAATTGAAACTATTACAGATAAAGTGAACTCGTTTAACCGGTTCCAAATCCCCTGGTAAAGTTAGAACAAGTGTTCCAACACCATCAGAGACTCTAGTTACTCCAAACATTTCTGGTATCCCTGCCTTTACAGAAGAAGTTCAGCAGCCGCCGAAGGACAGTAGCACTGATCCTAGTGTGAGGGTAAACACTTGTGTTACTGAACCAGTTCCATGTACAACTGATTCGGAGGGTGTTATTCCCCAAACATCTGTCGCTGCAGATTCCATACGTTCTTCGGCACCAGAAATATTTTACGGACCAGACGGTCTACCTCTTCCACCTGGTCTGATTGCTATAGAAGAGATTGTGGAGGATCCTCCATTTAGTACTCCATCGCAAGTTGGAGTCGGGATCACTCTGTATCCTTCTTCATCAGAAATTAGTCTACTGCCATCAGAAGCTCCTGTAGAATCTCTAGGCAATATTTTGGATAGACTAGAAATGTCTAAACAACCATCAACATCTAGGACTGTGTCGTCCGACACGACGACAGCAGAACTTCCTGCTGTCACTCCAACAATGTTCGCCGGTATACCATCTGTCCCAACTAGTTCTCAATCACTAGAAGGGGCCCACTCAGGGGCTATTTCGACAGTATGGTCCGTTCCTATTTGTTCATCCGGAATAGTATCAGGAAACTCTTATGTTGAGTCTCAGCAAATTGATCCTTCAGGGTGTCAATTTGGGCAATCCGGTCCTCAAGGGAAAACAATTCCTTTAAGTATCAGATTACCGCCATATGGGGGGGCAATATACCCTTTCATTGTCTCCTCCGAGAGGACAACCATACGGGAGTTCACAACAAAATTCAGGTTACGCTGGAATTACATCTAGCGGTTGGGTGCCGATACTACCTCAACAACCAAGAGTTGTATATTCGATGCAACAATGCTTACCTATGTCAAATATACCAACTACGCCAGCTATTGTGATGGTGCTGCAAGTACAAGCGCTGCCTGTTGTATGCCAACCTCAGGTTTCTCAGGTGGTAATGCAACAACCTCTTGTCTCTGCGACTCAACCACAATTGCCAACTAGTGGAATGACACAGGCCCAAATGGGTACAATTACCCCTCATCATGGTCAAACAATCAGTATTGGACAATAGCACATGGCTTCGCAACCATGGCTGGTGCAATACCAACAACCGAAATTCCAACAGGTATACCAAGGATCTGAGCAACAAATCATTGCAAATAGTGGGCAGTGGTATATTCAAAATGGTCAAAATCAACCATTCTACAATGGTTATGCCCATCAACCTTACCAAATTTATCAGCATCAAATGCATTATGCTGGTATGCAAAGACCAACTGCTCAGGCAATTCCATCGTATCCTGGGTATGCTTCACCAAACCTGAATCAACAGTTACCCTTCGTGGTAACTTTGGAGTTACTGGATCTAAATAGGTTAACAAACGATCCAATTGCTTATGCCCCTTGGTGGCCAGCAATTCCACATAAACTTCTGTCGGATATTGCTAAATTTAATGGAAATCCAGGTGAAGACCCATCGAATCATGTGATGACATTTCATCTGTGGTGTTCGTCAAACACCCTAAACGATGATTCGATTAGACTTCGCTTTTTCCAGAGGACGTTAACTGGTCTGGCAGCAAAATGGTATATCGAATTACCCAGAGCTTCGTTTGACAACTTAAGTACCCTAGCCACAACATTTTTAACCCATTTTCAGCTACCGATAAGGTACGAAACGGGAACGGAACTTCTTACCAATTTCAAGCAAACAACGGCCACTCACATATCCGATCATATTCACGAGTGGCGTTGTCATCGTAGAATGGTAAAAACGTATGTTCCTGATCAGCTTTTAGCTGAATGGTTTATTAAGTCTTTATTACCTTCCATTACAAAAGATGTGGCAAAAGGAGGAGTCATCACTGAAGAGCAAGTTATTGCTCATGCGCAATATTTAGACTTGATTTACACTCAGTCTGGCACGCTCTATGATAAAATACCTAACGCTCCCAGACCGGAATTTTCGGTCCCTCCCCCTCCTAAATAAAACAAAGACTCTCATGCCGGCGATGGCGTGATAGGTACGACAAGCCAGAAATTGACAAAGGCTACATCTAAAAAAGGCCGTAATATTTCTGATCAAAATGAAAATGAAGAACTTCTCGCCTCGGAGGTAAATGTCGTGTCGACCGACAAGGGCAAACAACTGAAGCAACCAGGGGGCAAGAAGAAAAAGAAAGGGAGAAAAAAGAAGCAGGATGAGTCATCTCCTGAAAAACCTTCTGCAAACCCTTCTGGAAATAGGAAACCAAATCATCCATGCTTTATATGCAATGAGGATCATTGGACATCAGATTGTCCATATAAAGCTGAGCTTAGAAAATTCTTCAAGAATACAAAAACCTCAGCAGTATTAACTGATCCGTTTCCGAATCCAGGAACAAATATGGTTGCTAGTGACAATGCTTCCCGATCCCAAGTACTTATGCTGTCCATTTCGAAGCAACAAAATGATGCTTTGATATTGACAAGGAATAAAGATTACGGGAATCCACAACTGTCGAATAACAAGGCTAATGAACAACCTAGTAGTTCGACAACAACTTTGAATGAAGTTGTGCCACCCATCATTCCTGAACCAATGATAAAGCCGCCAAAGGGAGTAGTACATAAATCGACATTTAATCCTCGTGCAAAAGTAGCACAAAATTATAATATAGTAGAGGACCTAGCCCAATCACCGTCCGCTATGTCGAAACTTGAGGTACCGCAAAATTGCCCCTCCAAAAAGCAGGCTCTATTATCAGTAATAGGTGGGATTGACCCAACGGATTCCAATCTTGTATCAACTAGCTTTCCTCATTCAAGTGAAAGCCCTCAACAAAACTATTCATTGAATAATTATTGATGAGGGGGCATCTACATGTATTATGTTGATGAGTTGCTGGAAAAATTTAGGCTCACCACCCTTGTCGAGATCGTTAACGACGTTAAAAGCATTTGATGGATGATCATACACCCCATATGGGATTTTAAGTAACTTGCAAGTTGAACTAGGGGGAAAAACAGTAGAAATAGATGTTGAAGTAATCGATGGAAACCTCGATTACAACATCCTACTGGGAAGGCCCTGGATATATGCCATGGCCGTAGTTGTGTCGACCTACTTCAGGAAGATTGCATTTCCCTTCCAAGGAGGAATTACAATCGTCGACCAACAAAAATTTCTCCCCAACAGTTCACAAGTTACAGGAAGCATTCCAATGATCCATGGAAGCAATCATTCGCTTCAAAATATTGGAGTAGGCCTCCTAAAAGACCCTGCCTTAATGGGTACTTTTGCCCTATTGCCTCCGAGTAATTTGGCGGAAGTGGCAACAGTGGAAACCTGCAATACGAAATCTTCTATATCTAATGGATTCGGAAGATTCCTAAACATTTTGTCAGCATGGATCATCGCCATTTTAGAAATATTGTAGCAATCAATTTTCTTGGCTTGGGGGGCAAACCCAAATCAACGCTCATCGAGTGTTTAGATAGATAGGTCTAAGGAATATGGCACCTCTTCATATCCTTGGTCACATGTACATTCTACAGACGAAGGAATCATTCAATCAATGATGATAGGAGAGGCACCATGGGAAGATTACCATTATCTCTCCCATCTTCCGGATTACCACGAAGATTACTCCAGCAACATTAATCATCCTTCAGTTTTTGATTTTCTATCAAATACTGTAAATATGGTGGATTTCGAGGATGGTTCTTATCTCATGTCGACCTCGTTAAAAAATGAAACAAGGAGTCATGAGGATAATTCTTTTACTGTGTCAACCTCATTAAAAAATGAAACAAATCCCCTTTCCAAATCTCAAAGGTAAAACTTCATTCCAACCACCTAGTTGACTGCAATGAAGCTTGGGGGGCATGCACCTCGATTTGCATTATTATGCTGGGGGCATGCAAACTTATCACGAGTAGTGTTACTGCAGGGTTCAAGCTCGTTAAAAAATAAACCCGCCATGAGTAGTGTTACTGTAGGGTTCAAGCTCGTTAAAAAATAAACCCGCATCAAGTAGTTTTATCGCGGAATTCAAGCTCGTTAAAAAATAAACATAAGCAATGAGCAAGTGTTTCCCCCAGCGTTTAGGCTCATTAAAAAATGAACCAATTTCTGGGAAATAACCATCGTGAATGTATTACTTCAGCCTTTGAAGCCTTGGTCATGTTCTCATCATCACCTCCACTCTGTATTGGCCGATCATTCACCTCCACTTGATTTTTTACCCCTTTTGAGGAACAGCTGCGAAGAGTGATCTTGTTAGCCATCCTTGTGACACCGCCGTGATTGGAAAATTCCAAACCTTACCTGGAATCAACTGCTACCCGAATCTATCACTCGTTCCTCAAAAACGAGTCTCCTTTAAGCTCTTTTCAACTGACTCGTAAAATATGAAAATATTGTCGAGCTATTGGCCTCTCCAGCTCGTTAAAGCGACCAGAAGTGCTATCCCTCCTTTAGATTTTAATCTTTTTGGACCTGAGGGATTATTACACAAAAATATCGAGCGCTTGTTTTGTTCGGCTCGTTAAAAGTACCGAAAATTCATCCCTTTTGTATTATTTTATACTTTTTCGGACTTAAGGGATTAGATGACGAAAAAGGATTTTTGGAGTTTCCTTTACGTCCATTTTCAGACTCTCTAAAATTGAAAAGGACCAAGTTATCTTTGTCGTTAAACTCGTTAAAACCTAATAGCGACAAACTTGTCCATAACAGACAAGAACGAGTTTCACTATCGCTAGGCTCGTTAAAACATAGCGATGGGTTTGCCCGAAGGGAAAATTATAGGACAAGCATATGTTATCCTCCTCAAGCTTGAAAAAAATAAAGAGGTACTGGTCAGCAATGACTGGGGAAAAATTGGGAAGAAAACTCGAAGAAACTTTGTTGGTAGTAAGTCGCTCTTGAACATGACACTTTCACTCCGCATCCTAGTCGAGTGGGTTGTTCCATTCACTGGTCATATCACCATGGTTCCATCACACCATCCACATTTGGGGTTAATGCTACCAATCCATCATGTCAGTGTCGCCGATATGTTCAAGAGAAGTCATTCAGAGAATTCACCTGTGTCTCACCCACTATAATACATTTTCGCTCCATTCTTTCATGACCGCCACCCTGAACCGTATATCACCAGATTGTTTTCACCTCCATTAAAATCATTTGCTCCGTTCCGTGTCATTGATGTGGGATTCATTAAGGCCCTCCTATGATGGATCACTTCTTGTCGACATCAGCTCATTATCCAAGAAGTCGATCTAAGAACAACCCTTTCAATACTTTGAAGCTTGCATGCCTCAATGGCAAGTTTCTCACTTCGGGCGACAGGTTTACATCAATGGCCTTCGACCAAAAGATTTTACATGGTGTTCGATGCCAAGTCCCTTATTCACACCATGTGAATTGTACTGCAGTACCTTGAGGATCATTATCATTATCAGTGATTCCTCTCGCGCCTGTTAACAACTTACATCATTGGTTGGTAATCAGGCGATGTCTTTCCATGTTCGACTCCAGAACATCTCTCACATGGATCGACTTGTACTTTGAGTGAAGATTGAATGAGATTGAAGACCCCAGATCTAGTTTCATCCATCTGGGCTGCGATATATATTCAGGAAAATAAAGACATCAAATGTACATCATTGCTGCACAGATAATCATCCAATCTAAGGGATGATGGCTCTACCAGAATCATCAGTCTACACTCAGACGATTGTCTGTCTCATGTACATGGAAAATGAATTTATAAAGCTGAGCATGGGAATGCCCGCCTCAGCTAGATCATGAAAATATTATGAAGATAATGTATTGTATTGTATCTTATTACAGGCCGCCTTCCAGCTTGAAAAAAACTTCGGATCCTCATGATAAAGCATTTCACCTGACATCAAAAGATTAACGACCTCATGCTTTAGGGGGCAACTGTTATAGAAATTTTTGGGCACTGCAACCCCAATCATAAATGTCCATAAACTAAGGGCTCCTAAGTCCCTAAAGGTGTTGTTCCAACCCCTAAAAGAACAAGGTCAACTGATTACATCATCTCCCAGAAGTTCTCCATGAAAAACTACTCAGAACTGGTCAAAACTGGATCATTTCACTTGCTCCATGGCCAGGGTGCGATGCATCTCACCTTGTACACACGGGAAGTGCGTTGCATTTCAAAAATCCCTTCTATGGGGTGTGATGGACGAGAAAAGACAAGTGGCGGAGACAGTTTGCGAGGTGGATGATCATGGAATCTTCCAGAAACTTCTCCGGTGACACTTTCCTCTCAGAATCGCCCAAGGATGAGTAAGAGATCAATGAGATCTCCAAGTGGAATCAAGAACTATCAGAGAGAAGACACTAATCAAAAACCTAGAGCTGACTCACACCTCTGCAAATATCTATGTATAGATCTCTCATCCCAGAGATCCAGGAGGTGAGAGGCTGGAATTTTGCATCTTGTAAGGAATTTCTGTTGGTTTCTTGAGACAACATCATAGTGTTGGGTGATCTAAGCTTTTCATGAGGTGAAGAAGGGCTTACTTGCTGAGAGGATGAAGCTGGGTCAGAACAATTGGTTGTAATTCTCTTGGCTCTTTCTTGATTATCAATAAAACTATTCAAGTTTTCCCCCATACACTTGTGTGATTGATGTTTTATGCATTTGTGTGGTTAATATACATCTGATCCTATATTGGTTATGATAATAGATCCATGTTCTCGTATAGTGTTATGCTGCTTTGATTCTACAGGTACTCTGTGAAGCTGGGTATACAAGAAAGCAAGTAGAAAAGGACTATTAGAAGAGAGAGGAATCGAGCAAAGAACCAAGCGCAAGACAGAGGTTGGTCTCTTTATTCTTCTCTCATCTATCTTTCATAAAGGAAAATGAAAGTAGTTTTACTTTGTTTGTTTCTAAGGTAGCTACCAGCCATAGTGGGATTAGCAGTTATGCATAGACACTATTCCCAGTAACACTTGGATGTTAAACCGATGAATTGGTACTTGGAGACAGAGCTCCGCCATGGCACTGAAGAATGGGATGTTTTGCACCAAGGATTTTTTATGACGTTTAGCTTTGAGGATGGGTTTGAATGTATTGATGAAGCGTTGTAGGAGGTTAAGGCAACGATCTTCATGATACCGCAAGAGCCTCTAGATTTGATTCAACCTTATTGGACTACCCAGTTGAGCCATGCGCTGGAGTGCTACAATGTGATAGCGGAAGAAGAATACGAAGACCTAAGGAATATTAATATTCCAGAGACTGAAGGTCACCGAAAAATTAAAGGACCGCAACTAGAGAATCTAGACGTCACCAAGCCACTCAAAACTAGACAGGTGAACATTGGCATAGAAGCAGAGCTGAAGTTTGCAAAGATTGGGGACTACTGGGATGACGCAACAGTAGATAAGGTCGCTGAATTGCTCCGCGAATATCAGGATATGTTCCCTACGAAGTTTTCAGATTTGAAAGGGATAATAGGGGACTTGGGTGTCATGAAGATCACTCTAAAACCAGATGTGAAGCTAGTTAAGCAAAGGCCTTACCGCCTCAACCTGAAGTATAAAGAAAGGGTCCGCTTGGAGTTGGATAAAATGCTTGCAGCAGGCATCATTGAACTAGTAGAAGAGTCTGATTGGGTAAGCCCAATGGTAGTCCAGGACAAGAAACAGAAGGATGAGATGCGAATATGCATAGATCTCAGGAAGTTGAATGACGCTTGTGTGCATGATCCTTTCCCAACTTCGTTCACTAATGAGGTGGTGGATAATGTTGGCGGCCAAGAAGCATATTTGTTTATTGATGGGTTCTTAGGGTACCATCAGATTAATATCGCACTGGAGGATAGAAGTAAGACGACCTTCGTGACTGAATGGGGATGCTTCCAGTATACTATGATGCCTTTTGGGCTAAACAATGCACCACCGATCTTCTTATGCATAGTCCTCGCAGCGTTCAAAGATTTCATTCACAAATTTCTGGAGGTATACTTTGATGATTGGACAGTGTTTGGCCTGGTAAAGCACCATGTAGCAAGTCTGCGCTTGATGCTAGATACATGTTGGAGGTACCAGATCGCACTCAATCTGAAGAAATGTTTGTTCTGTGTCCCTTTTGGGATCTTGCTGGGTCACGTGGTATGCAGACAAGGCTTGATGATAGATCCTGTGAAGATCACGGTTATAATCAATTTGGAGGCACCAAGAAGTGTGAAACAGTTGTGCATGGCATTGGGGCATATAGGGTGCTATAGAAAGTTCATCGAAAGATATGCCCAGATTACGACACTAATGGAGAAACTGTTAAGAA
Source organism: Pinus tabuliformis (assembly GCA_031772625.1). Taxonomy (NCBI): domain Eukaryota; kingdom Viridiplantae; phylum Streptophyta; class Pinopsida; order Pinales; family Pinaceae; genus Pinus; species Pinus tabuliformis. The sequence continues at coordinate 607,718,769 of CM062804.1, forward strand.
AGGATGCTACATTCTACTGAAATGAAGAATGTCAGAGGAACTTAGATGTACTAAAAGAAAAAATGGTCACCGCGCCAATCCTAGTCTTCCCAGATTGGAAGAAGGAATTTCATGTGCATGTGAATGCGTCATGTATTGCAATGGGAGCAGCACTGACACAGGCCAGTGAGGGAGAATTGGATCATCCTATAGCGTTCGCAAGTAGGAAGCTATCTAAAGCTGAGAATAATTATTCAACGACAGAGTGTGAAGGTCTGGCTATGGTATACATGCTCCAGAAGTTTAGGCACTACTTCCTAGGTGGACACTTTAAGATGTATACAAAACATTCTACATTGAATTACTTGGTGAACAAGCCTCTGTTGGGGGGAGAAATATGCAGATGGCTGTTGCTATTTCAAGAATATGATTTTGAGGTTATTGTAAAACCAGGACAATTGAATGTCGGGTCGGATCATCTGTCGTGCATTGAAACAGGAGAGGAGCCTACTAATTTGGAGGAAGGACTACCTGATGCACAGTTCTTTGTGGTGGATGTCACAGACAATCACTTTGAAGATATTATACACTTCCTAATGATGGGAACGGTTCCATAAGGATATACTAGCCAATAAAAGAGGGATTGGTGGTACACGTGGTAGAATTTTCTGTCATTGCAGGGCACTTGTGTAAAATGGGATCAGATGAAATACTGCGATGTTATGTGCCAAAATTTGAACGAAAAAAAATCCTCACTGAGGCTCATGGAGGAGTCGCGTGAGGAAATTATGTGGGAAAAGAAACATTGCAGAAAATCCTACGCGTGGGGTTGTGGTGGCCAACACTGCATAAGGATTCAAAAGCATATTGTAGGGCATGCGATGCATGCTAAAGGACTAACAGACCATCACGGAAGGATGAGCTGCCTATGAATCCAAAGATATTGTTACAGCCATTCAAGAAGTGGGCAATTGAATTTATAGGACCAATTCAGCCTTTAGGAAAGAAGACAGGTGCGTGGTACATCATCACTGCGACTGAGTATTTAACCAGATGGATGGAGGCACAACCTGTGAAGGACTGTACAAGTGCAACAACAAAAAAATTCATCTTTGAATACATGTTAACAAGGTTTGGTTGTCCGAAAATTTTGATGAGCGATTGCGGTATGCATTTTCTTAATGAAATGATCAGCACATTGATAGAGGAATTTCAGGTTTACCATCAGAAGAGAATGCCATATCACCCGCAGGCTAATGGAATGGTAGAAGCATTTAATAAGATACTGGAGAGTGCACTGACGAAGGTTTTCAATGCACAAAGAAATTACTGGGATGTGCGCGTACCCGCGGTGCTATGGGCTTATAGAACAACTTGTAAGAAGCTGACTGGACATACACCTTTCAGGCTGGTTTTTGGTGTTGAAGCTTTGATGCCAATGGAATAAATTGTACTTAGTCTATGCATAGCGGCATTAGTAGGAATGGCGGATTGCAGAGCTCTGGAAGAAAGGCTTGCACAGTTGACAGAACGGGAAGAAGAGAGTTTTTTGGATGGATTCCATCAGAAAGTTCAAAAGGAGCGCGAAAAGGCATGGCATGATCGGCACATCAAACTGCGCACCTTCAAGGTAAATGATTTAGTGTTATTATATGACAGCAAGTTTGATAAATTTCCAAGAAAATTTCAGATGCATTGGCTGAGGCCCTATGTCTTCAAGGAGATTATCAATGGTGGAGCAGTTCAGTTGGTGAAGTTGACTAGAGAGCCATTCCGAGGGAAGGTGAATGGTAGCCGATTGAAGCCATACACCGTGGATCCAGCCAGATGACTATATGGTGGAAGCACAGTCTTAGCGCTCCAGGCAGCTGAAAGGAGGCGCGGAAATATAAACTACATTGCCTAGGTTGTAGACCTGCGCGATTGGGGAACTGCGCAGAATGAAGGTTTGTTACAGTGGAAACAGAAGCGTGAGGGGAATTGTGCCATTGAATGAGAAACTACACAGGGCAGCCAGAAAGTGGGCGTTATGGCCACTATTCATGATTTGACAGTGGGAAAACGGCTAAATGGAGCAGGTAGTGGGGGGCAACAATTAAGTCAGAATTTGAGAGCAAGATCTTTAAAAATCTATCACCACTCTAGCATTTATGAACATATTTTGTGGGGAACGGTCGGATTCAAATTTGAAATTGCCTATAAATTACAGATGGCCACCCAACGAAAAACACTTGGCATTTTAAGAATTGAGGTGTTGAGCTATCAGACGTGCATGAACCTTGACTATTTCGAGGCTTTGGTGGTGAGCTAAGTGTTTGAGAAATTGCCGAAGGAAACTTAGGAGCTCTTAACTAGCATCATGTCGGCACCCTTGGAGACCGCAAGTATTAGAGAAGCGATGGTAGCTGAGGGAGCTACCCCAGAGGTAGCGAGTGTAGAGGTACCTGCAGAAGTACCCAAATCGCGGAGGTCGCCCAAGCCAAGGCCTACGTCAACCAGAGAGGGTCCAAAACCAAAGAAGGATAAGCAGAAAGCAACACATCGGGTGCGCGCCTCGCCTAGAAAACACCCGCAGAAAGAAAAGACCATTGCACAGGAGAAGGGCAAGGTAGTAGACCTAGAACCTGATGAGGACATAGAAGACGTCGATATGGGCATGGAAGATGTTGATATGGGGGAAAAAGCTATTAACGTTGAGGGGGCAGACCCTATCTTCAAGTTTCCAGAATATGTCCCTCCGTGCCAAGGCAAGGTGAAGGTCCCAAAGCACCTCGATGAGAGAAAAATCACACTTTTCACACCGTTGTTGTGAGACAAGATCACATTTGAAGGCCTGTGCCTGGCGCGTGTCCCCCATTTAAAGTTGGAGGATTGGGATTTGGTAGATACAGAATGCTTTCCCCACTTGGTGACTGATACTTTCATGCACCACGTCTTCTATAAAGACTTTGGTGTGGCCATGCCGGAGCCAAGACAATTGATAAAAGGGGTGGATAAGGCAGGATTGCTGAACTTGCTATAGGTGCCGCATTACAACCGCGCGCCCATAACTCTTATAGTGATCAAATCGTTATTATTCTTGGTGCACGATGGGTGCCTATGGTTAGGAAAACCGATACCGATCACTGACATGCTGATCCACATGATCACTTTTCTCCCATATTTAGGCTTGAATCTGGCCATTGCATTTGGTGAAAAGATGGGTGAGTGTGACCTTGCCGAACAAATGAAGGAAAACTTCAAGCTTCCCAAGAAGCTGTGCAACTACTCCATCTCCAGCATAACCAACCCCGTGGTCAAAGTAGCCACCCAGATCTTGGTGGGGAAAATAATGAGGAAGTGTCGAGCAGATGAAGTGTCAACACCAGTTGTGTCTTTAGCATCCGAGTGCGCAGATGGTGTACAATTTAACTGGGTGCACTACCTCTGCAGTGAGTTCCTCGCGAACTGCAGAGAAGTGCAAGACCAAAGCAAGACCTTCCATTATGCATGGATGTTGCTGTCAATTATACTGGTTGTGTGGGGTTTACTAGAGGACAAATAGTTTCCTCCAATTGCAGCAGATCTACCAGAAGCAGTGAAGTTCGCTTTGCTCTGGGCCACAAAGGACCCCCAAAGGGTCAAGGACAGTAAGATATTTTGGATCCTAATGGAAACAAGCATCCACACCGCAATCAACTACAAGCCGTGACTCTCACAAACTACCTTTGAGTAGTTGTTCAAATATGTGGAGTTCAAGGAAAACTTCCACTATGTTTCCATTAGAGCGCAGAATGACCCTCGGAAAAAATGGTATGATATTCCATACTTGGCGAAGGATGATGCAATCATTGCAGTCCTGGAGAGTTGGCCAGTAGAGTGGCACATGGCCTCAGACTTATCAACTAGGTCTAGTAAGTCTGCCGTGAAGCAAAAGAAGGAAAAGGCCAGGTTAGAGATGGAGAAGTTGGTCGAAAGAAGGAGGAAGGAAGCCAGGGACAAAGCCAAAGTAGAGTGTGCTGCCAAAAAGAAAGTAGAAGGGGAGGAAGAAGAGGAAGAGCGCAACTCTGATACGATTCAGAAGTCGCCTTCTTCACATACATAGGAGGAGGAGCATCGCTCAGAACAGGGAGGAGCAGACCCGAAGACTACTGCATTTCAGGTTAAGCACACAAGGGAATAGGAGAAAGTAGGGCCGCAGAAGAAGTCCAAGGCTAGCAAATCATCCCTTGACCTAATCACTTTGACAAAGGGTGATTTAAATGACAACGGTGATAACGTAAGGGACGCGACTATGGAATGGCTGCAGTAGTTCGAGCAGCAGCAGAAACAGGCCTTGGTTGCCATTCAAATGGGTATGCGAGCTAGATATCTAGGCTACTCAGGTGCAGACCAGTGTAGTGCAGGGCAGCATGGCATCAAGAAGTTTGGTGGCTGGAACCTCAAATGCAGCAAAGATGGTATGCTCAATCGATCCCCATGCCGTCACACTGCCGAATGAAGAATTGACCGCAAAAACAGATGCTGACAGGGACATTGTTAGTGCTCTCAAGAAAGTTGGGTTAAACTTGGATGCGCTTCCAAGTGAAGCCCTTCACACCTTGCAAAACAATGTGATCGCGAAACTTAGGGCTCGAGAACAGCGCGCCTTGAATGTTATTAGTGAGCAGAAGGTGAATAATGCCCAGATGTTTGTAGAAAAGATGTATGCGATTGATCTTCTTAAGAAGGTCATAGAAAAGAATGAGTGCACAACATCTGTGGTGGATGAGGCATGTGGAACTGTTTCAGAGCTAAACATCCCAGAAGTGCCACTCGACGCAAGAATCTGAAAGCTTGCTGCAGGTGTGTGCGATGCATGAACAGAGATGGCTAAGGTTTAGTTTTAACTGAACCTTACGATCACAGAACTTGAGTTGAGGGCCCAGCCTTAAACTCCACCGGAAGTTAGAGAGAAGCACGAGACTGCTGTCAAAGATGTTGTTGCAAATGTCGACACTGCAATGAAGGATTACACTGCGCTCTTCGAACAGGCGATTGAAGTAGTTACCAGTGTGTAGGAAGATCCCAACCTATAGAGGCTAAAAAATGAGGCACGGGAACTGTAGCAGAGGTACGACAAAGTTAAAACGACAGTGTGCACCGATGCCATCATGCAAAGGTTGGCGAAGCTGTAGGAAGCAAAGGCACTCACGGAACAAGTGGACACAACACAATGCAAAGAGGAAGTTTTGAAGGCCAAGCTGGGTCCTTAGCTAGATGAATCATATGTTCTCATGACCACCATTCAAGGCAAACTAGCTAATCTACAGGAAACACATAATAAAATACAAGTGGACAACACAGGACTAGTGACGGAGCAGCTGGTAGAGCAGGTGAAGCAGGTGGTGCCGCTGTGTACCACCGAGGTTGCAGTAGTCCAAGTAGAGCTAGGAGGCTTTCGCGACAGAATCTTCGCATCAGCCAAGTGGCTCAGGGCGAGTCACCAGATTTGTGTTGGGGGCCTATTGGGAACAGGTCCCCTAGGGTAACTTTTAGGGTTAAATACCCAATTTTTGGGGCTAAAGGCCCAAGTTTTGTATAAGGAATGTAAATATTCCGCATTTTGTGGTCGTGAAGCGCGAAGATGTAAAGAGTCAAAAGGGGTTTCTGCCCTTATTTTAGGTAACTTGTGTCGGCTTGATGAGATCCACCCTTGGTCCTCGAACCATGCAAATGTATAAAAAGGGAGAGTCTTAGAAGATTCTAAGCAGAGTTTTTAGTAAGTTTTTGGGAAATTGTTTGAGGTAATGGGTCTGTGAAGGCTAAGAGTGAAGAGTCATAGCGTAGGAGGAGGCTCTACATCTCAGTGCGAAGAGGCCTAGGGTAGAAGTCCGCAGCTGAGTGTGAATAGGCCTAGGGTAGAAGTTTGCAGCTGAGTGCGCAGACCCCTGCAGCTATGTGTGCAAGGAAGTTAGAGTCTGTACTGAAGATCTGAACCATTAATAAAGAGAATTATTCTGGAGATACCTGTGTATGAGTTATTTTACTTATTTTATGAATGTATGTGGTTATGTTATGTTGAATATATGTTTACGCGAAGATAATCATAGTGCATGTTGAAGTTATTCAATACTTAAACCAATCTGGGTAGACACAAAGTAAGGGTAATTATAGAGGCGCGTAAGTGTTTGAATTGCCTATTTAGGGTACGTGAAGGATGATTGCAAACCTTCGCAAAGGTCTCGAAGCTAAATAAGAGAAGTATATCGATAACCCCTAAAGGGCTTATCGGCCTGCACGAAGGAAGGGTTAGGGCATAAAATGACATCACAACTATCTCAGGGTGTGGCAACTTGGTTCCTGCATCCCCCCATACTGCTTTGGGTGAGACTTCAGTCTGCGATCCACGAATTGATGCCGAAAGGGCCAATAGTGTAGGGATTTTCTTGGCTAATTAACGCTGAACCTGGTTCAGGGCCCATCAAGCCAACATTATGCATGTACAATGTTGGTTATAGCTATTCATGAACAATAGGTCAAACATGCCTTGTGAAGTCATTATATGTAATTTAGGTCATCATGGTGCTATTGGTTGTTATGATGCTAATGTGTTTGATGAGATAGAGAAGGAGATGTAGATCACCATAATGAGGTTGCACCATTGGACCTCGAGGCAAGAGAATATCATCATAGAGGTATTATATGTTTGGCATGTGTTGGCATTATGATACATATGTTGTACTTGATGGCAACCCACTCATCTCAGATGATAAATTATAGTGCAGCAAAGTTCTCGCACTTTCATGAAGATAAAAGTTTCTTTCATGTAGAGAAACGTTCACACACTTTCATGAAGATAAAAGGTTCTTTCATGTAAAGAAAAGTTCATGCAATTTCATGCAGAGAAAAGTTTATTTCATGTAGAGAAAAGTTCACACAATTTCATGCAGAGAAAAGTTTCTTTCATATAGAGAAAAGTTCACGCACTTTCATGCAGAGAAAAGTTCCTTTCATGAAGAGAAAAGTTCACGCACTTTCATGGTTGGCTCATGGTATTAGTCCGACAGTTTTTGATCCTATGGTTTTGGTCCGTGGTATTGCATCCAAAAGTGTTGACCCCAAGTATTGGGTTCATGGTATTGTGTTATTATGGTTTTGGACCGTGGTATTGTGAAAGGCCTAAGACTATAAAAGAGGAAGGAGATCATTTGGCAAGGAAATTAATTTGAATGAATTGAATATCTAATAAGTGATAGATCTGAAATATTTGTGATTGGGGTTATGGTGCAGATCTGGATCTGAATAAAGGAGGAACCTTAGCGCAAAGAAGGATAAGTTCTATTGATGGGTCATAATCTTTTGGCTTGAATGATAATATCTTTGCATGATTTTGATCTGTTATATGTGGCGCATGCTTGATCTATAAATCTGATAATCTGGGTTAATCAGTGTCTGAATATTTGAAAGAGTGAATTATCTTTTATAGATCTGCATGCAGGTTTCAGGTTGTTGAAGTAGCGTATATCTTTTAATTGTGATCTAGCTGCCTCTATTTATTGCTGCAGTGTTCTGGGTTCAGAATTTGGTGTTTGGTTACTGTTACTGTGTTCTAGGTACAACTGTCAGAGAAGTGTTTACTTGATTCAGTGCTAATTGGTGAAAAGGAGATTGTTTGATGCAGAAATACTTGATGATTGATTGATGTTCATGGATCCAGTCTGAAAATTTATGAAACGTGGTCCCTGGAAGAAAGAGAAGGTTGTAGCCTTCAGTAGGCCAGCACCTACGTACTAGTATCTTGGCTAGTACAAGAGCTAAGGGGGTTGTAGCTCCCTTCCAGGAGAAGCTGGAGAACGAGAGAGGGTTGTAGCTCTCTGCAGGTTGCAGCCTGCGTACTAGTAAAGGACTGCACCAATACATTGTAAAAAGAAGTTCCTATTTAACAAAAGATAGAGATGAATTGCAGCAGGTGGTTTTCACCCACATTGGGTTTCCACCTTATATCTTGTGTTCTTGTGTGTGATTGTCCTCTGCTCTGTTTTACTGTTTCTGGTTACTGGTTATTTGATTCTGATACACAGATTAATAATCAACATCTGAAAGATAAAGTAAATTATAAGTTTGCATTATATACGTGGGTTTCCTTCTACATAGTTGCGTATATACGTGGTTTTAATTAACTGAAGTAGCGTATATCATCTGGATTTGAAAAAGGAATATTTGACTTGATAATACTGATTCACCCCCCCTCTCAGTATTATTTCCAATAATTGGTATCAGAGCAGGTCCTTCTAAAGAAGCTTGATCGCTTGGAGGAAGATCCATCATCATGAGCAACTACGAGAGAGAAGGATCTATCAGGCCACCGATTTTTGATGGGACAAACTTCGTATATTGGAAGGTAAGAGTTACTGCCTATCTTCAATCTCTTGGTACAAAAGTCTGGGATATCATAGATACAGGGTACTCTTTTCCATCAGCAACTCCTACAGATCCGGCTAAGAAGAAGAAATATGAAACAAATGCAAAGGCAGTCAATACCCTATTAGGATGTCTATCTCAATGAGAATTCGTCAAGGTTATGCAGTATAAATCCGCAAAAGAAATATGGGACAAGATTGTTTTGAGCTATGAAGGAGATGAACAGGTAAAACGAGCAAAACTTCAAACCCTCAAAATTCAGTATGAAAATCTTAGAATGCATAGCGATGAAAGTGTTGCTAACTATTTCCTTCGTGTAGATGAGATTGTTAATTGTATGAAAAAATTGGGTGAAGAAATTAAAGAGGTTGTTGCGGTTGAAAAAGTTCTAAGATCTTTGTCCCCTAGGTTTGAATCTAAAGTTTCTGCAATAGAAGAAAAAGAGAATCTATGAAACCTTACCATGTCACAGCTACACGGGATTCTAAATGCTTATGAAATGAGGAAAGGAGGACCATCAGACAGGAGAGAAGTTGCCTTCAAGGGTTCAGGCAAAGTAGACTACTATGAGTCAGGACACGTGTCAGAAGAAGAAGAAGAATCAAATTTTATCAAAAACCTTCAACGGGGTGTTGGAAGATTCCGAGGTAAGTTACCTTTCAAATGCTTTGCTTGTGGAAGAGTCGGTCACTATGCTACCAAGTGTCCTCATAAGGATAAGATTGACAAGGGGAAGGAACTTGTTAGACGGAACAATAAACAGAATGCAAATAAGAAAAGCTATTACACTCATGAATATAGTGATGGACTTTCAAATAGTGACGAAGATGAACGAGGTAATAATTATAAACTGTTAATGGCTTTTGAAGATGATGATTATATGGATGTTGTAGATGAAGAAGGTCTTTATGAAGAGATTTCTAATCTCAAAATTTGTTTAGAAGAGAAAAATGTGATTATTGATTCTCTGCAATGTCAACTGGCTGAAAGAGAAAAACATCACGAAAAATTGGAATGTGAAATTGTTAGTCTAAGAAAAGAGATTGAGAAAACAAAAGCTCTTAATCTTAAATTTGTTAAAGGGTCTGAAACTCTGGATGAGATTATCAACGTGCAGTGTTCTCCACTAATCAAGACAGGTCTGGGATATAATGGAGAAGCATCTCAAGCATCCACCTCCAAAAGTTATCTTGATGCAGCAAGGAGGAGAGAGCAAAGGCCTAATAGAAATCATCAGGTAAATCAGGGACAGTTTACCTCAAGAACAAACAAAGACTATCAAGAAAATCGGGGGCAAGCTACCTTAAGGACAAACAAAAGCTACAACCAGCCACAGGTAAAATCTTCCCAATTTTCCTCAAAAATGGATGTCAGTAGAAACTACAATCGGTTGGTTGATAGATTTGATAATCGCAGGAGTTTCTTCAATGGCCAATGTTTCTCTTGCCATAACTTTGGTCACAAAGCAGCTCAATGTGTTGCCTATAAGACAATCATGACTAGAGAAGCTCAAAAACAAAGAAGTATGACTGGAATCACGAAAAGGACCTATAACAACTTTTCCACCCTTGAAAGTGAAATTGAATGTTCTATTTGTAATAACTTCAGTCATGAAGAGTCTGAATGCAGGAGCAGGTTTCGGAAGACAACTCAGAAGGAACAAACCTCAAATGCCAGAACATGGAGAATGAAGGAACCACAACCAGAAAGATGTGGGATAGCTTTATATGCAGAAGGACAGGAAAATCAATGGTACATCGACAGTGGATGTTCGAAGCATATGACAGGTGATAAAGAAAAACTTCAATCATATAGTTCTTTAGAAAAAGGAAAGAAAGTTTCTTTTGGAAATGATACCCCTGCAGTCATAAAAGGAAAAGGCACTGTTCAGTTGAAAGAGAAAGTCAAGGCTGGAAATGTTTTGTATGTTGATGGCTTGAAGCATAATCTACTGAGTGTCAGATGTGCGATCAAGGAACCGAGGTAATATTTCGATCAAATGGATGTAGTGTTCGTGATCTTGATACAGGAAAAACAGTGATCAAAGGCAGAAGAACTCCAAATAATTTATACATATTTGAAGAAGGACAACAACAATGCTATTTGAGCAAGGATGATGAACACTGGTTATGGCACCGGAGGTTGGGGCATCTAAGCTTTTCACAAATAAGGAAAGCATGCAAATACCAGGCAGTTCGTGGTCTTCAAGATATCAAAATTCCAGACAACACCATATGCAAATCACGTCAGTTTGATAAGCAAACCAGAACTAACTTCCCTGAGAAGGAAGGATCAGCCAGCAGGCCTCTTGAACTAGTCCATACAGATGTATGTGGTCCATTTAGGACAAGATCACCTCGAGGAGAAGAATACTTTATATTATTCATTGACGAATTCTCCAAGATGGTTTGGTTAGGACTTATGAAACACAAAGACGAAGCATTCGAAAAATTCAAATCTTTCAAAGCCTTGGCTGAAAACGAATCAAATCACAAAATTAAGTGCCTCAGGTCTGACAGAGGTGGGGAGTTTACCTCAAATGAATTTTTCGATTTCTGTGAAGAACATGGAATAAGAAGGGAATTCTCTACAGCTAGGACTCCTCAACAAAATGGAGTGGTGGAAAGGATGAATAGAACGGTTCAACAAATGGCTCGTGTTATGCTTGATGAGTCTGTAACTCCCGCAACCTTCTGGGGTGAAGCTGCATTTGCTGCGGTTGTTATTCTCAGCAAAACAAATGTCCGAGTGAACAGCTTTCAAACTCCTCATGAGCTCTGGTATGGTGAGACTCCTTCGATAAAGCATTTCAAAATTTTTGGAAGCAAATGCTATATTAAGAATAATGATGAACAGCTTGGCAAACTTGAACCTAGAGCAGATGAAGGCATTCTCCTTGGTTATTCTCCCCACAGCAAAGCATATAAGTGTTACAATAAAAGACTTGGAAGAATTGTTGACAACATTGATGTGGTGGTTGATGAAAAAGGAAACATTCCTAGGCAAGTAAATTATGAAAATATCAAAGAGGATGAAGACTACCCTCCAAATCAGATTGAAGATGAAGAAGAACCGCAAGAGGCACCAGAGGAACAGACAAGGATAGAAGAGAAGACTCCATCCAAGTATATTCAAAATAATCATCCAGAATCTCAAATCTTGGGGCAAAAGGAGGCAGGCGTACAAACAAGAAGAACAATTGCAGAAGCTTCAAGCTATTTGGCATTACTCTCCTCCACTGAACCACAAAATGTAAGAGAGGCATGCAAAGATGAATGTTGGGTCAAGGCAATGGATGAAGAACTTGAGCAGATCGAAAATAACGACACTTGGGAGTTGGTTCCTAGACCAAAAGATAAGAATGTCATTGGGACAAAATGGGTCTTCAAAAATAAGTTGAATGAAAATGGGGAAGTAATTAGAAACAAGGCCAGACTTGTTTGTAAAGGGTATGCTCAACAAGAAGGAATAGACTTTGAAGAAACTTTTGCTCCTGTTGCAAGACTTGAGGCCATCCGAATGTTCCTTGCTCTCTCAAGCTTTCAGAAGTTCAAAGTATTTCAAATGGACGTGAAATCAGCCTTTCTGAATGGAGACTTAGAAGAAGAAGTATACATTGAGCAGCCAGATGGTTTCATTCTTGGGAATGATCCAAATCTTGTATGCAGACTGAAAAAGGCTCTCTATGGTCTTAAACAGGCTCCAAGGGCTTGGTACTACCGTTTGGACAAATATCTTCATCAATAAGGTTTTTCAAAAGGATCAGCAGATAGCAATCTTTATATAAAAATTGAAAATGACAAATTGCTAATACTTGTTGTGTATGTAGATGATATTATCTTTGGCAGCAATGAAGAAGCTATGAGTCAAAGCTTTGCCTTGGTGAAGCAGAAAGAATTCGAAATGTATTTGCTTGGAGAATTGACATATTTTCTTGGATTGCAAATCCAACAAAATGAAGGCGGTATCTTTTTGTCTCAAACCAAGTATCTCAAGCAGATCTTGAAGAAATATGGCATGGAAGATTCAAAACCAGTGTGTACCCCTATGGTTACAGGATGCAGCCTCAGTGCAAATGATGAATCTGCAGCAGTGCATCAACCAACCTATAGATCCATGATTGGAAGTCTTCTTTATTTGACAGGTACTCGACCAGACATCATGCATGCAGTGGGAATAGTTGGAAGATTTCAGGAAAATCCTAAAGAAACCCATCTTCAGGCAGTAAAGAGAATTTTCAAGTATCTTCAAGGAACTCAAAACTATGGCTTATGGTATCCTAGAGATACAGATCTCACTCTACATGCTTATACAGATGCAGATTGGGCTGGAAGCGTGGATGACAGAAAGAGCACAAGTGGTGGAGCATTCTTTATGGGTTCCAGATTAGTGTCTTGGTTCAGCAAGAAACATAGTTCGATTGCCTTATCTACAGCTGAAGCGGAATATGTGGTTGCTGCATCTTGCTGCACTCAACTCCTTTGGATGATGCAAACCTTGCAGGATTTTCAAATCACTTGTACACCACCTATCTCCATCCTATGTGATAATACAAGTGCAATCAGCATTTCAAAGAACCCAGTCATGCATTCAAAGACCAAGCACATACCGATCAAGTACCACTTTCTCCGGGAACAAGTGTTGGAACAAAAGGTCAAGTTGGAATATGTCCCCTCTAAGGAACAAGTTGCTGATATACTCACCAAACCACTGCCTAGGGAGACATTTGAATACCTCAGACAGAAGCTGGGAGTAGTTGATGCATCATCTTGTTGTTAAAACTTGTCTGTTTCAGAGAAAAATGGGTGTACGCAAGTTGCCTGAGGAGGATCCGCGTGCATACGCCGGTTTGTGCAGAGACAGTCGCGTATATGGAGGCTTGATGGATATCAGTAGGGACAGGCTATGGTTGAAGATAGTCTGATATGGGTCTGACAGAGACCATCTGGCACAGGTTCAGGGGGAGCAGATAAACTTCTAATGATGCATTGTTGGCATTATCTTAGAAGCTTTTGGTTCTAGTTCACAGCTGTTGTTGGTTGCAGGTGGAACAAATGCAGAGGGAGAACAGAAGGAAATCATGATTGCTGATCTGAATGGTGATTGACAGATGCTGCTGCTATCAGTTATTAGTGACTTTCATAAAGTCTTGCTCTAGATATTTCGTCTCTCTGTCATGTATCTCTTTTATGGTGTCAAGGTCATGTAACAGCCTATTTTGATTTCCCCACTATGCCTGGGATGAAGATGTCATGTATTTGGTTGTCATATGTAAATTTCTGATGTATCCCCACTTGGTTGGGTGATGGATGTATGTATTGAGTCTTTTGGTGATAGGAAGGTCTTTTATGATGTGTAAGTCTTGGTTCTTCTTGAAGAACATCTTTTGCAGATCTTGCCTACAGTCAGGGGGAGCATGAACAACACACTTCAGCAGAGCAGAGATTTCAACATGAACTCAAGGGGAGCATGGACAGATTGGTACACCTTGGCATATACAAAGGGGGAGCTCATTCAGAAATTTCAGCAGGCACTCAGGGGGAGTATGGACAGCAAAGGAAGAGAATATCTTGGTCCGCCCTTTGCCCTTGATGTCAAAGGGGGAGAGTGATTTGGTATTGTTGCCATCAAGTCCAAAGGGGGAGATTGTTGGCATTATGATACATATGTTGTACTTGATGGCAACCCACTCATCTCAGATGATAAATTATAGTGCAGCAAAGTTCACGCACTTTCATGAAGATAAAAGTTTCTTTCATGTAGAGAAAAGTTCACGCACTTTCATGAAGATAAAAGTTTCTTTCATGTAGAGAAAAGTTCACGCACTTTCATGAAGATAAAAGGTTATTTCATGTAAAGGAAAATTTTACGCACTTTCATGCAGAGAAAAGTTTATTTCATGTAGAGAAAAGTTCACGCACTTTCATGCAGAGAAAAGTTTCTTTCATATAGAGAAAAGTTCACGCATTTTCATGCAAAGAAAAGTTCCTTTCATGAAGATAAAAGTCCACGCACTTTCATGGTTGGCTCATGGTATTAGTCCGACAGTTTTTGATCCTATGGTTTTGGTCCGTGGTATTGCATCCAAAATTGTTGACACCAAGTATTGGGTTCATGGTATTGTGTTATTATGGTTTTGGACCGTGGTATTGTGAAAGGCCTAAGACTATAAAAGAGGAAGGAGATCATTTGGCAAGGCAATTAATCTGAATGAATTGAATATCTAATAAGTGCTAGATCTGAAATATTTGTGATTGGGGTTATGGTGCAGATCTAGATCTGAATAAAGGAGGAACCTTAGCGCAAAGAAGGATAAGTTCTATTGATGGGTCATAATCTTTTGGCTTGAATGATAATATCTTTGCATGATTTTGATCTGTTATATGTGGCGCATGCTTGATCTATAAATCTGATAATCTGGGTTAATCAGTGTCTGAATATTTGAAAGAGTGAATTATCTTTTATAGATCTGCATGTAGGTTTCAGGTTGTTGAAGTAGCGTATATCTTTTAATTGTGATCTAGCTGCCTCTATTTATTGCTGCAGTGTTCTAGGTTCAGAATTTGGTGTTTGGTTACTGATACTATGTTCTGGGTACAACTTTCAGAGAAGTGTTTACTTGATTCAGTGCTAATTGGTGAAAAGGAGATTGTTTGATGCAGAAATACTTGATGATTGATTGATGTTCATGGATCCAGTCTGAAAATTTATGAAACGTGGTCCCTGGAAGAAAGAGAAGGTTGTAGCCTTCAGTAGGCCAGCACCTACGTACTAGTATCTTGGCTAGTACAAGAGCTAAGGGGGTTGTAGCTCCCTTCCAGGAGAAGCTGGAGAACGAGAGAGGGTTGTAGCTCTCTGCAGGTTGCAGCCTGCGTACTGGTAAAGGACTGCACCAGTACATTGTAAAAGGAAGTTTCTAATTAACAAAAGATAGAGACGAATTGCAGCAGGTGGTTTTCACCCACATTGGGTTTCCACCTTATATCTTGTGTTCTTGTGTGTGATTGTCCTCTGCTCTGTTTTACTGTTTCTGGTTACTAGTTATTTGATTCTGATACACAGATTAATAATCAACATCTGAAAGATAAAGTAAATTATAAGTTTGCATTATATACGTGGGTTTCCTTCTACATAGTTGCGTATATACGCGGTTTTAATTAACTGAAGTAGTTTATATCATCTGGATTTGAAAAAGGAATATTTGAATTGATAATACGGATTCACCCCCCCTCTCAGTATTATTTCCAACAGCATGCAGGTATGTAGGTTAAGGATTTTCATATGCATTGGGTTTATGTACATGTTTTGATACTATGTTACATACATGATATATGATAGTTGGTTAGTGTAGTTATATGCAGATGTGTCAAATAGTCAAGAATGATAGTAACTTGTAGTTATATGCATTGATATTGTTGATTGATATTAGATAACCTAATGATTAGGTTATATGTTGTCGATTAGCATGATATATAACTTACAATTTTTATATGCTAGTAACTTGATGATTAGTGTTATTTCACTAAGACCTTGATGTCATATGTATCATGCTAAATTGGATTGGCTTATGCAGATGGTTAGGGTTATGACATTCAAGTATGAGTCAACTTATTGTGTTGCATTGTTTACTAATCTAGACCGATCGTACATGTATGATTGCTATGCATAAATGATAAATTCTCATGAGTTTATGATGTGAACATGTTAGTTAATTAGTGTTATGGATATCGTGATCTTATTTATGTTTGAGTGGTTATCTTGTAAAGTTATATCTTGCTAACTAGATTGATTGTGCAGAAAATATAACCTCCCCTGAAATACACTAAGTTATGAGTTCTCTTATGTCGTATATTTGGTGATTGATTGTTTGATTATGTCATCTATTTGGTGTTCGAATGTTTGGTAATCATTGCGTCATCTGGTTGATTAATTTAACATGGTATGTTTGCAAGTTGGTTGAATGTTTGATGAATTGCATAATATGAGTATGTGTTCCAATGATTTTGTTTTAAGATGATTGTACTAATACATATGTGTTGAGACAGTTGAGGTGTTGTATCTTTATGTCTAATGACTATGAGTTGACTATGGATTATGGCATGTTTGTTAGTCTTGGTAAAGGTTGATTTCAATTGATAGATATGATTATCTTGATATTTGGAACGTGTGGTTGACATGTGTGAGCGGTTGCAGGGTAACATGCTTGGTATTAGCATGACAAGGTAATAGTTGATGTGTCTATATAATTAACAGTGGGATGATGTGATAGTGCATAGTGAGACTCAATTGCATCAAGATAAAGGGTAAAAGAAAGGAATTGGACAAGAATTCCTTTAGCTATGTTTGGAAACCGTAATTCCAAATGAATGAGTGCCTTGCATACATGAATTCTTCTTAACCTTTATTTTGTCTGACATTATGTGGATATGTGCTATATTCATGAACATGTACTTGACAAGTATATTAGCTAGTCTTTAGTTACAGGTGGATCTGTCAAAGGATTGGAGTCCCTTGAGAGATGGTGTGGATGTGTTCAGTTGCAAGCAACATGCTTGGCACAACAAGATAAGGTAATTGATGTATTGTTATGTTTATTTATACACTGACAGTTATGTGTTTATGGCAGTATGGTGCAGGGAGTTGCAAGGCAAGAGAGGTTGCCATGAAATATTGAAGAAGGCTTTGGTTGAGTTTCCCTAGGAACATGGGGATTGAGTCATGGTGTTTGTTGCTAGTCTTGTGATTTTGATATTTTGGTGCTTTGTTGTGCTTGATTGTAGTTTTGTTTGTGTCTTGTGCATGGCCATGCCACTTGGGTTGTGGTGTCATTATTGCTTTCATGCTTTCCTTCTTGGTTGTTTCTTTTCTTGCCTTTTATGATTTGAGTGTCTTAGGAATTGTTTGGGAAAGAGGAAAGTTAATGGAGCTTGGGGAGAGCTGTGTGGTACTCAATAGGTAATGTAAGAACTTAGTTGAAGCTTTGTGCATGAGTAAGCACAACGGAAGTTAAGACTATGACAATTGGTTGGAATGGTTGGGCCCATTGCGGTAAATGGGTGGTGGTAGTACATACATAAGAAAGGTAAAGTATGTGGATCTGAGGTGCTAGATGCCTTGGCTATGTTGGGAACTATTGTCCTCAATGTCATGCATGTTGTGCATGATTAAAGGAAGTTATATTAACCTAGACCTTATGTTATCTAGTAATTATGTTATGATCATGATTATGTTGATGTTTATATATGTATACATGTAGGCGTGTATGTATGTCATGTCTGATAAGGTGATCATAAATCATGATTATGTTATGCTAATGCTTATATGTATGTATGTATGAAGTTTACTGATGAGAACATTAGTATTTTAGTATGTATGTATGTGTACGTGTATCTATATCACTATCTAATAGGGTCATTAGGAATCATTCTTGCGGAGGAATGATTGCTTTCGTAGGCAAATGACATGAAGAAGTTCTTGGTTTATGAGGAACCAATTGGGAAGAGTAGTCATGACAAATATATGAGGTCAAAATCAAGTGGTTATGAGTTGATGTTATGTGATTATATTATGTCTACATTATGGACAGGTTATACCAAGGGATACATCAGTAAAATGAAAGCAGTGTGTCTGCGGCATGCTAGGATAAGCATGAATAAGGCACTGGAAGCAAGGCATTACTGTTGTGCATATGTAGTATATGTTGTACATATTGCATCTATGACGATTGTGCGCATGAAATATTGTGCATATGTAGTGTGTGTACATGTTGTTTATGCAATATTATGTATAGGGTGTTAGTACAGATAATGTTGTATGAATGTTTCATATTCAGTACTGGGTATATATTGTGTTATGTACATGTTGGATATATGGTGTTGTGTACATATTGTACTGTGTGCATGATGGATATAAGACATTGTATGCATATGGTGCTCTATCTGTGTTGGATATGTTGTGTTGTGTACAGATGATGCTATGTACATTTTGGATATGCAGTGCTATGTACATATGTTGTTGTGTGCATGTTGTACACGTGGTGCTATGTACATATGGTGTGGTGTGCATGCGTTAGAGTGGTGTTGTGTGTATGTGGTGCTATGTACATGTTGTACAATTGGTGTTGTATACATGTCATGCATTTGGCATTGTGTACATGTGGTGTCGCATAAATGTCGTGCATGTGGTACTATATACATGTGGTATTGTGTACATGTTGTACAAGTGGTGGAGTGTACATGTGGCATTGTGTACATGTTGTGCAGGTGGCATCGCGTACATGTGATGGTGTGCACACGTTATGCAGGTGTTCCGATGTACGGGTGATACTTTGTACATGTACATATGGTACTAGTGTACATGTGGGATTGAGTGCATGTGGTACATGCTATGTTGCGGGCATGCAGTCATATGTATGTGAATTTTGTAGTCATGGTATCGTGACATATGCATTCATTGTGTTGCACTCTAGACATGTATTTGTGTTGTGTCGTACATCGGTTATAGTTGCATAAGATGTGTTGTATACTGGGTGTACGTGTATGCATTTTGTGGTGTCACATGTTGTGTGTGGATGACTGTATTCTGATGTACATTGTGCACGTATACGTATGTAGACTTTGTGTAAGTGTATGTGGTGTATGTCAGGTATAGGTGCATGTGTTGCGTGGTGTTGTATGGCATGTGTGGTTATATGTGTTTTATGCACACTATGCATATGTGCACGGTGTTTGTTGGGTGTGGCGACCGATTCGGTGTGTGTACAAAAGAACAAAGGCAGAAGTAAGGATAGATGAATGATAAGTATCGGTATTGTATTTAAGTTTTATTATGCATATGATTTATGATTCTGGTCTATGATGATTACATGTGAATTATGATTCTGGTTTATGATGGTTACATGTGATATATGATTTTGATCTATGATGGTTATGTTTTGAGCTAACCTGATGAGATATTTTTATACATGTTGATTTGTTCAAATATGCTAGTTTGACTTGTTGTGACAGGAAGTGAATGGGATTGCAAATGTACCTTATTGACGAGATACCAATGAGGTATCATGTGAATTTATTTCAATTATTTTAAATCTAATGGAAGTTATGTGCTTGGTACAGTAATGCATGAAATGCTCATTTGGGTGATTGAAATTGATTGCAAGAATTAGAAGCGTCAGCAAAAGGAATTGGAAAATGCAAGAGTATGTTGGTAAAGAACTTCAGGACAGGGCCATTGTGAGACACTGGTACCCAATAGTGTCCATTGATTGCCATGAGCATGCTATGACCAGTATGATGGTCTTGAGGCATGGATATGCCTTGGTTTTTGTATATTCCGATGCGAGGAAGCCCATCCAAGGGATGGACTACTCGAGATGGGGGTGCCAACGAAACTTGGAAGGTGAGTAACTGCAAGGAAGGGGTGACCGGATTTCCCGACGTACTGTGTAGCAGAGAAGGGGAGGTCATAGATTGATTTGTTTTGGTCATTAGCATTATCAGATGGAATAAAAGGCACATTGGGAGTGCACCCTGGAACAATTATCTAGTAACTATTCATTGAGAGGACAAGTGGCACGGGATTATAGCACTGGATATTGGATGCAGATTTGACTTTGCAATGGATTCTAGACTTCCTGGGAAGGAGGTGAATCCTGGTATTACTTTGAGGGTGGATGTGTGAGCCTATGGATTCCCTTTTTTATTTATATTGGCATATTATTCTCTTATTTGTTGGTTTAGCAGATGCTTATATGTGTATATGTGGTTATTGTAAATACCGTAATGAGTTTTGTTATAAAGCTCCACTATGCAGTATGTTCTCATGTTGTCATGATGTTTTGTTTTAGCAGATGGTCATTGTAAATGTTGCAACGAGCTATATTACAGATCTCCATGGATAGTATGTTTTAGTTTCAGTGGTCTTGTTGGTTATATGTGTCATTGAACACCGAGGACGGTGTTCCCCCAAGGGAGAGGATTCTGTAATAGCCCTGGTGAAAATTCAATGTAATAAATGTTAAAAACAATAACCACTGATGACAAGGGCAGTTATTCCATGCTCAATGTTGTGAAAGACATCCTAGGGGGTGTTCATTTGGTTGTTTATGGCTAAGGAAATTAGCAAAGGAAATGGCTAAGGTAATAAAGAGACAAAAAAGTATTTTGGCACATTTATTTATGAAAATAATGGAAATTAGGAGAAAAAGGAGGTGAAAGGTCATAGGTTGCATGTGAGGAGGAAAAAGAAGGAAAATAATGGAAAATGAATAAAATAGAGGCCTCATTCATAAAAAGGTTTCTAAAGATCAGTTGGTAACCTTTAGTCAGTTCAATGTTGGAGCTCTCTCATTCTCTCTCTCTCTCTTTCTCTCTCTCTCTCTCTCTCTCTCATACTCTTGGATACTTAGAGTTTTCTTGGAGCACTCTTGGAGGGTGTGGCATACTTGGATTTTTGGAGCAAGAAGGCAAAGGAAGAGCAGGAAAGCATAAAAAGACATCAACATCAGCAACTACATCATATTTTCTTGCAAGTACCGAGTTGCATGTATGATTTCTTCACTAGTTTTGGCATGCATGGCATGTGCATGTTGTTTCTTGGTCATGATCTTTCATTGGCATGGAGGATTTCCTGGATCGACAATGGATTGCTGAGCCTTTCCATTTCCTAGATAGCCATGGTGATTGTGAATTTACTTTCATGATTTATTTTTGGTTGGTTCTCATGATTCCTTAGCTTGGGTTGAGTTACTAGTTCTTGGAAGCCCTGGTTGGACAAACACTCTGGAAGCCATGTAACAACTTGGGTTGAGTTACTAGTCCTCAAATCCTTGGTTGGACAAACTCTCTAGAAGCCCGACGACAGTTGTGGGTTGAGTTACTAATCCTGGAATCTTTGGTTGCAACAAATGTTGTAGAAGCCCTCGAAGTCTTGGATGGAGACAAATATGATGATGGTTTTGTGATGTCCGACCGTGAGGTGGAATCACGATTTGATGGGTTGAGGTCGATGGCCTCTGGAAGTCCTATATGAGTTTTGATTGATGTGTTCTATGAGATCCCACATTCATGCTTGTAATATGGCACTGAGGTGAATGGCTGAAGAGAGATTTGGCTCAGCCATTCTACGGTCAGGTGGAACGTGGTAGTCCCATCTTCGTTGGTTCATTACATTAATTAATGAGAAATCCATTCCCTTGATTTTGATGTGTAAAGATACAGATGTATTTATGGATTTGAAGGATGATATGTTTATTGTATTTATGTTCCTATTATGCTGGTTATATGCACATTTTATGACAACAACTATGTATGACTCTCAGCATGTTTTTACTTGTATGTGAATGGATAATGTGTCTATGACCTAATAGACGATATGTAGTAAATGGAATGAGGTAACAATCATTCATAATGATTCTTAGATAAGTATGAGATCCCTACACTTAACTCTGTTATTTATACCTGTAGGTTACATGTCGATGATATGTTTAACGAAATGCCTGTCATGGCTAGTAGGGATCCAATCAAGGTATTGAACAAGTATTTGGTTTAATACTGTCATTTCTATGTTACTTCACTAATTTGAAGAGATGGATCAATTCTGGGTAGTGACTTGGAATCTCGGCCTGAAAACGTGGCTCAAATCCTGAAGTCGCTAGGATAACATTAACAATTTCGGTCCATAATCGCTGGAAGGCAAGCCTGGGAGAGCGACTTTCAGTTGTTGGTCACTCCCTTGCCCACAGCATGAGAGAAACTATGGCCCAAGAGACCTAAAATAGAAGTGGGAACCAGGGATAGGCTATCTGAGTGGCTGACTTGTCCTCTGAGGGTTTTGTCAATGATGTTGGATGTCTATATGGTGTGTTTCCATTGGTTCCAGTTCCTTAAGGTGACTTAGGAGGTTGAGTCATATCATAGTGGCCTCTCATTGCATATTTACCCCAGTTGGCCGGTTGCTGGGTAGTTGTGGGAGGAGGTTGTTACAGAGTGGTATTAGAGCATGGTTGCACTCTCCTTGGACTGTGTGTTGGTCATGCATTCATGTTGGTTGCATATGTGTTCCTTATACACGTAGTCCATGTGCTTGTTGCATTTGCATGATGTTGATCATAGTTTTAGTGATGTCGCCATGTGAAGGTTGAAGGTGTTGTCATGGAGTATGTATTCATGTGTGGATGGTTGATTATGCATTGTTATGCACGTTAGTGTTCACATATTATCAAGTGCACGTGATGTAGTTATTGTTGTCATGCATGAGGTCATGGTTTGTGTAGTTGATATGGTCATGCATGGATGACTGGACTCTAGCTAGAATGTTGTGTATATGGTTTTGTACTCATGTATTCTATGTATATATGCATTTGTTATGCATGTATGGTCTTGATTATAGTTATGCATGAACAGTAGGTCAAACATGCCTTGTGAAGTCATTATATGCAATTTAGGTCATCATGGTGCTATTGGTTTTTATGATGCTAATGTGTTGGTTGAGATAGAGCAGGAGATGCAGATCATCATAATGAGGTTGCAACGTTGGACCTTGAGGCAAGAGAAGATCGTCATAGAAGTATTGTATGTTTGGCATGCAAGTATGTAATTTAAGGATTTTCATATGCATTATGTTTATATACTTTAGGTTTATGTACTTGTTTTGATGCTATGGTTGCATACATGATAGATGATAGTTGATTAGTGTAGTTATATGCACATGTGTCAGAGATGGCGGGATGTGTTCAGTTGCAAGCAACATGCTTGGCACAACAAGATAAGGTAACTAATGTATTGTTATGTTTTTTTTTATATATTGATAGTTAAGTGTTTATGGCAGTATGATGCAGGGAGTTGCAAGGCAAGAGAGGTTGCCATGAAATCTTGAAGAAGGTTCTGGTTGAGTTCCCATGGGAACCATGGGGATTGAGTCATGGTGTTTGTTGCTACTCTTGTGCTTTTGGTCTTTTGGTGCTTTGTTGTGCTTGATTGCGGTTTTGTTTGCGTCCTGTGCATAGCCATGCCACTTGGGTTGTGGTGTCGTTATTGGTTCCATGCTTTCCTTCTTGGTTGTTTCTTATCTTGCCTTTTATGTTTTGAGTGTCTTGGGAATTGTTTGGGAAAGAGGAAAGTTAATGGAGCTCAGGGAGAGTTGTGTTGTACTCAATAGGTAATGTAAGAAACCAAATGAAGCTTTTTGCATGAGTAAGCATAGTGGAAGGTAAGACTATGACAATTGGTTGGACTGGTTGGGTCCATTGCGGTAAATGTACAGTGGCAGTACAAACATGAGAAAGATAAAGTATATGGATTTGAGGTGTTGGATGCCTTGGCTATTTTGGGAATTGTAGTTCTCAATGTCATGCATGTTGTGCATGAATAAATGAACTTCTCTTAACCTAGACCTTATGTTATCTACTAATTATGTTATGATCATGATTATGGTGATGTTTATATATGTATACATGTAGGCGTGTATGCATGTCATGTCTAACAGGGTGATCATGAATCATGATTATTTTATGCTAATGTTTATATGTACATATATATGTATGTATGACGTTGACTGACGAGATCATTAGTATTTTAGGATGTATATATGTGTACGTGTATCTATGTCACTATCTGACAGGGTCATCAGGAATCATTCTTGTGGATGAATGATTGCTTACATAGGCAAATCACATAAATAAGTTCATGGTCTATGAGGAATAAATTGGGAAGAGTAGTCGTGACAAATATATAAGGTCAGTATCATGTGGTTATGAGTTGATATTTTGTGATTATATTATGTCTATGTTATGGACAGGTTATACCAAGGGATACATCAGCGAAATGAAAGCAGTGTGTGTGTGGCATGCTTGGATAAGCATGAATCAGGCAATGGAAGTAAGGTTTCTTGGTAAGGATAGTGTGGTTTCGGATGTGTGGCATTAATATTGTGCATATGTTGTATATGTTGTACATTTTGCATTTGTGACGATTGTGCTCATGCAATATTGTGCATATGTAGTGTGCGTACATGTTGTTTATGCAATATTATGTATAGGCTATTAGTACAGATAATGTTGTATGAATGTTTCTTTCTCAGTTCTCGAGATATATGGTGCCATGTACATGTTGGATATATAGTGTTGTGTACATATTGTACTGTGTGCATGATGTATATGCGGTGTTGTATGCATATGGTGCTCTGCGTGTGTTTGATATGTTGTGTTCTGTACATATGATGTTATGTACATATTAGATATGCAGTTCAATGTACATGTGGTGCTATGTATATATGGTGTGGTGTGCATGTGGTGTTGTGTACATGTTGTACAAGTGGTGATGTGTGCAGGTGATGTTGTGTACATGTCGTGCATGTGGCTTTGTGTACATGTCGTGTTGCGTACATGTCGTGCATGTGGTACTATGTACATGCGGTATTGTGTACACATTGTACAAGTGGTGTAGTGTACATGTGGCATTGTGTACACATTGTGTAGTTGGCGACGTGTACATGCGATGTTGTGCACACGTTGTGCAGGTGCCACGGTGTACATGTGTTACCATGTACATGTTGTACATATGGTATTGGTGTACAAGTGGGATTGAGTGGATGTCGTACATGATGTGTTGTAGGCATGTGGTTCTATGTATGTGCATTGTGTAGTCATGGTATCATGACATATGCATTCATTGTGTTGCACTCTAGACACATATTTGTGTTTTGTTGTACATCGAGTATAGTTGTATGAGTTGTGTTTTATACTGGGTGTACATGTATGCATTTTGTTGTGTCGCACATTGTGTGTGGATGAATGTCTTATGATGTACATTGTGCACGTATACATATGTACACTGGGTGTAGGTGTATGTGTTGTATGTCAGGTATAGGTGCATGCATTGCATGGTGTTGTATGTTTTGTGTGGTTGTAAGTGTGTTATGCACACTTTGTGTATATGCACCTGGTGGAGGAGAAGGCACTGGGTGTTTGCTGGATGTGGCAACCGATCCAATGTGTGTACAAAAGAACACAGACAAAAGTAAGGATTGGTGAAGGATAAGTATCAGTATTGTATTTGAGTTTTACTATGCATATGATTTATGATTTTGGTCTATGATTATTACATGTGAATTATGATTCTGGTTTATGATGGTTACATGTAATTTATGATTTTTATCTATGGTGGTTATGTTTTAAGCTAACCTGAAGAGATATTTTTATACATGTTGATTTGGTCAAATATCCTAGTTTGACTTGTTATGACAGGAAGCAAATAAGACTGCAAATGTACCTTATTGACGAGTTACCAATGAGGTATGAGGTGAATTTATTTAAATTTATTTTAAACATAATAGAAGTTATGTGCTTGGTACAGGAATGCATGAAATGCCCGGTTGAGTGATTGAAATCAAATGTAAGAGTTAGGAGCGTCAGCAAAAGGAATTGGAAAATGCAGTAGTATGTTGGTAAAGAACTTCAAGAATAAGGCCATTGTGGGACACTGATACCCAATAGTGCCCATTGATTGCCATGATCATGCTATGAATGATATGATGGCGTTGATGTAGGGATATCTCTTGTTTTTTGTATATTCCGATGCGAGGAAGCCTTGCCAAGGGATGGACTGCCCGAGATGGGGGTGCCAGCGGAACTTGGATGGTGAGTGACTACATGGAAGGGGTGACCAGATTTTCTAAGGGACTATGTAGCAGAGAAGGTATGGCCACGGATTGATTTGTTTTGGTCATTAGCATTGCAAGATGCAATCAGATGCACATTGGGAGTGAGCCCTGGAACAATGAGCTGGTAACTATTCACTGAGAGGACAAGTGGCACAGGATTATAGCGCTAGACATTGGATGCAGATATGACTTGCGGCAGTGGATTCTGGACTTCTTGGGAAGTAGGTGAATCATGGAATTACTTTGAGGGTGTAGGTGTGAGCCTCTAGATTCCCTTGTTGATTGGTACAGGCATCACATTCTCTTATTTGCTGGTTTAGCATATTTTTATATGTGTATATGTGGTTATTGTAAATACTGTAATGAGTTGTGTTATAAAGCTCCACAATGCAGTGTATTGTCATGTTGTCATGATGTTTTGTTTTAGTAGATGGTCATTGTAAATACTGCATTGAGCTATGTTATAAAGCTCCATGGGAAGTATTTTTTGGTTTTAGTGGCCTTGTTGGGTATAGGTGTCATTGAACTCCGAGGACGGTGTTCCCCCAAGGGGGAGGGTTTTGTAACAACCTTGGTGAAAATTCCATGTAACAAATGTTAAAAAAAATAACCATGGATGACTGGGACACTTATTCCAAGATGAATGTTGGGCAAGACATCCTAGGGGGTTTTCATTTGGTTGTTTATGGCTAAGGAAATTGGCAAAGGCAATGGCTAAGGCATTAAAGAGGGAAAAGGTATTTTGGCACATTTATTTATGAAAATAATGGAAATTAGGAGAAAAAGGAGGTGAAAGGTCACAAGTTTCATGTGAAGAGGAAAATTAAGGAAAATAATGGAAAATGAAGGAAATAGAGGCCTCATTCATAAAAAGGCCTCTGAGGATCAATTGGTAACCTTTGTCAGTTCAGCGTTGGAGCTCTCCCATTTTCTCTCTCTCATACTCTTGGATACTTAGAGTTTTCTTGGAGCACTCTTGGAGGGTGTGGCATAGTTGGATTTTTGGAGAAAGAAGGCAAAGGAAGAGGAGGAAAGCAAAAGACGACATCAGCATCAGTAGCTACATTAGAGTTGTTTGCAGGTACCGAGTTTCATGTATGATTTCTTAACTAGTTTTGGCATGCATGGTATATGCATGTGGTTTCTTGGTCATGATTTGTCATTGGCATGGAGGATTTATTGTGTCGACAGTGGATTGGCTAGCCTTTCCATTTCCTAGATAGCCATGGTGATTGTGGGTTTACTTTCATGATTTTTATTTTGTTGGTTCTCATGATTTCTTAGATTGGGTTGAGTTATTAGTTCCTAGAAGCCCTGGTTGGACAAGCACTCTAGAAGCCCTGTAATAGCTTGGGTTGAGTTACTAGTCCAGGACGCCTTGATTGGAAAAATGTTATGGAATCCCTTAGTGGGTTGAGTTACTAGTCCTGGAAGCCTTGGTTGGACAAAAACTCTAGAAGCTCAATGACAACTATGGGTTATGTTACTAGTCTTGGAAGCCTTGGTTGGAACAAATGCTCTTGAATCCTTGGAAGACTTGGATGGGGACAAATTTGATGATGGCTCTATGATGTCCTACCATGAGGTGGAATCATTGTTTGAAGGGTTGAGGTGGATGGCCTCTGGAAGCCCTGGATGAGTTTTTATTGGTGTGTTCTATGAGATCCCACATTCATGCTTGGAATATGGCACGAGGGTAAATGGCTGAAGAGAGATTTGGCTCAGCCATTCTATGGTTAGGTGGAACATTGTATTCCCATCTCTGGTTGGTTCTTTGCATTCATTAATGAGAAGTCCATTCCCTTGATTTTCATGTGTAAAGGTACGGATGTATTTATGGATTTGATGGCTGATATGTTTATTGTGTTTTTGTTCATGTTATGCTAGTTATATGCACATTTTATGACAGCAACTATGTATGGCTCTCAGCATGTTTTTACTTGTATGTGAATGTATAATGTGTTTATGACCTAATAGATGATAATGCATCAAATGGAATTATGGAACAATGGTTCATAGTGATTCTCATATAAGTATGAGATCCTTACACTTAACTATGTTATTTACACTTGTAGGTTACATGTTAATGATAAGTTTTACAAAATGCCTATCATGGCTAGTAGGGATCCAGTCAAGGTCTTGAATAAGTATTTTCTTTAATACAGTCATTTCTATGTTACTTCACTGATTTGAAAATTTGGATCAGTTATGGGCAGTGACCTGGGATCTAGGCCTGAAAAAGTGTCTAAAATCCCTGAGTTGCTTGCATAGCACTGAAAATTTTGGTCCATAGTCATTGGCATAGCACTGACAATTTTGGTCCATAGTCGTTGGCATAGCACCGACAATTTCTGTCCACAGTCACTAGTAGGAAGGCTTGGGAGAGTGACTTTAGGTTGTCGGTTGCTCCCTTGCCGATAGCATGAGAGAAACCATGGCCCAAGAGACCTAAAACAACAGTGAGACCTAGGGACAGGCTATTTGAGTGGCTGACTTATCCTCTGAGGGTTCTTTCAATGATGTTGGATGTCTGTATGGTGTGTTTCCATTGGTTCCACTTCCTTAAGATGACTTAGGAGGTCAAATCATATCATATTGGCCTCTTATCGCATGTTTACCTCGGCTGGCCAGTTGCTTGGGTAGATGTGGGAGGAGGGTGTTACACTAAGGATGCCAACAAACTAGATTTTTAAACATTTATATGAATAATAAACTTTATATATAATAAATTTTAGGTTATAAACTTTTATATAATAAGCATTATAATCAACATTCGATCTATGAAGAATGCACTTTTAACAATTTTTACTATGATGGACATTTGGTGTAAAATGCAAGCCAAAAACATACAAATGCATGCAAAGTTTGTAAAATCATATTTGAATGAGTGATTTATTTACACTTGTGCACAATTTGTAAGTCTCTTATTCAAAATAGTAAACTAATGACTTAAGTTCTCGAATTGTTCTATCAAGAATAGAGTATAAATGTACAAAACTTAGCTTAAAAAAATAGTTTCCAAAAATTGTACAGATGTCATTAATTGGAAATAAGCCTATAAAGATTAAGATAGATATATTTTTGACAAAAGACTCTTTCACATTCCTCATATTTTGTGTCTGTTTCTTGCAATTGATTCGACAAAATGATAATTTTTCAGTTTTTAACCCAGTTTTACCCAACTCAGAAAAATGATCGCATACCCTTATTCTTCCTTCTTTCTAAGTTATTTCAATTGCAAATGGTGTGTTTTACTATTTTCCACCTCATTATACACCTAGTTTTTCAATCTAGGCTAAAAGGAGTATGTTGAGCAAAAATGCATAAGGGTTGTCATGTATTCATGAGACGTCCCCTTAGTTTAATAAAAATGCAAGCCAACCCTTATTATGAAATGATTATAATAAGTGGATTTGAGAATGTGATAGGTACACGTTGGTAAAAAACATTCCTCTGTGATATTTTTATAACCTTCCTTCATCTGCTCAAAATGAATGTATGAAAAGTGCACTTTTAACATTTTTACTATGATGGACATTTGGTTTAAGATGCAAGTCATAAACATACAAATGTACACAAAGATTGTATGATCATATCTGAATGAATTATTTATTTACACTTGTGCACAATTTGTAATTCTTTTAGTTAAAATTCAAATCTAGTGACTTAAGTTCTTGAATCGTTTTGTCTAGAACAAAGTGAAAATGTACAAAACTGGGATTATAAAAATGCTCGCCGAAGATTCTATAAATGTCATTAATTGGAAATAAGCCCATTGGGCTGAACACAAAGGAATTTGTGACAAAAACCTCTTTCACATTCCTCGAATTATGTGTTAGTTTCTTGCAATTACTTTGACAAAAATGACAATTTCTCAAATTTTAAACCAATTATAAACAACTCAAAAAATGCCCACCATATAACCCTCATTCTTCCTTCTTTCTAAGTGATTTCAGTTGAAAATGGTGTATTCTACTATTTTACACCTCACTACAAACCTAGTTTGAATGAATGATTTAATTTCACTTGTCAACATTTAAACTTCGAAAAGGACATGTTAGAAAATAAAAAGTGGACTGACTTTTTTATCTGAATGGAGAATGAGGTATCAATATTTGAATTTCAATAAGTTAGTTGGATATTGTTTTGTTTATCTTTCAATTTGCATTTCTTGCAACATAGTGTAGAGGCAACATACCCTGGTTTTCCATATTTAGCCAATGAAAAATGTTGTACATTCTAATTGTAAAATTGGTTGGAAGATGGTTGGAACATGATAGGATAAATGGTATCCTCCTAGGGTAAACGGTGGAATGTTGCCATCCATATTGATGGAATAGTGAAAAATTAAAAATATGTAATTGTATTAATGTTACCTATGAGTAAAAAAATACTCTCCAAGTTGAATAATTTGGCCTTGAAATGAAGGTTGGGCGTGCATTTTTTAAATAAACAATTTGCAATTTGAATCAATTAGATTGGCCAATAAATGAAGTTGGGGCGTGCATTTTAGTGAAGCAAGCCAAAATTGCCTTGCTTCACTAAATGCACGCCCCAGTTTCATTTATTGGCCAATCTAATTGATTGAAATTGCATATTGTTTATTTAATGTTTTTACACACTTTTGCATTGTTATATCTACTTTGAGCTTAAATATTTGTACTTTCAGATTTCATAGAACATTCTAAGTTTTACTTTGACTAGCTTTATGTGAAAATTCTGTATAAGTGGGAAACATAGTTATGTATGATATTTCTCATACATGATGGAAAGTTATCTTAAGGTTAGGAATTTTCCAATCATGTCCCATTTCAAATTTCATTAACAATAGTGTAATTGGTTTGGCCTAGGAGTGGATATTTGTTCCGACTATGATCATTGGCAGATATGATCAATTGTTATTCTGGCAGACTTGGATTTCAATGTATAGCATTTACTTTATCAAAATGACTGCGATATGTTGAATAAAATATTTTTATATTTAGGTTGGAATGATAATTATTGCACAATCAATTAAGCATAGGACTTGATGTGCATTTATTTGAGGCACACAAACATTCACTTTAACCCATGAAATCGATCCAATTTGGCATATTCTTGCACACAAAAAAAATCTATGTGCAAAATTACTGTTAATTCTGAGTAAAAAATTACTCTCCAATATTAATACGTTGTAATGAAGGTTGGATATGCTTTTTTTTGAATTAGCCCAAATTTGCCTTGCTTCACTCAAATGCATGCCAAGGCTTCATTTATGGGCAAATCTTATTGATTCAAATTGCAGATTGTTTATTTAATACTTTTACACACTTTTGAATTATTATATGTTTACTTTGACCCTTAAATAGTTTCTCTTTAGATTTCATACAACATTATAAGTTTTGCTTCAACTTGCATTATGTCAAAGTTATGAATAGGTTTTTCTTTAGCTTGTTGTTGGGAAAAACAATTGTTCTTTTAATTCAAATCAATAGTTCCAACTCTTCACATTAATTGTCAATCTAGGTAGCTTTTGTTATTGCAAGGATATTACACAAAATATATTCAAGGGAAAATCATGATTAGTGCTAATGAATATCAAACTCAATCGTTGTAATCACACTCTCAACAACTCAACACTCTAGTTGTTATGCTCTCAAACCTTCTTCACACTCTTAAGAAATAAACACACAATGCAGGATAAAATTAGTTTGTCACATTGCCACTCTTATTCAAAGAAGAAGAGCACTATTGGAAATCATTATTTCAACAAATTTTTAAACACATTCCAATGAAATGAACACACCATCAAAATGTAACAAGAATTAAATAAATTTCATACTAACAAATGGACCATTCCAGCAACTATATTGTTACAAAATATAAAAGTTAGAATTTTGCAATCATTAAAGCATGAACAAGACCAATAATAATAGTAACAACAGTCACACATGAATTGTAATTGGGAGGAAATAAATCAAACAACTATAGTACCTTCCTAACTAGTGATCCCTACTAATGTGGAGGATCCTTCCTTCCTTGCAGGGTTTGGTACACTACACAACACACAAGCTAGTCAACGGAAAGGTATGGCACCACAAATGATTGATAAATGACAACAGGAGTAACAATGTCAAAGGGTAATTAATAATTTAGGATAAGTTTATTGTGCGTTCGCCATATGGTAATTATCGAATTTGGCTACAATCATAGTGTATCGTACAATCCTCCCCCTGACTTAATTATAAAGTTGTCCTCGGCATGTGTAATATAAAAATTCATATACAGTGCCATAATAAGGAGAAAAATAGGATGTTGTAGAGGAAGTTAAAAAGGAAGCTACAAAGGAAGCTAAAATGGATGCTAAAAAAAATTCCATAAACAAGAGTAAAATAGGATGTTACACATGAAGCTATACATGAAGCTACATCAGGAGCTAAGGAAGTGGTTAGATTGGGTGTATTAGACGATGCTAAATTTGACACTAAATAGTGTCGATTGTCTGTGATCGGCGAGAAAAATGCCAACATTTGCACCATCCCAATAAATAGTGCCGATTTTTTCAAAAAGGTGGAGAAAATACAGTAAAATAGTGAGTGGAATAAAAAAAGGGAGCTAAAGAGGAAGCTAATTAATGGTATTTGTTGTAGTGGGGTTTTGTGATTGAAAATGTAGGAATTAAAAAGTTGGTAGTTTTAGTTGAAGGAGAGTGATGATTTTCCTCTATCATTATAGCCGACACAAGTGCTTTAGGAGCTTGAGGCTCTACATCTAGAAATGTGACATTCAACCTTGAGATAGAACCCTACATGGGATGCACAGAGGGGTGTTGCACATTCTTGACCCAACACTTCCTTGATCCATAATTTAAGTTATAAACTCACAAGAAGCCATACATTTGAACAAGATTTCTACACTTCCCACATTTGAACAACACACTCTCACAATCAAGGGGTTGAAAGTAGATAAAATACCCCCTTTTATTGTGATGAAATTGACCAAGCCCTTGGATAAATTTAGCCCTACTAATACTTAGGCCATTCCCATGTACCTCATCTCCCGAAAAGAGTGAATAGTCTTGTAGAAAAACCATAATATATTTTTAAGTTCCTAAAAGAAATCTAATGACCATAGGTGAAGAGGGACCCTTGGTAAACATACCTAAATGGGATGACTTCTAGCTTATCATTTCAGGCATCAAATTCAATCTTCCAATTCTTGAGAAATAGGGTTTGGATCCCCCAAAACTAGTATCAATTAAGGACTTGTCTAGCATCTAAAATGGAGGAGGTTACCCAGGATAACTATCCACACATGAGAATGAGGAAGTGAAGTGAATATCCTAGCAGAGGGAGGAAATTGTGTGTCGTCAATTTCTTCAAACCCTCCATTAACATTATCCTGCTAGAAAATTGATTGATTATGGTGGAATCCTCCATGTAAAGAATATCATTTAGTCAGATGCCATCCCATATAATAATGCTCGACTCCTTGTTTTTCAATTTGAGATAATTTTTTGGGATCACATTGGGCCAAGGACAAGTGGTGCCTTTTTCTCTGAAGTAGGGGAAACTATTTCGACTTTTTCGGTTTTCCCATTGCGCATATTTGGAGTAAGGAAACTGGCAATGAAGCTAGCTAACTGAGTGAAATTAGGTGGAGACAAAAGAGCATAGATTCATTGAAAGCAGGATGGAGGTTGGCCTTGGTAATCTAAGAACTGTAATGAGAGACTGCAATAGGAGGGTGTTGATGCCTTGAAATTTGCTACAACAACATGGGGGATAACCAGCCGGTTGGGGACTTGAATACCATCCCTTTTCCATTTGGAATAGTGGCTCCGACTAGATATAATGGGATCAATTTCCCAATAAAATGTGATAGAATCGATAGAGTGTTTATAACCAAAACTAAGTGATAGATGGGAGTGACTTATAAACTTAAATACATGTATTAATCTATCTATTACCCAAGTTTACTTGTCTATTTGTATGTGATCTAAAATAATTTCCTTAGTGCATCATAACAAATATTAATCAAACACTTGAAGAAATGAAAAACATTTAAGATAATTATTTTGATTAAATAGTTAATCAAAATAATTGATGGAACTCGTATTGCAATTAAATAACGTTAACAAATCACTTATATATGTATTAAAGATGACAATTCTAGCATGTTCAGAAATGAATTAATGCACAATTGTATTAGAAAAGATACACATAATAAACAATATAAAGAGGAATGACTATCAATTCATAAACAAAACAAAAATACAATGATAAAAGTATTCGATGTATGTTACTCTGCTCATGAATGAAATAGTTTTGGTCCAATCTTTCTCATTAAGATGGTTTCAAAAGTACAAAAGTGCAAGCTTCCAAAGTCTTTCCTTATAAAATTTGAGGATCCTTTATTTGTAGACATGAAAGGGTTTATATAACAAAAATAAAGTATAAAAATAGACAATACATAAAAAGCATTGAGTTGAAATAACTCTCCTTAAAATAAGAGACAATGGGACAAAAATAGAAGTTGTTGAAATGACGAGCTTATGAATGCAATTGTGTCTATTCTTTCATTCGTTTCTTGATCTCGTAAATATCTAACATTAGCTTAACTTCAGGGGGCTAACATGTCCTCATGTGTAGCTGTCTAGTGTACACTGCATCTGAAATCGTAAGAAGCATATGAGTGGATGAGTCAGCAAGGCAGCGGAGCATTAGCCACTGATTGTGTGGCTTCACAAGATATTTCCAGTACATCTCCCAGTCAATTTTGGTCAAATTTCTAATTGCTTCTTCCTTTGCTTTTGAAATTTCCTTCCATTGCCTTTCCAGAACTTTAATATCGGGAAGATTACCAGGAGGGAATTCTTGAATCAGATTGGCATTATTCATATTATCATTGATAGTTTCAATGATGTTATTGGCAACATCATTTTCCCTAGAGACTGCTCTTTTTTACTATTTCAACCGGATGTCCCAATCAATAAAGAGGATTTCCTTGTGAGATTCATTTATTCTGGGAAAGTCTATTGCTCTGCCTTCTGGTGTATCCTGCCATGTTATAAATCCTAATATTTTATCATCAACGTCATTGAAAGTCACCCTCAGATCAGATGATTGATTCATTAATGAATCACTTTTAACACATAGTGGATTGATGACTGATAACTTTTGACAGCATATCGCTTGTTATTGTGATAACAGAGTGTTTAGTTCCAATGCTTCCTTTATAAATTCTTCCACTTTAGGATTGTCCCTCAGTTGATCAAGTGAAAACTAGATCTGTCGGATTTGAGTATCCTTAGTAATGATCTCTTCTTGATGTTGGAGCTTTAATTGATCAAAGCTCTGCTCAAGTAGAGGTAATTATGTCTTCACTTGTTGGTCAATATTTTTTCTTTCCTCTACCAACTGTTGAATTATTTCTTCCTTTTCCCTGATCAGTTGTCGAAATTCTATTGATTTATCAATCGTAGCAGATGCATAAGCACCTGCAAACTGTGAAAACTTTGTTAAATTCTCTGAAGGATCAGTTTGTGTATCCTTCCACACTATGTCCATTGGTATATCACTAGGAATGACTACTGATGATTGCTCCATTATTCTCCTTTTCCTCTGTCTTTTCACCACATCCTAATGTTTGGGACTATAAAAGACGTCAAGAGGAGGGATTTCTTCCACTTTAAGGACAATTTCAAATGAAGGGAATGCCAGGATGATTTCAATTTCTTCTGTAATGAAAGCTTTATCAGAATCCTTATTAGTAAATGAGCTTTGTCCAGTGTTCTGAGGTGTGCTGAATGTTTTCTCCAGCTCAATATTCTCTGCCCCTTGCTGTCCTTTAAGCTACTGATCAAACTGTTTCCAGGCTTCATCCAGTTCATTATTGAAGGGTGTTTTACCAATATGAATTTCTGTGGATTTATATTCCACTTCAATATCTTTAGAAACCTACTCTGAATCATGTCCTAAATTTTGTCATGAATTCTTCTCTGAATTATTTTATGAATCCTACTCTAAACCCTGCTCTGAACTCTTCTCTTCTCAGGAAATCATTTGAGAAATCCTCAATAGATCCAAAGGGATGTTTTGTAGTCTTTTTTTCCCTGTATTCTTTGAATTGCGCTCGCTTTTTTGGATTAAGTTTGAATGTGGCCAGGTGTTGTACTTGTGAGAATATATCGGTCGATTCAAATAGGTCATCATAGTCATCATATTCATGACTGCATTGCCTTATTTTTACTTGAGTAGTAACATTTTGTGCTACTTTGTTTGGATCAAACTATCTACTAGGCATAGTAGTAAGATTTAAACATGTTATGTTATCAATTCAAGCGAAGAATGCTTGAAATAATGTAGAGCATATACACCACATTAGATAGGGAATGAAGGCCATAGAGATTTCTTCACTTCCTTTAGGGTCTTTTTCAATCCATCCCCTACAATTTGCTAGGCAATCTCCTTAGCCAGTAGTTTATCAAGGACATATAATGGGAGAAGATGAGGAGGTTCTATACTTCCATAGACTCTAACATAGGTAAATATTTCTTCACCAAATCACCTGCCTATTGGTATGAAGTCAATTTTGGTCTCTTGGGACAATGTTGGTTCTCTTTTATCAAAAAAATCTTGGTGTATTTGCAGCATGACTCCTTGGAAAATTTTATAAAAATGGGCGTGGAAATTAGATTCCCACAGGATTTTATGATATACATGGATAGGAGTGGGGTCTTGAATGGTCCATTTCCATCCCGTGGTTGGGAAATATGAAGTGAAATAGACTGCATCCTTGATACATGTGTTCATAAAGAATGGTGGAGCTACTATGGTAGTAACATAACGATTTTGTCTGTATTCTTGGATTTGGGAGGCAATATTATATGAAAGGATAGTGCCCCAATCCATTATATAAGAATCTAGTGCTGCCTCAATATGAGGAACCCATTCGACTGAGAATTTAGTTATATTAGGGTATGTGAATAACCTACACATCATAGCTATGATATAAAAATAGGGAGTGAGGAGAGAAGATATAGAGTACATACTCGAATTTTCATGTTTGTGTTTGTTTGGGTAGGATTTCCATCGCTTAATTGGATCTGATTCCACCTCATTCTCACTTGCAAATTATTCGGGGAATGATTTTCCATATACCTTTTGTGGGTCAGGCATATGGTACACTTTCTTCAAATCTTGAGTTGTAAAAGACCCGATGATTGTTTTTCTTGAAGTCAAGAATGTCCTATCGGCGATATTGATGTTCTCAATTATCCATTTCACCATATTGGTATAAGGAAGGATCTTGGGTCGAGCAGCGATCCTGTGAAGAAAAGAGTTGGTGGCTTCATAGTTGGAGGCTTTAGAAGATGAAGTAGCATCTGTTGTCACCACTCTCTGAATTACCTTAGGTCCTTCACTTTCAAGAAATTGATACATAGATTCCCATGAGGATGTTCCATTGTCTATCATGCACATAGTGTCCGAGAAAAGTGGGGGAATTTCTGTTACTTCAGAAGAAGATGTGGGTTGCAAAGCTTCCATGGCTTTCTTTCCTTTCTTTGCTTTGGTTATTCTGTTACATTGTTGCTTCTCAGGTTTAACTTGCAATTGGAAACAAAGAGGAATGAATAAAAACATGTTTGAAATTTGGAAGCGTTTGGACATACAAAGTTTGAAATGATGGAGAATATAGTTTAAATGCGAAAAATCTGAAATATCTATATACATTCCATCAAATCACCTTGGGGCTTTAAATCATAAATACTATTAGAAGTCCTTAGTAACCGAAATCATGGCTTCACGTGATAATTTATTATTCCATTAGTAGATCATATCGCAAAAAACTTTCAAACGATAATCTTAAACGTGTCTCAATTTGTTTTCCCTATATGTGATTGTGATACCGTTATATCGATGGTTTGGGTATCGAAAATCCATGATGCGATGATCGTAATATCATAATTAGGGGTTCAGAACATAGGACAATGGAAATGACAAAAGCCTTTTGTGATTGCGAAATCACGAAGAATAATGTGGCAGTGGAGGGCCCAAGTGATGACTTAGTATTATTTTTTAACGCGCTTTTCCTTTGTTTTATTCATTCTTATGATCTTATTAAAGTCGCAGTTTAATAAAGAGCTTTATTGCAATCGGAAGATCAGAAGTGAATGGAGCAGCCTTCATTTTTCTAATTCTGATTCATCGAGACACCACATATTTATATGGTTGGGTTAATTGTTATATCGGGTTCAGAAGATTTATCGCATATCGCAATTGGATAGGTCCTCATTGCTTTTATATCATGCTCGTTCTAAGTTTTGTGATGCAGGTAAGCTCTGATATAGAGCGGATATGTTAACAATACTTAAGCCTTTTAAAGCTTAAGTATGTTTTTGTTCTCGAGGGCTATATGCATTGGGATATGTGATTTGCAATATATTTTATCCAATTGCATAATTTCAAAAGGATAAAATGGGAAGTTACTCATTAGGACTTGCGAAGTGTGATAACATTGGGATTTGTTTAAGGCAGGCTCATTCAAGTTGTTTGGGCCAATGAAATTTGGATTTTTATTCAAATAAACTCAAATTTGTCCTTTTAAAACACTAAAATGTTTTATTTTTCTATGTTTTAAAAATTTAAAGGGTCCCCATTATTTATATAATAATTTCCTAAGAGATTTATATATAAATAAATGGGGGGTTGTTGAATAGCACAACAATTGGAGATTCACTAGAAAAACCAATTATATTTGACTTAGAATAATGAAATTTCTAAAACTTTACTAAGTAAAAATAATTCATGAAAGGAAAACTATTTTCAAAATATTTAAATAAGTAAAATTACTCTGAATATAAAAAACTCACCTAATCATAATTCCTTTTAAATCCTCTTATAGATTAAAATAACTTTTTATTTTTCTTTTTTTATATCAGTCCTTAATTGGTTGTAAAGATAAAGTAGGGGACTTCTACAACTTAGCCTTTTAGTATACTCATTTGTCATAGGTAGAGCCATTGTTACCAGCAAGTGTTCATAGCCTCGATAGGGTTACCTTTTAACCATCAATGATTCAGAATCCCATCCATTCAAGAGTGCAATATTTAGAGATAATTGCAAAAGTATATGTATATTTCATTTTTTATTTACTTTTCTTTTGATAATTTTTTAGCAACACCTAAAAGCCATTGTCCTAATTTGGTAACTAGAAAGTGACAATGCCATTCACTGGTTGTAATTGAACTGAACAAGCTGGCTCATGATGAGACCCCTTGTCTTATAATTAAAATAATCATAAGCCATTACCCTGGTTTGATATTCAGTATTGGTAATGTCAGTCTATCATTTCCCTATGATCATGGTAAGCAGGCTTGTGATGAGACCCCTTATATTTTAATTTTAATATATTTTTGAATCAAACTCTAAGAATGTTAAAGTTAATGGATGGGGAGAATAATTGACTACTTAAGAGTTTTGCATGACAATTT
Source organism: Pinus tabuliformis (assembly GCA_031772625.1). NCBI lineage: Eukaryota > Viridiplantae > Streptophyta > Pinopsida > Pinales > Pinaceae > Pinus > Pinus tabuliformis. The sequence goes on from CM062804.1 coordinate 607,758,262, forward strand.
TAGAGTTAGAGATGCTTAGCTGTAAATAGTCTTTACTTTGTTAAAGATAACCTTTCTTGACTGATAATAGAATAAAAGGATTTTATAAAGTTTGAGGCTTCAAAGAATTTACAACTTCAATGGAAAAATAAAATTTCGGAGTTTTATGACACTTATCTAATTTTCAAAGTTGTAATCACTTCCTTAAGAATTCCTACTTTATAAAATGAAAGATCATAAAATGTTTTTAAGAGATTCTAATGTAAAGCCAAAAGTATGCTATTTAACATTATTTTCTAACAGAACTAAAAATGTAAATGCGATAATGTTATAGTAGAAGATATTATCTTCTAAGAAAATATTTTTTTCAAAATAAACCCATTAACAGGAAGAGAATCTCTCTTTCCTGATAAATCTTACAATATGAATGTTGATGGGCCTATTTGTTCAGCAATTTGAAATGGTCCAAGCCACATTTTCTAGAATTTAGTATGCTTTCCTTTTTCCTCATGTGCCTTGTCCCATTTAAGGACAAGATCTCCAATTTGAAAATATTTTGGGGTAACAAAACTTGCATCAAAAGAATATTTGACTATCTGTTGATGGTGAGCATGTGTAAGCTTGGCTTTTTCTCTTTCTTCTTCTAATTTATGGATTTGAGACAGTCTTAACTGTAAAGAAGAAGAAGGTGTTTCTTCTACAAATTGGACTAGGGCTAATGAGGGAAGGGCTGAGTTTGAAGTAATGACAGATTCTTTCCCATATACTAGATTGAAGGGAGAAGTGCCTATTCAGGCCTTCTGGGTTATTTGATCTGCCTATAGAGAAAATGTCAAATATTTGTGCCAATTCTTTTGGCTCTAATCAACATTTCTTTTAATAATTCTTATGAGGTGTTTATTGGTTGATTCTACTAGACTATTTCCCTGAGTATAGTAGTTAGCAGACTATTTAAGTTTAAAACCCCTCTTAAGTGCAAATTAGTCATATTATTTCTTGAAAAGTAAGATGCATTATCAAACATAAGTGCAGTTGGTAAGCCAAAACTAGTAATAATGAACTGATCAATGAATTCAATGATGGCATCAGAATTGGATACCTTTAGTGGAATTGCTTCCACCCACTTAGTAAAATAGTATGTAGCTATAAGGATATACTTATGTTGCTTTGAAGAATGAGGAACAATATCACCTATAATGTCCAACCCCCATTATCCAAAAGGTTGTTCAATGTTGATTGGTTATAGAGGTAAGGCTGGTTTTCGTTGCCTTCTAATAGCAGTCTAGCATATCTTGCATTTCCTTACATATTCATGTGTAGCTTTGAACAAAGTTGGCCAATAGTACCCAGCATGTAAGATTTTATGTGTAGTGGTATCTCCTCCAAAATGTCCACCAGTTGATCCAAGGTGGAGTTCCTGTAAAACCTTGTGTGCTTCAGACTTTTCTAGGCATCTTAATAATACAAAATCATAATTTCTCCTGAATAACACATCATCAATGATCTCATATCGATTGTTTTAATATTAAATCCCTTTTCCTTTTGTGAATGAGTTCAGGGGGAGAATATCCGTTTTTTAAATAGAAAATAAGATCAGCATATTGGGACTCTGAGTCATTTAGGCTTACCTCAGATATGTGTACAGTATTACTTGATTCCTCATCAGCTGGTAGATTGGAAGCTCTTATAAGCAATCTGTAAAAACCTTGCCCTGTGACAATTTTATTTGGTTTAATGTCAATATCATATTCTTTCAGGGTTGTTACCCAATTTTCTCTCTTTTCTCATAATTCCCTTTGCATAAGCAATTGTCTCACTGCTGAGAATGAGACTATTACTTTAGTGTGTGTTTTTAGGAGAAAAGGCCTGAAGTGCTTTACAAATTTAAAAACAGCAAAATCTTGCTTCCCCACCTCTAAATAGTTTAGTTCAACACCTTGAAAATTAGAACTAAATAAAAAGATGAGTGCTTCAATTTGTTGATCATTAAGTTGTGTTAGAACAACAACATAAGATGTTTGAGAAGCGAAAGTGTACAAAATGAAATGATTAGAAAAGATTGGAGTAGTTAAAGAGGGATAATTTATAATGTCTTGCTTGAATTAATCAAAAGCTTCCCTTTCATCACGTCCCCACTTAAATACTGGATTTTTCTTAATCATGGTTTGCAATGGTAAAACAATTTGGGAAAAGTCACGGACAAATCTCTTAACAAAATTTATCTGACCTAGAAAGGACTACATGGATTTTTTATTCTTAGGGAAGGGAATATCATAAATTTATTTTATTCTATTAGGATCAATACGAATTCCCTTTTTGGATACAATAAACCCTAAAGGATTTCCTTCATTTAGAGCGAAATAAGATTTCTTTGGATTTAATGAAATTCCATACTTCTTGCAACGTTCAAAGATCTGTTTCAAGTCATGAAAATGGTTGCTTCTCTTCTTGGAGTAAATAGTTATGTCATCCAAGTAAACAACAATATTTTTGTTTATCAGACCCTTGAAAGCTATGTCCATGGCTCTTTGGAAGGTTTCCCCTGTGTTTATTAAACCAAAAGGCATTTTTTGGTAGGCATAGGTTCCCCATTTAGTCCTAAACATAGTCTTTAACCTATCATCTGGGTGGACCAAGATTTGGTTATACCCTAAAAAACCATCAAGGAAAGACATTAGTTTGAAACCAGCTACTAAATGCAGTATTTGTTCCATGGTCGATAATCGGAAATTGTCCTTTTGACAAGCTTTATTGAGATTTCTAAAATCTATGCAAATACGAATATCACCATTTTTCTTCTTGACAAGTACTAAGTTTGAAACCCATTTTGAATGCCTAACAGGAAAGATAATCTTGGATTTAAGGATTTTATTCAGCTCAGACTTGATTTGGCTTTCTAGATTGGGGTGAATTTTCCTTAATTTCTGTTGTACTGGTTTGTCATTGGATATCATGGGAATAGTGTGTTGTATGATGGAGGTATCATATGTTTTAATATCGTTGTAGCTCCAAGAAAATATACCTTTATACTTTTTTAATAAATGAATGAAGGCTAATCTCTCATTAGGTGAGAGACCAAGTCCTAAATTGATGTTTTGGGGTTTGAGATCAGTTCCAAGGTTTACTAGTTCAAACCTTAAGGTTGAACTTTGGAGTTTAGAATTAGTAACCTTCTTAAATTTGTATTTTAGATCATAAAGATCTTCAAGTTTCACCACATATTTAGGTATGGGATTTTCATTGGATTTATGCTTCAACTAATTGTTATGTCCATTTTCATCAATTATATGATCATCATATGATCCTTCAGATGTTAAAATTCTTAGGATATGTTCATCATTATTAAACACTCGCCAATTTGTGACATTATAGAGAATCGATGGTTGAAAAATTAATTCTATAGAAAACCTATCTAGACTGTAGTCTTCTGATGGTATAATCTCGGATGCTATATTAGCCAGATGGTCGGTACTTGCATTTTGAAGTCTAGGAATAGGAGAAATGTTGAATGCTAAAATTGTGAAGTAAGATCCTGAACTAATGATTGATAATGTTTTAAATGTCCAGAGAGAAAATTAATGGTGTTTCTCGCTTGTTTGATAACAATTTTAGAATCTCCAAATACTTGAAGATATTTGATATCAACACCTATTGTTTTATACAAACCCTAGATCAGTGCCTCATATTCAGCAGTATTGTTTGTGCATTCAAATTCCAACCTACATGCTAGAATTGTTTTTTCTCATTATGGAATAATTAATATACAATCGGCTCCTGCACCATCATTGGATTTAGATCCATCAAAATATAATGTCCAAAATAAAGATTTAACTAATGGTTTATCTATAATATTTATACATTTGGAAGAATTTGTTTGTGAAAAGTTCTCAATCTAAGAAGTAACAGAGTTATCCAAAAAAGGTGACTTCTATGCATTGAAATTTCCTAAAAATGCCTCAGCACAGTAGTTTCCAATGATGTTATTGTTAAAAGCTACTAGTTCATTTTCATCTTCAAAATCAGTTGTTGTATACTTCAAATGTTTTTTCTCGATCAATTCTTATTTGATTTGGCTTTCCATTGTAAGGGAGACACATATGAGACCAATCTATTGCAAAATAACCATGATATTTCGCAGACCAATCTTTGCTAAGAATTAAACCATAAAATTCAAGAATATCAACAACTAATATGTCAATTACTTGATAAATTTTTTTATTAGAATAAAGTCTAATGCTGATTGAATTCATTTCCCCTAAAACCTCGACTTTTGTTCTATCAAGTTAGACAATGTGAACTGCAGACTTTTGGGGTGAGACATTTAATTTCATGCAGATTGATCTTGGCATTATGTTTGAAGAGGCCCTTGAGTCTATTAAGAAGTTGTGCAGATTTTTATTAAATATTTCATAAGTCAAGAGGAAAGAGGGAGTGTGTGAGTTATATCTATCACCAATTAAGATAGAATCAATAGAATCAACCTTGTTTTATGAATCATTAGGAGGCTTACCGATTCCTCTAGAAGCTTTAGATATAACAACAACAGGAAGATGAGAAGCAGGAACTGCATTCAATTCTTTGAGTAAAATATTATGTTGATGTTTAAGCTTACTGAGCTCATGAAGAGAGATATTTTCTCTAGATTTCTTCATGTCCTCCACTATGTTATATTCCATAGTGTCTACAACTACCAAGGTTTTGGATGAGGATAGAGGATTGGATGAGGATGGGGTTAGTTGAGGAGATGTAGAAGAAGAATTTTTACTGACCACTTTATCCTTGGTACAAGAGGTTGAAGGATTTTGATTTTGGGTTTATTGTACAGAATCAGTAGGGCCTTTACTCCTAGTGCTAACAGGTAAAGCTTCTTACTCATCTTCATTATCAGAAGTAGGTAGGGTAAAATCCCACATCCCATGTACTTCTAGCAATTCTTCATCTTTAGATTCATCAACAAATAATGATGTTTCTTCATCATATTCATCCGAATCAAGCTCATCGTTAGATATTGTATTTGGAGGTTGAGGATTAGATGTCTAATTTATCTTCAAGGATCTAAAAGGGTTGTTAGAAGAGGACTCAACTACCTATTTCTTAATTTATACCATCTCATTTGACATGGTTTTAAGGAATTTTTGTAAGCCTTTAATTTTGAAGGGATCCTTAGGAGCTTTCTTCTTTGATTCATCTTTAAATGTAACCTTTTTCGTGTTTCTTTCTTCCTGGGCAGTCTTATTTTCTACTGCAATTATTCTATTTTCTACAGACAGAGATTCTTTCATGTTTTCTACTAAAGTAGCCTTATTAGCTTTATCCACAAAAATTTCTATATTGGAAGGAAGAGAGGAAATATACAATTTGATCTATACATCAACACCAGGGCTTGATGTAACTGGGATTTTGTTTAGAAATTTATTAAATGTGGAATTAAAATCTTTGATCTTCTCACCAATTTTTATTTTAAATTAGAAAGATCATTAATAATGGATGACGTTGTCTGATCATCACCAAATTTAGTTAAAAATTGTTCTTCAAACATGTACCAATTAGTAATAGACCCTGGTGGTAATGAAAAATACCATGAACTTGCCAATCCTTGAAGAGTGTAAGGAAACAATCTTACTACACAGTCTTCTTCAACTACTCCATTAATATTAATGGCTAACATATAATTGTGGAGATGCTCTTCAATAGGTAATCCATCATCAGGATTAAATTTTGGTAGCCATCTTTCAGGATGTTTAGGTAGATCATGGAGAGATGCTGGCATTTGCACAGCTCTAGAATTTGCCCATGGTCTAACTGGCGGTGGGGGTGGGTTTTGTTGTCTTCCTGACATTATTGGAGTTTTGGAAGAGGTGGATGTTGAGGGTGATTGTGTGGAAGAAGAGGAAGGTTGTGTATTAGTGCTAGATTAACTAGCACTATTACTTTTAGAAGCAACGGTATTAACAGGATTGATGGGAGGGAATGAAGGAATTTGTGGAGGTGAGTTTGAGAAAATCTCACTAGTGGATGTTTGTGACTCAGATTTCTTAGTCTTTTTCCAGAAAGAAGGAAGAGGAAACTCAAATGGAGGAACCCCAAGCTTCTCTCTTTGAGAACGAGTTAAAATCCAAGTGGGTTGTAAAATAGAGGCTACACTTCCTTCAGAAGTTTCAGATGGCATAGGCTTTTCTGCCAAAATAGAAATTTCTCCCAATTTCTTTATTAAATTCTGGACTTCAGGTGATTCTGGATTATAATCTGAAGAGGGTACTTCAGGAAATGTGCTAGGAGATTTAGGAGGTGATTGCTCAACTTATGATCTAGAAATAGGAGTTTTGGATGAAGATCTAGAAGTTGGGGGTGATCTTGAGGGGGAGTGACTCTTGGAATGGATTTTTAATTTAGATTGAGTTATTTTTTCCATTCATAGTTGGAGGCCCTCCTTCTAGTGCCAAAATGTTGATGCCTTGAAATTCGCTACAACAACATGGGGGATAACCACTCAGTCAGGGACTTGAATACCGTCCCTTTTCCATTTGGAATAGTGGCTCCGACTCAATATAATGGGACCAATTTCCCAATAAAATGTTATATAATGGATAGAGTGTTTATAACAAAAACTAAGTGTTAGATGGGAGTGATTTATAAGCTGAAATACATGTATAATCTATCTATTACCCAGGGTTACTTTCCTATTTGTATGTGATCTAAAATAATTGTCCTTAGTGCATGATAATAAAGATTAATCAAACACTTGCATAAATAAAAATCATTTAAGATAATTATTTTGATTAAATAGTTAATCAAAATAATTGACGAAACTCATATCACAGTCAAATAATGTAAACAAATCGTTTATATATGTATTAAAGATGACAATTCTAGCATTTTCAGAAATGAATTATGCAGAACTGTGTTAGAAAAGATACATATAATAAACAATATAAAGATGAATGGTTATCAATTCATATGTTAGTGTTAGTCTTGTTAGCGTGTCACCTGGATCACAAAATTTCTTTTACCATGATCTTTTCAGGCCTTCATCTTCAATTTTTTCTGTTACTAGGTTTACATAGCAAATTTGGTCATTGCATGGTCAGTGCAAGATGGAGTCATTGTCTGAAATTTCACTCATGCTGGTTGCTTGTCATATACCATGAAAATTGGTCAACTCATCATCATTCCATTAGGTCTTAAGTCATCCATTAGGTCATAAGGGTCCCCAAGGTCCACCATTTCCATAAAAAATTAGAAATAATTCAAACATGACAAAGCAAAGAGTTCAAGAAATGAAACATGGTTTATTCACATTTTCATGACATCAAAAGTTTCAGGAGAAGAAAGCACCAGCACTCAGGATATGCAAAAAGCACATTTGGAATGGTATAGGTAAAATCTTCCTTCAAAAAGTGAAATCAGCTCATAAAGGAGGATTAGTTTCTTTTCTCTTCTTGGAAAAGTGAAGAAATTACCCCTATATAAACCCAAAAAGACTCAAAACCTTTTATTCATATCTCATTCACTCTTCATCATCGAGCTCACTCGCCTAAAAAAGAAAAAAATCCCTTTACCTTGGAGAATTTGGCCAAAAATTGAAGGCACTGTGCGTAGATACATTGTGTTGTGCTTTGGAGGTAGGCGTTGCGCATAGGTGAATTGCGCTGCACGTAGGAGAACTGTGCTGCACACAGGACAGAGTGCCCGAAACTCACCCAAATTTTCCCAAAATTCAAATTTTTTGCTTTCAAACTTGGTCAAATTGCTTTCTAAGGTTGAGGAACAAGTAAGTACATTATTTCCCTCTATTTTTCTTTCCCATTTACATTCCATGTTGATAATTTCTCAAGCTAGGGTTTGTAACAAAAATTTCCATGGGAAAGGCTAGGGTAGAAATGGTCATCATAGTTTTCATCATCTAAACATGTAAAATGACATTCTACACCTGCACACATGTATGATGAATCATTTTGACCAGTCCATCCACCTCCAAACCAAGTTTAAACACTAAAAAAACAAAACCCTAGCTCATTCCTAGAGTTATTTTGGTCAAATCACATCATAAACCTTCATGATCTCACTTACAAGCAGCCAAATTTGTTCACTACTTTCCTCACTCATTTCCATCAGTTTCTCAAACCCATCTCATCTTTCACAAAACCCCTCCCATCATTTTGTCAAAATCCCTCACATATCACTTCATTTTCATACTCACCTCACATCTATTTTCACTTCTTGCTGCTAGGATTTTGTGTCATCATGGAGATTGATTCTTCACCAAAGAGAAAGAGACAACACAAAGGAGGGAGGATTCTCAGATATGAACCATTAGATTGCAATCAGATCAACTCCTATCCTTTCATCAAACAATGCTTTGAAGATGTTCATTGTTTGGAATTTTGCAAAAGAGTAAGTGAAGCAGGGTTTTATGAGCAGCTGACAGATTGGGTAGCTACATACTTGAAAGGGGAGAGTGTTTTCATTTCTGGTATTGAGTTTATCTTTTCAATGGCATCCATCTCACTAGTAACTGGCCTATGACAATGGCGAATACTGGTTCAAGGGAATGAGTCTAGATCTTGAAAACTACAAGCCCTTCTTAAATACTCCATACAGAGACACACATACTCACCTTATGCCTTTCAGATATTTTCTTGAGAAGTATGCTCCTTTAATGAAGACCATCATGAGGTTCTTTATCTGTGAAGGTAGATTCGCAAGGCTGTATGCATACCACATTCGCCTCTTGATGCACTTCACATCTCAAAAGCCACTCAACATGTGAAATTACTTGTTCGGGAGTATTTCAAAAATGTCTGAGAAGATACAGTTGAAAGACAAAGAGCACTCTCCAAGCTTGTTCCATCACAATCTCATCAAAACAATTGGCCTTCATCAGTTGGAAGAGAGGGGTATGGTTTGGGAAGCCTTCTTAGAAACAACTCTAAAATGGCATGAGGAAAATGCAGGATCTCAGCCCACAAGCGCACCAAAAAAACAAACAGAGATGGGATCATCTAGCAAACCAACAGAGAAGATTCAGCTACCTAGGCTAGAGGTCACCAAAGTGTATAAGAAAGGGCAGATGCTTGTGTTTTCTTCTCACAAAGAGAAAGGGGCTGAGCCTTCTTCATCGACAAAGCAGGCATCGATAGCAAAGGACAAAAAGACAGTTGAGCATGAATTAGAGATTATTGATTTAGAAGAGGAAGATGAGACTTCAATCATGAAGTAGACTATCAGGGACAAGGACTACCAAATCAAGGAGCTAGAAATAAACATGGAAAGAGCAAAGTTCATTATATCATTCCTTGAACAAGAAAACAGTCAACTCAAGGAAAAAGAGTTGATCTTAGAAAAGGAAAAAGCCAATTTATTGTAGTAGGTTGGAAAAGGTAAGGAGATTATAGAATCAAGTGAGCCTGAAGGATCAAAAGGTACATGAAAGAGGAAAAGACCAAGAACCAAAGGTCTCAAGGAAGCTTTGCAAGAGGAAGAAAAACAAATATTGCTCAATGAAGACCTAGACCTAGAAGAAAGGATCGCCCTAGAGGTACATAAAGACAAATAATATTGGCTCAACAGGGTGAATGAACACTTGTAAAAGCTCTTGGAGAAGGAAAACAGAGATAATCAAATGCTCAGACACATGGCGCATCATTATCAAGCTCAAAATATGATCGCCAATGTCAAAGTGAAACAACTCAAAAACAAGCTCAAGGAGACCAAAAAATAGTAAAAGGATGAGGGAAACTTGGAGATGCTTGCTAAAGCATCCATGAAGCTATAACAAACTCATTTTTACACCTTCCCTCCAATTTTGAGCTAATTCTGAGCATTTTGTGTTTTTGGGCAAATTTTGATCTAAATTAAAAAATTTGGCCTTTCCAAAAGCGTTGTGCTTTTTCCTCAGGCATCCATTTGAGGAAAGGTTTATATTTTTAGAAAAGTCTTGGAATCTTCTAAAAACCCTTTTGCCCAAATTTCGTAGACGTGGCTTAGTTTGGGAGAAAAAGGCAAAAAAGTGGCAAAAAACTAGCATTCTGGACCATTTTTTGATAAGCACTACGCTTCTGGAGTGACCTTGGAAGAATGGATTTTTTAAGGTCTTCCCGTGCTCCAAATTCAGAAATTCAAACTGTTATGGAAACTAGACTTGAAGGGCTAGTTGAATGTTCTCTCAGATTTGCATTTTGACCCCTAGAAGGCACTTGAAAATTAGCTCAAAGTTGGTGTTGTGCTTCTGCACTTTCTAGTCTGACTTGGTCAAAGTCAAGATTCTCTATGTAATGGCACAATATTCTCATAGATTTTTTTTGATGTTCATTAGGCCTTATAAAAGAAGAAAAGTCCTAATCAAACTCTTCATGAGGTGTTTGAGTTGCACCCTCTCACTCTCACCTGTTGGTTGAGAGAATCTTGGAGTCAATTCCTCCACCAAGGAATTCGACGAATGAAGGTGGGAAAGTGGTCTAGGAGAGTCTATAAGTACTATTTCGCCTCAGGAGAAGAGGGTTGAACTTTTTTTAAAGGAGGCTTGCATTGTAATCATCTTTTAGCTAATACAGACACAAGTTGTAGTTATTTTCAAGGAACTCTAGCCCAGTGAGTTCATGGTGCTTGTACTTCATTCTTTTGTTTTCTCATGGTCTAAACATCTTTATCTACATTATATCTCTTCTTTCTATGAATGCCTTGTGATAAAATACTCAGAATTCTTGTTTTACAAGCTCTGTTATCTAGTTTTCATGGTTATGTGTTTTGTCTTCCTAAGCTAATGAAATCATGTTTATTTATGCTCATTAGTTTCTTCCACATTATATCCTCTATACTACACTGAAAAATACTCAAATTACACCATGGCTTCTGGAATCTAGCTCCTTCTTATGCTTGCTCCTGTATTCCCATAGCCTAGACCTACTTGTGGCTCCAAACCCTAAGTTCAACAAACCCTTTAAAAACCAAATTTTCACAAACAACTACTTATATCTAGTCTAAAATCCATTTGCTTTAAATTCATATCACTGATAAAAGACTTAGAGATATCCCTCTCATGCTCAGTAGGGCTAGCTACTGAGCTGAAGTGGTTTGAGGTTTTCAGCCTAGGAGATTGTAAGGACTAACATTTTTGGCGACATTGCCGGGGAACGATTGTTAAATTATCCCTGGGAAAACTCTTCAGAGCTTTCAAGAACTGGTCTTGTACCTCTCATTTTCCAGTATCTGAAGATAGGACGAATTCATAAATCTCATCAGTTTTGGGTGTATACATTCTAGCTTCCAAAAGGCATACCAGGTCAAATCCTGATCCGAGTCCACCCTTTATTGTTGAAAACCCTGAAAGAATGCTAAGAAAACTTAAACTACCTATCACTCAAAGTGAAGTTCAAAAAATTAAAAGAACAACTTCTCTGCCTAAAAACCTATTCGCCTTTGAGCAAATTCCATTCGAAGAGCAGGTAGAATTATCACTTACAAGGTCTAAGTATGACTCCTACATCTCTGATACAACACTAGAACCTTTAAAGGTTGAAACTCACTCTCTTTCTTCAGAATCTTTGTCTGCTAAGACTGATCATGAATTGTGGTTAAACTTTGATAAGCTTCAAAGCCTTGTTGACTAACTCCAAATCACAACCGAAAAATCTTTTGTTCAATACCAACTTGAATACGTAGCCACATCTTCATCCTCTTTTACACCTCCAAGCTCATCTACCACATCTCCTAAAGCTTCAGTTTCATCATCTTTCTTGCCTCCTCCGTTCATTCCATCCTTGCCTCTACAACCCATTTTAGTAGTTCCATCATCCTCATCACAACCTGTACTTACACAACCCATTGTAACACCTTCACTTACACAACCCATTGTAACACCTTCATTTCCTCCAGCAGTCATGGCAATATTTGTGCCTCTTTTACTGCCTGCTCAACTTATTGCTTTGCCTCAAAAATATGGTCAAAGACTTCCTTTGTTTGATGGAAGTGCAGAAATTACAGCTAAGCAACATGTTGACAAGTTAATAGACTTCATTGATTTATAAGAAATTGATGAGGAGAATGCTAAAATGAGGATTATCACTCAGAGTTCCTCTGGAGATGTTAAGAAATGGTTTCAAAATTTGGCTGCAAATTCCATTAATAGTTCTCAAAGATTGACTGAATTATTTCTAGCTAGTTGACAAGAGAAGAAAAATCGATTACAGATATTGGCTAAATATAATTCAATGAAACAGTTCAAGAATTCACATCAAGATTTAATACAGTGTACAATTCTATACCTGATGATATGAAACCTCCTCCTGGTTTGGCTCTTCTTCATTATCCTGATGCTTTCGATAGATATGGCCCATCAACTCAGAGAAAGAGACCCAACTACCCTTGAGGAGATGCAGCGGAATGCAATCAGTGTTGAAGCCAATTTGCTTATTAAGAAGTCAAAATCAAATCCAGAAAGGCGGAAAAGAGAGTTGTTTTCATAGAAGAACCTGCATCATCTTCTAATGCAAAGCTTGATAGCCTGATAAAAACTATGGAAAGGATGATGGATAAAATATCCGTAACTGATTGAAAAGCTGAACCATCAGTGAGGAATCCTAACTTTCGTAGACAATAGCAACAGCAGTTCAAAAATCGACAGAGAGAGCAGCAAAATCAAGATCCTCAAGGTCAAGTGAAAGCTTCATTTCAGCAAAACTATACTGAAGGTCAGGAAGAAGATGAAGAAGAAATTGTAGAAGAAAACCACTTCTTTCAAGAAGATGAACTGCCTACTTTTCTAACAGAAGAAGATCAATTTTCTGAAGACTCTTTTATACCATATGACCAACAATTTGTGCTTGCAAGTAAAGATATGTGGGATGATAGGATTGAAGAGTACCAGAGAGGATATCAGAATTCCCTCAGTCATCTCCAAAAGAAGTACAGTTTAAGAAACAGAAATGTGCCTGTTACTATAATTCAGAAAAGACAAAATTTTCAAAAGGACGCACCAAGCAAAGAAACCCCTCCTACAGGCTAGAATAAAGACAAAGCTATTGTCACACAGAATCGGGATAGAACTAATGAAGCCTCCACTAGCAATGTGAAGAAGGAAAAAGAAATGCAAACTGAAAGCCAAAAGAAGGAAACTCAAGCTAAAAGCCAAACAAAAAGGAAGGACATCGCTTCAAAAGAGGTAGAAAAGCAATCCAATCTTTTTAGTTTGGAAAACGAATTTTCTAAATTAAAGATAGCCACTCCCCTCACTGAATTGGTAAGGAATGAAAAATACAATTTTCAGATTGCAAAAATGCTTAGGGTTGATCAAATGTCTGATACAGTCAATGTAGCTGATGATGAGCCAGCCATCCTTTTTGGTCCAGCCTTAGAAGGAGCTCCTAAAGATAGTGAAATTCCTCCTTTTTATCTCAGTCTTAAAATTCATGACCTTATCCTTCATAATGCTATGCTAGATTATGGCACCTCTCATAATTTGATGCCTAAATCCATCATGGATAAACTAGGATTGAGCATCACCCGACCTTCCCATGATCTTTATTCTTTTGATTCTGGAAGAGTGAAATGCCTTGGCCTTATTAAAGACTTGGTATTGTCCTTAGACCAAATCCCAGCCACAAATGTACTTATGGATGTTGTAGTGGCTGATATTCCTCCTAGGTTTGGCATGTTACTTTCAAGATCTTGGGGAGCAAAATGAAAGGGCACTCTGCAGCTTGACTTTTCATACGCCACTATCCCTATTTTTGGACAGCTTCAGAAACTTTATAGAGAAAAGAAGATGAAATTTATGATCAGTAGTAAGGAAAATCCAGTCAATCATCCTATACATGTTGTTCATACTGATCTTGACTCTTTCATTATGTTTAGTGATATGGATTCTGTTGATGATGAAATTCAGTTAGTAGAAATTTTAGAAGTTCCCAACCTAATGGGCAGCATACATGAAACTATCACAGCAGAAAGTAAAGAGGTTGGTGGGGAATCTAGACAGCCTGCAAATCCTATTGAGGAGATTCAAAGAATAGTGCAAAAAACAGAAAGTTCTGAGCTAGCCATTCAAGATCCTAAAAATCAAGAAATTCAGTCTTTAGAAATTCTTTTTCCAAATGAAGAAAATGGTCTTTGGACCATGGAGTTTGATGGTGCATCAGGAAGAGAAGCAGCAGGAATTGGTGTTTGGATACTTGGGCCATTACATCAGACAAACAAAATCCCTTCGAATGTGAGAATGAGTTCTTACCAGCTGGCATTTGAATGTTCAAATAATGAGGCAGAATATGAGGAATTGATTACTAGCCTCAAAATTCTGAAAAAATTGGGAGCAAAAAAGATTTCAGTTTATGGTGACTCCGAGTTAGTGATCAAGCAAGTCAAATGGGAATACCAGGACAAACACCAAAGAATGAGAGTTTATCACAATGTTGTACTTGATATTCTCAAAAATTTTCCAGAATATACATTATCTCTTATTCCTAGAACTCAAAATCTCATAGCTAATTCACTTGCCACTGCAGCCAGTATGGTGAAAATTCCTTTTCATTCTAATCATAAATACTCCATCCATGTTAAGCATCACCCAGCTGTTCCAGATAACATGAGGTTTTGGCAAGTATTTGGTGATGATAAGCAAATAAATAATTTTCTGCAGTTGGAAGGAGAGTTTCAGAATTCTCACATTGATGATGTATACAATTTTGATGATTCCCACACTCATTCAGCTGACACTGAAGTATTACAGCTCAAGGAAAACAACATTCCAAGAGGCTTAGTGCCTTTGGAAGAGTTATTTGACAAGGATGATATCGCCAAGAAGCCCACCATGGTTCCTATTGAAAAGGGAGTAGAAGATGTTAACGTTGGCACGGCTGAGAATCCTAAATTGGTCAAACTATCAAAGTCTTTATCTCCTAAAACAAAGGGTAAGTACATGTCTTTAATGAGGGATTTCTCTGATGAATTTGCTTGGGATTACTATGATCTAAAATTTTATGATAAGAGTATCATTCAGCACATCATTCCTATAAATTCGGATCAGAAGCCATTTCGCCAGAAATTGAGAAGAATCAACGCCAAGTTGCTGCCATCAATTGAAAAAGAGGTAAATAGACTTTATAAGTCTAGAATAATTTTTCCCATTCAATTTTCTGAATGGATGTCTAATCTAGTACTTGTGAGGAAAAATACCATGGAAATTCGTCTATGTATTGATTTCAGAAATCTCAATAAGGTGTCCCTTAAATACAACTATCCCCTGCCTAAGATGGATCACATACTTCAAAAGGTGGTGGGATCCTCCAGGATGTCACTACTTGATGGATACTCTGGGTACAATCAAATTCTGGTACACAAAGACAATCAGCTCAATATAGCCTTCACAACGCCATGGGGTACATTCATGTATGCCAAGATGCCTTTTGGGCTGAAAAATGCAGGAGCTACCGTTCAGTGGGCTATGGACATAGCATTTGCAAATGAAAAAGATATATCTCTCATTATCTATCTTGATGACCTAACAGTACTTTCAAAATCTGATGAAGATCACTTGCATCGCTTGAGGACTGTTTTTCAGAAATGTAGAAAGTTTGGCATCTCACTAAACCCAAAGAAGAGCTTGTTCGCTATAGAAGAAGGTAAGCTACTAGGACACATCATCTCTAAATATGGCATCCACATTGATCCTGCTAGAGTGGAGGCTATTCAGCAATTAGACTGCCCTAGGAACAAGAAAGAAATTCAGTCGCTCAATGGGAAAATTAATTTTTTAAGGAGATTTATTCCTAATCTAGCTGAGCACTTGAAAGAAATGACAAATATGTTGAAGAAGGACAGCGAGGTAAAGTTGTCTTTGGATGCTAAGAAATCATTTCATGCGGTAAAATTTGCATTATCTAGTGCTCCTATTCTAATTATCCTAGATTATACCTCATATTTCATCATTTTTTCTTTTGCTTCTGAGCACACATTAGCAGCAGTCCTAATGCAGAAAAAAGATCAGAAAAATGAGCAGCCTATAGCATTCTTCAGTCGCACTATAAGAGATGCAGCATTGAAATACAATATTATTAAAAAACAGGCATTAGCATTAGTAAAAGCCCTCAAGTATTTCTGAGTTTATATTCTACATTCACATACTATTGCTTATGTTCCTACTACAGCGGTGAAAGAAATTCTTGTACAAACAGATCTAGAGGGTAGAAGAGGAAAATGGATTACAGCAATGCTAGAATATGACCTGGAGATAAAACCTACAAATCTCATCAAAGGACAAGGGTTAGCTAAGCTTATGGCGGAATCAAATATACATGCACTAGATATCAATTTGATGGCTGCACTATCAAAAGAATCAGAAGAAAAGGACCCTTTCTTGCAAGTGTCTGATATGTTCATGTCTTCACCTTGGTACTCCGACATTGTCTATGTCCTACAACACTTGAATCCTCCTCCGAAATTTCCCAAAGGTAAAGTTAGATCATTGAAACTCAAAGCTTCAAAATATTTTATTCTGGATGGTGTTTTATTTTGGAAAGATCCTGGAGGTGTGCTGCTGAATTGTTTAATAGAGAATGAAGCTAAAGATATAATGAAAGATTTTCATAAGGGAGATTGTGGAGGTCATCATTTTTGGAAAACTACAACAAACAAGATCTTAAGAGCTGGTTTCTATTGGCCCACCCTCTTTTCTGATACATACAAAACAGTCATGAGCTGCCATGAGTGTCAATTTTTTCAAGGAAAGATGAAACTTCTGCCATTACCACTACAACCAATTTTGATTTCAACTCCTTTCCAGCAGTGGGGCCTTGATTTCATTGGCGAAATCTATCCATCATCTTCAACACAACACAAATGGATATTAACAGCCACCGACTACTTTACAAAGTGGATTGAAGCTATCCCAACCAGGAAAGCTACTGATTCTGTCATCATTCAATTTCTAGAGTCTAATATCCTTTCTAGATTTGGTTGCCCACAGAAAATAATAACATACAATGCTGTTGCTTTCAAATAAAAGAGAATGGTGGATTTTTGTGCTAAATATCATATTGTGTTAGGACATTCCACTACATATCATCCACAAGGGAACGACCTGGCTGAATCTTCAAACAAATATCTGGTCAACATTATCAAGAAGGCCTTGGAGGCAAACAAGAAGAATTGGAATAAAAAACTCATCAATGCTTTGTGGGTGGACAGGGTCAGCACCAAAAAGTCAATAGGTATGTCTCCTTTCCAGCTAGTATATGGAGTTGACACAGTATTTCCTTCATCTCTTGTTGTCCCAGTAATGAAAATCCTACAAGAATTGGATAGTGAAACTAATGACATACAAAGGAGAATAAACCAGATGATTCATTTATAGCAGACAAGAGAGTAAGTTTTTTAGAACACATCCAAACCCCTAGAGAAAATCAAAAAGATTTATGATCGCAAAATGAAGGAGGAAAATTTCAATTTGGGAGATGTAGTCCTTCAGTGGGATGCTAGAAATGAAGACAAAGGCAAACATGGTAAGTTTGAGAACTTATGGAAGGGACCATACAAAATTTCTGCATTCAAAGGAAAGAATGCTTTCTTGTTGGAAGAGATGGATGGAAGAGACTATTCAGGAGGGGCGACCAATGGTAGGCTTCTCAAGCACTACTATGTCTAAAATCTAGAAAAGTCATCATCATTGTACATACCAGTGTGTATTTTACTTCTAGCATTTTAGATAACTGTCATTAGAGTTTGAAGCCCGAAGTGAAGGCCCTAAGGCTCTTTTAGTCAATATTGTTTTCATTTTTTTTAGTTTTTTTGTTAGTCAAAAAATCAGTTTTTATGCATGTTGAATCCATTTCCCAATGAATAAGGCTACTTGGTCTACGATGTTCTTGACACCTCCAAGGAGTTGCCATCCCCAGTTGGAGACAATGTTAGTGTCAGTCTTGTTAGTGTGTCACCTGGATCCAAAAATTGCTTTTACCATGATCTTTTCAGGCTTTCATCATCAAATTTTTGTGTTACTAGGTTTACACAGCAAATTTGGTCATTGCATGGTCAATCCAAGATGGAGTCAGTGTCTGAAATTTCACTCATGCTAGTTGCTTGTCATATACCATGAAAATTGGTCAAGTCATCATCATCATTCCATTAGGTCTTAAGTCATCCATTAGGTCATAAGGGTCCCCAAGGTCCACCATTTCCATAAAAAATCAGAAATAAGTCAAACATGACAAAGCAAAGAGTTCAAGAAATGAAACATGATTTATTCACATTTTCATGACATCAAAAGTTTCAGGAGAAGAAAGCACTAGCACTCGGGAGATGCAAAAAGCACATTTGCAATGGTAAAGAAAAAATCTTCCTTCAAAGAGTGAAATCAGCTCATAAAGGAGGATTAGTTTCTTTTCTCTTTTTGAAAAAGTGAAGAAATTACCCCTATATAAACCCAAAAAGACTCAAAACCTTTTCATTCATCTCTCATTCACTCTTCATCATCGAGCTCACTCGCCTAAAAAATCAAAAAATCCCTTTCCCTAGGAAATTTGGCAAAAAATTGAAGGCGTTGCACATAGATACATTGCGCTGCGCTTTGGAGGCAGGCGTTGCATGTAGGTGAACTGCGCTGCGCTTTGGCACTGCACATAGGAGAACTGCGTTGCGCGTAGGACAGAGTGCCTGAAACTCACCCAAATTTTTCCAAAATTAATTTTTTTTGCTTTCAAACTCGATCAAATTGCTTTTTAAGGTCGAGGAACAAGTAAGTACATTATTTCCCTCTATTTTTTCTTTCCCATTTGCATTCCATGTTGATAATTTCTCAAGCTAGGGTTTTTAGCAAAAATTTCCATGGGAAAGGCTAGGGTAGAAATGGTCATCATAATTTTTCATCTCCTAAACATGTTAAATGAAATTCTACACCTGCGCACATGTATGATGAATCATTTTGACCAGTCCATCCACCTCCAAACCAAGTTTAAACACTAAAAAAACAAAACCCTAGCTCATTCCTAGAGTTATTTTGGTCAAATCACACCATAAACCTTCTTGGTCTCACTTACAAGCAGCCACATTTGTTCACTACTTTCCTCACTCATTTCCATCAGTTTCTCAAACCCATCTCATCTTTCACAAAACCCCTCCCATCATTTTGTCAAAATCCCTCACATATCACTTCATTTTCATACTCACCTCACATCTATTTTCACTTCCTGCTGCTAGGATTTTGTGTCATCATGGAGATTGATTCTTCACCAGAGAGAAAGAGACAACACAAAGGAGGGAGGATTCTCATATATGAACCATCAGATTACAATCAAATCAACTCCTATCCTTTCATCAAACAATGCTTTGAAGATGTTCACTGTTTGGAATTTTGCAAAAGAGTAAGTGAAGCAAGGTTTTATGAGCAGCTGACAGATTGGGTAGCTACACACTTGAAAGGGGAGACTGTTGTCATTGTTGGTATTGAGTTTAGCTTATCAATGGCCTCCATCTCACTAGAAATTTGCCTACCAGATACTGGCGAATATTGGTTCAAGGGAATGAGTCTAGATCTTAAAAACTACAAGCCCTTCTTAAAGGCTCCATACAGAGACACACATACTCACCTTATGACTTTCATATATTTACTTGAGAATTATGCTCCTTTAATGAAGACCATCATGAGGTTCTTTACCTGTGAAGGTAGATTCTCAAGGTTGTATGCATACCACATTCGCCTCTTGATGCACTTCACATCTCAAAAGCCACTCAACATGTGTAATTACTTGTTCAAGAGTATTTCAAAAATGTCTGAGAAGATATAGTTGAAAGACAAAGAGCACTCTCCAAGCTTGTTCCATCACAATCTCATCAAAACCATTGTCCTTCATTAGTTGGCAGAGAGAGGTATGGTTTGGGAAGCGTTCGTAGAAACAGCTCTAAAATGGCATGAGGAAAATGCAGCATCTCAGTCCACAAGCGCACCAAAACAACAAATAGAGATGGGGTCATCTAGTAAACTAGTAGAGAAGATTTAGCTATCTAGGCCAGAGGTCACCAAAGTGTATAAGAAAGGGCAGACGCTTGTGTTTTCTTCTCACAAAGAGAAAGAGGCCGAGCCTTCTTCATCGACAAAGCAGGCATCAGCAACAAAGGACAAAAAGACAATTGAACATGAATTAGAGATTATTGATTTAAAAGAGGAAGATGAGACTTCAATCATGAAGTAGACTATCAGGGACAAGGACTACCAAATCAAGGAGCTGGAAATAAACATGGAAAGAGCAAAGTTCATTATATCATTCCTTGAACAAGAAAATAATCAAATCAAGGCAAAAGAGTTGATCTTAGAAAAGGAAAAAGCCAAGTTATTGCAACAAGTTGGAAAAGGTAAGGAGATTATAGAATCAAGTGAGCCTGAAGGATCAAAAGGTACAAGAAAGAGGAAAATACCAAGAACCAAAGGTATCAAGGAAGCTTTGCAAGAGGAACAGAAATAAATATTGCTCAATGAAGACCTAGACCTAGAAGAAAGGATCACCCTAGAGGTACATCAAGACAAAGAATATTGGCTCAACAGGGTGAATGAACACTTGGAAAAGCTCCTGGAGAAGGCAAATAGAGATAATCAAATTCTCAAACACATGGCGCATCATTATCAAGCTCAAAATATGATCACCAATGTCAAAGTGAAACAACTCAAAAACAAGCTCAAGGAGACAAAAAAAGAGCAAAAGGATGAGGGAAACTTGGAGATGCTGGCTGAAGCATCCATGAAGCTATAAAAAACTCATTTTTACACCTTCCCTCCAATTTTGAGCTAATTCTAAGCATTTTGAGTTTTTGGGCAAATTTTGATCTAAATTCAGAAATTTGGCATCCATTTGAGGAAAGATTTATATTTTTAGAAAGGTCTTGGCATGCTATAAAAACCCATTTTCCTAGATTTTGCAGAGGTGGATTAGCTTGGGAGAAAAAGGCAAACAAATGTCAAAAAACTAGCATTCTGGGCCATTTTTTGACAAGCGCTGCGCTTTTGGAGTGAACTTGGGAGAATGGATTTTCTAAGGTCTTCCCGTGCTCCAAATTTAGAAATTCAAACTGTTCTGGAAACTAGACTTGAAGGGCTAGGTGACTATTCTCTCAGATTTTCATTTTGACCCCTAGAAGGCACTTGAAAATCAGCTCAAAGTTGGCACTGCGCTTCTGCACTTTCTGTGTTTTTAATTGTAAAAATTCACTCTGTAAAATTTCTAGTTTCTAGTCTGACTTGGTCAAAGCCAAGATTCTCTATGTAATGGCACAATTTACAAGGCTACGTGATGTAGGCATGAATAAATGCATATCATAGGTTGTTTTTGATGTTCATTAGGACTCATCAAAGAAGAAAACTCCTAATCAAACTCTTCATGAGGTGTTTGAGTTTCACCTTCTCACTCTCGCCTATTGGTTGAGAGAATCTTGGAGTCAGTTCCTCCATCAAGGAATTCGACTCCTGAAGGTGGGAAAGTGGTCTAGGATATTCTATAAGTACTATTTCACCTCAGGAGAAGAGGGTTGAACTTTTTGTAAAGGAGGCTTGCATTGTAATCATCTTTCAGCTAATACAGACATAGGTTGCAACTATTTTCAAGGAACTCTAGCCCAGTGAGTTCATGGTGCTTGTACTTCATTATTTTTGTTTTTTCATGGTCTAAACATCTTTATCTACATTATATCTCTTCTTTCTATGAATGCCTTGTGATAAAATTCTCAGAATTCTTGTTTTACAAGCTCTTTTATTCGGTTTTCATGGTTATGTGTTTTGTCTTCCTAAGCTAATGAAATCATGTTTATTTATGCTCATTAGTTTCTTCCACATTATATCCTCTATACTACACTGAAAAATACTCAAATTACACCATGGCTTCTGGCATCTAGCTCCTTCTTATGCTTGCTCCTGTATTCCCACAGCCTAGACCTACTTGTGGCTCCAAACCCTAAGTTCAACAAACCCTTTAAAAACCAAATTTTCACAAACAACTACTTATATATAGTCTAAAATCCATTTGCTTTAAATTCATATCACTGATAAAAGACTTAGAGAGATCCCTCTCATGCTCAGTAGGGCTAGCTACTGAGCTGAAGTGGTTTGAGGTTACCCTTGTCGATTTCCTTTTCAGCCTAGGAGATTGTAAGGACTAACATCATAAACAAAACAAAAATACAATGATAAAAGTACCCGATGTATGTTGCTTTTCTCATGAAAGAAACAGTTTTGGTCCGGTCTTTCTCATTAAGATGGTTTCAAAAGTACAAAAGTGCAAGCTTCCAAAGCCTTCTCTACAAAACTTCAAGATCCTGATCCGGTCATTCTACTAAGATAAACTTGAAAGCACAGAAGTCCAAGCTTCCAAAGTCTTTCCTTATAAAATTGGAGGATCCTTTCTTTGCAGACATGAAAGATTTTATATAAAAAAAATAAAGAATAAAAATAGACAATACATAAAAAGCATTGAGGAGGTTGAAACAACTCTCCTTAAATTAAGAGGCAATAGGATAGAAATAGAAGTTGTTGAAATGACAAGCTCATGAATGAAATTGTGTTTATTATTTCATTTTCTCCTTGAGCTCGTAAATATCTAAAATTGGCTTAACTTCAGGGGGTTGACCTATCCTCATGCATAGCTGTCCAGTGTACACTACATCTAAAAGTGTAGGAAGCATATGAGTGGATGAGTCAGCAAGGCAGCGGAGCATTAGCCACTGACTGTGTGGCTTCACAAGATATTTCCAATACATCTCCCAGTCAAGTTTTGTCAACTTTTTAATGCTTCTTCCTTTGCTTTTGAAATTTCCTGCCATTGCCTTTCTAGAACTTTAATATCAGGAATATTACCAGGTGGGCATTCTTGAATCAGGTTGGCATTATGTAGGTTATCATTGATAGTTTCAATGATGTTATTGGCAGCATTGTTTTCCTTGGAGACTGCTCTTTCTACCTATTTCAACTGAATGTCCCAATCAATAAAGATGATTTCCTTGTGAGATTCCTCTATTCTGGGAAAGTCTGCTGCTCTACCTTCTAGTGTATCCTTCCATGTTATAAATCCTGAGATTTTATCATCAATGTCATTGAAAGTCACCCTCAGATCAGATGATTGATTCATCAGTGAATCACTTTTTACACATAGTGGATTGATGATTGATAACTGTTGACAGAATATTGCTTGTTGATGCGATAACAGAGTGTTTAGTTCCAATGCTTCCTTTATAAAGTCTTCCACTTTAGGATTGTCCTTCAGCTGATCAAGTGAAAACTAGAGTTGTCGGATTTGAGTATCCTTAGTACTGATCTCTGCCTGATGTTGGAGCTTTAATTGATCAAAGCTCTGTTGGAGTTGAGACAACTGTGTCTTCACTTGTTGATCAATACTTTGTTTTTCCTCTACCAACTATTGAATTCTTTCTTCCTTTTCCCTGATCAGTTGTCGAACTTCTGCTACTTTATCAATCATAGCAGATGCATAAGCACCTGTAAACTATGACAACTTTGTTAAATTCTTTGAATGATCAGTTTATGTATCCTTCCACACTATGTCCATTGGTGTATCACTGGGAATGATTGTTGATGATTGCTCTATTCTTCTCCTTTTCCTCTGTCTTTTCACTACAACCTGATGTTTGGGACTATAAATACGTCAAGAGGAGGGATTTCTTCCACTTTAAGGACAATTTTGGATGAAGGGAATGTCGGGATGATTTCAATTTCTTTTGTAGTGACAACTTTATCAGAAGCCCTATCAGTAAACGAGCTTTGTCCAGTGTTTTGGGGTGTGTTTAATGTTTTCTCTAGCTCAATATTCTCTACCCCTTCATTTCCTTTAAGTTGTTTATCAAACTGTTTCCAGGCTTCATCCAGTTCATTATTGAAGGGTGTTTTACCAGTATGAATTTATGTGGATTTATCTTCCATTTCAATATATTTAGAAACCTACTCTAAATTTTGTTCTGAATTATGTCCTGAATTCTTCTCTAAATTATTTTCTGAATCCTCCTCTGAACCCTACTCTGAATCTTGCTCTGAACTCTACTCTTCTTGAGAAATCGGTTGAGAAATCCTCAACTGATCCAAATGGATGTTCTGCAGTCTTTTTTACCTGTATTCTTTGAATTGCGCTAGATTTTCTGGATTAAGTTTCAATGTGGCTAGGTGTTGTACTTGTGAGAACATATCGGCAGATTTAAATAGGTCACCGTAGTCATCATCTTCATGACTAAATTGCATGATTTTTACTTGAGTAGTAACATTATGTGCTACTTTGTTTGGATCAAACTGTCTGCCAGACACAGTAGCAAGATTTAAACATGCTATGTTGTCAATTTCAAGCAAAGCATGCTTGAAATCATGTAGAGAATATACACCACATTCGATAGGGAATGAAGGCCATAGATATTTCTTGGCTTCGTTTAGGGTCTTTGTCAATCCATCTGTTGGAAATAATACTGAGAGGGGGGGTGAATCAGTATTATCAAATTCTTTTAATAAATCTTCCTTATTTGTTCTTTGAATTATTTTTGCATGTCAGTACCATAAAATAATGAGCATGAACAAAGAAAACAGATAGTCACACCAAAGAACACAAGATGTAAGGTGGAAACCCAATGTGGGTGAAAACCAGCTGCTGCAATATGTCTCTATCTTCTTTCAAATTAGAAACTCCTTTTACAATGGTTTTGTACTGGTGCAGTCCTTTACCAGTACGCAGGCTGCAACATGCAGAGAGCTACAACTCTCTCTCTCGTTTTCCAGTCTCTCCTGGAAGGGAGCTACAACCCCCTACTTCTTTTCTTACAAGGACCACTTTTCATAAATTTTCAAACTGGATCCATAAGCATCAAATGATCATCAAGTATAAGAAAATCACCCAGTCAACTGTAGTAACCAGATCAACAATAATAGAACCAAACCCAGAACACCTTATCAACAGAAAAATACAGCCAAACAAAAAGTCTTAAGACAGATACGCAGTTCTTCTTTCTCTGGTCTGCGTACGTACGCACTTCACCTTCTGCTGCCCTGCGTATTCCCGCAGAGACCCTTCTGCCGCACTGCGTGTCCACGCACTGTTTCTTCAACCGCGCTGCTTACTGTTACTGCAAGTATGCACCCAGAGACACTATTGCGTCGCGTACTATTGCTGAAGGTACGCGCCCAGAGATACTATCACACCGCGTGCAGTTACTGTGCGTACGCACCTGAACCTTTGGCGCTCTGCGTACCCACGCAGTTCTCCTGTTTCTGCTCTGCGTACCCACGCAGATCTCCTGTTTCTGCTCTGCGTACCCACGCAGATCTTCTGTTTCTTCTCTGCGTACCCACGCTGCTCTCCTGTTAAACACCTGCGTACTTCTGATTAGGGCCGAATAGGCAGTCCACCAGAGTGGCACAGATGCTCAGACGCCCAGATCTGATCATGCGCTCGAGAGATCACCCTTCACAGATTCACTTTCAACTTCATATAGATCAAGCTTTTAAGACCATAACCCAATATTTCAGATCTTAAGATATTCAATTGCAAAAAGGTGCTTAGCCAAGTGATCTCCTTTGCTTTATATAGGCAAGCTCCTCCTAAAATCATGGATCAATACCACGAGCCAAAACCATAGTAACACAAATACCGTCGGCTAAGAAACCCCACGTGTGCTTTTCTTTGCCTTGAAATGTGTGCACTGGGGGTACGCACCTCCTGAACGGCTGACCTGCGTATCAGGCCGCGGTCCCTTCACGGTGTACCTGCGGGTACGCACCTTCTGAACTGATCTCCTGCGTACTTCTTAATTTTTCAACATATTGAGAGCCTTGCCACGGGAGTTGCCATCAAGTACAACATCTGTAACATATAGCCATACCAGAAACATAATGCCAACACCATCCCCTACAATTTGATAAGTAAACTCCCTAGTCAGTAGTTTATCAGGGACATAGTGTAAAAGACCCGATGATTGCTTTTCTTGAAGTAAATAATGTCCTATCAGCGATATTGATGTTCTCAATTATCCATATCACCATATTGGTATAAGGAAAGATATTGGGTCAAGAAGCAATTCTGTGAAGTAAAGAGCTGGTGGCTTCATAGTTGGAGGCTTCAGAAAATGAAGTAGCATCTGTTGTCACCACTCTCTGAATTACCTTGGGTCCTTCACTTTCAATCAATTGATACATAGATTCCCATGAGGATGTTCCATTGTCTATCATGCACGTAGTGTCCGAGAAAAGTACGGGCATTTTTGTTACTTTAGAAGAAGAAGGTGTGGGTTGCAAAGCTTCCATGGTTTTCTTTCCTTTCTTTGCTTTGGTCATTATGTTACATTATTGCTTCTCGGGTTTAACCTGTAATTGGAACCACAGAGGAATGAAGAACAATAAGTTTGAAATATGGGAGTGTTTGAACATAAAAGGTTTGAAATATGGGAGTGTTTGAACATAAAAGGTTTGAAATGATGGATAATATAGTTTAAATGCGAAAAATCTGAAATATCTATATACATGCCATCAAATCACCTTGGGGCTTTAAATCATAAATACTGTTAGAAGTCCATAATAACTGTAATCATGGCTTCATGTGATAATTTATTATTCCATTAATAGATCGTATCACAAAAAACTTTCAAATGATAATCTTAAATATGTCTTAATGTGTTTTCCCGATATGTGATTGTGATACCGTTATATTGGCAGTTTGGGTATCGGAAGTCTGTGATGTGATGATCGTAATATCGCAATCGGGGGTTCGGAGTGGAGGACAATGGAAATGACCAAAAGCCTTTTGCGATTGCAAAATCGCAAGGAATGATGTGGCAGTGGAGCAAGCCCAAGCGATGACTTAGTATTATTTTTTAACGCGATTTTCCTTCGTTTTATTCATTCTTATGATCTTATTAAAGTCACGTTTTAATAAAGAGATTTATCACAATCAGAAGATCGGAAGTGAATAGAGTGGCCTGCCTTTTACTAATTTGTGATTCATCCAGATGTGACATATTTACAGCTTTGTGTTAATTGTTATATTAGGTCTGGAAGGTCTATCGCATATCACAATCGGAGAGGTCCTCAGGGATTTTATATCACGCTCGTTATAAGTTTTGCAATGCAAGTAAGCTCTGATATAGAGAATCTATGTTAACAATACTTAAGGCTTTTAAATCTTAAGTATGTATTTGTTCTCTAGGGCTATACACATTGGGATATATGTGATTTGCAATATATTTTATCGCATCACATCATTTCAAAAGGATAAAATGGGGAGTTACTCATTAGGACTTGTGAAGTGCGATAATGTCAGGATTTGTTTAAGGCAGGCTCATTTGAGTTGTTTGGGCCAATGAAATTTGGATTTTTATTCAAATAAATTGAAATTTTTCCTTTTAAAACACTAAAATGTTTTATTTTTCTATGCTTTAAAAATTTAAAGGGTCCCCATTATTTATATAATAATTTCCTAAGAGATTTATATATAAATAAATGGGGTGTTGTTGAATAGCACAACAGAGGGATAGGGTGCTCATAAATTGTAGGTATGACAACAATATCATGATCACTAGACAAGGTGATAACAAGAAGACTGAAAACAAGTTTGAACTATTAGATAGCAAGGGGAAGCATAATGGAACTAGATTGTAGAGAAAGGACTCCCCACTTCTCAAAACAATGTAGGGATCAACGATGACCGCATCAAAATGAGGCATGATGATGTTGTGGGAAGGGAAAGAGGTTAAAATGGAGACTCCTTAGCAAGGGCCCTCCAAGTATTCAATTATCCGGTCTTCTTCCATCCATGTGGGGGAACAAATAAGGTCAACTCATTCGACAATAATGAACCTCTTCTCCATCAAAACATTATTTTTTCACAGGTACAATGTTGTATATTCCATATGAGGAATATACATATACAATCTATATTATCAACATCTGTCATATCACTTGTGGGAATTGAAGCTTGGTGAGGAGGATTCCATTCCTTCCTCCCAACCACCTAGGATAACCCCAATTGATAACCATCAAACACACATTTATTATCAAATACAAACCTATTATGAAATGAACATATTCAAATATGCATTTGAATATCAAACGAAATTCTATCAAACAAATATGAAACAAATTCTAAACCTAAATACTAAATGAGTATTAAACAAATCAATTAGTTTAATATCAAATGAATTATAAATCTAAATATTAAAACAAGTCTCAAACTAAATATTAAATAAATTCCAAACCTATTGCCTAATCATAATAAATGAATTTTCAATCTCTCGGTCAAAATAATATTAACCTAAAAAATATTAGGAAATCTAATGCAAACAAATTATAACATAAATATTAAATGAACGGTAAACTAAGTTGAATGATTTCTAGCCTAAAAATATTATGTAATTTAGTCTAAACAAATTCTGCCAACAAAAAAAAAAATCCTAAACAAATTCCAACCCGGTTTGAACAAATTCTAACCTAAATATCAAATGAAATTCTAACCTAAATATTAAACAAATTCTAAATTAAATATTAAATATGAAACAAATTCTACAATCTAAACTGAATATTATGTAATTTGTATCATGTAATTTAAATGTTTGTATTATGAGATCTGAACCAAATATTAATTATCGCAACAATCAAAGTTGTGGTTGTCAAATGTTGATAGGCCATCAAGATTCAAATAGTATCATTTCTTGTTTTTTGGAGTTTAATTATTCTTGTTTTATTTGGGATTTTATTATTTTAAAATTTAAACCATTTATTTGCATGATGTTATTTGTTTTTTTTTATTTGCATGGTAAAGTTCATATTTGTGTTAAGGTAAATGTGAAAAGATAGACATAGATTTAGAGATGAAAAATAATATATGAAATTCCTTCAGTTTATGTATAGGAGACAATGAGAATATGCTAGTATATTTTATTTAAGATTATAAGATAAATATTTAGATTAAAATAAAGTTTAATCTGCCAATATTTGATAGGGGGGATTCCTATTGGTGTAAATATTGGATGAATTCTAACTCAAGGCATTTGAGACCACACACGACCATGTGGATTACAAGAATCACACCCAGCATAATCCACGATGCTTCTCACTTTATGATTCTACTTATGTATATAAGTTTCAGGAACCAAAATGAGCGAAATTGGTTGAGGATGCCACATACCCTATGACTAGAATGAGCACCATCTCTTTTAAGATATATTCAAGTATTATTCTCAAGTTCCATTCAAGTTGCATAATGTTATGGTTTTGGCTAGTTTGGTGACGAACCTTCTTCTTGTTTCAAATATCACAAATTTGAAGCATATAATAGAGCTTAATGATGAACAATGCACTATTATGCATTCTATCTATATATGTGGTCAATATTTAGTCATAGGAGAGTGAGAAGGAAGTATTTACAATGTACTAGAGAATACATTAAATCATGATGTTCTAATGAATAACAATGGGAAGTTATGGCACAAGCACTTTGCTGACTTACATTATGGTGTACTTCATCTCTTAAAAGAATGTGGTGTAGGGATTGTTAGACTTCATGGTTAAGAAGATTTGAGTGTGCAAGAGGCATGCACTCTACAAACATTCAATGGTTCCTTTTCCATCCAATGGATGGAGATAGAGAGATATTCTTGATTTCATCCATTTATATGTGTATGGGAACTTTATGTATTCTTAAAGCTTAGTTTGTATTATGATTTGTTCATTGATGATTCCTCTTGCAATATTTGGATTTATTTTGTGAATAATAAGGATGAAGTGTTCATTAGGTTTAAGAGTTAAAATCCTTGATTGCAATTCAAATTGGGAAAGATCAAGTATCTTAAATTGGTAACATAGGAAAAACACCTCCAGGGAATTTGATGTTTTTTCTAGAGATATAATGATCAAGAGGGAGTTGAGAATACCTTAAAAGCCACAAAAATATTCCACTGTAGAAAAAAAGAATAAGTTCATCATTGGGATTACTAAGGCCATGATCCATGATATGGACTCACCCATGTCTCTTTGGGTACAAGCATGTGACACAAAAAATTATACCTTGAACCAATTCCCTCACCAGGCTTGAAGTACAAAACATAAGAGGAATTCCCTCATAAGGCTTCAAGTACAAAACATAATAGGAGGTGTTAATTGGTGAAAAACCTAAGATATCTCATTTTTGAATGTTTATTTTGTATAGATTAGCTTGATGTTCTTGATGCAAAAAAGGACTAAGCTTACAACATCAAACGTCAAGAGTATTTTTGCTTGGTACATTGTATCATCCAAAACTTACCAAACGTATATTATAACATAAAGGAAGACTATATTATGCAGTAACATGGAGTTTTATGAGGATGGATAGTCCTCAAAAGCACAAAATCCTTCCATGATGTTTGAAGAAGGAGAAAATCTTGTTGTTGCAAATTTTGATATGACATTGAAGCAAATATCATATTCAAATTCAAAAGGTTCAAGTCAAGAAACATAGATCACGTTACCTTTAAGTTCACCTAAGAATCCAAGGTAGTGTATGTAGACATTATAATGGAGGTGTCTTTAGTGTAATTTTTTGGAGTTTCTAGTGTCGAAATCCGATGGAAAAAATTGTGGTGAAATCTTGAATTGTGTTATTTAAACTAGTTTTTTGACTGTATATATGGATTCACACCTTGAAAAACCCCTAGAGAATTTCTATTGTGCAGGGTTACCCATCAAACTTGTGATTTCAGTGAATTCCTGCTAGATTTTAGAGAAATAAGACCAGAAAATTCCACCAGAAAAGCTTCCAAAAAGTCACGCTAAAAACAACTCGCATTATAATACGTAGAAGAGAAAGTGGGAGCAACAAAGCTTAATTTTCAAGTGATCCATCCAAACAAAATGTTTTAGACTTAATATTGGCCAAAAAGAGATTAAATCTTACTACATGTGAGATGCATTAATTGGAGAGTTCCTTAAGGGTACAAATTATCTCGTAGCCCCTTTTCATCTACTTTTTAAAAACGAGGAGTTACTTGGATTATGATGGTGCAAACTTAAATTTCTATGTAAAAATATGAGCGAGTATTTGGCGAGTATAAGACACTACTTCTGATAATTCCCTAGAGAATGCTCTTGGAAACTATTATCCCGTAACCACATATCTTTAACACATATTAGGAGAATTATTTAATATAAGGCACATTTTCTTGTGTGAAATTTGACCTTATTTAAGGAAGATTCTATCGAAAAGCACATAAATAAATTAACATGATCCTTGTCAAAGTGAATAATTCTACTTATAAGCCTAGTATAGAGTTTAACCTTACTTGTAACTCACTCCTTTTTTCTTTTTCTTATTTTTTAATGAAATGGATAGGAATTTGTATTATTATAAAAAATCTAGTTACAAGGCCACAACCTTTACATATTACAATGTTCCTTGCAAGTTTGGAATTGATCACAAAGGCTCAATCCAAACACTCAAGTTAGTTTCCCGTGATATAAAAATTTTAGACCCCTTCCAACTAAAACATTTAGCAAAAACGTCTAATATCTAGACACATTTACATTCCATTATTCACTACTATTGACTTGATTTAGTCTGACTTCTTATTTTCCATGGGGAAATACCTTTTCGTTTCTTCCCAACTCATGTTTTATTCTACTTTTAGTGTATATTTCTTCAATAAGTGATTTTTGAATTCTTCCTCATCTACCTAATCCGCCCAAGAAAATTCTTTCCCAATAAAAATCCTTATGGATTCAGGAGGAGATCCATCTTCCTGTTAAAGCCCCGAAAATCGGGTCAACAACAAGGGGGATACCCACCCAGTCCGAACCTTGGTTGGCAGCTCCTTATCCGTTTGGTATAGCGGGTCCGACTGGGGATAATGGGACCAGTTTCCCAATCTAAGGGTGTGTGTGTGCAGAGTTGGATTATGCTGATCTAAGAGTTCTGATCTAAGCTACTTTAATCTAATTCTATGCTATTGTAATCTAATGAAAACAGCACATCTAATCTATGCTAACCCGGGGTGTATTTCTTCTATTATGCGATCTAAAGAGATTTCAAACAATAACTGGTAATAAAGATCATTCAGCTATCATAAGAATGGAAATCAATTAAGATGAACCACTTTGCATAAAAAGTTAGGCAAAACAGTTGTGAACAGCATATCGCATAATAAGTTATTCATATATCAAACATAAATAAATGACTCCACCGTACAAAAGTGCCAAATGGTAATTCACACATTCATGCAATAACATATAAACAACTAAAAACTGTATATCACTTCAAGAATGTAAGCAGAAATGGCCAAGAGATAAAAGTACCATTTATGACTGGTCCTACTCATAAGCTTCAAGTAATAATGATTTAGCTCTCCTTGTTCTGATATCTACTAAGAGTACAGAAGTGCAACATCAGTAGCAGACATCAAATGCAAAAATTAATAAACCTTGATCCATTCATTCATCAAAACCTCCTCTGAGGGTGCAGAAGTGCATGTTCTGAGGACAAGTTTTTGACAAATTTCCGGACCCTTCTCTAAATGCATGAGAAGGGTTTAAATACTGCTAACTAACCAACTTAATTACATAAATTTCGGATACGGTTCAAAATGACCGCCCTTTACCTAAGTAAACTTATTTCTAAAAATTAAATCTAATTTCTAACTATTTCTGCATTTGCTCCTTAGTGCTGTGAGTATGCAACATTTGCCTAGGAAGAGTCGGCTGGTCGTCTTCTGCTTTTGTTTGAGCTACGAAAATAGAAATGACAAGTGTTGGCACCTCTTTTTAGTAAACTGGAAGATATTTTTGAGAATTATCTTCTGGTTGAGCGAATTTATTGCGTGTATGCTTGGTAACAACCCAGATTCCTCTTAGCTGCCTCTGCTTTTGCTATTTAGGCTTCCGGACTCGTGGATGACTAAGCAAGTTAGGGACTTTTCTTTCTGAACAATTTTCTTAGCGATGCGCCATTAGCGCTAGGTGCTAATCGCGCATCAAAAACTGCCTTCGTTCTCTGATCCGGGCCTTTCTGGTGCGTTTTCCGCCTTTAGCGCTTTTTCCTTTACCGGGCATGAGCTTCAGAATTTTGTAAACATGCTGCTTTTGTGAGTTTCTTGACCTTGTGTGTGGAATTGCCTATTGATATCAGTATCTGTTCAGTAACACTCTGAAATCTGCGTTTTTGTTGTATGCGGCATCCGTGTATGAGAGCATCTCTTCTCTGTTCTCCGAGCATTGGCGCTTTCCCCTTTTTCCTTAGATGTTTCCTACAGTTCACGCAAAGGAAAAAGTAATGATAATAAATTTTGACATGAAAGCTTCAAGTTCTACGAATGTGTAAAATCATGACACCCACAGTGAACTGACTCTTTGAAAAACACAAAAATGTCCTTCATGAATACCTTGGCGTACATTCATTAATTTTCTTTAAGTCGTGCGCTCAATTTTTGGTTTAGGGACAACTTTTCTTGGGTGCTGAGCCGAGGAAAATTTGCGATGGGTGATTTCTGCGACTCGCAGATCGCAGTTATCGCATATTGCAGTTATCGCAGATCGCCTTAATCGCAGTATCGTGGCATCGCAGATCGTTGCAATTTGTCAAGTTATTCGTGTGTTGTTTATGCGACGTTGTGATATGCGATATCGCATATCGGCCATCGGAGATTTTCTTAAGATTAGTCATTTATGGGCGCTTCTCAATGTATGGATGTGATGAATTTCGCGCCGCTTCTTCACAGTTGTTTTAATGTGCTCATAAAGAAATGCTTGACTCTTCTCCGTGCGATGTATCTTCGAGGAGTATAATACAAAAAAAAAATTATAAAATCTTTTTTTGGATTTTTTATTACTAAGGGTCCCCACTTCTTTAGTGTTATTTCTAATACTAAAGAAGTAGGGGGGTTGTTGGTGGTCACAACAATGGCGATTCACTTGGAAGAACCAGTTATCTCTGCTTTTCTATTAAATTCTTTAAACTTCCAAAACAGAAAATTTTTCATAAATCTAAAATTTGTTATGGACAGATAGAGTATATTATGCCTTATTCTATCAATGATATTTTGTTTCAACTTCTTTCGTTTCTAATTGTTTGCTTCCTCAGGCTTGTCTTTGTATCTACATCAGCCATTACTAGGTCATGTAAAGATAAAATAAAGTCTTCTCTGTGTGCTAGCCTTAAAATATGCTCGTTTGCTGTAGGTAGAGCCTCTGCTGCCAGCAGGCGTCCATAGCCTCGACAGGGTTACCTGTTACCCAGCAATGATCCTTTATCCTGTTTAAGGTTACCTACAACCCTCAAAGAAAAATCCATTTTGACACTTTTTCCTTTTTTATTCTTAAAGAACAATGTCTTGGTTTGGTAGCCAAAATATGACACAGTCATTCACTTGATTTACACTTTTGCTGAACAAGTTGGCTCGTGATGAGACCCCTTGTCTTTTGATTTCAATAATCTTGAGTCATTGCCCTGTTTTGATGGATAGTGTTTGGCAAAGTCAGCAAAGTTATAATATCTGTGATCATGATAAGCCGGCTCGTGATGAGACCTCTTATTCTTTGAGATACAGTGTTTCTTGGATTGTCCCTCTGAATGCTGCGATTTTCTTTAACAGGGAGGATATCATTGTTTTCCTCAAGAAAGCTCTGGACGACAACAATATAGTTTTCAAATAGCAGTTTTACAGAGAATCTTTATTTTGTTATTGATACCTTTCATTGTGCTGATATAAAACAATTCCTTCGCTAAAGGTTGCTTTCATCAAATTTTTTGAAGTCGAAACTAATATCATATCTAGGCTAAAGTTTTTTTAACTGTGTCTGTCAATAATAAAGATCAGATTTTTCAAAAATTTTCTATTTATACAAGCGAAAAGCTCAAAATCTGAAAGAGAATTGGTGCCTTTTTCGTGAATACCGATAGTAACCATTAACAACCGGTTTTATTATGAAAGAAAGAAAAAGAAAAAATCGAAACTATTCTACAAAATAGAAGAATAATCTTCTATGGAAAATATATTTTAAGGATTTGACCATTCACAGGCAAAGAATCCCTTCTACCTGCTAGATCCTGTAAGACAAACGTTGATGGACCTATGACTTCAACAATCTAAAAAGGACCAAGCCACATCTTTTGAAATTTTGTATGTTTGCCCTTTTCTTCATGAGCTTTATCCCATTTTAAAACTAAATCTCCCATCTGAAAAAAAATTCTGGTCATTTTGTTTGAATCAAAAGAGGATTTTATTAGCGCTTGATGATGAGCATGGGTTCTTTTAGCTTGTTCTCGCTGTTCTTCTAATTTGATTATTTCCATTTGTCTTAGCTGTATGGAGGAAGTAGGTACTTCATCAATGTACTGTATTAAAGACAAAGAGGGAATGACTAAGTGAGTTGGAAGAACCGCTTCTTTCCCATAAACTAAATTAAAGGGGGAAGTGCCGATCGAAGCTTTTTTTGTTATTCTATCTGCCCATAAAGCGTTTATCAAAGCTTTATGCCAATTCTTTTGGTTCTGGTCAACTGTTCTTTTAATAATCATTATTAGGTTTTTATTTGTTGACTCAGCTAACCCATTACCTTGCGGATAGTAATTGGCTGAATATTTTAGTTTGAATCCCCTTTTAAGTGCGAACTCAGTCATTGCATTTCCAGAAAATTATGATGCATTATCAAATATTAAAGCCGTTGGAAATCCAAACCTAGTGATTATAAATTGATCTATGAATTCGATAATATTTTCAGAATTAGCTGTCTTGAGAGGAACCGCCTCTACCCATTTAGTAAAATAATCTGTTGCCGTGAGGATGTATCTATGCTGCTTAGAAGAGTGAGGAACGATCTCACCTATTATGTCCAAGCCCCACTGGCTGAATGGTTGCTCGATGTTTACCGGTTGTAGTGGCAGGGATGGCTTCTTTTGTTTTCCAGCGGTAGTTTGGCAGACTTGACATTTCCTCACGTAACTGTGTGAATCTTTGAACAGCGTAGGCCAATAATATCCTGCACGTAAAATTTTATGTGCAGTAGCATCTCCAGCGTAGTGTCCGCCTGCTGGTCCATCGTGGAGTTCCTGCAAAACTTTTTCGGCTTCAGTTTTTTCAAGACATCTAAGAAGAACAGAATCATAATTCTTTCTAAAGAGAATATCATTTATGAGTTGATATTGTTTAGCTTTCAATCTCAGGGTTCTTTTCTTAGTGTGATCCAGGTGTGATGGAGCATACCCGTTCTTAAGATAATAAATGATATCAGCATACAATGATTCTGCATCGTTCAGGCTTACCTCATACATTTGTACCTCTTCGGATGACATTTCAGGGATTTGCGATGCTCCAGCTAACATCTTGCAGAAGCCTTGACCTCTTACAATGTTTGCTGGTTTGATCTCAAGATCATATTCCTGTAAAGCAGTGATCCAATTCGCTCTTTTCTCGCCCATATCCTTCTGTACTAGAAGATTTCTTACTGCTGGAAACGGTACTATGATCTTAATATGGGTTTTGAGTAAGAAAGGTCTGAAATATTTAACCGCTTTGAAAACAGCATAGGCCTGTTTCTCTACGTCTGAATAATTGAGTTCAGCACCTTGTAGATTCGAGCTAAAAAACGCAATTGGAGCTTCTGTTTTTTCTTGATTTGCTTGGGTTAGAATCGCAGCATATGATTTTTCTGAGGCAAATGTGTATAAAACAAAAGATTCTGAAAAATTCGGGGTTGCTAAAGATGGAGCATTAATAATAGCTTGTTTGATCAGGTTGAATGCTTCATGTTCATCTTGACCCCATTTGAAAGTTGAATTCTTTTTAATCATGGTTTGCAAAGGAGACACAATTCGTGAAAAATCTGGGACAAATCTCTTTACAAAATTGATTTGACCAAGGAAAGATTGCATGGCTTTTTTATTATGAGGTAGGGATATTTCTGAGATTTCTTTGATTCTGTCAGGATCAATGTGAATATCGGACTTTGACACTATGAATCCTAGAAGTTTTCCTTCACTTAATGCGAAAAAAGATTTCTTCGGGTTAAGTGAAATCCCATACCTTAAACATCGTTGAAAAATTTGCTTTAAATCTCTGAGATGGTCGCTTCGCTTCTTGGAATACACTGTTATATCATCCAAATAAATCACTACAGATTTGTTGAATAAACCCTTAAATGCGATGTCCATGGCTCTTTGAAATGTAGCGCCGGCATTAACCAAACCAAATGGCATCTTCCGATATGCGTATGTGCCCCATTTAGTTCTGAATGTGGTTTTCAACTGATCATTAGGATGCACCAGCACTTGATTATATCCTGAAAATCCGTCCAAGAAAGACATTAGTTCTGAGCCTGCTACTGCCTGTAATATCTGTTCCATAGGTGGAAGAGGAAAATTGTCTTTTTGACAGGCTTTGTTAAGATTCCGAAAATCGATACAGATTCTAATATCTCCGTTTTTCTTTCTAACAGGTACCATATTAGAGACCCATTTGGAATGTCTGACGGGGAAAATTATTCTGGCTTTTAATAACTTATTTAGCTCAGTCTTTATCTGATTTTCTAAATTGGGGTGGATCTTTCTCAGTTTCTATTGGACAGGTTTTTCGTTGTCAATCATAGGAATAGTGTGTTGAATGATAGAAGTGTCATATGTCTTCAGCTCATCATAATTCTAGGCAAAAACATTTTTATATTGTCTCAAAAGACGAATATACGCTAGTTTTTCTTCAGGGGCCAGGCCTATGCCTAGATTAATGTTTTGTGGTTTATCATCGGTTCCTAGGTTTACTAATTCGTAGTTCAGAGTTGAACTGTAGAGCTTTGAATTGGTAGACCTTTTAAACCGATTTTTCAAATCGTACAAGTCTTCTAACTTAACCATCGATTTAGGTATAGCATTATCAGTGCTATTTTGTTGTGTTTGTCGATCGTGATGGTCTTCGTCAATTATCTGATTGGAGTAGGATCCTTCAGAAGTGAGGAAATTTACAATATCAGGATCATCATTGAATACTCTCCAATTTGTAATGTTGTCAGGGATGGATGGTCTAAATATTAATTCTATTGAGAATCTATCTGGACTAAAATCTTCGGAGGGAATAAGCCTAGAGGCTACATTAGCCAAAAGGTCTGCACTCGTGTTTTGGAGTCTCGGGATTGAAGAGATATTAAATGCTATGAAATGCTCAGTCAGATCTTGTACTAAAGATTGATAGTGTTTTAAATGACCTGATAGGCAATGTATAGTGTTACGTACCTGTTTGACGATAATCTCAGAGTCTCCAAAGACCTGAAGATACTTGACGTTTAACCTGATTGCTTTGTATAGGCCTTGCACCAAGGCCTCATATTCTGTTGTGTTGTTTGTGCAATTGAATTCGAGTCTGCATGTAAGCATGGTCTTGTTTCCTTCTGGACTAATCAGAATGCATCCTGCTCCTGCTGCTTCGTTAGATTTAGAGCCATCAAAATATAATTGCCAAAACAAAGATGTATTTACAGGTTCATCTACAAAATTAACACACTTTGAACTATCATTTTGGGAAAAAATTTCGACTTGGGACAAAACTGAATTTTCTAAGTAAGGTGATGGGTGAGCATTGAAATTACCGAGAAAAGAATCTACCGAGTAATTGCCTATGATACTGTTGTTATATGATACTGCTTCATTTTCTCCCTCTAATTCCGTTACTATGTACTTCTGGTGTAATTCTCGTTCAACCTTTATCTGATTCGGTTTACCATTATAGGGTAACCACATGTGCGACCAGTCGGTTGCAAAGTATCCATGGAGTTTCTCGGACCAATCCTTGCTAAGAATTAATCCATAGAATTCTGGGATATCGGCCACTAGAATGTCAATAACCTGACATACCTTCGGGTTAGATGACAATCTTATGGTTACTTGATTAATTTCACCAATCACTTCGACTTGAGATCAATCAAGCTGAACTATACGCACTGCGGATTTTTGTGGTTGAACATTTAGCTTAGCACATATTGATCTGCGTAAAATATTCGAAGAAGCACCGGAATCTACCAAACAATTGTGCACATTTTTGTTGAAAATCTCGTAAGTGAGAAGAAACAGGGGAGTGTGAGATCTTGATCTTCCTCCAATTAAGGCGATATCATTTGGATCAATCTTATTGATCGCGTTAGTTGGAGGTCTTCCCATGTTATGGGAAGCTTGAGAGAGTACAGCGGCAGGCAAAGGTACAATAGGCACAGCATGTAATTCTTTCATCATTATCTTCTGTTGATGCTTCAATTTGCTCAATTCATAGAGGGTAATATTAGCCCTAGTCTTTTTCATGTCATCAACAATATTGTACTCCATTTCATCCGACACTATCAGTGTTTTTGATTGAGTTGTTTGATCTGCTCGGACTGGGCTAGACTGAGTTGCTTTAGTTGTTGCTTTCTTTGTTGCGACTTTATCTTTTGTTGTAGGGCTTGCGCCCTTCTGCTTAGGGGTAGTTTGGGGAGGATCAAGCTGATTTTTGCTTCGTGTGATAACTGGAAATATTTCTTGATCCTCTTCTTGTGGGAGGATGAATCCCACATTCCTTGTAATTCCACAACTTCTTCGTCATCGGTTTGCCCTTTAGTGGCACTTTCTTCTTCTTCCTCTTCCTCAGTTTCAGCATTGGAGATGGCATTGGGTGGTTTTGTATCCGTTGAAGGACCTCTTTTAAAAGTTCTGTAGGGATTTTTTAAAGAAGTTTCCGCTACTTGTTTTTTTATGTCAATCATCTCATTAGACATGGTCTTTAATACTTTCTGCAATCCTTCCAAATCGAAAGGGTCTTTTGTTTGTTTCTTCTTGGGGTCTTCCTTGAAGGTGACTTTTTTAGACTTTCGTTCCTCTATCGCGGATCTCTTTTCCAGGGCTATTACGCGTTTCTCTACTGCTATTGCCTCTGTCATGTTTTCAACTAAAGTTGTTTTATTTTCTCTATCCACGAAGATTGCTATGTTTGATGGTAAAGCAGTAATATACCATTCACATCGTACTTCTTCGCTGGGTTGGGAAGCAGTAGGAATTTTGTTGAGAATTTTATTGAACCGTAAATCAAAATCTTTGATAGGTTCTTTAGCTTGGGCCTTGAGATTGGATAGGTCATTGATTAATGTTGTTGTTGATCTGTCATCACCAAACTTGATAAGGAATTGATTGTGGAAGATATCCCAACTTGTGATAGACCCGGAAGGTAATGAAAAATACCATGACCCGGCTGTTCCTTGCAGTGTGTAGGGGAAAAGCCGAACAACAGCATCTTCATTAGTAACTCCGTTGAGATTGATAGAAAGCATGAAATTGTTTATGTGTTCTTCTGCTAGCATGCCTGCTTCTGGATTGAATTTAGGCAGCCATTTCTCAGGATGGGCCGGTATTGGGCTCAAGGGTGCAGGCATCAAGACTGCCCCAGGGTTGTTCCATGGAGATTGGGCCATCGTTGAGCTTCTAGTAGAGAAAAGTGCAGGAGATGATCTCTGCGGTTGGGAAGACGAGGATACTATGATCGCGGATGATTGAAGAGGGATTGTGGTAGACAGATGAATGATGGTTTGGAATGGAGGTGTGGGTGGTTGACTTCGTAGTGAGGTAGTTGAAATGGGTGATGTAGACGAAAGAATATCACTGACAGACTCTTGTGGTGATTTCCTCGCTCTTTTCCTGGTGGGAAGAGGCAACTCAGTCAGCTGGATGCCAAATTTTTCACTTTTCAATCTCGTTAGGGGATGAGCAGGATTGTACTGCGAAGTCACACTGCTTTGAGATTTATCAGACCTCTGAGGAGAAATGGAAAATCCCTGAAGTTTGTGAATCAGAGATTCGACTTCAGGAGGTTTAATGGTAAATTGGTCTGAAATATCAAGGTGTGCAGCAGCGATTGATACTCGAGCGACTTCTGATTCTAGATTTAAATATACTGGAGAAGTCGGGGGAGATGATAAGGGCGATTTACTCTCAGAATGGTATTTAGATTTTGATTTAAGTGCCATTCATAGTTCGGGCCCTCCTTCTAGCGCCAAATATGTTGAAGCCCCGAAAATCGGGTCGACAACAAGGGGGATACCCACCCGATCTGGACCTTGGTTGGCAGCTCCTTATCCGTTTGGTATAGCGGGTCCGACTGGGGATAATGGGACCAGTTTCCCAATCTAAGGGTGTGTGTGTGTGCAGAGTTGGATTATGCTGATCTAAGAGTTCTGATCTAAGCTACTTTAATCTAATTCTATGCTATTGTAATCTAATGAAAACAGCACATCTAATCTATGCTAACCTAGGGTTTATTTCTTCTATTATGCGATCTAAAGAGATTTCAAACAATAACTGGTAATAAAGATCATTCAGCTATCATAAGAATGGAAATCAATTAAGATGAACCACTTTGCATAAAAAGTTAGGCAAAACAGTTGTGAACAACATATCGCATAATAAGTTATTCATATATCAAACATAAATAAATGACTCCACCATACAAAAGTGCCAAATGGTAATTCACACATTCATGCAATAACATATAAACAACTAAAAATTGTATATCACTTCAAGAATGTAAGCAGAAATGGACAAGAGATAAAAGTACCATTTATGACTGGTCCTACTCATAAGCTTCAAGTAATAATGATTTATCTCTCCTTGTTCTGATATCTACTAAGAGTACATAAGTGCAACATCAGTAGCAGACATCAAATGCAAAAATTAATAAACCTTGATCCATTCATTCATCAAAACCTCCTCTGAGGGTGCAGAAGTGCATGTTCTGAGGACAAGTTTTTGACAAATTTCCGGACCCTTCTCTAAATGCATGAGAAGGGTTTAAATACTGCTAACTAAACAACTTAATTACATAAATTTCGGATACGGTTCAAAATGACCACCCTTTACCTAAGTAAACTTATTTCTAAAAATTGAATCTAATTTCTAACTATTTCTGAATTTGCTCCTTAGTGTTGTGAGTATGCAACATTTGCCTGGGAAGAGTCGGCTGGTCGTCTTCTGCTTTTGTTTGAGCTATGAAAATAGAAATGACAAGTGCTAGCACCTCTTTTTAGTAAACTGGAAGATATTTTTGAGAATTATCTTCTGGTTGAGCAAATTTACTGCGTGTATGCTTGGTAACAACCCAGATTCCTCTTAGCTGCCTCTGCTTTTGCTATTTAGGCTTCCGGATTCGTGGATGACTAAGCAAGTTAGGGACTTTTCTTTCTGAACAATTTTCTTAGCGATGCGCGGCATCAAAAACTGCCTCCGTTCTCTGATCCGGGCCTTTCTGGTGCGTTTTCTGCCTTTAGCTCTTTTTCCTTTACCGGGCATGAGCTTCAGAATTTTGTAAACATGTTGCTTTTGTGAGTTCCTTGACCTTGAGTGTGGAATCGCCTATTGATATCAGTATCTGTTCAGTAACACTCTGAAATCTGTGTTTCTGTTGTATGCGGCATCCGTGTATGAGAGCATCTCTTCTCTGTTCTCCGAGCATTGGCGCTTTCCCCTTTTTCCTTAAATGTTTCCTGCAGTTCACGCAAAGGAAAAAGTAATGATAATAAATTTTGACATGAAAGCTTCAAGTTCTACGAATGTGTAAAATCATGACACCCACAGTGAACTAACTCTTTGAAAAACACAAAATTGTCCTTCATGAATACCTTGGCATACATTCATTAATTTTCTTTAAGTCGTGCGCTCAATTTTTGGTTTAGGGACAGCTTTTCTTGGGTGCTGAGCCGAGGAAAATTTGCGATGGGTGATTTCTGCGACTCGCAGATCGCAGTTATCGCAGATCACCTTTATCGCAGTATCGCGGCATCGCAGATCGCTGCAATTTGTCAAGTTATTCGTGTGCTGTTTATGCGACGTTGCGATATGCAATATCGCATATCGGCCATCGGAGATTTTCTTAAGATTAGTCATTTATGGGCGCTTCTCAATGTATGCGATGTGATGAATTTCGCGCCGCTTCTTCGCAGTTGTTTTAATGTGCTCATAAAGGAATGCTTGACTCTTCTCCGTGCGATGTATCTTCGAGGAGTATAATACAAAAAAAAATATATAAAATCTTTTTTTGGATTTTTTATTACTAAGGGTCCCCACTTCTTTAGCGTTATTGCTAATACTAAAGAAGGAGGGGGGTTGTTGGTGGTCACAACACTTCCACAAGGGTTTGTTGCTTGTCCACTCTTGCTGAGTCTGGAGGATCCTTATTGGCATGCATTCTTTCCTATTTGGTTTTCGTTTTCGTTGATGCATTTGCTTTGGAAAAAATCGCTTCCTTCTTATCTTTTAGTTCTTTCTTATCTGGAAGCTCTTCCTCTTTGTATAATGTATAATGATTGTCCTAAGCTCCTTCCCACCATTTGAGCATTTTTTTCCTTCTTATATTTTAGTTCTTTCTTATCTGGAAGCTCTTCCTATTTGTCTATTGTATAATGATTGTCCTTAGCTTCTTCTTCTTCTTCTTCTTTTTCTTTTTTTCTTTCTCTTTTTCTTTTTTTTCTTTTTTTTTTCCTTTTTTTTTTTTCTGGTCTTTGTTGTTTTGTAAACGGTTGAGACAATCTTTAGTTACATGCCCCATTTGATAACATGTTATACACTGGAATGAAACATTTTCATAGTCAAGCTTTTGGACTCAAACATAGTTTGGAGCCGTCATATTAATCTCAGTGGGAAAACCCTTGTTGAAGTCTATCTCCACACGTATTTGGGCATAAGTAGTCTTATAATGTTAATTTTTCATAGGGATACATCGTTCTTTGCTTTGATAATTGTACTTATTCATTAATACATTAAGTTCACCCCATATAATCATTATATTATTCAGATCTACGCCATTATTCATCAACATATGTAATTATATAGAAATAACAACAACAACATCATCATCAATGCAGCAGAACATAAAGGAACAATAGAAGAAAAGCATGCACACATAGAGACACCAGTATTGGACCAAGACCAAGGCAAAACCCATGATGGGGAAAACCCTTGCAAATCTTCTTCTTCTTAGATCGTCATCAAATGATTCAGAAAAAGAGAGTACAATGATCCATAACTTTATCTATGCAACAAAACAACTATGATATCCATGAAACAAATCTGATCATGCTTATAATCACAACCCTAATTCTGATGACTGTAATGTGTTGTCACTGACTGAAGCCAATTATTGGATACTTTTGAACATTATTGTCACTGAGTGGAATCTTCGGAATACTGAAATCTTATCTTTGAGTCCCGAACACAGGGAGGAGTTGTGCAAGTGTCTATAACAGTCTTGGATGCTCACTGAAAAACTGGAAGATTGTGTCCAGAACAGATTTGGACACTCCCAGGTGAACCGGATGAGAGCATTCAGGGTTAAACATACCCGGATCTACCTCAAATCCTGGACGCTCTCATAAGGCTTTTGTGTGAGCATTATAATAGCTTGGATGCTATTAGGACCATACTCTGTGTGCGTTCAGGGACCAACTGATCAATGGAAACCCTAGCCTCCTAGACGCTCCCTAGACGTTGTCACAACCAATGTGTGCCACCTTCCAGGGACTAAAATTCCCAGTTCTATGCCAGCATCCAGGAATCAGAAAACCTTAGATTAGTGTGACATTCGACCCTGAGATTTTGGACCCTTGCGCAAACTTTCCTCCATCAGACCTATGCGAACCAAGACAATAAGAGAAGAGAAGATGGATTCATCAATATGTCCAAATGAACTTTAGGTCTCTTTTATTTATAGTCTTTCATGAGGATCCACTTTGGGTTGAGGCCGACCTATCCAATTTAACATGTGCTTAGGGCCAACCTAACCCAATATACATGAGTGAAAATATAAATTCAAAAATCAACTTTCGCTTGTCCAAATAAGGTGATATTTAGGTCTATTTTGGTCCTCTCGAAAAGAGGAATATAATGCAATCATCATATCGATCATTTGAGTTGTCTAAGTTGGAATTTTACGGCAGTTGAAAAAATTAACACTCCCTCTC
This sequence comes from Pinus tabuliformis, assembly GCA_031772625.1. Taxonomy (NCBI): domain Eukaryota; kingdom Viridiplantae; phylum Streptophyta; class Pinopsida; order Pinales; family Pinaceae; genus Pinus; species Pinus tabuliformis. Next base: position 607,803,173 of record CM062804.1, read on the forward strand.
ATCTAGAGAGAATTCCACCTGCCAATATTTCTCCAATGATCAGTATGTCATTCTTGTGTCTTCAAGTGTCATCATGTATCATCCTTGATCATCTTTGTCATCTATTCATCATGAAATAACCACCTCAAGTATCTCATCATCACAAATCATCAATGTATATCTTGACCTATCCCTTGCTTATTCTTGTTTTTCTCTTGATTGTTCCTGTTGGTATGTTGATCAGTCTCGAATCTAGAAGAAGAAGAATTTGTTACCAGAGGGGAGATTAAGCTACCAGCCTCTATCCATTAGGTTTCTTCCTGGAATCTCTACCAGTAGGCTACTACTCAAAATATCGTCATTAATCATCATCTGAGAGCATATCATCAAGGAGCACATCTCAACCTAGAACCACATCCGAGAGCACATCTCCACCCAGAATCTCATGGGGGAGATATACATCTACAACCCCATATCAAGCAATAAGATATCCAAACACACAGGGGAGCACATCTTGACCCTGGGATCTCATCAAGGAGTTCAATCTCAACTTGGAATTGTATAAGGCTATCTCAACACATCTTATTGCCTACTGAGCTTCCCATCGATGACCCTGAATAGTATTGTGGTATAACACCTGCATCATAATTCACTTGGTTTGTACACCCCAAGTACACTCTCAACTCATTGGCCAAGTGAGGAGCAATATTCCTGACAAGCCCAGCTTGTGTGTATGATTCCAACTGGGGTATTCTCTGCAACGACCAAACAGGGGAGCAACATTCTCCAACCCTATGAAGATAAGGGAGCAACATATCCAACCCTATGGGTAATAGATAGGGGTCATACCTTACTGTCCAGATTTCCCTCACCCCTGGGAGCCCTCCATCTCAATTCCTCACCCTGGGAGCTTAGATAGGGAAGAAGAGTTGGGTAAGTGTCCTCGATCAGTGTTGCTCTCATCATACTCAAATCTAGTATCAGCTTGTCTCAATAGAAGTTGTTTCTTTTTCATACAAGACATCAAATCAAATATCGTGTTAAAACATAAATAAGCATATAAATCAAAAAAGGATACCATAATAATCCTCCCTCTCAAGGAGGTGCCAAACACAAGCCGGAGCTTGTTTCGAACAACCGCATTGTCTCAATATATGAGATTATTTCAATCCCAACTACAAATATGGGACTTTCTTCCAATCGAATCAAAATGTATCCATGTCATATCCAGATCATGCTTAGATAGCTCTCTAAGGAGCTTCTCATCCTGCCTCATATCTAGCCATGCTAGCAACATCGTACTCATCCTCAATCGTACTATGGACCTCTCATCCAAGATATCATGGCAGATCTCATACTAAAGCAACATCCAAATGTGCTTAGCAATCATCTCTATCAACAACAATACATCCATGTAGTCACATATCATAGAATAAATATATCAGCCTCAAAAATAGAATATCTCATGCAGATATTTCAAAGGATGCTTGGTGGAAACTCTATGTGAATGAAGCAACTCACTCATGAAATTATTCAGGTTCTATGCACATCATATATATATATATATATATATATATATATATATATATATATATATACATATACATATGGATGTTCAAAACAGAACATCGATCCTTCAATCAACAGTCGGATGCCATGTCAAGTTCAACAACATATTTGAACTTCAAATCGAAGTATCCAAGGATTTGCATTTTCATTATTCAAAAACATTTTCCAATAGCTTTGCAATATAGAATTTATTTTCCAAATTCCATAAATCGATTCATCATGCCATGATATATCATTTCGAGCTTCAGAATCTATCTCCCTCTAATTTATATCATCAGAGTCTCATCACCTGTCAAGAGTAGACCATCAGGATATAAAACCAAAACCATAATCAAAATCAAAGCCATACCTTGGAACTCATCATCCTGACTTCATCATATAGCTGTCAAATATAGACATATCTAAATCGGGGCGCTTGCTTCCTGCAATGCTCCGAGCATAATTCCTTTCTAAGCCATCATAATATGCCTTACATAAGTCAATGTTGTACCATCACATCAACAGAGTCAGCTTATCAAAGTTTAGAAGTCAAATCACAACCATTATCATAGTCATCAAAATCACAGTACCAACTCTTTCAATCCAGGATACAGGTGGAGCTCATATCTTATATTGTCTTCATTTATTATCATGCCAAATAGTTTTCATCAACCATGCATTATCAATCCAAAATTTATCAAGTTGTTCTCATAAACATAATACAAGCCATTTTTGTCACTAGGTGCAAATGCATACACCAAAGATGAGTCATGCGGGTTCCATGTTCATGCCGAATCACAATTATCAATACCTCAACCATTATGCTAGGAACGAGGAGGCCAATACAAAATCATTTTTCTGAATACCCACATAAGGCATTATGCCCACATAGCATTGATATCAGGGAAAATGAACAATCATCAAATTAGATCATTAGTCATCAGGTCAAAACAAAATTCGCTATTGTAGAGAGATCTATAGTCAAAGCATATCTCAATCATCAATTCAAAGTTATTGTCAAGCATCATGAAAACACATTGTTCATCTATATTAATCATCCAAATCATGCCAACCTCTTGTAGTACAAACATAGTGACATATCTATATGTATGTGCTGGTCAACTGCAAACACAAGTTCAGTCTGCATGTTCATGTTATGGAAAACATTCAAGATTTTCTTACTTCTGGAGCTTGTTATTTGCAACATATATGTGGAACTAATATCTTCCAGGTGACCATCTGATTTCGTGCACAATACTTCAATTTTACATGATCAACAATTTAACCCAACAACTTCAGAAATCATATTACAATGACATAATACGTCAGAGACACCTTGGTTCAAAGTTCAAATAGCTTCAGAAAGCTTCAGATGATGCTCACCTGTATTCAAACCCATGGGCGCTCCCTTCAGGTTAGCATGGGATCGTATTTAGCTTCCTAGACGCTACTTGGGCCTTAGCATGCGTGCGTCTAGGGATGGAATTTCCCAGTTCAGTGCTTGCGTCCGAAGCAGAAACCCTAATTTCTATGCAAGCTTCAAATCTGAGACTTTGTTGCAGATAAATTATGTTAGATGTACATAAATCATACTTCAACAATACATAATGAAAATAGTAATAAGAGTAAGAATCTTGAGAAGAGATTATCCCCCAAGCTGGGAATCTATGTCATCAACCTGTCTCTACTGGAGTCAAGCAACAACAAATCTATTAGATCATAAACATATATCTGTCATGGTTATTGGCATCATGACATCAATCTTTCATCAAATGTTAGACTCAAAGGAGTACATATATGCAACATCATATCTCAGAGATTATGAACACAATAACACTTTCTATCAAGTCACTCCATCAAGTTGGGGCATTCATATTTACCAGACATGACCATAGGTAGTAAGAGATCTAGAATATAAATCTCATAGTTATACCTCTAACATCAAGGTTACCATGCTTATCATGATCAATGAGATCAAGTTAGGTCATTCAATAAAACTTTACCAAAACAACAAGAGTGTCAATCTCTCTTTCCATATGATTTCATCATGCTTATCACAAGCATTACTAGTAGTATCATGTATAAGAGTCAATGAGCTATCCTTCTATATGAAATCCATCATGACAAGTATCAAGAGTATCATTTACTAGAGTCAAGGTGCTAGCCTTCCTTATAGGATCAAGATGTCCAACGGATGGATGTTAGCCAATCATCAAGTGTATCAATGTATCAATATTAGATAGCCTCATAGAATTCAAGAAGATCAAAATTTTCAACACCAGGTGCATCATTTCATCATAGGAAACATAGATCCAAGTTGCTTTCATATGCATGTATGAGCCATCAAAGAAAGAGACATTCTCATCATACCTTAGGGCTTACCTAGCCATCAATGTTATTGCTGAAATACAACATACCATGCATACCTTGTGGTATTCAAATACATATGCACCTTCTCATAGGAATCTTGTATTGCTTGTCACCTTTTAATCAAGTGCCTCTTTACTTCTTTCCAGATCGCCTTAATTCTTGCATCTCAAATGATCCTCAAGAGGGATCCACTTATCACATCTCATCAAGGAGGTTAGAAACATCCATATTGATCTGAAATCGATCATAAACTAAAATTTAAGTAGAATGGATTAATTTCCAACAACGAATTGATCGTTAACCTTAAGTGCTGAATGTGGAAGACTGAAGGAAAGCAGTTGATTTAAGACTTAATCTTTTGATCTGAATATATTTTGAGGTTGTCATTGATGTCAACCCAAGCAGCACCAAGGATGACCCTAAAATTCCATGGCACATTGGACATCATCATTCATGTTTTCTCATCTCATAACCATTATAGGAATACTCTACTCAAAAATATCTTTCTATCGGTATATAGCTCTCCTCGTAATTCCTCACGGTTTGTAAGTTATTCAAGATTGAAGTTAGTAACCCCAATTAGTGGGCTAAAACCCCATGGGGTTGTGGCATGGAATTTATCATTGATTTTCAGCATTGAATAGTCAATAATTAATAATTTTTTAAAATCCTAAAATCCATCCAAATTTCTCTATAGAAGCCCCTCTCAACTCTATAAAAAGAAATCTCATATATCCTCCAAAAGTGGTGATCGTGACATTTTTGAAATAATTTTATTTCTGCAAAGTCTTAGATGCAGAAGTTAAAACCCAATTGAGCCGAAATCTTGATGATTTAGACCTAATTTCAGATATTGGTTCGCTATATTTTCGTATATATGATCTATGGAAGTTAGGGTTTTTACATGCTCCCAAATTTCATCTCAAAGAGGTGACCTTGGGAAAATCTTCATAACTTTCACTCTGAGAAGTGGATTGGAATTCTATGAAAATTGGTGGATAGTGCACGGATTTTAGTTTTTTGTGTATCAATTTTAGAGCTAAAGAAGGAAACATTGACATGTGGCATGCCGCACAATTTCGCGCTACTAAACTAGTCCATAATTATGTCATTGTGAGAGATTGGGCATACCTTTGCCTTGAAGAATTCAAATTGGGTCAGACCTATGGAATTGGAAAGAAGATGCAGAGGGATACCATAGGACTGAATATCACATATTGGGGATATGAAATCACATAGATATAGAAGATTAAAATTCGTGCTCCTAGAAGGTAAGAAAAACCTAGATCAAGTGTTGTCAAGGGGTGCAAAGGACCAGATTTTCTAGGGCAGCAAAGAGCAAGGTGCAACAAAATGATGCAACAGAGGTAAGATCCAGGCAAGTATCTTCTGTATATGCATGTTTTTCTCTTAATTGCATTAGGTTCTTTGTATTCTAAGTTGTTGTTTTTGTTTAGCACTGACATATGCTCTACAGGATGAGGTAAGTTTTGCTATTATCATGTCATGGGTATTTCCTTGAAGACTTTTTGCAGGTATTATATATTCATCAAGAGAAGACTCAATTCATAATCTAATGTTCTGAAGAGTGATAAAGGGTAGCATGACAAGAGCAACAATCAAGGTGCAAAACATCAGCAAGAAGTTCACCACATGAATTCTTCAAGTGGGAAGCACTACATATAGTCATTGTAAGAGTATCATTGTACAGAGTCATTGTAAAAGAATCATTGTAAAAGTTGTACAAGTGTCTATCTGCCAAGAGATGAAGAGGAAATGTCGGGAGGTCTAGGATCATCATTAAGTGGTTGTGTCATAGTTGGAGTTATGGTCTAGTGTATCTTCTTCTTCTACATCATTCTATATCATTGTAAAGTGGACCATTTTCCCTTGTACAGGAGTCCATTCTTCTTTTATTCTTCTATAGGGTGGTAGGGTAGTGCAAGGCTGGTGCATGAAGTCACCAATAGGTTCAATCCTGTGAAAACTTTAGGGTGGTAGATTGGTGGTAGGGTGAATTGTAGCTCATTGGGTGTTGGGGCATCCGTTCAGTTGACTACTGAATAATCTCGGGTGTTGGAGCATCCATCCAATGGGAGCCGGAGAAGAATGCTTTTCTAGATTCTAGGAAATTGGCGCGAATTGTTAGAAAAATGTTCAGGTGGCTTTTGTCCCGAAGGAGGTTTCCACCTTAAAAATTGTGTGCATTTGTGTTCCTTTTGTTTACTGATATCATTGTACAAACACTAATAATAATTGAAGATTAACTAATGCTCTAGAAGACTAATAATAATACTAATTGAAAGGAATATAGATTCACCCCCCCTCTCAGTATTTCCAACATTAATCAATAACTTAAGCAACATAATTAAGCATTAATTTGCAACCAAAAAATAGATAGAAGACAACAAACATTGATTACGGAGTTCATCCGTGATGGACTACGTCTCCGGTTCCACCTTCAAGATGGGCGTCCGCTTTATTAGGATTGATCGAAAGAGGTATTTTACACAAAAAAAAAAACACCAGAATGAATTTGCACGCATACACCTCTAGTATTTGTCAATAGAAATCTCTCTCTCCTAGCTTTCCAACGCCTGTCTCAGTTCCCAATTCCGCCTTCAGACGACCAAGATACACTGAAAAGAACAACTATCTCTCTGGATCAACATCTATATACAAGACTCAAAATCACTATAATTCCTTTTACATGAGAAAAATGATGTATTTATAATTTTGCAAGTGCATTTGACGCCTCTCAAGCTAATCTTGGCATGTATATGATTCTTTAAGGGTTTGTTGTACTTGGCCTTGCCACATTGTGACATTAGGCTAGGTGATTGCATTAAAAATAAATCAATCTGAATATAAAACCCAAAATAGCACCTTAGGTTATAGATATTCCACTAACAATCAATAAAATGTGTGGAGGTTTTGACCTTTCCCATGTGAATAGGGCAGTCACAACATAAACTGCCACCTGCGTTGTTTTAACACTGATGTTCTGGTAAATAGTTGTGGTTACGTGGCCTTCAACTGCTCACATGCCAATTCTCTGTCGTGGTTAAGACCTGTGGTTAAGCTGCTGCCACACCCAACTGCTAATTGTTCACATGCTAACTACAACCCCGACGGTCACCCTCCACTATAGTTAACTCTCATTGATATAGTTTCTCTATTGTAGTGTTCACATTTGTGGTCCCACTGCGGTCTCCAAACCCACGTGGTTAGGGATTTCCGTTTGATTTGTATTGTTTTAATATATGGTCCGAAGGTTTATGTAATTAGGTTTTTTACATTAGGTTTGTCACATAGGTTTAGGACTTAGTTTTTAAACCCTTGATTGCTAGTTTTTACACTTACCATAGGTTATGAACCTTTTTCACCACCTTATATATAAAAAAAAACCATTACAAATGACATTGTCACCATGTGACAATAAATCATCAAACACCATCGATCGACAATTTGGACCACATCTACCATGACGAAGTATCCAACACCAGAAGAACTGAAGATAACACCAGACACTGAAGAACACTGGTGAAGCTGAAGACGACCTAAACTCTCTGGATACACTGGACTGACAAGATCCTCCTGGATCAATCCTCTCCACTTGAAATATTTTGGACCACAAAAGTTTGATTTATGTAGATATCAGGTGAGTGTACAGTTCCCTCACTCTTCCGATCTCCATCCACCTTGCCTTGCTCAGATTCATGCCCTTGAGTCCCACTCGAAGATACTCAACATCTCCATGCCTTGAAGATCAAATATTCCTATCCAAGATGGTATCTTCCTATAACTCATTCATATACTCATGTGCCAAATCATCAATAGTCGGAATCCTCGGGATCCATGATCAACGGAGGTTCATACAACTTCAGATTTTCTACATTTACAACTGAGTAAATACGCATGTAAGGAGGTAAATCTAAATGGAATGCATTATTTCCAACCTTTACCACAATCTTGAAAGGACCATACCCAATCTCCGACTTGAAAATGATGATCGACTCGATGCTTATCATGGCACATTTTGTACTTTGCCTGACTCTTCTCTAACTGATCCTGCACTGCCTCATGCATCTGATGTATTCATTGAATGAAATTAACTTCTTTGTTTTCATTATCATGTTTAGCCACTTTATCCTCCTCACCGAACATGAAATCCATCAGTGAGTTTGGTAGATACCCAAAACATGTTTCGAATAGCGATCGATTAGTCGAAGAATGTAAGGCTCAATTGTAAGCATGATGCACATAAGGTAAAGATTCATCCCACAACTTAGGATGTTTACTGCAGTAACCTCGGAGAATATGTATGACTGTTATGTTCACCACTTTTGTCTGTGCGCCACTCTGTGGATGAAACGTTGTGTTCTTCTTCAGCTTTGTGTCCATGGGTCCCTACAAAGTGGACCAAAACACTCCTACAAAATGAGTGTCTTGATTAGAAATAATGGAAGTAGGTAACCCAAAATGAACCCATACCTATTTGAAGAACATCTTTGCAGTCTGTTTAGCTGTCACTTGCTTTTTCCACGAAACAAGAATGCACGTCTTACTGAATCTATCAACCACAACATACATGTACTCATTCCCTCTCCTAGACATAGGAATTCCTCCAACAAAATCCATGGAAATGATGTCCCATGGTCGTAAAGGAACTAGAAGTGGCATTTACAAACCGATCTTTCGATTGCTTGGCTTGCTGGTCGAACAGATCACACATCCTTTAATGTACTTAACAACTGTTTCATACATGCAAGGCTAGTAACAATACCTTTGAATTTGTGCCATTCTTTTGCTTACTCCAAAATGTCCTAAAATGCGAGAAGAATGTGCTTCCCGAATGACATGCACTCTTTTTGTCTATGGTATGCATAACTTACCCAAATGATATAACAACCTATCATGAATATGATAATTGATTTCTTCCACTTGAGCACCATGAGTTAGTGATTCATAAATATCTTTGAAATCAACATTTGTACTATATTGTTCTATATAACTTTCATGTTTTAAAGAACTATTCTATAGCACTACTGAAGCATTCAAAGATGGTCTAGAGAACATATCAGCTACTTTTTTTGTGACACCTTTCCTGTACTTAATTACGAACTGAAAGTGTTGAAGAAATCCAACCCATCTGTAATGACAAGATTGTTGCAACTTATTTTGAGACTGAAGGTACTGAAGCTGTAGGAATTTACGACGTGAGTTACTCAGACAGAACACTAAAGGACACCACTCACAAACAGATCATAGATCAATACACCAGTATTGTTGATGTAGTTAAAACCCTCAAAGAGGGAAACAGTCCACGGCCTGAGACAACGCGGCCACTTCAGGCAATTTATTAATAAAAGAATGAAAATTTACATAAGCTTCTCTCATGAACGGTTACCCTACAAATGACCCTCCATGCTCTTTAAATAGAGATCATGGACCAATCGGGTGTTAAGCCACAGATCAAGTGTCGGTAATACCGAGGAGAGAATGAACCGTCGGATCACTACATATCGTGATCGTCGGATTGTAAGTTACAAAAGTACATAGTAAAGAAACACACTTTACCTAACTCTACACTAGACCAAGTTATACTTAACTATTTCCTATGTGTCGAAATATCCTAACATCCCCCCTTAAGAACAACTTGGGATAGGATTGAAGGATGTATAAATATGACACAATAGGAGAAGGAAGGAGGCATTAGTGCCTATCCCCCCTTAGTGACAACTTCCTGAACTCCAACCATAAATCTAAGTTTAGTAAACTTCGCCTCTGTGAGAGCCTTTGTAAAGAGTTATGCAACTTGATCATCTGTTGAACAATATTGCACTTCAAGAACATGGTCGTGAATGAGCTTTCTGATGAAGTGCATGTGCAGTTCAATGTGTTTGTTGCGCTGATGTTGGACTGGATCTTTGTATAGTTGAATGGCACTTTGATTATCGCACCAAAGTGTAGTTAGATGTTGTTGCTGAAAGCCAAACTCTGACAGGATCTGACAAAGCCATGGGCCTTCCTTACTAGCTTCTACGGCACCATGATACTCTACTTCTACAGAATAAAGAGAAATGGCACTTTGTTTCTTGCAAGCCCATGTAATAGGTCCTGAACCAAGAGTGAACACATAACTTGTAGTAGACTTCTGATCATCAAGGTCACCAGCCCAATCAGAATCAATGAAATCAACCAATAGAGGAGATGCTTTTGCACTGTAATGAATCCCAAATTGGACTATGCCTCGAACATAACGAAGTATTCTTTTAGCTGCTTTCCAATGACTTTCATGTGGTTTTTGCATAAACCGAGCAATAAGGCTAACAGCAAAGGAAAGGTCAGGACGAGTATGGGTCAAATACAAAAGTTTTCCTACAAGTTGACGGTATAAGGTAGCATCTACTTCAGGGGAAGTACAAGTGACTGAAAGTTTGGCTCCAGACTGAAAGGGAGAAGGGGCTGGCTTACAGTCTTCCATGTGAAAATGGCGTAGAATATCACAGGCATAATTGGACTGGGAAAGGGAAATACCTTCCTTGGATTGCAAGACTTGAAGACCAAGAAAATAATGCAAGTGTCCTAAGTCTGTCATTTCAAACTTCTTTTTAAGGCTAGACTTCACATGGTTTATAAGGTTGGTATCACTACCAGTGAGGATAAGATCATCAACATAAAGAACAAGAATGATAAGAGGCTTGCCCACTTTCTTGGTGTAGACAGTATTGTCAGAATGACACCTAGAAAAGCCAGTTTCTAAAAGAAAGCTATCCATTTTGGCATACCAAGCCTGAGGAGCTTGCTTGAGACCATAAAGGGATTTCTTAAGCCAACATACAAGGCTGGAGTTTGTTTGTATAAAGCCAGTAGGTTGTTCCATATAGATTTCTTCATGCAAGTCCCCATCCAAGAAGGCAGATTTAACATACATCTGATGGACTTCCCATTTGAAAGAGGCAACAAGGGAAAAAACAAGGCGGATAGAGTTCATTTTGGCAACAACGGAGAAGGTTTCAGTATAGTCAATGCCTTCAACTTGTGAAAGCCCCTTAGAAACAAGATGAGCTTTATGTTTATCAACTTTTCCATCTGGTCCATACTTGGTTCTGTAAACCCATTTGCATCTAACAAGTTTTCATCCCTTTGGTAGAGGAACAAGATCCCATGTACCATTTGCCAATAATTAACGATATTCTTCATTCATCGCTATGTCCCAATCTGGATGGCCTGAAACTTCTGCAAAGGTGTCAGGATCATAATTCATTAAAGCTTGAGCCAGTAAAGAAGAGGCTCTATCGAACTAAGAACGTGTACGTCGCTGATCTGTAGGATCATTGGCAATAGCGATTGTTGCATCCCGAGTAGCACGGACCCATTTTGGAATCTTAGGAGCTGAAGAAGGATCTTGAGAAGGTGGGGGAGGATTTTCATCCTCGCTTTCATCATCTGAAGAAGAAATAATTTCAAAAGTAGAAGAGATAAAAGAGGTGGCACATCTGCCGAACTAGGCTCGTAGGCCGATATATTTTTAGCAAACTTTACATCTCTTCTAATGATAACATTTTTGGAATTAAATGGAATAAGTCTATATCCTTTGACATCTTCAGAATATCCAACAATAATACATTTTTCACTCTTAGGTTCTAAAGCTTTATGTTTCTCATCTGGAATATGGGCCCATGCTTCACTTCCAAAAACATGAAAGCGAATTACATCTGGTTTAATTGAGCTCCATGCTTCTTCTGGAGTGATATTCTTTAAAACCTTAGTAGGAGTGTGATTTATTATGTAATTTGCACAGTTAATTGCTTCTGCCCAAAAATTAAGACTAAGTCATTTAGATTGAAGCATACAATTAGCCATTTCCTTTAAGGTGCGATTCTTCCTTTCAGCTACACCATTTTGTTGTGGAGTATATGGAACAGTATGTTGCATTTGAATTCCATTCTCAGTGCAAAATTTGATGAATTTGTTGTTAACATATTCTCCGCCATTATCAGATCTTAGCTTAAGAATTTGATGTCCATATTGTTTTTCAACAAAGGCCTTAAAGGCCAAAAACATGTTGAATACTTCACTCTTGAGTTTTAAGAAGAATACCCAAGTGCGTCTGGAGAAATAATCAATGAAAGTTAAGAAATACTTGTATCCAGAGAATGAAACAACTAGAAGTGGACCACATAAATCACTATGCACACACTGTAAAGGGGCTGAGGCGTGCCAAGAGGCATATTTTTCAGAACTATCTCAATGATGTTTTCTGAGTACACATCCGGAACAAACACCATCTCTGCAAGACACCATTGGAAGACCTGTCACCATATTTTCTTTACATAGATTTTGAAGGGAGCGATAGTTTAAGTGACCAAATCGCTCAAGCCAAAGTTTTCACTTCATCATTATGAGCAACAAATACAGTGGGAAGATTTGATGACCCAAAGTTGTTAAACTTATATAACCTTGTAGAATCATCAGCAATGCCAGTAGCTAAAATCTGTCTAGGATCTCTTAGGTCCTTAATTACAACATCATGAGGTGAAAATTCAACGATTTTACCTTCACCTGAATGAGTTATCTGATATACAGATAGAAGGTTGCAAGAGAAGGTTGGAACACATAATACATCATTAAATTTACCATTGTCTATATGAACAATTCCAGTTCCTACAACACTAAGAGATCTATCATCACCAACATATATATTTTTGGTGTTACAATCATTTAAAGAAGAAAACATGGCTTTGTTTTTGGCCATGTGATGAGAAGCTCCAGAATCAATGAGCCACTCATGAGAATTAGAAGAAGAACATACATTTAGTACATATCTAGACCGAGATGTTTGACAACCACATGCAGAAAGTGTTATTCCTGAAGATGAATTTGAAGTTGAAGAGTGCTCCAAATGGGCGTTATGCTTCTTCATTGCTGTTTCCAAGGCTTCCATCTTCTTAAAGCATTTGGATTCTAAGTGGCCATCTCGATTACAAAAGTGGCAATGTCTATTAGTCTTCTTCCCTTTGTTTTTATTTGCCTTATCATTTTGTTTAAATGATTTTTCATTTTGAAGTTGAAATTGCTTAGGACCCTTATTTGGTTTATGACCATTCTTTTTAGGATACGGCTTCTTAGGATTCTTTGAATTTCATTGCTGCTGGGCAGCTAAGGCTTTCATAGAAGAGTTTACAAGATTAAGAAGACCAAGGTGTAAGATTTTTTCTTGTTCTCTTATTAAAGAATCACAAAAGGAATCAAAGGAAGGGGACTTGTAGAATTGTCCTTGAGATATGAAGGCTTCTCTTGTAGAATGGAAGGTGGAAACAAACACAGAGTAGGCTGGTCCCAACTTAGTAAGAATGGAATAGATAAGGTTACCATCTTCTTTCTTAACCTTAACACCTTCCAAGAGAAGTCTAAGGGTCTTGAACTTGGACAGAAAAATATTCAATGGAAGAAAAATTATTGGGGTCCAATGTAAGCAACTTATTTTCAAGTTGATGTGCTCTAAGTTCATTTTTAATTCCAAAAACTTTAGTGATCTGTTTCATTGCTTCATCAGGAGTATCAAGTTCTGCGATATGGAATCTAAGGTCTGGATAAATAGACATCCCTATCAACCCACGTGCTTGATCTTGCCTATCTTCCCATTTGGGTTCCTTATCTTCATCTTTTGGTTTGGTTTCTTGGCCTGAGGCTATTCTATAAAGACCTTTACTTCTAAGTAAATCCACAATGTAGGACCACCATTGGAATTAGTTGGTGTTGTCAAGAATAACTTCGCATGGACTTTCCATTTTAATATAAATTGAAGCTATAGATGCTGAAACTAAGTGTTCCAATGGAAAGATCTCGGAAAATTAGGCTGGTTAAAAAAAAACGACTCTCAAAACGGCTTCCGGATGAAGAAGTTATGGCTTTTTGAAGAAAAGTTGTTGAAGATGTCGACGAAGTGCGGGAATGTGCACAAATGAATGATAATGTTATATTAAAAAAAAATCCGCCCCCTTTCCACTAATGATCTGTGTGAATCACTGTTTTCTTACCCATTAAATAATGTTTTCATTTCTTAACACTTTCAACTAAAGTAAACAATTCTTTATCATATGTCAGATAATTCATTATTGCCTTAGAAAAAGTTTCAGAATGAAAAAAAATTGGTTTCCCTTTTTGAAGTAATACAGCACCCATTGCATACCCACTAGCATATGTTTCAATTTCGAATGGTTGTTGAAGATCTGGTAAAGCTAAGATTGGTGTTGTGAAAATTTCATGCTTAAGTGTATCAAAAGTTTTTTGTTGTTTCCCTTCCCACTGAAAGGGGACTTTAGAACCTGTTAAATCATGTAACGGTGATGCAATAAAAGAAAACTGAGCAATAAATTTCCTCCAAAACTGAATTTCACCTATAAAACTTCTAACTTCAGTCACATTCTGTGGCCTTGGCCACTTAACAATCACATCAATTTTAGTTGGATCTATTTTCAAACTTCCACCTCCAACTATGTAACCAAGATAATTCAGTGAAGTTTTCCCAAACTCACATTTGGAAATTTTAAGGGACAATTTTTCCTTGTGCAACACTTTGAAAACCTATTTAACATGCCTAACATGCTCTTCCATACTGGAACTGAAAATCAGAATATCATCTAAGTAGATTATGACAAATTTATCAATGTATGGGCAGAATACATCATTCAAAACCCGCATGAAAGTTGCTGGAGCATTACACAAACCAAAAGGCATTACTAACCATTCAAATAGTCCCTCCCAGGTTTTGAATGTAATTTTTCAGATGTCATTTTCTGCTATGCGAATTTGATGATACCCACTTCTTAAATCTAGCTTAGTGAAATAAACAACATTTTTCAGATGATGAAGTAAATCATCTATCCTTGGAAGAGGATACCTGCTTTTAATTGTGATTTTGTTTAAGACCCAAAAGTCAAAACACATTCTCCATGTCTTGTCTTTCTTAGCAACCAAAATTATGGGTGAGCCACATGGAGATGAATTGGGTCGAATAAAACCTTTTTCAATCAATTCCTGGATTTGTTTCTTTATTTCTTCGTTCTCTATAACTGACATGCGATATATTCTGATATTAGGAAGAGGGGAATTAGACATCAATTGTATCTCATGTTGTATTTCTCGCTTAGGAGGAAGATGTTTTGGTTCTTTAAATAGACTTGGAAAAGATTCTACCACTTTAACCAAACTATCTTTAAACTGAGACTCACAACCTGAAAAAGCATCATGTCGATCCTTATGTTGTTCTTTTACAACCATGAGTACATATTTCTTACTTGAACTTATTAACCGCTTCATCTGATTAATTGAAACTAAATCCAAGTGTGATTTGAGTTTATATGCCCTGACAATATATTCAATCTCATCTTTCTTAAGGTGATATTTATGCTCTTTCCTATGAAACACTCCATCACTATCATAGAGATAAGGACTTCTTAGCACTACTCCACATATGTCTGTTGGAATCACATCTAAATACACTTCATCAATGTAATTAGTTGTGATGGAAAATTTTAACCGACACTGTTTTGTGACATTAATCTTAGTTTCTTTATTTAGCCAACCTAGTGGGTATGGTCTTGGATGATTCTGTGTCTCCAACCCCAATTTCTTAACTAAATCTTCAGATATTAAATTTGCCTGTGATCAACTGTTAAATAATGTATCTATTTTATTGTTCTTAGAATTTATCCTTTTATGAAATAATTCAACCCTTTTATCCTCATTCAGATGATTTATGTTTCAAGAAGGTGCAGAAGTACTAGAACTTGAACCAGTGTCAAAAGTTTTACCTGTTGAAACCATTGCGGTTATTTTATTTTCATCACCTGATTTGGAGCCCAAATTTTGTTGGATTGTTGCATTAGCCTTATTTTGACCTTTCTTCTTCTGGAACTTCTTTGGTCTAAGTTCTGGGTGAAGTTTCCAACATTTGGACTCATCATGTCCAATCCTCTAACAATGAGTACAAGTAGGTCTTTCACTTTCCTTCTGAGTTGTCGCTAATCTCTTTCCCTTCAAATTTCCCTTCCTCTTATTGTCTTTGGAATCCTTGATTTCCATCTGTCTGGATGGTTTCTGTGAAAACTTGAATAGTTTGCCACCTAATTCAATATGTATGGCTTGAACACACACTGCATCAAAGTCATCAGGATTAAACATCAAAAATGTATGTTGTAAATATGAATGTAAACTGCCAATGTACTTTAATAAAGTTTCACATGTATCCAATGGAATACCAAGCACCAAAGATTTATTTTTGAATTCCTGAGTAAACTCCTGAAAATTCTTCCCCTTACCTTGCCTCAAAAGTTGTCAGTCAATAATAGCTTGTTGCATGTGTCCCAAAGGATAGAATTGTTTCCTGAGAGCTTTTAAAAACTTAGACCATGAAGAGATGAATTTACCTTTCCACTTTACATCTATTTGAGTTTTACTTTCCCACCTAATTAAAGTTGTTCCCCCCATTCTAAGAGTAGCTAACTGAATTTTTGATTTATCATCAGAAATGTTCTGAATATGGAAATACCCTTCTAATTGCTTAATCCAGTTATCTAACTTTTTATGATTCATTTCGCCATCATAAATAGGTAGCTCAAATTTTACATCAAGTTTCAAAAGAGATGTTTTCTTAGGTTTCTTTTCTCTTTCAGAATATGAACTGGAAGAAGAAGAAGAAGATGATGATGATGATGGAGATGATGGAGGGGAAGGAGTTTTATTAGCCTTTCATTTTCCCTTGTCCTTCTTCAATGTATTTGAATAAGAACCTGCATCTATCGCCTTCTTATCTTTGTAGAGTTCTCCCAACATCTGTTGCATGCTCAAAAACACTTTCTAAAACTGTTCCTCGCTCATCTTCTCTTCAGGATTTTCACCTGCATCAGATCCTATCATGGTCAATTTATGAGAGACTTTTCGCTTTCCAATCTCTGGATCAAACTCCTCAAGTGTTCCTTCTCCACGTCGTGACTTAGACCTAGTTAAGATTCACTGGCAAAAATTCTACCAAACACAACCTGCTCTGATACCAAATTATATGATATGAAATTGATCATAAACTAAAACTGAAGTAGAATGGATTAATTGCCAATAGTGAATTGATCGTTAACCTTAAGTGTTGAATGTGGAAGACTGAAGGAAAACAGTTGATTTAAGACTTAATCAATAACTTAAGCAACATAATTAAGCATTAATTTGCAGCAAAAACAAAGATAGAAGACAAAAAACATTGATTACAGAGTTCATCCCTAATGGACTATGTCTACAGGTCCGATTTCAAGATGGGCGTCTGGTTTATTAGGATTGATCGAAAGAGGTATTTTACAAATAAAAAACACCAAACTGAATGTGCACGCAGGAACCTCTAATCTCTGTCAATAGAAATCTCTCTCTCCTAGCTTTTCAGTGCCTATCTCGGTTCCCAATTCCACCTTCGGACGACCAAGATACACTAAAAACAACGACTGCCTCTCTGGCTCAACATCTGCATACAAGACTCAAAATCACTCTAATGCCTTTTACATGAGAAAAATGATGTATTTATAATGTTGCAGGTTCATTAGAGGCCTCCCAAGCTAATCTTGGCATGTATATGCTTCTTTAAGGGTTTGTTGTACTTGGCCTTGTCACATTTTGACATTAGGCTAGGTGGTTACATTAAAATAAATCAATTCGAATATAAAACCCAAAATAGCACCTTAGGTTATAGATATTCTGCTAACGGTCAATAAAATGCGCGGAGGTTTTGACCTTTCCCATGTGAATAGGGCGTTCGCAACATAAACTACCACCTCCGTTGTTTTAACCCTGTGCTTCCGGTCAACAGTTGCGGTTACGTGGCCTTCAATTGCGCACATGCCATATCTCTGACGTGGTTAAGACCTACAGTTAAGCTGCTATCACACCCAACTGCTAACTATTCACATGTTGACTACAACCTCGACGGTCACCCTCCGCTACGGTTAACTCTCATTTCTACGGTTTCTCTATTGCAGTGTTCACATTTGCAGTCCCGCTGTGGTCTCCAAACCTGCATGGTTAGGGACTGTGGTTTGATTTGTATTGTTTTAATATATGATCCAAAGGTTTATGTAATTAGGCTTTTTACATTAGGTTTGTCACATAGGTTTAGGACTTAGGTTTTAAACCCTTGATTTCTAGTTTTTACACTTAGCTTAGGTTATAAACCTTTTTCATCACCTTATATATATAGAACAACCATTACAAATGATATTGTCACCATGTGACAATAAATCATCAAACACCATCGATCGACAATTTGGACCATACCATGACGAAGTATCCAACACCAGAAGAACTGAAGACAACACCGGACACTGAAGAACACTAGCGAAGCTAAAGACGATATGAACTCTTTGGATACACTAGACTGACAAGATCCTCCTGGATCACATATACTCAAATACATATGCAAGAGGTATAAGTAATAAAAATAATCATCAGATCCATAGGTCTAAACAAAAGTAAGAGGCATCATAAGTTCATAAATACTTATCTTCAATGAGAGGTAATCCTCTCCCTATTGAACCAACCTTCAAGAGCCATCAATGTCCATGGTCAATATACGACTGTTGCCTTCAATTATCCAACCAGGTATTCTAGGGCTTCATCAAATCTTTATCAAGTGCTTGAGCATCTTCACATTGACTAGCTAGGTTCCATATCTCATATTGTTTCCATAAACCAGGGTTTTCTCTCCAACCCTAACCTCATAGAATCCATCAAACCCTAATAATCAAGTTGCCTATGGTTTTCTTGAATCCATAGAATTATTTTAGGTTTCCACCATCCACTTCTTGCTTCCATCAAATATGTCATCATCAAGGTGATCTCCATGACTTCTCTTCAGCCCAACTCTGATACCATATTAATTTTTCATAGGGATACATTATTCTTTGCTTTGATAATTGCATTTCTTCATCAATACGTTAAGTTCACCCCATATCATCATTACATTATTCATATCTACACCATTATTCATTAGCATATGCAATTATATAGAAAGAACATCATCATCATCATCAATGCAGCGGAACATAAAGGAACAACAGAAGAAACGCATGCACACATACAGACACCAGGATTGGTTTGAGACCAGGGAAAAAACCATTGTGGGGAAAACCCTTGCAAATATTTTTCTTCATAGATCGTCATCAAATTATTCAAAAAAAGAAAGTGAAATAATCCATAACTTTATCTATGCAACAAAACAACTATGATATCCATGAAACAGATCTAATCATGCTTATAATCACAACCCTAATTTTGATGATTGTAATGTGTTTTCACTGACTGAAGCTAACTGTTGGATACTACTAAACACTGTTGTCACAGAGCGAAATCTTCAGAATACTAAAATCTCATCTTTGATTCCTAGATGCAGTAAGGAGGATTTGTGCGAGCGTCTATAGCAGTCCTAGACGCTCTCTATAGAAATGGAAGACTGTGTTCGGAACAGATTTGGATGCTCACAGGTGAACACGATGAGGGCGTATGGGGTCAATCATACCTACTAGATCTACCTCAAACCCTGGACATTCTCATAAGGCTTCTGTGTGAGTGTCTATAGCAGCCCTAACGCTCTTAGGAACATACTGTGCATGCATCCGGGGACCAAACTGAGTATCGGAAACCCTAGCCTCTCGGACACACCCATAACACACTATGTCAGTGTCCAAGGCTCCCTGGACGTTGTCAAGACCACTATGTGCCAACGTCCAGGGACTAAAATGCCCAGTTATGTGCCAGCATCCAAGAATTAGACAACACTAGATTAGTGCGAGCTTCAACCCTGTGATTTTGGTCCCTTGCATGAACTTTCCTCCGTCAGACCTGTTCGAACCAAGACAATAAGGGAAGAGAATATAACTTGATCAATATGTCCAAATGAGCTTGAGGTCTCTTCTGTTTATAGGCTTTCGTGAGGTTCTACATGGGGTTCCGACCTAATCCAATATACATGAGTGAATAATAAATTCTAAAATCAACTTTCATTTGTACAAATAAGGTGATCTTTAAGTCGATTTTGGTCCTCTCAAGAAGAGGGGTGAAATCACCATCTTAGTCATTTCAGATGTCCAAGGTGGAATTTGACCGCAATTGCAAAAATTAACATATAAAACATTTCACTTTCAAGACTATGACAATAAAACTTTCCTAACACATTCCCAATAGAGGATAATGATGGAAGATTCCAAAAATACAAGCGAAGGTTCAGATACCTTACCCAAACATGAGTTATGGAGATTAATGTTATTACTGGATCAAAAGTGGGAGTCCGGGGCTACATGAAGAGACTATCACTACCCCAAAACCACGACTTTCCTTCACAAATGGCCTTCTTTTCCTCAATATTATCAAAAATCACAACAAAAAAATCTGAAACAGTAGGGTAAAAATTCAACTCATCTGTCAAAAGAGGCTTCCATGTCTCAGAGGTCCATTTGTGCAGATCATCTACCCATAGCCAATACCCATTAAACTTGCAAACCAAAGCTTGCTCTGGAAAAAAAAATTCACCGCTAATAACTTTCTCATCCACATGAACATTGAGGGAAGGATCTTCTTGTACCACTAGAAGACTAGAACTAAATTTCAGCATGTAATTGTATGAAACTAGAGAAGAGCTTGCTTGACTGGCAATCATGCCTACCAAAAAAAGTGTGTTTACCAAAGAAAGTGTGTTTTTTCGATGTATCATTGAGATTCACCATTAAACTATATGCATAAGAGATCTGTAAAAGATTCATGCAATCTAACAATAGATTTGTTGGCTAAGGCAAAACCCTAGTCGCCACAAGGCTTTTGAGAGCTCTGTTTATCTTTTAATCCCATAAAGTCATAACTCGCTCCTTTTTCTTACTTGTAACTCATTCATCTTAGTATCCCTGCTGCAGGAAATGGATATTGCATTGCCTTTTTTGTCAAACCCATATTAATTTGGGTTTGACAAAAAAAATTGCAATATTTCCATAGTTGAACATTGCATATTGACATTTATTATTTAAAAAAAATAATATAATCTATTTATTTTAAATTTGATTGGCTACCAAATTGAATATGTTATTTCCCATTACTCGTCTAATAAACCCTTGAAATAATGGTGATGTACTTGTAGTCACTTCATAAAATTTTATTCTATTATATCATATGATTGCTACAAATTCTTAAAAAAATATTAAAAAAAACACTCCATTGTTCATTGCCTCACTACTTGTCATCTTTAATGTCTTTATATAAAGGCAACATTGGTTGTACAACATTGGTTCTAAGTTGAGCCTTTCAATAAATATTAAATAAGTATTTTTTAATTTTAGCGTGAAGTCATATTGGGTGCTAACCTAAATAAGTATTTTTTAATACTAACATGAAGTCACTTGTATTTACTAGTCAAAACAGTGATTGTACAACTTTGGTGCTAACCTGAGCCTTTCAATAAATATTAAATAAGTATTTTTTTAATTTTAGCATGAAGTCCCTCGTATTTACTGGTCAAAATCGTTTTACATGCACCAACATATTCTAAAAAAGTTCAAAGACGAATTACAAGATAGATTGAGAATTAGAAGGTAAATTGAGATGAGTCCTCTATTGAATATATTTTCCATAGTACAATGCCACAATCTTTAATAAAAAAACACAATTTTAATAATTAAATATTTTAATTTTAGCCTTTTACAGGTATTTATTTTTGGTTTAAAAAAAATTAAAGTTCTTATTAAACATAGAATAGAGAACCGTTAAAAAATCATTATTGGGTAAATAAAGTTTTTATTCCATGATATAAAGTCTAACAACACTTTTTTGATAATATTTAATACTCAAATTTTTAATTTTTTTCCTTTTTTCTTTTTTTAATATTATAAAAAAATTGTATTAACAATTATTCAGGTTCCACGTAAATAATTTATAGTGGAACCATAGTTAATGCACATTAGTATACAAATAATTATATGTTTTTAAACATAAAATACATACATACACAAGTATTTTAAAAATATTAAGATGAATATTATAAAAAAGGGAGTTATGTAGAGTATCCTCCAACATAATGGATATAGTATTAAAATCCAATCCTTGCTAACATAGATGGAAATGTCTACAACCATAGATTTAATCCTTCACAACTAGGTTCTTAGGTCAATGTAGACATTTTATTAATCCTTCACTTCTTCTCGACAACTGTTTGACATTTGACAACTTTATGGTTCTAAAGCTTTATGTTTCTCATCTAGAATATGGGCCCATGCTTCAGTTCCAAAAACACGAAAGTGACTTACATCTGGTTTAATTGAGCTCCATGCTTCTTCTGGAGTGATATTCTTTAAAACCTTAGTAGGGGTGCGATTTATTATGTAATTTGCACATTTAATTGCTTCTGCCCAAAAATTAAGACTAAGTCCTTTAGATTGAAGCATACAATTAGCCATTTCCTTTAAGGTGTGATTCTTCCTTTCAGCTACACCATTTTTTTATGGAGTATATGGAACAGTATGTTGCATTTGAATTCCATTCTCAGTGCAAAAGTTGATGAAATTTTTTTTAACATATTCTATGCCATTATCATACCTTAGCTTAAGAATTTGATGTCCAGATTGTTTTTCAACAAAGGCCTTAAAGGCCAAAAACATGTTAAATACTTCACTCTTGAGTTGTAAGAAGTATAGCCAAGTGCGTCTGGAGAAATCATCAATGAAAGTTAAGAAATACTTGTAGCCAGAGAATGAAACAAGTGGAAGTGGACCACATAAATCACTATGCACAAGCTGTAAAGGGGTTGAGGCGTGCCAAGAGGCACGTTTTTCAAAACTATCTCGATGATGTTTTCCGAGTACACATCCAGAACAAACACCATCTCTGCAAGATACCATTGGAAGACCTGTCACCATATTTTCTTTACATAGATTTTGAAGGAAGCGATAGTTTAAGTGACCAAATCACTCATGCCAAAGTTTGCTCACTTCATCATTATGAGCAACAAATACCAAGGGAAGATTTGATGACCCAAAGTTGTTAAACTTATACAACCTTGTAGAATCACCAGCAATGCTAGTAGCTAAAATCTATCTAGGATCTCTTAGGTCCTTAATTACAACATCGTGAGGTGAAAATTCAACGATTTTACCTTCACCTGAATGAGTTATCTGATATACAGATAGAAGGTTGCAGGATAAGGTTGGAACACATAATACATCATTAAATTGGCCATTGTCTATATGAATAGTTCCAGTTCCTACAACACTAAGAGGTCTATCATCACCAACATATATATTTTTGGTGTTACAATCATTTAAAGAAGAAAACATGGCTTTGTTTTTGGCCATGTGATAAGAATCTCCAGAATCAATGAGCCATTCATGAGAATTAGAAGAAGAAGATACATTTAGTGCATATCCAGATCGAGATGTTGACAATCACATGCAGAAAGTGGTATTCCTGAAGATGAAGTTGAAGTTGAAGACTGCTCCAAATGGATGTTATGCTTCTTCATTGTTGCTTCCAAGGCTTCCATCTTCTTAAAGCATTTGGATTCTAAGTGGCCATCTCGATTACAAAAGTGGAAATGTCTATTAGTCTTCTTCCCTTTGTTTTTATTTGCCTTATCATTTTGTTGAAATGATTTTTCATTTTGAGGCTGAAATTGCTTAGGACCCTTGTTTGGTTTAGGACCATTCTTTTTAGGATATGGCTTCTTAGGATTCTTTGAATTTGGTTGCTGCTGGGTGGCTAAGGCTTTCTTAGAAGAGTTTCCAAGATTAAGAAGACCAAGGTGTAAGAGTTTTTCTTGTTCTCTTATTAAAGAATCACAAAAGGAATCAAAGGCAGGGAACTTGTAGTCTTGTCCTTGAGAAATGAAGGCTTCTCTTGTAGAATGGAAGGTGGAAACAAACACAGAGTAGGCTGGTCCAAACTTGGTAAGAATGGAATAGATAAGGTTACCATCTTCTTTCTTAACCTTAACACCTTCCAAGAGAAGTCTAAGGGTCTTGAACTTGGATGGAAAATCTTCAATGGAAGAAAAATTATTGGGGTCCAATGTAAGCAACTCATTTTCAAGTTGATGGGCTCTAAGTTTATTTTTAATTCCAAAAACTTTAGTGATCTGTTTCATTGCTTCATCGGGAGTACCAAGTTCTGCGATATGGAATCTAAGGTCTGGAGAAATAGACATACCTATCAACCCACGTGCTTGATCTTGCCTATTTTCCCATTTGGATGCCTTATCTTCATCTTTCGGTTTGGTTTCTTGGCCTGAGGCTATTCTGTAAAGACCTTTACTTCTAAGTAAATCCACAATGTAGGACCACCATTTGAAGTAGTTGGTGTTGTCAAGAATAACTTGGCATGTAATTTCCATTTTAACAGAAATTGAAGCTATAGATGCTGAAACTAAGTGTTCCAATGGAAAGATCTCGAAAAATTAGGATGGTTAAAAAAAACGGCTCTGAAAACAGCTTCCAGATGAAGAAGTTATGGCTTTTTGAATAAAAGTTGTTGAAGATGTTGACGAAATGTGGGAATGTGCGGAAATGAATGATAATGTTATATTAAAAAAAAATCTGCCCCCTTTCCACTAATGATCTGTGTGAATCACTGTTTTCTTACCTATTAAATAATGTTTCCATTTCTTAACACTTTCAACTAAAGTAAACAATTCTTTATCATATGTTGGATAATTCATTATTGCCTTAGAAAAAGTTTCAAAATGAAAAAAAAAAAAATTGGTTTCCCTTTGAAGTAACACTGCACCCATTACATAACCACTAGCATATGTTTCAATTTCAAATGGTTGTTGAAGATCTGGTAAAGCTAAGATTGATGTTGTGACAATTTCATTCTTAATTGTATCAAAATCTTTTTGTTGTTTTCCTTCCCACTGAAAGGGGACTTTAGAACCTGTTAAAGCATGTAATGGTGATGCAATCAAAGAAAACTGAGCAATAAATTTCCTCCAAAATTCAATTTCACCTATAAAACTTATAACTTCAGTCACATTCTATGGTCTTGGCCACTTAACAATCACATCGATTTTAGTTGGATCTATTTTCAAACTTCCACCTCCAACTATGTAACCAAGATAATTCAGTGAAGTTTTCCCAAACTCACATTTGGAAATTTTAAGGTACATTTTTCCCTGTGCAACACTTCGAAAATCTGTTTAACATGCCTAACATACTCTTCCATATTGGAACTGAAAATCAGAATATCATCTAAGTATATTATGACAAATTTATCAATGTATGGGTGGAATACATCATTCATAACCCGCATGAAATTTATTGGAGCATTACACAAACCAAAAGGCATTACTAACCATTCAAATAGTCCCTCCCTAGTTTTGAATGAAGTTTTCCAGATGTCATTTTCTGCTATGCGAATTTGATGATACCCACTTCTTAAATCTAACTTAGTGAAATAAACAACATTTTTTAGATGATCAAGTAAATCATCTCTCCTGGGAAGAGGATACCTATTTTTAATTGTGATTTTGTTTAATACCCAAAAGTCGAAACACATTCTCCATGTCTTGTCTTTCTTAGCAACCAAAATTATGGGTGAGCCACATGGAGATGAATTGGGTCGAATAAAAACTTTTCAATCAATTCCTGGATTTGTTTCTTTATTTCTTCGTTCTCTATACCTGACATGCAATGTATTTTGATATTAGGAAGAGGGGCATCAGACATCAAGTGTATCTCATGTTGTATTTCTCGCTTAGGAGGAAGATATTTTGGTTCTTTAAATAGACTTGGAAAAGATTCTACCACTTTAACCAAACTATCTTTAAACTAAGACTCACAACCTGAAAAAGCATCATGTCCATCCTTATGTTGTTCTTTTACAACCATGAGTACGTATTTCTTACTTGCACTTATTAATCGCTTCATCTGATTAACTGAAACTAAATCCAAGTGTGATTTTAGTTTATATTCCCTAACAATATATTCAATCTCATCTTTCTTAAGGTGATATTTATGCTCTTTCCTGTGAAACACTCCATCACTATCATAGAGATAAGGACTTCCTAGCACTACTCCACATATGTCTACTAGAATCACATCTAAATCCACTTCATCAATGTAATTAGTTGTGATGGAAAATTTTAACCGACACTATTTTGTGACATTAATCTTAGTTTCTTTATTTAGCCAACCTAGTGGGTATGGTCTTGGATGATTCTATGTCTCCAACCCCAATTTCTTAACTAAATCTTCAGATATTAAATTTTCCTGTGATCCACTGTCAAATAATGTATCTATTTTATTGTTCTTAGAATTTATCCTTTTATGAAATAATTCAACCCTTTTATCCTCATTTAGATGATTTATGTTTGAAGAAGGTGCAGAAGTACTAGAACTTGAAGCAGTGTCAAAAGTTTTACTTGTCGAAACCATTGCGGTTATTTTACTTTCATCACCTGATTCGGAGCCCAAATCTTGTTGGATTGCTGCATTAGCCTTATTTTCACCTTTCTTCTTCTGGAACTTCTTTGGTCTAAGTTCTGGGTGAAGTTTCCAACATTTGGACTCATCATGTTCGATCCTCTAACAATGAGTACAAGTAGGTCTTTCACTTTCCTTCGGAGTTGTCGCTGATCTCTTTCCATTCAAATTTCCATTCCTCTCATTGTCTTTGGAATCCTTGATTTCCAACTGTCTGGATGGTTTCTGTGAAAACTTGAATGGTATGCCACCTGATTCAATATGTATGGCTTGAACACACACTACATCAAATTCATCAAGATTAAACATCAATAATGTATGTTGTAAATATGAATGTAAACTGCCAATGTACTTTAATAAAGTTTCACATGTATCCAATGGAATACCAAGCACCAAAGATTTGTTTCTGAACTCCTGAGTAAACTCCTGAACATTCTTCCCCTTACCTTGCCTCAAATTTTGCCAGTCAATAATAGCTTGTTGCGTGTGTCCCAAAGGATAGAATTGTTTCCTGAGAGATTTTAAAAACTTAGACCATGAAGAGATGACTTTACCTTTTCGCTTTACATCTATTTGAGTTTTACTTTCCTACCAGATTAAAGTTTTTCCCCCCATTCTAAGCGTAGCTAACTGAATTTTCGTTTTATCATCAGAAATGTTATGAATATGGCAATACCCTTCTAACTGCTTAATCCAGTTATCTAACTTTTTAGGATTCATTTTGCCATCATAAATAGGTAGCTAAAATTTTACATCAAGTTTCAAAAGAGATGTTTTCTTAGGTTTCTTTTCTGTTTCATAATATGAACTGGAAGAAGAAGAAGATGATGATGATGATGATGGAGATGATGGAGGAGAAGGAGGTTTATTAGCCTTGCATTTTCCCTTGTCCTTCTTTGATGTCTTTGAATAGGAGCTGCATCTCTCGCCTTCTTATCTTTGTAGAGTTCTCCCAACATCTACTGCATGCTCAAAAACACTTTTTAAAATTGTTCCTCTCTTATCTTCTCTTTAGGATTTTCACCTGCATCATATCTTATCATGGTCAATTTATGAGAGACTTTTCACTTTCCAGTCTCTAGATCAAACTCCTTAAATGTTCTTCTCCACGTCGTGACTTATACCTGGTTAAGATTCACTGGCAAAAATTCTACCAAACACAACTTGCTCTGATACCAAATTATATGATCTGAAATCAATCATAAACTAAAACTGAAGTAGAATGGATTAATTTCCAACAGTGAATTGATCGTTAACCTTAAGTGTTGAATGTGGAAGACTGAAGGAAAGCAGTTGATTTAAGACTTAATCAATAACTTAAGCAACATAATTAAGCATTAGTTTGCAGCAAAAATAGAGATAGAAAACAAAAAACATTGATTACAGAGTTCGGCCCTGATGGACTACATCTACAGGTCTGCTTTCATGATGGGCGTCTGGTTTATTAGGATTGATCGAAAGAGGTATTTTACAAAGAAAAAACACTAAACCGAATGTGCATGCAAGAACCTCTAATCTCTTTCAATAGAAATCTCTCTCTCCTAGCTTTCCAGCCCATGTCTTGGTTCCCAATTCCACCTTCAGACGACCAAGATACACTAAAAACAACAATTGCCTCTCTAGCTCAGCATCTGCATACAAGACTCAAAATCACTCTAATGCCTTTTACATGAGAAAAATGATGTATTTATAATGTTGTAGGTGCATTAGAGGCCTCCCAAGCTAATCTTGGCATGTATATGCTTCTTTAAGGGTTTGTTATACCTGGCCTTGTCACATTTTGACATTAGGCTAGGTGGTTACATTAAAAATAAATCAATTTGAATATAAAACCTAAAATAGCACCTTAGGTTATAGATATTCCGCTAACGGTCAATAAACTAAATGGAGGTTTTGACCTTTCCCATGTGAATAGGGCGGTCAGAACATAAACTACCACCTGCATTGTTTTAACCCTATGGTTCCTGTCAACAGTTGCAGTTACGTGGCCTTCAACTGCTCACATGCCATATCTCCGCCGTGGTTAAGACCTACGGTTAAGCTACTATCACACCCAACTGCTAACTGTTCACATGTTGACTGCAACCTCGACGGTCACCCTCCACTACGGTTAACTCCCATTTCTACGGTTTCTCTATTGCAGTGTTCACATTTGCAGTCCCGCTGCGGTCTCTAAACCCGCACAGTTAGGGACTGTGGTTTGATTTGTATTGTTTTAATATATGATCTGAAGGTTTATGTAATTAGGCTTTTTACATTAGGTTTGTCACATAGGTTTAGGACTTAGGTTTTAAACCCTTGATTGCTAGTTTTTACACTTAGCTTAGGTTATAAACCTTTTTCATCACCTTATATATAAAAAAAACCATTACAAATGATATTGTCACCATGTGCCCCGGATGCGGGTGGTTGCTAGTCACATGGCGCATAAGGCTCGTCCGAAGGGCAGGTGTCCGCCCGGACGAGCCACGCATGCCAGGAGGACACACCATAACTACACCAACCCGCTGCATTTAAGGAAGGGAGTTAAGGTTGTTGACAGTGGCGTCCTGTCGACATTCATGGCGCGTCTTGAGAAGCGAAACATGGCGCTTCACAACTGCAAACTCTCGGACATTCTCCCGCATTTCCCGTCTGCACCTGTTCTGATCTTGCAGGAGGTGACGGAGGTTCAGCACTTCGGCTCTCATTCAGGCCCTGAGAGCGAATGTGAGTGTTTAGCAGCTGCAGAGTAGGGCAATTGGCAGGCTTACAAGCAAGCCAGTTGCGATTCTGAGAATTTGGCAGTGCTGTGTACTTGGGAAACTGGGGGAATTACATACCCGCATCTCTCGTTGGCTCATGTTCTGGTTTCGAAGGAAGTGGTGGAGGTTCAGTGTCTCGGCTCTCATTCAAGCTTTGAGAGCGAAAGTCAAGGCTCTGCTGCCACAGCTTTGGGCAATTGGGAGGCTAGGATTTGGTCTGGCAGTAAACCTGCGCCAACAGTGGTGTTGCACACCCGTCATCTGCAGTTGCATTGGGGAATTGATCGCCCTGTACAGAGGACCAGGATGCAGCGCAATCGTGGAAGGAGTAACAGTGGAAGGGGAGGCTACAGTGGAAGAGCCCCCTCGACTTCTTCCTCAATTGAAGAAACCTCTGAGTGCAGAAGACCGAGGGGAAGGCCCCCGGGCAGAGGCAGAATTGTGGAACCTCCAGCGCGAATGGACTGTGGGCATACGGAACACCCAATGGTGAGATACCGCCTTCCCTGCACCTTAGCCAATTCCACTTTCTTCGTGACTGTTTCTGTGGAGCACTGCAGCAATCCTTTGGAAGATGAGGAAGGCAATCCCCGTGCCAACCCTCCGCGTGTTCCTGGGATTGTTCCTACGGTGGAAATGGAATTCCCTGCTGTTGATATGATGCGGCCCATACATGACCCGGGAGCAGGCCCGAGAGAACCTGTTCGTGACTATGGCGCTGGCCCAAGTGACCGTGGAACGCGCAACCTTGGTAAGGCCATCCTCCAGCCTCCCTGCTGCAAGACGGAAGATGACCCGCAGACTACTGATGAAGATTAACATGCCCAGCTCGCGCTCCAGGTTTTACAGCAAGAATTTTTCTCTGTCAGCTCCCTACGCGATTATATATGAGTCTGTTACTCTGTCACTATGTAATTGTGTCGGTTTTCTGTTATCTCTGTTCTGTGTCGGTGTTCTTCACGTGTTTTTGTCCATGTGTCAGCTACATGAGTGTTGCTCTAAGTTTCTATCCTATGTAATCCTGGCATGAATACTCCTGAGTCTACTGTCTGTCCTAGGACAAATCTTACAGGGCCGCAGCCCCGTTGTAATTTTGATGATGTAACTTTGCTCTTGCTATAATATAATAGTTTAGCCTTACTTAGAAAAAAAAAAAGATATTGTCACCATGTGACAATAAATCATCAAACACCATCGATCGACAATTTGGACCACATATACCATGACGAAGTATCCAACACTGGAAGAACTGAACAAACACCGGACACTGAAGAACACTAGTGAAGCTGACGAAGCTGAAGACGATATGAACTCTGTGGATACACTGGACTGACAAGATCCTCCTGGATCACATATACTCAAATACATATGCAAGAGGTATAAGTAATAAACATAATCATCAAATCCATAGGTCTAAACAAAAGTAAGAGGCATCATAAGTTCATAAATACTTATCTTCAATGAGAGGTAATCCTCTCCCTATTGAACCAACCTTCAAGAGCCATCA
The DNA here is from genome assembly GCA_031772625.1 of Pinus tabuliformis. Lineage (NCBI taxonomy): Eukaryota > Viridiplantae > Streptophyta > Pinopsida > Pinales > Pinaceae > Pinus > Pinus tabuliformis. The sequence continues at coordinate 607,833,817 of CM062804.1, forward strand.
ATGTTCATGGTCCATATACCAATGTTGCCTTCAATTATCTAACCAGGTATTTTAGGGCTTCATCAAATCTTTGTCAAGTGCTTGAGCATCTTCACATTAACTAGCTAGGTTCCATATCTCATATTTTTTCCATAAACCAGGGTTTTCTCTCCAACCCTAACCTCATAGAGTCCATCAAACCCTAATAATCAAGTTTCCTAGGGTTTTCTTGAATCCCTAGAATTATTTTAGGTTTCCACCATCCACTTCTTGCTTCCATCAAAGATGTCATCATCAGGGTGATCTCCATGTCTTCTCTTCATCCCAACTCTGATACCATGTTAATTTTTCATAGGGATACATTATTCTTTGCATTGATAATTGCATTTCTTCATCAATACATTAAGTTCACCCCATATCATCATTACATTATTCATATCTACACCATTATTTATCAGCATATGCAATTATATAGAAAGAACAACATCATCATCAATGCAACAGAACATAAAGGAACAATAGAAGAAAAGCATGCACACATAAAGACACTAGGATTCGTTTGAGACCAGGGAAAAAGCCACTGTGGGGAAAACCCTTGCAAATCTTCTTCTTCATAGATCGTCATCAAATGATTCAACAAAAGAGAGTACAATAATCCATAACTTTATCTATGCAACAAAACAACTATGATATCCATGAAACTGATCTAATCATGATTATAATCACAACCCTAATTTTGATGACTGTAATGTGTTGTCACTGACTGAAGCTAACTGTTGGATACTACTAAGCACTGTTGTCACTGAGCGAAATCTTCATAATACTAAAATCTCATCTTTCATTCCTAGATGCAATGAGGAGGAGTTGTGCGAGTGTCTATAGCAGTCCTGGACGCTCTCTACAGAAATAGAAGATTACGTTTGGAACAGATTTGGATGCTCACAGGTGAACAAGATGAGGGTGCACGGGGTCAAACATACCTAGATCTACCTCAAACCCTGGACGTTCTCATAAGGCTTCTATGTGAGCATCTATAACAGCCCGAACACTCTTAGGAACATACTGTGCATGCGTTCGGGGACCAAACTGAGTAGCGGAAACCCTAGCCTCCCGGACACTCCCATAACACTCTATGTTAGCGTCCAAGGCTCCCTGGACGCTGTCAGGACCACTATGTGCCAACGTCCAAGGACTAAAATGCCCAGTTATGTGCCATCATCCAAGAATCAGAAAACCCTAGATTAGTGCGAGCTTCGACCCTGTGATTTTGGACCCTTGCGTGAACTTTCCTCTGTCAGACCTGTGTGAACCAAGACAATAAGGGAAGAGAAGATGACGTGATCAATATGTCCAAATGAGCTTGAGGTCTCTTCTGTTTATAGGCTTTCGTGAGGGTCTACATAGGGTTTTGACCTAACCCAATATACATGAGTGAATAATAAATTCAAAATCAACTTTCATTTGTCCAAATAAGGTGATCTTTAAGTCGATTTTGGTCCTCTCGAGAAGAGTAATGAAATCACCATCTTAGTCATTTCAGATGTCCAAGGTGGAATTTGACCACAATTGCAAAAATTAACATATAAAACATTTCACTTTCAAGACTATGACAATAAAACTTTCCTAACACATTCCCAATAGAGGATAACAATGGAAGATTCCAAAAATGCAAGCGAAGGTTCAAATACCTTACCCAACATGAGTTATAGAGATTAATGTTATCACTGGATCAAAAGTGGGAGTCCAGGGCTACATGAAGAGACTAGTACTACCCCAAAATCACGACTTTCCTTCACAAATGGCCTTCTTTTCCTCAATATTATCAAAAATCACAATAAATAAATTTGAAACAGTAGGGTAAAAATTCAACTCATCTGTCAAAAGAGGATTCCATGTCTCAGAGATCCATTTGTGCAGATCAGCTACCCACAACCAATACCCATTAAACTTGCAAACCAAAGCTTCCTCCGTAAAAAAAATTTCACCGCTGATAATTTTCTCATCCATAGGAACATTGAGGGAAGGATATTCTTGTACCACCAGAAGACTAGAACTAAATTTCAGCATGTAATTGTATGAAACTAGAGAAGAGCTTGCTTGACTGGCAATCATGCCTACCAAAGAAAGTGTGTTTTTTCGATGTATCATTGAGATTCACCATTAAACTATATGCATAAGAGATCTGTAAAAGATTCATGCAATCTAACAATAGATTTGTTGGCTAAGGCAAAACCCTAGTCACCACAAGGCTTTTGAGAGCTCTGTTTATCTTTTAATCCCATAAAGTCATAACTCACTCCTTTTTCTTACTTGTAACTCACTCATCTTAGTATCCCTGCCGCAGGAAATGGATATTGCATTGCCTTTTTTGTCAAACCCATATTAATTTGGGTTTGACAAAAAAAATTGCAATATTTCCATGGTTGAATACTGCATATTGACATTTATTATTTAAAAAAATAATATAATCTATTTATTTTAAATTTGCTTGGCTACCAAATTGAATATGTTATTTCCCATTACCTCGTTTAATAAACCCTTGAAATAATGGTGATGTACTTGTAGTCACTTCATAAAATTTTATTCTATTATATCATATGATTGCTATGAATTCTTAAAAAAATATTAAAAAAAACACTCCATTGTTCATTGCCTCACTACTTGTCATCTTTAATGTCTTTATACAAAGGCAACATTGGTTGTTCAACACTGGTTCTACGTTGAGCCTTTCAATAAATATTAAATAAGTAATTTTTAATTTTAGCATGAAGTCGCTCGTATTCAAAACTTTGGTTGCACAACATTGGTGCTAACCTAAATAAGTATTTTTTAATTTTAGCATGAAGTCATATTGTGTGTTAACCTAAATAAGTATTTTTTAATTTTAACATGAAGTCACCTGTATTTACTAGTCAAAACATTGGTTGTACAAATTTGGTGCTAACTTGAGCCTTTCAATAAATATTAAATAAGTATTTTTTAAATTTTAGCATGAAGTCCCCCGTATTTACTGGTCAAAATCGTTTTACATGCACCAACATATTCTGAAAAAGTTAAAAGACGAATTACAAGATAGATTGAGAATTACAAGGTAAATTGAGATGAGTCGTTTAATCCTCTAATGAATATATTCTCTATAATACAATGCCACAATCATTTAATAAAAAAACACAATTTTAATAATTAAATATTTTAATTTTAGATTTTTACATGTATTTATTTTTGGTTTAAAAAAAATTAAAGTTCTTATTAAACATAGAATAGAGAACCATTAAAAAATCATTATTGGGTAAATAAGGTTTTTATTCCATGATATAAAGTCTAACAACACTTTTTTGATAATATTTAATACTCAAAATTTTTAGTTTTTTAAATTTTTTTTAATATTATAAAAAATTGTATTAACAATTATTTAGGTTCCACGTAAATAAATTGCAGTGGAACCATAGTTAATGCACATTAGTATACAAATAATTACATGTTTTTAAACATAAAATACATACATACACAATTATTTTAAAAATATTAAGATGAATATTATAAAAAAGGGAGTTATGTAGAGTATCCTCCAACCTAATGGATATAGTATTAAAATTCAATCCATGCTAACATAGATGGCAATGTCTACAACCATAGATTTAATCCTTCACAACTAGGTTCTTAGGTCAATGTAGACATTTTATAAATCCTTCACAACTAGCATACTTTCTTCTCGACAACTGTTTGACATTTGACAACTTTTATATCTCTTTGATAGGCATATATTTGGTAGGACATATCTTCAACCAAGATTTAGCAATGACCATGAGCTTTCACAATGTGCTTATTCTTCTTATCGACCAAGTTTGAACATCTAATTATTTATTATTAATGTATGCAACTCTTTCCATCTAATTTAGTTATATTTAAACTAAGTGGCAAGGCTAGCTACCATGTAGACACTCTCTTATTTTAAAATAAGTAGTATTGACTTTATAATATCAACATTTTTTTTAGTGTGAGAGCTAAAGTGAAAAGTAGTATAATGTAAGTATTAAAGGATTAAAGGATTTTGCTTAAGGAATTAACTTTCCAAAAAAACATATATTTATTAGCTGTTTGTTTTTATAATGACTTAATTTTTTTGTATGCATATTCTACACTCTTAAATATTTTATATATTCTTTTAATTTTTATTAATACATTTTGATTTTTTTAATATTTAATTATAAGTTTTAATTTATATTAGTAGCATGGTTAGTAATAAAATTAGCATAAAGGAACAAATTTTTAATAGTGAATACTTTCTCATTTTATATATGATAGATGTAAATTTAAGATAAATCTATATTTATTCTTAATATGTCACTTTCCAACACCATGTTGATGACAAAAGGAACTCTTCATATGATCTCTCATATTGAACAACACATCATTGAAATGTTCTAACCATAACCACCATGCACCAAGTGGGATCAAATCCCTAAAGGTGCAATGGTTTTCTTAAATTTTGATATGGTTTGACACATAATATATCCATAGTTAAGATGGCTTTACGTTGGTTTTTAATAGACCCCATGTTGAAATTGAACATAAAATGAATTAGGCATCTCCCTCATGTTTATCTACACGTCATCCAAATGTTTTAGTTATAATTTTTTTACTTAATATTATATTGATATTGAAATATTTTACTTAATGTGGATATTTAAATATTTTTATTTATAAGCCATATTGAAATATTTTTTTACCATTAATATTTTTTTAAATATAACGTCTTAATTATATATTAAAAATTGCTTGAATGACACAACTTTAATATGTGTTTCAAACAACTATTAGTAAATTAAGAAATATTCTATTCAAATTGGAGGCTTCTGTAATTCATAATTTAAGCAAAATTCTTCGGAATAAATCATATCTATATTTTGAATCAATTCCTTTTTATATAAAGTCAATATAAAATTATTTTAGATAAATCGAAAATATTTTATTTCTTAATTAATATCTTGTATCAACTCCATATTTTATCAATAATATATATAAAAATAAGATTATTCAAATATTTTATTCATTAATGTATTTGTTAAATATCATATAAATATTAAAAAATAAAAATATATTTTAATAAAAAATTATATTTAAAATTATTTGACTTACCTATAAAATTGCATTATTTAAAATAAATATAAAATATAAGATTATTCAAATATTTTATTCATTAATCTATTTGTTAAATATCATATAAATATTAAAAAATAAAAATATATTTTAATAAAAAATTATATTTAAAATTATTTGATTTACCTATAAAATTGCATTATTTAAAATGAAATATTTTATATTTATGATTGACCATAAAATATTTTTTTGAGATGATACATCGTTTCTACAACTATAAAAAAAATAATTGTCCCCTCTCTATATTTATAACTTGACACCATATTTATGAAACTCATTTTATCCCACCCGCGTCAATTAGAAGGTTAACTGCAGGCAACACCTTTTGTACGGTTCATCGCCGTCGGTTTATGGTTGATGTTGAATGCAAAGAAAAAGCTGTTAGGAAATGTGTGGAACACCTGTAAATAATATTTGAAGAAACATGTGCCCGCCCTGTAGACTTTTGGGGGGCATAATAATTGAGAGCAGCCACAGCTACAGCTTCTACTTCCGCAAATGTAGCGATAATAATGCGAGAGAGATAATAAGGACGCCGCATGTTTTATTAATGAGCCGGGCAGTATACGTTAATATATTATTGAAAAAGTGATATATTCTTTTGCTTATCGTTATTTTGTTTAGTTATATAAAAATAAGATTGTATGGTTAGTGTTTTTTCTTAATAAAATATTTTAATATTATAATAGTTGATATATATTCTAAACAATAATAAAATTGTAATATAAGTTATAGGAATATTTGTTTAATTTTTATTTATTTATTTATTTAATATAATTAAATAATTTTTTGGTGGATAAAAGATATATATAATTGACATTGAAGAGAATCATATCAAGTTAATAATTATTTATTTGATATTGAATAATGGCAATTTTTTATATAATGCTCATATTATAGTACACATGTCATGTCATTAGAGTATAGATTGATATAATGAGAGTTGTACAAATTGTACATATATTATTTTTCCATATTTTTTAAATTAATTTTTTGTAAATTAAAAAGTAAAATCCATAAATATTGTCTATTCAATACTTTACACCAATAAAAAAATGAAAATTTTGAAATTAATTACAAACCATTTGTATTTATAGTACATAATAATTAATATTTAATGGTTTTTTTCAAATTATTTATTGTACATATTAATTAGTCATATAGTATACAGTAATTAATAATAGAGTACACAAAAGTCAATTTTTACCATTATTACAGAGAAATAAATTTTATTTAAAAATAATAAATTTTATTTTATAATGTTAAATTTTAAATAAATTTTATTTTTTCTAAATTAAAAAAACTTGTTTCTGGCATTTTGCTTTTGTATTTTTGAGTATGTATTTTTTTTTAATTTTATAATATTAAAGTTTAAATAAATTTTAATTCTTTTAATTAAAAAAAAACTAATAACAAACCAATTAAAAAAATATATACCAGGTATTAACTCCATATATATTGTTCCCCTAAATTGTAAGCCCCTCCTTATTTACCATGAGATATTACAGTCCTCTCGGAATATCCATTTTTTCTGTCTTCTGTCTTCTGCACTTAGTAAATGATGGTGACCTGTTAGAGCCAAATTCATATAAATGTCGGCACAATTCGGTTTTAGGTGAAAAGGTTTGAAACATTTATACATCAAATTCTTTCCAGTTTGAAGAGATGTTATTTAATTATCACAGAATAATATTTATGTATTAATATATTTTTGAAACTTTTACAGTTAGAAAGTTTTACAATATTAAATTCGAAATGAACCCGTTATTCTATGAAGTTAATACCAATTGCAACTGCAAATTTGAGTCATGTGAATTAATATTTAATATAATTTGAATTATTAATTATGATATTAATCTTTTACTTTTATTTTTATATTTCTTTTATAAATTTTTATATTTCTTTTATAATTTTATTATCCAGATGCAGAGATGTGAGAAGGGATGCCAAAGTAACTATTATACGGTTTGAGTAGCAATGGCATTCTGGGAATTAAAGTAATGATATTGGAAAGAATATCGATTGAAGTAGTGATGGCTAACCGTTTAAATCAAAGTCATTAGGGTTGCTCTAATCTAATTAGATTGTTTTTGCTATGAAAATTATAGAAATTTTAGAAATATTTTGATAAAATTTGGTTGGAATTTTTGTAAATCTGAATTATAATTGTCAAATTTTAAGTTTTTTTGTTGCTCCATCAGTTTTTGATGGCGCTGAATTTATTTCCACCATCAAAAACATGATTCAAACAATTTTTTGGCCATCCAAATAATTCCTCCACTGTAGGAATTTACAGGGTAAGTTCCTCAGACAGAACACCAAGGACACCGCTCACAAACAGATCACAGATCAATACACCAGTATTTTGACATGATTAAAACCTCAAAGAGGGAAATAGTCCACGACCTGAGCCAATGCGGCCACTTCAGGCAATTTATTAATAAAAGAATGAAAATTTACATATGCTTCTCTCATAGATGAATTACCCTAGAAATGACCCTCCATGCTCTTTAAATAGAGATCATGGACCAATCGGGTGTTAAGCCATGGATCAAGTGTCGGTAATACCGAGGAGAGAATGAACCGTCGGATCACTACATATCGTGACCGTCGGATTGTAAGTTACAAAATGTACATAGTAAAGAAACACACTTTACCTAACTCTATACTAGACCAAGTTATACTTAACTATTTCCTATGTGTCGGAATATCCTAACATCCCCCCTTAAGAACAACTTGGGATAGGATTGAAGGATTTACAAATATGACACAATAGAAGAAGGAAGGAGGCACTAGAGCCTATCCCCCCTTAGTGACAACTTCCTGAACTCCAACCATAAATCGAAGTTTAGTGAACTTCGCCTCTGTGAGAGCCTTTGTAAAGATGTCTGCAACTTGATCATCTGTTGAACAATATTGCACTTCAAGAACATGGTTGTGGATGAGCTTTCTGATGAAGTGCATGTGCAGTTCAATGTGTTTGCTGTGCTGATGTTGGACTGGATCTTTGCATAGTTGAATGGCACTTTGATTATCACACCAAAGTGTAGTCGGATGCTGCTGCTGAAAGCCAAACTCTGACAGGATCTGACGAAGCCACAAGGCTTCCTTACTAGCTTCTACGGCACCACGATACTCTGCTTCTGCTAAAGAAAGAGAAATGGCACCTTGTTTCTTACAAACCCATGTAATAGGTCCTGAACTAAGAGTGAACACATAACCTGTAGTAGACTTCTGATCATCAGGGTCACCAGCCCAATTGGAATCAGTGAAACCAACCAATAGAGGAGATGTTTCGGCACTGTAATGAATCCCAAACTGAACTGTACCTCGAACATAACGAAGTATTCTTTTAGCTGCTTTCCAATGACTTTCACGTTGGTTTTGCATAAACCGAGCAACAAGGCCAACAACAAAGGAAAGGTCAGGACGAGTATGGGTTAGATACAAAAGTTTTCCTACAAGTTGACGGTATAAGGTAGCATCAACTTCAGGAGAAGTACAAGTGACTGAAAGTTTGACTCCAGACTGAAAGGGAGAAGGGGCTGGCTTACAGTCTTCCATGTGAAAATGACGTAGAATATCACAGGCATACTTGGACTGGGAAAGGGAAATACCTTCCTTGGATTGCAAGACTTGAAGACCAAGAAAATAATGTAAGTGTCCTAAGTCTGTCATTTCAAACTTCCTTTTAAGGCTAGTCTTCACATGGTTTATAAGGTTGGGATCACTACCAGTCAGGATAAGATCATCAACATAAAGAACAAGAATGATAAGAGACTTGCCCACTTTCTTGGTGTAGACAGTATTGTCAGAATGACACCTAGAAAAGCCATTTTCTAAAAGAAAGTTATCCATTTTGGCATACCAAGCTCGAGGAGCTTACTTGAGACCATAAAGGGATTTCTTAAGCCGACATACAAGGCTGGAGTCTGTTTGTATAAAGCCAATAGGTTGTTCCGTATAAATTTCTTCATGTCCCCATGCAATAAGGTGGATTTAACATCCATCTGATGGACTTCCCATTTGAAAGAGGCAGCAAGGGAAAGAACAAGGCGGATAGAGTTCATTTTGGCAACAGGGGAGAAGGTTTCAGTACAGTCAATGCCTTCAACTTGTGAAAAACCCTTAGCAACAAGACAAGCTTTATGTTTATCAACTTTCCCATCTGGTCCATACTTGGTTCTGTAAACCCATTTGCATCTAACAAGTTTTCGTCCCTTTGGTAGAGGAACAAGATCCCATGTATCATTTGCAATAATGAATGATATTCTTCATTCATAGCTGCTTCCCAATCTGGATGGCCTGAAGCTTCTGCAAATGTGTCAGGATCATAATTCACTGAAGCTTGAGCCAGTAAAGAAGAGGCTCTATCAAACTGAGAACGTGTACGTCGCTGATCTGTAGGATCACCGGCAAGATCACCTGCTGCATCCCGAGTAGCACGGACCCATTTTGGAAGCTGAGGAGCTGAAGGAGGATCCTGAGAAGGTGGGGGAGGATTTTCATCCTCGCTTTCATCATTTGAAGAAGAAATATTTTCAAAAGTAGAAGAGATAGGGAGAGGTGGCACATCCGCCGAACTAGGCTAGCAGGCCGATATATTTTCAGAAAACTTTACATCTCTTCTAATGATAACATTTTTAGACTTAAGTGGAATAAGTCTATATCATTTGACATCTTCAGAATATCCAAGAAAAATATATTTTTCACTCTTAGGTTCTAAAGCTTTATGTTTCTCATCTGGAATATGGGCCCATGCTTCACTTCCAAAAAAACGAAAGTGACTTACATCTGGTTTGATTGAGCTCCATGCTTCTTCTGGAGTGATATTCTTTAAAACCTTAGTAGGAGTGCGATTTATTATGTAATTTGCACAGTTAATTGCTTCTGCCCAATAATTAAGACTAAGTCCTTTAGATTGAAGCATACAATTAGCCATTTCCTTTAAGGTGCGATTCTTCCTTTCAGCTACACCATTTTGTTGTGGAGTATATGGAACAGTATGTTGCATTTGAATTCCATTCTCAGTGCAAAAGTTGATGAATTTGTTGTTAACATATTCTCCGCCATGATCAGATCTTAGCTTAAGAATTTGATGTCCAGATTGTTTTTCAACAAAGGCCTTAAAGGCCAAGAACATGTTAAATACTTCACTCTTGAGTTTTAAGAAGTATACCCAAGTGCGTCTGGAGAAATCATCAATGAAAGTTAAGAAATACTTGTAGCCAGAGAATGAAACAACTGGAAGTGGACCACATAAATCACTATGCACGAGCTGTAAAGGGGCTGAGGCGTGCCAAGAGGCACGTTTTTCAAAACTGTCCCGATGATGTTTTCCGAGTACACATCCAGAACAAACACCATCTCTGCAAGATACCATTGGAAGACCTGTCACCATATTTTCTTTACATAGATTCTGAAGAGAGCGATAGTTTAAGTGACCAAATCGCTCATGCCAAAGTTTGCTCATTTCATCATTATGAGCAACAAATACTGAGGGAAGATTTGATGACCCAAAGTTGTGAAACTTATACAACCTTGTAGAATCATCAGCAATGTCAGTAGCTAAAATCTGTCTAGGATCTCTTAGGTCCTTAATTACAACATCGTGAGGTGAAAATTCAACGATTTTACCTTCACCTGAATGAGTTATCTGATATACAGATAGAAGGTTGCAGGATAAGGTTGGAACACATAATACATCATTAAACTGATCATTGTCTAGATGAACAGTTCCAGTCCCTACAACACTAAGAGATCTATCATCACCAACATATATATTTTTGGTGTTAAAATCATTTAAAGAAGAAAACATGGCTTTGTTTTTGGCCATGTGATAAGAAGCTCCAGAATCAATGAGCCACTCATGAGAATGAGAAGAAGAAGATACATTTAGTGCATAGCCAGACCGAGATGCTTGACAACCACATGCAGAAAGTGTCATTCCCGAAGATGAAGTTGAAGTTGAAGAGTGCTCCAAATGGATGTTATGCTTCTTCATTGCTGCTTCCAAGGCTTCCATCTTCTTAAAGCATTTGGATTCTAAGTGGCCATCTAGATTACAAAAGTTGCAATGTCTATCAGTCTTCTTCCCTTTGTTTTTATTTGTCTTATCATTTTGTTGAAATGATTTTTTATTTTGAGGCTGAAATTGCTTAGGACCCTTGTTTGGTTTAGGACCATTCCTTTTAGGATACAACTTCTTAGGATTCTTTGGATTTGGTTGCTGCTGGGTGGCTAATGCTTTCTTAGAAGAGTTTCCAAGATTAAGAAGACCAAGGTGTAAGAGTTTTTCTTGTTCTCTTATTAAAGAATCACAAAAAGAATCAAAGGAAGGGGACTTGTAGTCTTGTCCTTGAGAAATGAAGGCTTCTCTTGTAGAATGGAAGGTGGAAACAAACACAGAGTAGGCTGGTCCCAACTTGGTAAGAATGGAATAGATAAGGTTACTATCTTCTTTCTTAACCTTAACACCTTCCAAGAGAAGTCTAAGGGTCTTGAACTTGGACAAAAAATCTTCAATGCAAGAAAAATTATTGGGGTCCAATGTAAGCAACTCATTTTCAAGTTGATGGGCTCTAAGTTCATTTTTTATTCCAAAAACTTTAGTAATCTGTTTCAATGCTTCATCAGGAGTATCAAGTTCTGCAATATGGAATCAAAGATCTAGAGAAATAGACATCCCTATCAACCCACATGCTTGATTTTGCCTATTTTCCCATTTAGCTGCTTTATCTTCATCTTTCGGTTTGGTTTCTTGGCCTGTGGCCATTCTGTAGAGACCTTTACTTCTAAGTAAATCCACAATGTAGGACCACCATTGGAAGTAGTTGGTGCTGTCAAGAATAACTTGGCATGGACTTTCCATTTTAACAGAAACTGAAGCTATAGATGCTGAAACTAAGTGTTCCAATGGAAAGATCTCGAAAAATTAGGCTGTTTAAAAAAAAACGGTTCTGAAAACGGCTTCCGGATGAAAAAGTTATGGCTTTTTGAAGAAAATTTGATGAAATCGCCGACGAAGTGCGGGAATGTGCGGAAATGAAAAATCCACCCCCACAAAAAGAAGACTTGAACTCAAGACCTCTACTTTTATAAATTAGCTTTGAACCAAGTGAGCTATACAAAAAGTTTGAGAGAGAGAGAGAGAGAGAGAGAGGGGTTGAAGCTTTGGGTTGCGTGCTTGCTTTGAGAAAGCTCTTTTTCCTACAAAACAAAAAACACAAAACCCAACACGGACATACAAAAAAAACGAACCTTGCGGCTCGAAGTTAGCTTTAGCCGGAAACTAAATATTTTCCTCAATGTTTCTGATTTTCCGAGATCACACTAAGGCACATCGGAAAAGAGCATACGCATGAGAAAAATCCTTCCTTTTTGTTTCTGATTTGCCCAGATCGCACAGAGTCGCGGGGAAAAGAGCATACGCAGAAATGAAAGGTAAAGATCCGGTAATAAAACATGCTAAATAAACCGAAACCAAAATAAATAGAGAGAAAATAACTGTAAACTGCAAATAAACACTGTATACCTCCAGATCTTAAAAATGACGCAGCTAGGGCTACCGGAAACCTTTTCGCATGAAACGAAAGGGGTTCCTCACTGGAACAGATGCTCCCAACACAACAGATCAATCCTCTCGACCTGAAAGCAGTCAGAAACAGTAGATCTAGGAAACGGTAGTCGGATGCAGTTCTACCGGCTTCAGATTTGGATCACCAACGGATGCGGCCCTCAAATAGCTCTGATACCATGTGGAGGTTTGTCGTTACACCAAAATCCGCAGGTGTTGGTAAACGTTATAAACCAGTAACTAGGATCCCCAGGGTGGAAATTAAGGATTCCATAGAGGTGTGGTGATTCTTCCAACACCTCCCCTCAAACACAGGTCCCAGGATCGTAACCTGGCTCTGATACCATGTAGGAATTTACACGGTAAGTTCCTCAGACAGAACACCAAGGACACCGCTCACAAACAGATCACAGATCAATACACCAGTATTTTGACGTGGTTAAAACCCTCAAAGAGGGAAACAGTCCATGGCCTGAGCCAACGCGGCCACTTCAGGCAATTTATTAATAAAAGAATGAAAATTTACATATGCTTCTCTCATAGACGGATTACCCTACAAATGACCCTCCATGCTCTTTAAATAGATATCATGGACCAATTGGGTGTTAAGCCACAGATCAAGTGTCGGTAATACCGAGGAGAGAATGAACCGTCAGATCACTACATATCGTGACAGTCGGATTGTAAGTTACAAAATGTACATGGTAAAGAAACACACTTTACCTAACTCTATACTAGACCAAGTTATACTTAACTATTTCCTATGTGTTGGAATATCCTAACATCCACCTCAATAGACAAAGCCATTTTAAAAAATGATTAAATACCATTACAAGTCAATGAGTAGAAAATGCCACAAAGACACGAGTAGAAAATGCCACAAAGACACAATGGCAGAAATAGCCATTGCTGCCATTCTCATTCTCAGACAAAAAGGGTACTAGATACAACATAATGATTACCTAGTGGCTTCTATACCACTTAGATTTCTTTGGATTCGTTTTAGTGGCAGAGAGCGGGTGGAATTATTCTGGATCATGTCACTGTGAAGAATAGCGATTGGAATCTGGTTACTAGGCTTTGGTCGAGACCACTTCAACTTGGCTTCCCCATCCGCCGATTACCTGAGACCACTCCGCTTTTGATTGTTACAGGGGAGTGTGATGTACTATGTACTCAGAGATCAGGCAAAGGCATGCTACCAGATTCTTGTAAAATATTGTAAAGCGGTAAAGTGGCTGAGATGATTGTTTGAACAGAACTATGGTTTATATGTTTTGAAACAGGATGCAGAGATTACTGCATTGAAAATAACCAGAAGAAATGCTTGGCGGCTATAAAAGAATCATTTTACAAGTTGTACAAGTGTCTATCTGCCAAGAGTTGAAGAGGTAGTGTCGGGAGGTCTATGATCATCATTAGGTGGTCGTGTCATAGTTGGAGTTATGGTCTAGTGTGTCTTCTTCTTCTACATCATTCTATATCATTGTAAAGTGGACCATTTCCCTGGTACGAGAGTCCATTCTTCTTTTATTCTTCTATAGGGTGGTAGGGTGGTGCTAGGCTGGTGCATGAAGTCACCAACAGGTTCAAGCCTGTGAAAACTTTAGGGTGGTAGGGTGGTGCTAGGGTGAATTGTAGCTCATTGGGTGTTGGGGCATCCGTTCAGTTGACTATTGAAGAACCTCGGGTGTTGGAGCGTCCATCCAATGGGAGCCGGAGAAGAATGATTTTCTAGATTCTAGGAAGTTGGAGATTTATTTTCAATTGGAGTTGAAGATTGAAGAATTATTAGAAAAGCGTTTAGGTGGTTTTTGTCCCGGAGTAGGTTTCCACCTTGAAAACTGTGTGCATTTGTGTTCCTTTTGTTTACTGTTATCATTGTACAAACACTAATAATAGTTGAAGATTAACTAATGCTCTCAAAGATTAATAATAATACTAATGGAAAGGAATACAAATTCACCCCCCCAAGTGTTTCCAACATTAATCAATAACTTAAGCAACATAATTAAGCATTAATTTGCAACAAAAATAGAGATAGAAGACAACAAACATTGATTACGGAGTTCGTCTGTGATGGACTACGTCTCCGGGTCTGCTTTCAAGATGGGCGTCCGCTTTATTAGGATTGATTGAAAGAGGTCTTTTACACAGCAAAAACACCAGACTGAATTTGCATGCATGCACCTTTAGTCTCTATCAATAGAAATCTCTCTCTCCTAACTTTCCAATGCCTGTCTCGGTTCCCAATTCCACCTCCGGACGACCAAGATACACTGAAACAACAACTGCCTCTCTGGCTCAACATCTGCATACAAGACTCAAAATCACTCTAATGCCTTTTACATGAGAAAAATGATGTATTTATAATGTTGCAGGTGCATTCGAGGCCTCTCAAGCTAATCTTGGCATGTATATGATTCTTTAAGGGTTTTTTGTACTTGGCCTTGCCACATTGTGACATTAGGCTAGGTGGTTACATTAAAAATAAATCAATTTGAATATAAAACCCAAAATATCACCTTAGCGCTAACGGTCAATAAAATGCGTGGAGCTTTTGACCTTGCCCATGTGAACAAGGCATTCACAGCATAAACTGCCACCTGTGTTGTTTTAACACTGTAGTTCCGGTAAATAGTTGTGGTTACTTGGCCTTCAACTGCTCACATGCAAAATCTCCATCATGGTTAAGACTTGTGGTTAAGTTGCTGCCACACCCAACTGCTAACTATTCACATGCTAACTGCAACTCGGACGGTCACCCTCCACTACAGTTAACTCTCATTGCTACGATTTCTCTATTGCGGTGTTTACATTTACGGTCCCGCTGGGGTCTCTAAACCCATGTGGTTAGTGTCTTTCGTTTGATTTGTATTGTTTTAATATATGATCCGAAGGTTTATGTAATTAGCTTTTTTACATTAGGTTTGTCACATAGGTTTAGGAATTAGGTTTTAAACCCTTGATTGCTAGTTTTTACACTTAGCGTAGGTTATAAACCTTTTTCATCACCTTATATATAAAAAAAACCATTACAAATGACATTGTCACCATGTGACAATCAATCATCAAACACCATCAATCGACAATTTGGACCACATCTACCATGATGAAGTATCCAACACCAGAAGAACTGAAGATAACACCGGACACTGAAGAACACTTGCAAAGCTAACGAAGTTGAAGACGACCTGAAATCTTTGGATACACTTGACTGACAAGATCCTCCTGGATCAATCCTATCCACTTGAAATATTTTGGACCACAAAAGTTTGATTTAAGCATATATCAGGTGAGTGTACAGTTCCCTCACTCTTCCGATCTCCATCCACCTTGCCTTACTCAGATTCATGCCCTTGACTCCCACTCGAAGATACTCAACATCTCCATGCCTTGAAGATCGAATCTTCCTATCCAAGATGGTATCTTCCTACAACTCATTCATATACTCAGGTGCCAAATCATCAATAATCAGAATCTGTGTATCTTCCTCGGGATCCATGATCAAGGGAAGTTCATACAACTTCAGATTTTCTACATTTACAACTGAGTAAATACGCATGTAAGGAGGTAAATCTAAACGGAATGCATTATTTCCAACCTTTTCCACAATCTTGAAAGGACCATACCTGATGGGTTTCAATTTCTTACCTTTTCCTTTCAACCCTTCTATACTGATATACAACCATACCTGATCGCCAACCTGAAAATGATGATCGACTCGATGCTTATCATGGCACATTTTGTACTTGGCTTGACTCTTCTCTAACTAATCCTACACTGCCTCATGTATCTGATGTATCTATTGAATGAAATTAACTTCTTTTTTTGCATCATCATGTTCACCCACTTTATCCTCCTCACCGAACATGAAATCCGTTGGTGAGTTTGGTAGATACCCAAAACGTGTTTTGAATGGCGATCGATTAGTCAAAGAATGTAAGGCTCAATTGTAAGCATGATGCACATAAGGTAAAGATTCATCCCACAACTTAGGATGTTTAATGCAGTAAACTCGGAGAATATGTATGACTTTTATGTTCACCACTTTTGTCTATGCGTCGGTCTGTGGATGAAACATTGTGCTCTTCTTCAGCTTTGTGACCATGCATCCCCACAAAGTGGACCAAAACACTCCTACAAAACGAGTGTCTCGATCAGAAATAATGGAAGTAGGTAACCCAAAATGAACCCATACCTATTCGAAGAACATCTTTGCAGTCTGTTCAGCTGTCGCTTTTTCCACGGAACAAGAATGCACATCTTGACACATTGTGACATTCTTTAAGGGTTTGTTGTACTTGGCCTTGTCACATTTGACATTAAGCTAGGTGGTTACATTAAAAATAAATCAATCCAAATATAAAACCCAAAATAGCACCTTAGGTTATAGATATTCCGCTAACGGTCAATAAACTGTGCGGAGGTTTTGACCTTGCCCATGTGAATAGGGTGGTCGCAACATAAACTGCCACCTGTGTTGTTTTAACCTTGCAGTTCCGGTAAACAGTTGCGGTTACATGGCCTTCAACTGCTCACATGCCATATATTTGTCGTGGTTAAGACCTACGATTAAGCTGCTATCACACCCAACTGCTAACTGTTCACATGCTGACCGCAACCTCGATGGTCACCCTCCGCTATGGTTAACTCTCATTTCTATGGTTTCTTTATTGCGGTGTTCACATTTGCAGTCCTGTTGCAGTCTCCAAACCCGCGCGGTTAGGGACTGTGGTTTGATTTGAATTGTTTTAATATATGATCCGAAGTTTTATGTAATTAGGCTTTTTACATTAGGTTTGTCACATAGGTTTAGGACTTAGGTTTTAAACCCTTGATTGCTAGTTTTTACACTTAGCTTAGGTTATAAACCTTTTTCACCACCTTATATATAAAAAAACCATTACAAATGATACTGTCACCATGTGACAATAAATCATCAAACACCATCGATCGACAATTTGGACCACATATACCATGACGAAGTATCCAACACCGGAAGAATTGAAGACAACATCGGACACTAAAGAACACTGGCAAAGCTGACAACACTGAAGACAATATGAACTCTCTAGATACACTGGACTCACAAGATCCTCCTGGATCACATATACTCAAATACATATGTAGGAAGTATAAGTAATAAACATAATCATCAGATCCATAGCTCTAAAAAAAGTAAGAGGCATCATAAGTTCATAAATACTTATCTTCAATGAGAGGTAATCCTCTCCCTATTGAACCAACCTTCAAGAGCCATCAATGTCCATGGTCCATATACCAATTTTGTCTTCAATTATCCAACCAGGTCTTTTAGGGCTTCATCAAAACTTTGTCAAGTGCTTGAGCATCTTCACATTGACTAGCTAGGTTCCATATCTCATATTATTTCCATAAACCATGGTTTTCTCTCCAACCCTAACCTCATAGAATCTGTTACACTAAAATTTGTCACCATGACTATTTGCAGTCAGTATGGCTCCATCAATAACCATACTGTCCTCCTTGGCAAGTCTTATACCTCTGCTCCTCATGTCAAACTCCAAGAAAGAGAGAAAGTCTTTAAAAAGTCAATATAACTCTGGTTACGCAGTTTCTCTTACCCTTACCTGTGTGTACGCACCTCAAGTTCATAATACCTACGTACTTGTACGCTCTGTCTGTAAAGGGGTGGGTGCGTACTCCTGTAAAGGTCAAAAGGCGCAAGTTTTACTTCAAAAAAGTTACTTGTGGTCGAATCTAGAGCATTCTAGAAGATGGTTTGACGTGGATTGAGCGCCTCCAGATGGTTCATGCATCCCAAAGAAAGAGGAACTTATCCCATGAAGAGGGGAGCTATCCCTTTGAAAGAGGGGCTTATCCCATTCATGGTGGACCTGATTAACTTCCTCCAAAGCACTATAAATACAGGCATTGGGCCAGAGGGAGGGGAGGTTGAAAGCTGAACATTCCTAAGGGTAGATGCTACTGAAATTAGGACTCCCTTATAGAGCTTGAGAGGAGAGATTCCAATCCTTTCTTAGCTTCATTTGGAAGTGGGTGAGCTGATCAAAGGAAAGGAGAACTCTTGCTGGACCCTGGGAGGGACCTGCACAACACCAAGGCACTGGTTGTAATGGTTTCTTTTGTTTTCAATTAATACAATTAAGTTCATTTTTCTCAACAAGTTGTTATATATAATTTGTTTCATAAACTCCTTGGTCTTTATGATGAATATGTTTTATTATATGAGTTATTCAGGTGCTATGTAATCGTTTGCTTGTTAGTGAATGCAGGCTTCAAGGAGAAGGAGCTCATCTGGACCGGAGAGGCTTGGCTGCTACAAACAGCGTTGGACTAAAGGTAAGACTTGAACACCTGGTTGCTTTTATTTTAAATGCATATTTAGGGAAAGATAGTGCTTGATTGTCTTGTTTGTCACTAGAAAGCCTTAGCTTCTAGGGAGGTCGGTTTTGTCCGCAAAATTGACTCTTTCCGCATGACAAAATGGCGACTCCGCTGGGGAATCCATTGATGTGATTGATTTCTCTTTTGATTGATACTTTGATTTGAGAAAAGTCGATTTCTTTCTAGTTTTTGACTGATTGACTGTGAATTTGGGTGGACTAGCTTAGGATTGAGTTAGTTTTTTATTTTTCTTGTTTTTGAGAGCAGTACGCACCCTCTGCGTTAAGCACAGTGCGTACCTGTACGCACTTCTGCTTTGTACACAGAGCATGGCCGCACCTGTGCAAACAGGCTGCCTGCGTACCCTGTCAAAACTTTAGAAAATTTCGATTTTTTCCTTTTTCCCTTTTAGATTTTGTTTTTAGCTTATTTGTTGCTGCCCAGATCCACTGGTTACCTGTCAGAAGTTCTCATCTAAGCTTGTTTCATTAGCATCGAGGGTTTTAGTGAAGTTCATAGAAATTCTAGCCCTAGGTTTGATTTTTGTATTGGTCTTGTAGTGACTTTGGCTTTAGAAGTTGTAGAAACCTTGGATATCCCTGGTCTTTTCAGTCTTCTTAGGAGTCGGACCATTCGTAAAATCCACCTTTGTGAGAAACCTACCATTGTGTTGTCTCTTTGCGGAATTTCGAGAAGGCTTGTTTGTTAAGCTGTGAATTTCATTCTTAAGAAAAATAACAAAAGCTTTTTATTTTTGTTTTTGACTGATTTATGATTCTGCATGAATTAGTCCTTGGTTGAATTGTAACCGAGTAAAACATCCTGGAATTATATTTTGTAGGTTTTTACCTCATTAGATTTGCTTTTAGGTAAATTTTTCTTAGATTTTCATAGATCTTAAAATTGATTTTTTGTTAAGTAGTTTTACATGCTTTGTTAAAATAAAAAAAAAACTATTTTGGAATTGATTTGCATTAGTTTTTCTTGATGAAATTAGTGCACTAGAGAATTTGTTATATTTTCTCTTAGTGATCAAATTTTTGCATTGTTGGAAGTGAATGGAAACTCTCTCCTTACTTTAGTTAGGATTCATCGAATTGAAAAGATTACATTATCATATTTGATTGCATTCAGTTTTGAGTCGGGTCATAACACCATTGGTTTCGTATCCATTTACCCCTTTGAGTAATAACAGCCTAAATAACACAGCGCTTAATTAAAATTCATCTAGTAATTTTTACATTTCTAGGGCTCTGATACACCAACATAGCTTAGGCTAGTGTCTTGGAGTAGGAGAGTAATTAACTCTCCAAGACAGTAAAACCAAACAAGTAGCTTATCTTGCGGTAGGATAAATCCAACTGTTACATTTATACTCTAGGAAAGCTCCTCTTAAAGGAGAAGCACGAGATCGTGTCCGAACCAGTGAGGGAATCAATCCTCCTTCATTGGGAACGACGCCAGATATGCACGTACTATAAATGGTAAACCTCGGATTAACCATTGTCGAGGAGCCTGGGGTCACTTGTCGGTAAACCTTGGATTATTGTCAAGGAGCCGGCAAGGGGATTGAGCTTGTTACTCTGCCCTTGCGTGTGTATCGGATCGTAGACTGTTCCCCCAGGTATATTTGTTGCTGTTGGTGACCTTAGTGACTATTATCTTTAGGATTCGTCCTAAGGTGACGGTGGAGAGAAGATCCCACTGTACCTGGAGCAGACGTCGGCTAGACTCACTTGGATTTTCTGGGGGGTTCACTTCACTCGAGACGGTTAAAGTGGAGGAACTTGGTCCAGTCTATTCATTAAGCAGGTTGTCGGGGTAACTGTTCCACCCGCCATTTCTGTACTGAATTCTGCGACGTTGGATTTCATCACCAACTAGTGTTTTCGATCTGGAAAGTTACTGTTTGTGTGTGGTTTGACTCCTAGATTTGATAGCGCGTGTTAATTTGTTTGTTTTTACTTTTAGAGACCATAGGTGTGAATTGTGAATTTTAATTGTTAGGTGTGAATTGTGAATTGTTAATTTTAGTTATAAATTGTTAATAAAATTCACTGAAGTTGAATATAATGGCAAATGTTCCGGAATTTACCAACCTAGGAACCCCTCCTAACGAGAATCCTAGTACTTTTCCTTTCTTTGGAAATGTTGGTCCTCCTTATATGGCTACTTTGTCATTACCTGGATTTACAATAGGATTACCAATATGGTTATTTTCAACTTCGTTGGCCCCAAATACTCCAATTGTTCCACCTCAACCGAATGCTTCACCTCAACAGAGTTCACCATCTCAACATCACCAACCTTCTGTTGACCCTTTACCTTCTTCGCCTAATTTTTCTTCCTCCATTTCTTCCTCTTCGCTTGGTAGAAGCCTTGACGCTAGTAACCAGGTGTCTAAGAAGAAGAAGAAGAAGAAGCAAGATAAGAAAGAAGTCAACCAACCAACCGTGGCTGTAAGTGTTAGTTGTGTTGAGGAAACCTCCGACATGCATCGTAAACCCAAATACCCTTGCAGGCTTTGTAAGGGTGACCACTTCCTTGTCAATTGTCCTGGTATTCCAAAGGTCTTGGAAGTATGGTCAGAAAAATCACATCAACTTTCCATTGATCCATCAACCAGTGATAGTCAGGTTCCTGGGAAAAAGGGTAAAGTTAGGTTTCCTTGTAAGTTATGCAAAGGGAGTCATCAAACTCACATTTGCCCTCACATGGATGAAGCCTCAAAATTGTTGGAAAACCTTACTGTTCCACAGCAAGAATTGTAAACCTTTCTTGATTAATTATGAACAATTCAAATTAACAGCCCAAAGATCATCAATACCGAATATTTCACAAACAAAACTTAATATGATCTATTGTTTAAGATGACATACCTTGATTAACAGTGGAAGATGTAATGGCTGCCATCTACTTTCTTCTGACTCCTACTCTTCTTCTCAGAATTCGGTTTCTCTTTCTAGCCCTGTTTCTTTATGCGCTTCTTGATGGAGAAGAATGCAACTCTTCGCAGGGGGAGAGAGGACCCAATCCTTTTTTTTTATATTATTTAACACTAAATCTGGTACGTCCATCATATACCAATTCAACACTTTAATGCTTTAATGCTTTAATGCTTTAATGCTTTTAACGCTTTAATGCTTTAATCGGGTCACATTAAGATTTAGAAACTGCAGATTTCTAACATTCTCCCACTTGACCCGACTATTCATGATATTAAGTGTTGAACATCATACTATGATAAATTGCTGAGAGTTATGGCGGTTGTGCACTATTAATTCAATGCATTTCCTTCCATATACTACAATACCAGCAAACCATCAATTCATACTCATAATTTATATAAAACAACATAATGGTCCACATAATGTCTTATATCATAATGATTAAACATAATATCTTTATAAGACTCTTTCTTGTTTAAAATTACATAAAATACGTACTACTATATTAAAACAAGAGACACATAATTGTATATCAGAAACACATAAAAGAGCTCAGAATGTCACACATCAATTATTATTAATACAACCAAGACCCATTCTTTGAACATGTTCCTTAAATTGTCTTGGTTGTAACCCTTTCGTCAAAGGGTCTGCAATCATAAGTTCTGTCCTGATGTGCATGATTGACACTCTTTGTTTCTGAACCTCATCTTTCACAACAAGATACTTCAGATCTATGTGTTTGGCACCTTTAGAGTACTTGTCGTTCTTTGAGAAAAATACTGCTGCAGAGTTATCACAATAAATTTTCAGCGGCTTGCTAATGGTGTCGACAACCGCAAGTCCTGAAATAAAGTTCCGCAACCATAATGCATGAATTGTGGCTTCAAAACATGCCACAAATTCTGCCTCCATAGTGGATGAAGCAACGATAGTCTGCTTCGCACTTTTCCATGATATGGCACCTTGAGCAAACATAAACAGGTAACCAAAAGTCGATTTTCTAGTATCGATGCATCCTGCAAAATTTGAATCGCTATATCCGATCACCTCCGATTCATTGGATCTTCTATACATGAGCATGTAATCTTTCGTGCCTTGTAAGTACCTCAAAACTTTCTTTGCAGCTTGCCAATGTTCCCTTCCTGGATTACTTTGATACCTCCCTAACATACCGACCGCAAAGCTGATATCCGGTCTAGTACAGGTTTGAGCATACATCAGGCTACCAACAACAGATGCATATGGAATTGATTCCATTTCCTTTCGTTCAACATCATTCTTAGGACATTGCATGAGACTGAATTTATCACCTTTCTGTACAGGAACTGTCCCAGGTGAACATTTACTCATTCCAAATCTCTCTAGAATCCTTTCGACATATCCTTTCTGAGACAATCCCAATATTCCTTGTGATCGATCACGGAATATTTCTATTCCAATCACATAGGATGCCTCTCCCATATCTTTCATTTCAAAGTTCGTTGAGAGAAATTCCTTAGTCTCATGCAATATACTTAAATTATTTGCAGCAAGAAAGATGTCATCAACATAAAGGACCAGATAAATTAACTTGCTCCCACTGATCTTTTGGTATATACAGTGATCAACCGTATTTTCCTTAAAACCAAAGGATGTAATAATGGTATTGAACTTAATATACCATTGCCGGGATGCTTGTTTAAGCCCATATATTGACTTCTTAAGTTTACACACCAATTGTTCTTTACCTTCTATAGAAAAACCCTCAGGTTGATCCATGTAAACATCCTCATCAAGATCTCCATTCAGAAAGGTTGTTTTCACATCCATTTGATGCAACTCCAAATCATAATGAGCTACTAATGCCATTATTATTCTTAGTGAGTCCTTTTTCGAAACAGGAGAAAATGTCTCCTTGTAATCAACACCATCTTTCTGAGTGTAACCCTTAGCAACAAGTCTAGCTTTATACCGTTCGATATTACCACTAGAGTCGTGTTTGGTTTTAAAAACCCATTTGCATCCGACTCTTTTACAGCCATGTGGTAACTCAACGAGATCCCAAACTTCATTCTGTTGCATGGATTTCAGTTCTTCTTTCATGGCATTAATCCATTCCTTTGACTCTTTACTTTCTACAGCATGTGAAAACGAAACTGGATCCTTATTGATTCCAATATCATAATCTGATTCTTGCATATAAACCACATAATCATCAGAAATAGCTGACCTACGATTTCTTTGAGGTCTTCTTAATGCTACTTGTTGTGGTTCATGCATATCAGCATTATGTAAGTCATTTCCTTCAGAAAGTACTTCTTCATTTATATGTTGTTCATTATCATCATGTTGTTCTACAACAGCTGGAACAACATTTGGAGTAATAGTAGATGGAGGAACTATTCTAGGTAATGTAACATTTACCCTTCTTTCCTTTATTTCTACTATTTCTCTTCGAGTACTCCCACTGACTTCACCATTCTCAATGAATCTTGCATTACCAGTTTCTACAATTCTTGGACTATGATTAGGACAGTAAAACACGTACCCTTTAGATTTCTCAGGGTAACCTAAAAAATACCCACTGATCGTTCGAGAATCTAATTTCTTTTCATGTGGATTATAAATTCTCGCTTCCGCTGGACAACCCCAAACATGCAGGTGTCTTAAGCTAGGTTTCCTGTTAGTCCATAACTCAAAAGGAGTCTTTTGAACAGCTTTACTAGGAACCCTATTCAACAAATAATTAGCGGTTTTGAGAGCATACGACCACAAATTCTTAGGTAGTGTAGAATCTGACATCATACTCCTAATCATATCTATTAACGTCCTATTGCGCCTTTCTGCTACACCATTTTGCTGTGGTGTACCTGGCATTGTGTATTGCGCACATATGCCATGACTTTCGAGGAATTTTGCAAATGGACCTGGACACTGGCCTGACTCATTATATTTACCATAATATTCACCACCTCTATCAGACCTTATGATTTTCACCTTTTTATCTAATTGCCTCTCAACTTCCTTTACAAACGTCTCAAGGACATTCACAGATTGAGATTTTTCATGAAGCAAATAGACATAACCATAACGGGAAAAATCGTCAATAAAAGTGATGAAATACTTTTCTCCATTAAAGGCTGGAGTGTCCATAGGTCCGCAAATATCAGTGTGTATTATTTCAAGAAGCTGGCTGCTTCTGGTGGCTCCTTTCTTATTATGTTTGGTTTGTTTACCTTTAATACAATCCACACATAATTCTAGATCACTAAAGTCCAAATTTGACAAAATTTCATTACTTACTAGTCTCATCATTCTTTCTTTGGATATATGACCTAGTCTTTTATGCCACAAGAAAGTAGAATTTTCATTCACCATGCTACGTTTACATCCAACATTATTTACTACATTCAACAAGGAATTCGCATAAGTGTCATTCAGTTTCAATTTATATAAACCATCAATTAGAATACCAGAACCAACATTATCAGTATTCTTATATAAATCAAAACAACCAGATCCAATCATACATCTAAAACCAGAAATATCCAACTTACTTACGGAAATAAGGTTTCTAGATAATGAAGGTACATAAAGGGTACTGTATAAGTCTAATACATATCCACTTTCTAGAATTAGACGATAAGTCCCAATGCCTTCAATTGAAGATTTCATTCCGTTTCCCATAAAGAGAAAACGATCTTCATTTGGATTTATGGTTCGGATCATAAGAAATCCCTGCATATTATTGGAAACATGAGTTGTAGCACCAGTATCAAGCCACCATGTATTAATGGGAACTTCAACTAAATTTGATTCAAAACATACGAAAGATAGATAATTACCTTTCTTTTCGAACCAAGCTTTCCTTTTCGGACAGTCACTTTGATAATGTCCTTTCTTTTTACAGAAATGACATTGAACATCCTTTAGTTCCTTCTTTTCCTTATCCTGCCCATTCTTAGCAGGTGCCTTTTTCTTCTTGAAATGACTTGATTTTCCTTTCTTTTCTTTACCAGCTTTATTACTCACAAAACTTACTGAGTGATTCACTTGATTTTTCAACCGTCCTTCTTCCTGAACAAGTCTACTGGCCAATTCATTAACATTCCACTTATCCTTTATAGTGTTATAGTTAATCTGAAAAGGTCCATATTCAGAAGGTAGCGAGTTCAGGATGAACTGGACAAGAAAAGAATCCTCTACTGTAAGTCCCAGGGAGTTTAACCTTGCTGCAAGATTAGTCATCTCTATAATGTGCTCTTGCATAGTTCGCGACCCATCAAACTTCATGGTCGTGAGTTCTGCCATAAGAGTACCAGCGAGTGACTTATCAGCTGAACGAAAACGCTCTTCCACAAACTGCATATATTCCTTAGCACTTTCTGTTTGTGGAATTGTTGACTTGATGTTGTTAGCAACAGTCATCTTAATAAACATAAGGCTCAATCTGTTACTGCGTTCCCATGCTTTATGGTGTGATTTTTCTGCCTCAGTACTATCTTTTGTAAGAGCAGCAGGTTTATCCTCAAGGAGTGCCAAGTCAAGATCCTGAACACCTAAATGGAAATTGACTTGTTCTCTCCATTCAGAAAAATTAACACCAGTGAACAATGTAACAGATGAAGCATGTGTATTCATGGGAACTCCTGCAAATTAAAAAAAATGAAATAACTGTAAGCTCATAACTAACGCGATTCAGATGTAGACATAATAGCATAATATAGCACTCCTTTGGGTAGATACTATCTTATACTTAACATAATTAAATACCAAAACATAAGTAGGTAATAAATATATTCAATTAAATAGAACTGACATCTTTGGATGATCAATATTTATTTAATCAAAATATCTATTAAACCTCATCATGTCAACTAGTTATAGAACAAGACTTTCCTTTGGGTAAGCTCTCAGGTTCTATCATTAGTGACGCCAGTGTTAATTGGTATTATTATAACTGGCAATTTCTATCAATAATCATTATGTCACTTATGCACTAAATGACTATTCTGATTTTGACCACTTTGGTGATTAACAAAATCATAAATCTCATGTGCATAAATGATTTATAACACATACTTTATGCAAAACAATTTCAATCCCACGAAGTAAAAATTCTGGTCGATTACAGGCCCTAACAAACCCAATGCAAAAATCTGGCAGAATATGGGAAAAGTGAGTTTCGCTCGCACTTTCCTTTCAATGAGGAAGGTGAAAGGAGCAAGCACAACCGTAGTGGCGGCATTCCGGTATACTACAAGCACAAAGTGATTCATCCCTCTATTAAAAGAGACTTTCGAGATAATATTCATGCCCGCATATCCAAACTAAATTGATCGCAATAGGTTGCGAATACGTGGAGAATTATGAATCGAATTATGAATCAAAATTCCACTGAAAAAATTCCTGAGCTCTACATTTCACCAACGAATCGGATATGGGCAATCGTCGGTATCATATTCGTTATTATATTTTATCACGGAATGACAGAAATATTTTACTCAGTAATAAAGCAGTGGATGGTGGATCAATTAAAGCAGATACGCGAAGAAAGCAAATCACTTGATCAGAAAATTGTGGGCATGCGGAGGATTTGATTAACATCATGAGTAAAGCACAGAACAGATCAATTGCAATCATAGGAAATATTCAGTTATTGATTGGTGGCTCTGATACCAAATGTAAACCTTTCTTGATTAATTATGAACAATTCAAATTAACAGCCCAAAGATCATCAATACCGAATATTTCACAAACAAAACTTAATATGATCTATTGTTTAAGATGACATACCTTGATTAACAGCGGAAGATGTAATGGCTGCCATCTACTTTCTTCTGACTCCTACTCTTCTTCTCAGAATTCGGTTTCTCTTTCTAGCCCTGTTTCTTTATGCGCTTCTTGATGGAGAAGAATGCGACTCTTCGCAGGGGGAGAGAGGACCCAATCCTTTTTTTTTATATTATTTAACACTAAATCTGGTACGTCCATCATATACCAATTCAACGCTTTAATGCTTTAATGCTTTAATGCTTTTAACGCTTTAATGCTTTAATCGGGTCACATTAAGATTTAGAAACTGCAGATTTCTAACAAGAATTTCCAACTGGTTACCGTAAACTCTCTCCCAACCTACCGTACGGAGTGATTGATATAATTTCAAGTACAGTCAATCACACTCTTCCATTGGAGAGTGAAACTCATGTCACTCAGGTTGATGATCCGTTAGTTGATCAAGTGGTCGATTCAGTTTCACATTCGGTCGATCCCACTTTCCCTTTAGAGAGTGAACTTCATACCGCTCAGGTTCTTTTTGTTACATCAGATTCTTCTACGCCGGGAAGCATTTCACCTGTTTCTACAGAACCCCCTCCAAGTACTGAGGTCTTTTCCTTTGATTGGAATAGACTGACAGAACCTCGTCTTCCTTCCTCCATCCCTTTCCAAATCATTGTCAAGGCTGGTGGTAGGGACATGCATCGCACACAGGTAGATGAAGGTGCTTCTGTTAGTATTTTATCCTCAACTGCTTGGAAAGCTTTGGGTTCCCCTTAGCTTGCGCCTATTACGCAGAATCTAAAAGCTTTTAACAGAACCATTAGTGAACCTTTAGGGATCCTTCCTAATTTTTCCATTACCTTGGAAGGTAAAACTGTCTGTATTGATCTTATGGTAGTTCGAGGTCCCTTGGATTTCAATTTACTCCTTGGACGAGACTATGTTTATGCAATGAAAGCTGTCGTATCGACACTCTTTCGCGTGATCTCTTTCCCTCACAATGGCAGTATTGTGACTGTAGACCAGCTTTCGTTCCCTAGTCTTGTTTCAACTACCAATAATATGACACCCCTAAATGTTCCTGATTCTAAAGTGGTATCTACCCTGCCACGGGTTAATTATGTGGCAACTGGTCCCATGTTTTCAGTTACCGATGTAAGTGAGCCTCTCACTGTATGCTCATCATCCTTTGATTTAGATCCGGTAATTGACATGGAAAACTTTATGGGATTATTTGAACCCGATGTTCTTATCCCTTTTGAGTCCCTTGATATGTGTTCCTTCCAAATAACTATTCTTCCTTATGATGAAGACCTCTTGGAAGCCATGATCAAGGTGTGTCCATTGACATGTCTTTCTTCCAGTTGGAAGCCATGATCAGTGGGTGTGAGGATAGTTTTTTCTTGTATCAACCTCGTTAAAAAATGAAACAAGGGTTTCGAGGAAAGTTCCTTTTACTGTGTCGACATCGTTAAAAAATGAATCAGTGAGTGCGAGGATAGTTTTTTCCTGTACCAACCTCGTTAAAAAATGAAACTGGATGCATTGAGGAAAGTTCCTTTTACTGTGTCAACCTCGTTAAAAAATGAATCAGTGTGTGCGAGGATAGTTTGTTCCCGTCTCAACCTCATTAAAAAATGAAACTGGATGTAGCGAGGACAGTTCCTGTTACTGAGTCAACCTCGTTAAAAAATGAATCAGGTTAGAGGATAGTTCCTGTTACTGAGTCAACCTCGTTAAAAAATGAATCAGGTTAGAGGATAGTTCCTGTTACGGAGTCAACCTCCTTAAAAAATGAATCAGGTAGATTTTAGGATATATAGGTAGATTGTAGAGAGTAGTCATGAGCATAGTTCCTTATCTTGTGTCAAGCTCGTTTAAAAAATGAAACAAGGGTTTTGAGGATAGTTCTTTTCTTGTGTCAACCTCACTAAAAAATGAAACAACTCCCACGAGTCTTTCAATGATTTCGAAAGTAAACCTTCCTTTCATCCACCTGGTTGAATGAAATGAAACCTGGGGGGCATGTACCTTGATTGGCGTCATTGTGCTGGGGGCATGCGAACTTATAACAAGCATAGTTTTTCGTTTCAAGCTTGTGTAAAAATGAAACCGAATCTGAGCATAGTTCTTTTCCTGTGTCAAGCTCGTTAAAAAATGAAACAAATCCTCCTCTACTTGAGTCGAGAGTTTGACTAGATCTCATAAATGTTAAGTTGTATATTTAGGTTAGTTATTTCAGTGTTTTGCATAATTTTCTTACAGTTTAGGTCGAGTCTTTCAAATGATCTCGTAACTCAACCTTCATTTCATCCAACTGGTTGAATGAAATGAAGCTGGGGGGCATGCACTCTAGCAGTTATGCTTAGGGGGCATCAAGCACAGTTTTCTCTTTATTTCAAGCTTGTGTAAAAATGAAACTACTTTGAAGCATAGTTTTTCTCTGTTTCAAGCTTTTGTAAAAATGAAACCTATCTCGAGTCAATTTCAGTTATTTTCAAGACTCGTTAAACTCATGAAAATCCTGAGATTATTTTGCTATCTTTCATTCTCATAAAACAAATGAAAATGTCGAGTTCTTTCCGTCTTTTCCTGCTCGTAAATTAAATTGAAAGTCGGCCATATGAGTACATTTTTATCATTTTTTCGAACTCATTAAAACTTACGAAAAAATGAAAACCATGAGTACATTTTTATCATTTTTTCGAACTCGTTAAAACTTACGAAAAAGTGAAACCTCAGAGTCATCTTTAAGCCCTTTTCTGACTCCTAAAACATGAAAAGATTGCCGAGCGTTTCTTTTACACTCGTTAAAACGGAATTAAAAGACGGTCCTCTTACAGCCCTTTTCTGACCGTAAAAACATGAAAAGATTGCCGGATTTTTGTCGTTTCAAATTCGATATTGGAAATAAAACGACGTGTCCTTGATCGCTTTTTACTTTTCAGATCAGAGACACTAATCATGAAAGTACTCCTTGGTCGTAAAGATCAAGCGGTTCTCTCAAGTATTATTTTATACTTTTTCGGGCTTGGGAGACACAAATTTACGAAAAAGGTCAACTCTGGAGTCTTCTTAAGTTTTTTAGACTCTCTAAAATTGAAAAACGCCGAGTTTCTCCTATACTGGACTCGTTAAAATTTCACAGGAAAGGACCTATTCGATTACAAACAAGAATGGACCACTCCTTCTTAGGGTTCGAATCTAAACTAAGTTGGACTCATCCAAAGGATGAGCTTATAATCAAGCAAATGTTATCTTCCTCAAACTTGTAAAAAATAAAGAGGTACTTGCCAGAAATGGTGGGGGAAAAGAGAGAGAAATGAGCCTATTTGTTATCCTTTGTCTCAGAAAAACCTTATCACCACTCTTGAACACGACACTTTTCATTCACCTGGGTTGGGAAATCCTTTGCCTAACAGTTGATCAAACCACATTGAAAATCTTCAGCCGGTTTCTGGGTATTAACTTTGGGTCAATTGTCACCAAGCCATCTGTTGTGTCGTTATGTGTTCAAGAGGTCACTGCAAATAAACCATTCATCTGCAAAATACCTGTCATCCATCTTGACCATCCCTGAGTCAGTCCTTACAGCTACATTTCTTCAACTTGAACTATGATTTCGTGTTGTGGGCTTGCCTACGACGGATCGCTTTCTATCGACATCAGCACATTATCTAGAAAGATGATCTAGGAATCGTCAGTACCTTGAAATTTGCATGCCTCAATGGCAGGTTTCTCGCCTTTGACGACGGTTTACATCATTGACTTTCGATCGAAGGATTCCATGACATGTTCGACATCAACACATCTACTCACATCTCATGGATTGTACTGGGTACTTTGAGAACCATTGACATCACTGGTGGTCTCTCTCACACTTGTTAACAGTTTACATCATCGACTGGTAATCAAGTGGTTTCTACCATGTTCGACATCAACTCATTTATTCGCATGGATAGAATCGTACTATTTCGGGAAGTAGAAATGAAGACCCTGGATCTAGTTTCCACCATCCAGGCTGCGAGGAGTTTTGTATTCATTATATAGTAGACTAATCATAAACAGATGGCTGCGTCCATACTGTGTCTACATGAGTCTATGATTATGATGTACTGCGAAATCATTCCTATATCAGAGCAGTAGTTAGTTTGTTAGTTAAGTTTTCAATCTGAGTATGGGAATGCCTACCTCAGCGATGATATGATCTCATATATGTATTTTGTGTTGAATATTTGCAGGTTCCGACTGGGCTCTCCACAAGATAATCCTTGAAATGATAAAGTGCTTCACCCTTCCTAGATGATATAAAACCCTGATCT
This sequence comes from Pinus tabuliformis, assembly GCA_031772625.1. Taxonomy (NCBI): domain Eukaryota; kingdom Viridiplantae; phylum Streptophyta; class Pinopsida; order Pinales; family Pinaceae; genus Pinus; species Pinus tabuliformis. Next base: position 607,865,955 of record CM062804.1, read on the forward strand.
ACTACAGACCTCGCACTTTAGGGGGCAATCTGTTACACTAAAATTTGTCACCATGACTATTTGCAGTCAGTATGGCTCCATCAATAACCATACTGTCCTCCTTGGCAAGTCTTATACCTCTGCTCCTCATGTCAAACTCCAAGAAAGAGAGAAAGTCTTTAAAAAGTCAATATAACTCTGGTTACGCAGTTTCTCTTACCCTTACCTGCGTGTACGCACCTCAAGTTCATAATACCTGCGTACTTGTACGCTTTGTCTGTAAAGGGGTGGGTGCGTACTCCTGTAAAGGTCAAAAGGCGCAAGTTTTACTTCAAAAAAGTTACTTGTGGTCGAATCTAGAGCACTCTAGAAGATGGTTTGACGTGGATTGAGCGCCTCTAGATGGTTCATGCATCCCAAAGAAAGAGGAACTTATCCCATGAAGAGGGGAGCTATCCCTTTGAAAGAGGGGCTTATCCCATTCATGGTGGACCTGATTAACTTCCTCCAAAGCACTATAAATACAGGCATTGGGCCAGAGGGAGGGGAGGTTGAAAGCTGAACATTCCTAAGGGTAGATGCTGCTGAAATTAGGACTCCCTTATAGAGCTTGAGAGGAGAGATTCCAATCCTTTCTTAGCTTCATTTAGAAGTGGGTGAGCTGATCAAAGTAAAGGAGAACTCTTGCTGGACCCTGGGAGGGACCTGCACAACACCAAGGCACTGGTTGTAATGGTTTCTTTTGTTTCCAATTAATACAATTAAGTTCATTTTTCTCAACAAGTTGTTATATATAATTTTTTCATAAACTCCTTGGTCTTTATGATGAATATGTTTTATTATATGAGTTATTCAGGTGCTATGTAATCGTTTGCTTGTTAGTGAATGCAGGCTTCAAGGAGAAGGAGCTCATCTGGATCGGAGAGGCTTGGCTGCTACAAACAACGTTGGACTAAAGGTAAGACTTGAACACCTGGTTGCTTTTATTTTAAATGCATATTTAGGGAAAGATAGTGCTTGATTGTCTTGTTTGTCACTAGAAAGCCTTAGCTTCTAGGGAGGTCGGTTTTGTCCGCAAAATTGACTCTTTCCGCATGACAGAATCCATCAAACCCTAATAATCAAGTTGCCTAGGGTTTTCTTGAATCCATAGAATTATTTTAGGTTTCCACCATCCACTTCTTGCTTCCATCAAAGATGTCATCATCGGGGTGATCTCCATGACTTCTCTTCAGCTCAACTCTGATACCATGTTAATTTTTCATAGGGATACATTATTCTTTGCTTTGATAATTGCATTTCTTTATCAATACATTAAGTTCACCCCATATCATCATTACATTATTCATATCCACACCATTATTCATCAGCATATGAAATTATATAGAAAGAAAAACATCATCATCACCAATGCAGTGAAACATAAAGGAACAACAGAAGAAAAGCATGCACACATAGAGACACTGGGATTGGTTTGAGACTAGGGAAAAAGCCACTATGGGAAAAATCCTTGCAAATCTTCTTCTTCATAAATCATCATCAAATGATTCATCAAAAGAGAGTACAATAATCCATAACTTTATCTATGCAACAAAATAACTATGATATCCATGAAACAAATCTAATCATGCTTATAATCACAACCCTAATTTTGATGACTGTAATGTGTTGTCACTGACTGAAGCTAACTGTTGGATATCGCTAAACACTGTTGTCACTGAGCGAAATCTTCAGAATACTGAAATCTCATCTTTGATTCCTAGATGCAGTGAGGAGGAGCTGTGCGAGCGTCTATAGCAGTCCTAGACGCTCTCTACAGAAATGGAAGGTTGCATTCGGAACAGATTTGGATGCTCACAGGTGAACAAGATGAGGGCGTACGGGATCAAACATATCTATATTTGCCTCAAACCCTGGACGTTCTCATAAGGCTTCTATGTGAGCGTCTGTAGCAGCCCGAACGCTCTTAGGAACATACTGTGCATGCGTGTGGGGACCAAACTGAGCAGCGGAAACCCTAGCCTCCCAAACGCTCCCATAACACTCTATGTCAACGTCCAAGGCTCCCTGGACACTGTCAAGACCACTATGTGCCAGCATCTAGGGACTAAAATGCCCAGTTATGTGCCAGCATCCAGGAATCAGAAAACCCTAGATTAATGCGAGCTTCGACCCTATGATTTCAGACCCTTGCGCGAACTTTCCTCTGCCAGACCTGTGCGAACCAAGACAATAAGGGAAGAGAAGATGACTTGATCAATATGTCCAAATGATCTTGAGGTCTCTTCTGTTTATAGGTTTTCGTGAGGGTCTACATGGGGTTCTGACCTAACCCAATATACATGAGTGAATAAATAAATTCAAAAATCAACTTTCATTTGTCCAAATAAGGTGATATTTAAGTCGATTTTGGTCCTCTCGAGAAGAGTAATGAAATCACCATCTTATTCATTTGAGATGTCCAAGGTGGAATTTGATCGCAATTGCAAAAATTAACATATAAAACATTCCACTTTCAGGACTATGACAATAAAACTTTCCTAACACATTCCTGATAGAGGATAACGGTGGAAGATTCCAAAAATGCAAGCGAAGGTTCAGGTACCTTACCCAAACATGAGTTATAGAGATTAATGTTATTACTGGATCAAAAGTGGGAGTCCAAAGCTACTTGAAGAGACTAGCACTACCCGAAAACCATGACTTTCCTTCACAAATGGCCTTCTTTTCCTCAATATTATCAAAAATCACAACAAAAAGATCTGAAACCGTAGGGTAAAAATTCAACTCATATGTCAAAAGAGGCTTGCATGTCTCAGAGATCCATTTGCGCAGATCAACTACCCACAACTAATACCCATTAAACATGCAAACCAAAGCTTGCTCCGGGAAAAAAATTTCACCGCTGATAACTTTCTCATCCATAGGAACATTGAGGGAAGGAACTTCTTGTACCACCAGAAGACCATAACTAAATTTCAGCATGTAATTGTATGAAACTGGAGAAGAGCTTGCTTGACTAGCAATCATGCCTACCAAAGAAAGTGTGTTTTTTCGATGTATCATTGAGATTCACCATTAAACTATATGCATAAGAGATCTGTAAAATATTCACGCAATCTAACCATAGATTTGTTGGCTAAGGCAAAACCCCAGTCGCCACAAGGCTTTTGAGAGCTTTGTTTATCTTCTAATCCAATAAAGTCATAACTGGCTCCTTTTTCTTACTTGTAACTCACTCGTCTTAGTATCCTTGCCGCAAGAAATGGGTATTGCATTGCCTTTTTTGTCAAACCCATATTAATTTGGGTTTGACCAAAAAAAATTGCAATATTTCCATAGTTGAACATTACATATTGACATTTATTATTTTTAAAAAATAATATAATCTATTTATTTTTAATTTGATTGGCTACCAAATTGAATATGGTATTTCCCATTACCTTGTATAATAAACCCTTGCAATAATGGTGATGTACTTGTAGTCACTTCATAAAATTTTATTCTATTATATCATATGATTGCTATGAATTCTTAAAAAAATATTAAAAAAAACACTCCATTGTTCATTGCCTCACTACTTGTCATCTTTAATGTCTTTATACAAAGGTAACATTGGTTCTAAGTTGAGCCTTTTAATAAATATTAAATAAGTATTTTTTAATTTTAGCATGAAGTCCGAAACTTTGGTTGCACAACATTGGTGCTAACCTAAATAAGTATTTTTTAATTTTAGCATGAAGTCACATTGGGTGCTAACCTAAATAAGTATTTTTTAATTTTAACATGAAGTCACTTGTATTTACTAGTGAAAACATTGGCTGTACAACTTTGGTGCTAACATGAGCCTTTCAATAAATATTAAATAAGTATTTTTTAATTTTTAGCATGAAGTCCCCTGTATTTACTGGTCAAAATGTTTTACATGCACCAACATATTCTAAAAAAGTTTTACATGCACCAACATATTCTGAAAAAGTTAAAAGATGAATTACAAGATAGATTGAGAATTACAAGGTAAATTGAGATGAGTTGTTTAATCCTTTAATGAATATATTTCCCATAGTACAATGCCACAATAATTTAATTAAAAAACACAGTTTTAATAATTAAATATTTTAATTTTAGACTTTTACAGGTATTTATTTTTGGTTTAAAAAAAATTAAAGTTCTTATTAAACATAGAATAGAGAACCGTTAAAAAATCATTATTGGGTTAATAAATTTTTTTATTCCATGATATAAAGTCTAACAACACTTTTTTGATAATATTTAATACTCATTTTTTTTTAATATTATAAAAAAATGTATTAACAATTATTTAGGTTCCATGTAAATAATTTGCATTGGAATCATAGTTAATGCACATTACTATACAAATAATTATATGTTTTTAAACATAAAATACATACATACACAAGTATTTTAAAAATATTAAGCTGAATATTAGAAAAAAAGAGAGTTATGTAGACTATCCTCCAATATAATGGATATAGTATTAAAATCCAATCCATGCTAACATAGATGGCAATGTCTACAACCATAGATTTAATCCTTCACAACTAGGTTTTTAGGTCAATGTAGACATTTTATAAATCCTTCACAACTAGCATACTTTTCTTCTCGACAACTGTTTGACATTTGACAACTTTTATATCTCTTTGGTAGGCATATATTTGGTAGGACATATCTTCAACCAAGATTTAGCAATGACCATGAGCTTTCACAATGTGCTTATTTTTCTTATCAACCAAGTTTGAACATCTAATTATTTATTATTAATGTGTGCAACTCTTTCCATCTAATTTAGTTATATCTAAACTAAGTGGTAGGGACTAGCTACCATGTAGACACTCTCTTATTTTAAAATAAATAATATTGACTTTATAATATCAACATTTTTTTTAGTATGAGAGCTAAAGTGAAAATTAGTATAATGTAAGTATTAAAGGATTTTGCTTAAACAATTAACTTTCCAAAAAAACATATATTTATTAGGTGTTTGTTTTTATAATGACTTAATTTTTTTGTATGCAAAGTCTATACTCTTAAATATTTTATATATTATTTTAACTTTTATTAATACATTTTGATTTTTTTTATATTTAATTATAAGTTTTAATTTATAATAGTAGTATAGATAGTAATAAAATTAGCATAAAGGGATCAAGTTTTTAATAGTGAATACTTTCTCAATTTTATATATGATAGATGTAAAGTTAAGATGAATCTATATTCATTCTTAATATGTCACTTTTCAACACCATGTTGATCACAAAAGGAACTGTTCATATGATCTCTCATATTGAACAACACATCATTGAAATGTTCTAACCATAACCACCATGCATCAAGTGGGATCAAATCCCTAAAGGTGCAATGATTTTCTTAAATTTTGATATGGTTTGACACATAATATATCCATAGTTAAGATGACTTTAGGTTTGTTTTTAATAGGCCCATGTTGAAATTGAGCATGAAATGAATTAGACATCTCCCTAATGTTTAGCAATGTGTCATCCAAATGTTTTAGTTATAATTTTTTTTACTTAACATTATATTGATATTGAAATATTTTACTTAATGTAGATATTTAAATATTTCTATTTATAAGCTATATTGAAATATTTTTTACCATTAATATTTTTTAAATATAATGTCTTAATTAAATTTTAAAAATTGATTAAATCACAGAAATTTTTAATAGATGTTTCATACACCTATTAGTAAATTAAGAAATATTCTACTCAAATTAGAAGCTTTTGTAATTCACAATTTAAGCAAAATTCTTTGGAATAAATCATATCGTTATTTTGAATCAATTCCTTTTTATATAAAATCAATATACAATTATTTTAGATAAATAAAAAATATTTTATTTATAATTAACGTCATAGCTACATAGTTTATCAATGATATATATAAAAATAAGATTATTCAAATATTTTATGTATTAATATATTTGTTAAATATCAATAAAATATTAACAAATAAAAATATATTTTAATAAAAAATTATATTTTAAATTATTTGACTTATGTATAAAATTGCATTATTCAAAATGAAATATTTTATATTTATGATTGACCATAAAATATTTTTTTGAAAAGATACATCGTTTTTACCACTATAAAAAAGAATTTGTCCCCTCTATATATATATAATTTGGCACCATATCTATGAAACTCATTTTATCCCACCCGAGTCAATTATAAGGTTAACTGCACGCAACACCTTTTGTACGGTTCATCACTGTCGGTTTTATAGTTGATATTAAATGCAAAGAAAAAGCTGTTAGGAAATGTGTGGACCACCTGTAAATAATATTTGAAGAAACATGTGCCCGCCCTGTGTAATAAGACTACTTTGGTTTGTTGTTTGCGTTTCTCTGACAGGTAGACTTTTGGAGACCAATAAATCTCATGTTATCGGGCCATAAATGAATGACAGGTGTATATAAGGCCGAAATCGAACCATGGGTATATACACCGGCCGTTCATTTATGGCCCGATAGTATGGGAAATATGGCTGGGCTAAGTATTGTGATGTGAGTGCGTCAGTGTGACATGCGTTCAAAATTTCACAATAAATGAAATGTATATGGAGTTATTATTTTATTAATGAGCCGGGCAGTATACGTTAATATATTATTGAAAAAGTGATATATATTCTTTTGCTATGGTATAGTTAGTGTTTTTTTAATAAAATATTTTAATGTCATGATTTGTTGTATATATTTTAAATAATAATAAAATTGTAATATAAGTTATATAAATATTTGTTTATTTATTTATTTAATATAATTCAATAGTTTTTTTGGTAGATAAAAGTTATATAATTGACATTGAAGAAAATGACAATAAATTAATAATTATTTACTTAATATTGAATGATAACAATTTTTTATATAATAAATTAATAATTATTTATTTAATATTGAATGATAACAATTTTTTTATATAATGATTATATTATAGTACACATGTCATGTCATTAGGGTATAGATTGATATAATGAGAGTTGTACAAATTGTACATATGTTATTTTACATATTTTTCAAATTTATATTTTTTTAAATTATATTTTTGTAAATTAAAAAATAAAACCCATAAAATTTGTCTATTCAAATTATTTATTGTACATACTAATTAGTGATATAGTACATAATAATTAATAATAATACTCAGAAGTCAATTTTTGACATTATTACAGGATAAAAAAAGAAATAAATTTTATTTAAAAATAATAAATTTAATTTTATAATGTTAAAATTTTAATTTTTTTAATTAAAAAAAACTAATAAAAAATCAATTAAAAAACGAATATACCAAATATAATAATAACTCCATAAACATTGTTCCCCTAAATTGTAAGCCCCTCTTTATTTACCATGAGATATTACAGTCTTCTCGGAATATCCATTTTTTCTGTCTTCTGTTTCTGCACTTAGTAAATGATGGCGACCTGTTAGAGCCAAAGTCATAAAAATGTCGGCACAATTCGGTTTTAGGTGAAAAGGTTTGAAAAAATTATACATCAAATTGTTTCCAGTGATGTTATTTAATTATGACAGAATAATATTTATTTATTAATATATTTTTGGAACTTTTACCGTTGGAAATTTTTACAATATGTATATTTGTCATCTGGATCAATAACAAGGATTCCCCGCTTTTATAACAAGTTAATACCGATTGCAACTGCAAATTTGAGTCATGTGAATTAATATTTAATATAATTTGAATTATTAATTATGATATTAATCTTTTACTTTTATTTTTATATTTATTTTATAGTTTTATTATTCAGATGCAGAGATGTGAATCTATAAATTTTATTTTGAAAAAGTTTGTATTATTTGTTACTGGAAGAAAGTTTGGCACTCACGCTGTGAGTCTATAAATTTTATTTTGAAAAAGTTATTTGGCTTTAGAAATTCTGTTATTTTAATGAGTTTATAACCAATAAGAGAGGAGAGTAGATATTAGAGTTTTGTCCAATATGTTATGAGGGATAGATTGTTGATGTTTTTTAATTGATTCAATTTGACACAATTCTGTTGGGTTACAAGTTTTGGGCAGAAATTTTAATCGATATATGTTTTGAATTAGAGAAAAATGGTATGTAGATATTTTTATTCACTCCCATTCGAATTAGATTTTAAGATGAATATATAAAATGATATTTTGAAATTAATTTCATTTTCATTATATTATTTGAAAATTATTTATTTTTTAATTAAATTAATTTTTAATTTAATTATTTTATATTTATTATAATCTAATTGATATAATCACACATTTTTAATGTGATTTTTTTTGAAAAAAAAATCATTAATAAGTTATGGATCACAGAAGCTTGAATTTGAATAATCACACATTTTCATTGTAATTTTTTTTTTGAATCATTGATATCTTTGAGCACAATGTTTAATGAAACTATTTTGATGTTATTTTGCTTTATTTTAATAGAATCATATTTCAAAGTGCACGTATAATGTAGTCAATTTCATTTACTCTAATGGAATTAGATTTCATAATACATATATAATATAATATAAATTTTGATATTATGAAATGAATTAAGTTTTTAATATATTATTATTTGGTTTAATTAATAGAGATTTATTTTAATTTTATATTTTTTAAATATTAAAAGATAAAAATAATTAAGATGTAAAATTTTAAATTTTAAAAGGTTGTTATAGGATATTTTGATATGGTGAATCAAATTACTAAGTTCAAAAGTACATTGATAATTGTATAACAAAAGTATATGTTTTTTTTTCTATCAAACAATAAAAAATGGTCTTTCTCAAAAATATCAAAAACTTGTAATCATAGTTGGAAGCATAAATCTGGTTAATAGGAAGCAATTTCAATTTAATAAAATCATTGTAGGGAAAAAAACATGAGGAATACGTAGGTTGGATGGGAAATCATGACATTTCAAAGAATTAATTGAAGAGCTAAAACTAGTAAAGTATAAAAACACCAAATGGAAACTATGCTTGGAACAATAGAAGAGGAGGCAATGCTCAAATTGCTTCAAGACTAGATAGGTTTCTCATATCACAATTGTTGGTTTTCAAAGGTATACAAATGAAAGCACAAGTAAGACCATTAGCCAATAAGTTTATCAATAGACTGGAAAAGTAGCCCATTATACAAACCCTCAAGTTTGAAGCCTTTGGGTTAAGACATCCTTCATTGAAAGACAATGATGCAAAATGGTGGAGTGAAGCACCAATCAACATGGAATAATGTGTACATTTTCATATAGGTAGACTTGGTTTGTTGAGTGGATTTTCTTGTTGAGATATTTTCTCAACAATAATCCCTCAGTTTAGAAATTGTTGGATCTCATAAATCACTATTTATGTGACATGTATCTAGGGTTTGTGATTGAATAATTCGATTTTTTTTAATAATATGTGTAACACGTGCATTTCTCAAAATTATGTTTCGGTATCAGAGCATGTATGGGCTTGACTCCCTTAAGGAGGGCCCAGGAAGATGGAAGAAGGATTAAATTGATTTTTTGTACATAGGGCAGTTAGCGTGTGAGTTTTTTTGTTTTTTGTTTTGTTTTCTACCACGTTGAATTAGATATTTCTTTTTGGGTGTATGTCCTATTGCGCGTGATTGTGAGAAGAGCCACCAGTGAAGAGATTGTTTGTGATACCTGGGGTTTCTTTACTCATTGGACTTGAGAGGGATTGTCGCATTCGTAGTTGCAACAAGTGATCATCGCCTTCGTTGGAGGGTGTTTGTTGCACAGAGAACATCAAGCATTTGATCTGCCCTCCGACGTTTTCCTTTAAAAACACTGCTCCCTTATTCTAATTCTTTATCTACTTGGTGTTTATTTGTTGTGATCGATCTTTCAATGACCTTGTCACCTTCGACATTCCTTGCCATTCGAACTTCATGTTATAGGCCATTTTTTCGCATATGGTCAATAGGACTACAAATCAGATCAACCAACATTTGGCATGAATATGTTGTCATCATCCTTACACAAAGCCCTAAACCAAAAAGTCTGAGTTTTTGGGATTGACTAGTCAAAATCAATGTTTTTAGCCCCAGCACACCCTACCCCTTTAGCCATTTGCTTTCAGTGTTGGTTGCTCCCTTCTGCACTAAAGATTATCAACACTAGTTTCTCTTTGCTAGGGGTGCGTTGATTCTATAAATTCAGGGAAATTAAAAATATTTCAGAAGCTTCCTCTTTCAGAAGCTTCCAGGGGTTATTTTAATGATTTATGATGGATATGAATCTCGAGTTCTATCTGATCCTACCTTGGAGACTTTGCCTCCGATCCCTTGAGATCATCCTCCCATCATAAGTGGATCTCAAGCTCATTATGGTAAATCCTAAACTACCATCCCTCTCCTATAAATTTATTGTCATCCATAACAACAGGGTTCACTTTTGGAGACTAATCATGCCCTTATGTTTTTTCCTTAAATCTAAGAGAGTCATCATTTTCATGCATTAGGGTGATATTAAGGTGTTCTTTGTGATAAGGAAGGACAAGTCAACTTGAGGAGATCTCTACAAGATCAACTAACATTATTGGTTGTAAACTCTTTCCTATTTCTATTAACACAAAGTGTTAGAAAAATCAGAAAGACATAAACATTTTCTCTTGTTGAAAATTACTTGTGATTTCTTTGAATTATTATTATAATCTTTCTTATGTTCTTCTTTTATCTTAGTTCATCAAGCAATTACCAAAACCAAAACATGAAGATCAAGGACACCATATGTAGGCACACAACTAGGAAAAAACCTCTATATAGGGGAAAACCCAGTCAAGAACTCTTCCTTTAGTAATTCAAGATGATAGACCAAGACCCTAGACCAACAAACCTCCCCCCTCCACCAAGTCAGCCCTCAAATTGTTCTTCCAACCTTTAAAGATCAACTGCAACAATACTGGATGAACATTGCTTCAATACTACATCAACATTGCTTCAATACTGCATCAATATTGCATCAAAGACAAATTTTCGACCTAATGCATCAAAATTTCGGCCCAACCTCAAGAGTGTAATTTTGTCCCTCCTGTAGCTTCAATTCCTTTGCACGTGTGAGACAAGAGAGAGAGAGAGAGAGAGAGAGAGAGAGAGAGAGAGAGAGAATTTTGACTTCCTTAGCAAGAAAATGACCTCCTTCTCCTTTGCTAGCCCTTTCCTTCTTCTTCCTTAGAATTCATACCTTTTACTGCTTCGAGCTGTTGCAATTAGAAAATGTTTAGTGATCTCTCTCAAATGAGTCGATTTGTTGCTTATATACAATCCTTCTAGGTAATCAAATTCTTCCTTTGAGGGTGAGTTGTCCTTCCTTGAGGCCAACTTGGTGGAGGAGGCCTAATTGACCTATTTTTTTACATTAAAATAATTTTTTTTCTTGAAAACTAATTCTCAAGAAGGGTTCTTTACATTGTGACATGGACAAGGACACTCGGCATAAACCCTAGAATTATTCAATGGAGACTTTTACCTAAAACAATTGGCCCAAGCATGAAACCCATACTTTAATAAGTCAATTTATTTAATAATAAAATTTATTTTTCTTTCTTTTGGTAAATATATTACATCATGACTCAAGTATAATTATGAAGACTCATACTAGTTACATTCTTCAACACAAAGAGTATCTTGTTTTCCTATATATATTGTATTACATTTACATTCATGTATTTCAATGCCTTGTTGATTCATTGAATAGAGTAATTGAATTATGTTACATAGATGTTGTGGATCCTTGACTTGTTTTGGTTGTATGTGCAGGTTCTAATTATAGCACTCGAAGCTACGATTAGAGCTGACAAGCAAGGAGGAAATTAAATCCTACGATGAATTCCAAGTAAGCCTCTTTCCCATTCTTCAATTTCTCTAAGGAAAACCTATATTCTTTGACTTCTATTGTTCTATACCAACAACCTAGGCCTAGGGAAATTACTTTTGTCCATAATTGTAAATTCCACATAACAAATTGGTGACTCCATTTGGGGTCATTTCCTTCCCTTAGTGGTTTCCTTGACCTTAGCACTTTTTTCACCTCTTGAACCAACCTCCATTGCCTCACTCAAAACTTGATTGAACCTAGGAAAACCATTCTCTAAGCTTGATTGATTTTTTGTGTCGTAATTTGGTCAGATCTTCTTTAGTGCACCCCATGGTCTGGAGACGAAGCACTCCAATACACCTTCTACTTCTCTGCACTGCAGAGCACTGGTGCCTTTTTTTCACCTACGTTGATCCCTCTAAGATGCAAAAAATTCCCTCTTTTTCCTTGCTCTCTGATCTGCTTTGTTCTAGTTGGTTTTACTTATGTCCCTGAGTGTGTCTTAGTCTTTCAGAAGCCTTCACTTTATTTTATTTTGGTTTTAATAGCCTTTGATAAGAATTTGTTTGGATTTTTCTTTGTTTTTGTCAATTAGGTTATTGACAAATGTTTGTTTGATCATTAGTTTCTTGAAATAATTGATATTACAGTCATAATTCTGTATAGTTTCTCTTATCAGTGATTTAGAAAGCATCTTAGTTTTCATTTAATTTGAAAATTAAGAGGATTGAAAAGAAATATCTCATCATTTTACATTGCATTTAGGGTTTTGTGTGTGAAATTGGAAACTAGAACAATTACATTAGGGGAATTGACATAATACATTTAGTTTGCTGCATTTTGTATGTTGCATTACTCTTTGTTTTATTCCCTCCCATACATAGATTTTCATTGAAAAGAAAATTTTCATTTTATCATGCTAGATTTCATCTTTAGGATATTTAGGTGAAATTCACGACGAGCCTTGAAAATTGAAACATAATTCAAGATAAACTTTAAAATTTATTGAATCAATCTTAAGGAGCATTTGAAACATTAACGCAAACATCTAGAGGTCTAGGCTAGAGATGTGTTTCGACATATATAAACATAGGAGTTGTCATTTTTTCCAGTGTTGCATTCCAGGGGTGAAATCTTGTACCACATATGTAAGTGTATTAGACCATTCTCCACGTAACTTCGGGTATATTGGATGATGCTCTACGCATGAAAAGTATATGGTAACGATCTCATCGTATGGTTACACATTAGATAACTCTAACACAGACTGTGTTTCCACGTACCTTTGGGTATATTTTGGAACTCCACAGTAGGTTTGTAACATCCTTGGTGGAAAGTTCATGTAATAAAAGTTAATAAAGGAAAAATAAGACCATGGTTAAGGGACATGTATTCCAAGCTGAATGTTGGGAAAATATATCCTAGTGGGCATCACTGAATGTGTGTTTAGGCTAAGGCAAAGACATTAATAGGAAAAAAGGAATTTTTGGCACATTTATTTATGAAAATAAAGGAAATTAGGAGAAAAGGAAGGTAAAAGGTCACAGGTTGCATGTGATGAGGAAATTGAAGGAAAATAATGGAAAATGAAGAAATTAGAGGCCTCATGCATAAAAAGGCTTTTGAGGATCAGTTCATGGCTTTTGTCAAGTTCAAGTTTGGAGCTCTCTCATTATTCTCTCTCTCTCACTCTCTTGGTCACTTAGATTTTTCTTAGAGCACTCTAGTTTGGAGCGAGGAAAGGAAAAACAAGAAAAGGAAAGGAAGGCAAGCAAGGATCAAGTAAAGGATCGCAGGATCAAGCAACTTCAACAGGAACACTTGCAGGTAACCTTTTGCATGTGCGATTTCCTAGCTAGTTTGGACATGCATGACTTTGCATGTTGGTGTATGGTTCTCTTGTTGTCGATGGCATGGTCTTGTCGGGCTATGATTGTGGATTTCAACCTAGCCTAGCCTTTTTCCATATGCCATGGTATGTTGGGATGCTTATTTCGGTTTTTGAGTTTTGGAATTGTCGGATGGATTTCGGAATTCGAGGTTGAGGTGGTCTCAAGGTTCATTCCCAAAGGCCTAGGAATCCCTTGACTAGTTTTGGTGGGATACATGGTAAATCTTGAGGGAGCAGTCTCGGTTTAAGGCCTAATGATTTGGGTTTGGATTGCGGTAAATCCTGAGAGATGAGGAGACAAAAAATTCCTCAATGATAGTGATGGATTCCGAAGGGCATTCCGAGTTCTGTTCGGTTGTGATCGGAGCACTTGTTTTGGTGTGATTACGATTTGGTGAGGGTGGAGGTGGTTTAACCTTTGGATTCCCTTGGTTTTTATTGGATTGGTTGTTCCATGAGATCCCACAATCATACTTGGAATATGGAATGGGGATGACTGGTTGAAAGAGAGAGTTGGTTTAGCCATGTCTATGGTCGAGTGGTACGTGGAAGTCCCAAACCTGGTAGGATTTGTCTATGATTAATAAAAGCTAAGTTCTCTTACTTTTGCACAAAATTATATATGGTTTTAATGGTTGTCGTATCTCTACTATTTACATGGTTTAATGCTAGTTATAAGCATGGTTATGTGACTGGTTTATGTCATGGTTATTTCATGTATTCACTTGTAACTGTTAAATGGATGGATGCAAGACAATCGATGATATAGTATCTCAATGGAGAAAGAGGTGATCCTTTTGATGATGTTTCACAAGTTGTTTAAGTAATTTATAACATGTCCTTTATCCTAGACCTGTAGGTTGAATTGATGCCAAGTGTTTGATAGAATGTCACATTAGGGGAATTTTGAGGTCTAAAATGGGCCTCCTAAGAAAAATGTATGACCAAAATAAACTTTATAAGAACCAATAGGGTTCAAGATGATGATGTCAACCATGGGGGATGATTCATCATTTTTGGAGTTAAAAAGTAAAAAAATAATAAAATAATAAAACTACTTTTTCAACTCATATTTTCAATTTAGCTCCATAAGGTTTTACTAAAATTTTGATTAGGAGTCCTCGTTGGATGCAAAATTTAATTCCTCATCCAAGGAGTACCCATGTTGTATACTTTCGATGGACCCCACTACGCAAAAAAATGAGAAATACACGGAAAAATGTGATTGCAATAACATTTTTCATGTATTTCTCATTTTTCGTGTAGTAGGGTCCATCGAAAGTATGCAACATGGATACTCCTTGGATGAAGAATAAAATTTTGCATCCAACAAGTGTTTCAGATCGAAATTTGAGTAAACCCATAGGGAGAAAAGTTGAAAATATGAGTTGAAAAAATAGTTTTTTCTTTTTTCCCTCTAAAATTTGATGATGTAATATAATCTTATTTATTATTTCCACTATTATTTTATATTTTCCTTAGGAGGCCCATTTTAAACCTCAAAATTCCTCTAATGGTCTCTGTTGGGGATGCTCGGGCCTCGTCCTGAGGGTCATTTTTGATTGATCGGTATTGTTTTCATGCTTTTAATGATTTCTAAAAGTTATAACAAGTTCTGGGTAGAGGCTAGGATTCTGGGCTAGAAAAGTGGCTTAAATCCCGGGGTCGCGGGCACAAAACTGGAAATTCTGGACCACAGTCGCTGGCATGCAGGCCTGTGAGAGTGACTTTGAGTTGTAGAATAGTAGTGGGACCTAGGGACAGGTTGTCTGAGTCGTTGACTTGTCTCTTGAGGGGTCTAGTGATGATGTTGGATGACTGTATGTGATATTCTGTCGATTCCACTTCCTTTAGGTGATGGAGGTCGAATATGATTGTAGTAGCATCTCTCCTCATGTTTACCCCGGTTGGCATGGTTACTTTGGGTAGACCTAGGAGGGGCTGTTACAAATTGGTATCAAAGCATGGTTTTGCTCTCTTTGGGTCATATTTGGTGCTACAGATATGGGTGAATGTTTTAATCATGCATGCATGTCAGTTGCGTGTGTGTTTCTTACACTAATGTTCCATGTGCTTATTTCACTGCATCATATTAATCATGGTAGAAGTAAGATTTTCATGAGTAACTTGATGTGGATTTTATGGAATGCATCGTCATGAGTATATGATTAGTTATAAAATTATAGGCAACTTGATTACATTTTTGTATGTTGGGTTGCATTCTTGGTTATTTTATTACATGCATCAGTCTTGTAGGTTGATTACAATAATTGATCGCTTATGCTCGACTACATGCAGTTATGCGTATGTGTAGTTCATTAGGCATTTCTTATGCAAGTGGATAGTTGCATGAGGAAATGTGTATACTGGAGTATTGATTGTTGTCATGCATGAGGTCATAGCATGCATTGTTGATATGGCCTTGTATAGATGTCTGGACCTAGCTAGTATGATGGTTATGCATTGATGCACTTATTGATATATGTCTATATGTTATTATGGTCATGTCGTACATGCATCATGTTGATTTGATGATCTTTCATAGAAGCTATAATCCTCCCTGATTATGCTAAGGTACGTTGATTTATGGTGATTTGGTTTAACTGACATAGTAGGCCTTGCAGGAAAGAGATCAGATGGCCAGAAAGGGGGTAGAATACATAGAATCTCCATATGAATCAGATGGGCAGCTTGGTGGGGGGCACTCTTCTAACTTAGTAGACACCTTGATAAGTCTGAAGGAAGAAATAAGGAGTTGCAAAGCAGACAATGACAAAATCATGCAGGCACAAGAGAAACAAGTAGAGGTGAATGTGATATTACTTCAAAGTTTGTCAGATTTGCAATGACAGGGACCTCTTCGGATCAACCATGGACATGAGGATAGAACTAATGGGGCATATGGCAGCAGGTCTCATAGTAGACACAAGTCAAATAGATTTGACACTATCAGAGATGGCAGGTTGTTGGACACTCCAGATAGGAGAGGTACTAGACATAGGTATTACTCTAGTTCTAGTTTTGATAGACATCATGATTGTCATCATTATCATCTGTATAAGAGGAATGATAGGGGATACTTTCCAGATGAGTTCAAGAAGGAAAATCCACCTACCTTTGATGGAGAGATGAAGAAATCGTAAGATGTGGAGGCTTGGTTGCTTGGCATGAGGAAATTCTTTAGATTGCATGATTACTCAGAAAACATGAAAGCAAAGATAGCCCTTTTCAGTCTCAAAGGTAAATCAGATATTTGGTGGGAATAAGTGAAGAATGTCAAGGACATACATGAGAATGAATTGACTTGGCATGCACTGAAAGGCTCTTCAAGAAGAATTACTTGTCTGAGAGGTATTATGATGATAGAGCTAAAGAGTTTTATGAGTTGCGGATGGGTTCTATGACAAATGAGGAGTATACTAGCAGATTTTTGGAGCTGTTAAGATATGTGCCTTACCTCAGAGAGGAGAAGGCCAAGGTTCAGAGATTCATTAGTGGATTTCCAGTTGCATACAGAGACTGGATTGCATTCAATGAGCCTAAATCGTTGGAGGGGGCCACCTGAAAGTTGTTGAAGCATTGTTATGAGCAGTTGAAGCGCAAAGTTGAGTCGAAGCATGACTTGAAAAGAAATGAGAATGCTAAAGGAAAATGGCCACCAAAGAGAAGAAGACCTCATGATGCAAGTGAGAAATATAATGCAGTTCCTTGCAAGAGATTCAATGCAGCTGAGAAGGGACATGGAGAGCAGCAGGCTAGAGGCGGTGGTAAGGAACCATTATAGTGTTGGATATGTGGTAAGGATCATTGTAGAGCCTCATGAATGCTTCATATTGACACTCTTCTTTACTCCATTTCCTTCTCCTTGACCATTATTTTTGACTTGATAGATATCAAATTGCAGGTTTTTGACATATGTAAGGTACTAATTATCCTATTTTTCATATTTCAAATATGTTCCTTATTATTAACTTAAATTTTGCATTGGCTATCGGATTCGTGCAATTTTGCAGCTAACATCCGTTTTTGCAACCAACTCCATTGTTGAATAGGTTCCGAGGTGCCATTCAAAGAAAGAAAGATATGGGCAGAAAGAGGTTGATCCCCTCAACAATCTCCTCCTATTTATCTGCACCAAATCATTAGAAGAAAGCCTGAATCACGTGGTCAAAGGAAAAAGTCAACACGTAGCTGGAGTAAGTGAGCAAGAGTCCGAGATGAAAATGCCTCACGATTTGCTTTTCCGAATAGCAAATTGTGAGTGAATCACTATCTGTTAGAAGCTAAAATTAGGAATCTCAGTTTGATAGTTTGAATTAGAACTCTGTTAGCCAAAAGTAGGCATGAAAGCCTCAAACATTTATTGAATGGATTTTATAAATACCGTAAGGCAGGACAAAACATAGGATATTGATGAATGAACCTTTTTGTTATTGTTTGCTGTAGAATTTTCACGTATGTTCATTATCTTCTTATGGTAGCTTTACAACTCTCTTTTATAGTTTTTGAAGCTGATTTGAATTGTCAAAATACCAGTGATTTCCTTGCAATTTTTTTGGAATTTCATTAAAAATCATTTCAACTTCATAGCATAAGATGTTTCTCTCTATAGATTTGGGTGTATAGATTTCTTTTAGCTTTATGTTCAGAGCATTTTTATTCAAAGTTTTCTTAGTTTAATTTCAAAAGAAGAGTGGTTTGTTTGCAGTTACTTTCTTGAACTTTCAATTTTGAAGAAAGTGTGAGTTAATATAGTTTTTATTCTACAAGTGTGAGTTAATATAGTTTTCATTCTGCAAGTGTGAATTAATATAATTTTCATTCTGCAAGTGTGAGTTTATTTTTGCAGGTGTGAGTTCTTTATGGTTTCATTTTTCAAGTAAGAAATATAGCTTTAAATTCACAATCATTTTATTTTCACTAGATAACAATGTTAATTTAATTTTGAAATATGAATACAAAACTAAAAGACAAATTTCCAATAACTCAATCAATTAATAAATCCAACTTAATAAAAAAGCTTCTAGCATATATTGTGCACTTTCACTTCACAAGTTTACCAACTCCAGTCGATAATTTATGTGATCAATTTAAGACAATTAAGTTGACAAACATTTTGGCGCTGCTGTCAGGGAAGTGTAAATAAAAGTCTTTATATATTTTGGATTAAAAAAAGCAAACAACAAAAACAAAAACATGATATGCATAGGGAAAGAGACTCTAGGGGTAGATTTGTAGGTAGAGGAAAGAATTTAATTCCAACAACATCACTTACCCCACCACGACCTTGTAGTGCCACACCACTCACACAAACTCAAATTCCATCCATAACAGGCAAACACAAACTCCCTAAGGTATTAAAATCCGAAATCCAACCTATAGATTCACCAACTTCATCAACAAAAGCCATAATAGAAGAAGAAGATCCCATATCCCCAACAACAGGAGTAATTTTCCTATCTTCAACTAGAGAATAACTTCTAGCTCAAGAGTTGGAAATTCCTATTGAAGAAGAGGAAGAAGAAGCTTATTTTAACAAACCATTGATAGAAGAACCAGAGGAACTAGAGGAAGTTGAAAACCGAATCTTGGAACCAGAACCCTATATTAGTTATGAAGAATCTACAATGGTTGGAGAAGGGAAAGGAAAGGTACATAATTTTAATGGTGAACAAGCTAGGATTGGAGGAGGAAGAGGAGGAAATAGGGGAGGTGGAAGAGGTGGAGGAAGAGGAAGAGGAAGAGGAGAAGATATAAATCCAAAACCCTTTGGATTTCCTATCCTTGATGAAGATACAACAGTGACAAAGAAAAATATCTCATCCTCTATCCTTCCAAATTTTCATGGACTAAGGAGTGAAGATCCTGAAACATTTCTCTTTGAGTTTGAAGTCTTGTATAGATCATATGATTATCAAAAGTTTAAATTATTCCCTGCAACCCTTAAAGTTGTAACATTAAAATTGTTTATGAGTTTAGGAATAAACTCCATAAGAAAATGGGAACAAATGAAAACTACATTCTTAGATAATTATAAGGACTATTGTATGCCCATAATATTAAGGATGAAGTCTTTAAAATGGTACAGAAAGAAGATGAAAATCTTGAAGACTTCGTTGAAAGATTTGTTTATAATGTTAAAAGGGAAAAATGAATAATCTAGATGAGGAAAATTTGAAAGATATCTTATTGCAATCCATTAGAGATGAGTGGATTGATCTTCTCAATTTAATGGGTAAGGGGGACATTTCTCAGTTGTTACTAGGAGAAATTTGTGAGTTATGCATACACGTTTCAAGAGGCAAAGCAAGAACCGGGAAAAATCCAAGAGATCCTCTTTTATCAAGGGTTAATAAATCTATAGTTGGGACAATGAATAGAGAAGAATTAGGAAATTTTCTTGATAATTTTAAAAAAGATATTTTAGGTTGTCTTAGTGAACAAATTGACACCCTTAAAATACAAAACAATCAAAAAGCTGAAAATGTTGCATTGTCCATTTTTTGCGCTAAGTGTAGAAAGAAACATGCATTGAGAAAATGTCCTCTTGATTTAAAGAGTGTAGAAACTTGTGTTATATGTGAAAAGAAATCATGATACAAAAGAATTTCCCTCAATACGAGGTCTTAAAGTTGTCTAAGAAGAAGGAGTACCAAATCAGGTAGATCCTATTTGTTTTATTGCTAAAATACCTTGGCAAAATCCACAACCAAATACAACTCAAGGCTTTAACACAACCATTTTCACAATCATCACAAAGTAATTGGATTGCCCCAATAACTTGGCAATATTGGCCACAACCTTGGTCACAAAGATGGAAAAATCCTTATGGAAAGTATCCTCAATATCCACAATTTCAACAATCATATCCTACTTTTCCTCCACAATATTATCCTTGGCCCGTTCAACAAACTCAACCTCACAATTTGAATCCACAACTTTCATTACCATTTCCTAAAAGACCAAACCAATTGCTTGCCCAACCACTCCCAAATCCAAATAATAATAAAAGCTCATAAACTGTTTACAATATGGAAGGACAAAATTTTCAAACTTACATGATAACTCCACTAGATCTAAACAATGTTCAACTTAGATCTGTTAGAATATTAGAAAAAAAGTCCCCATGAGTTGTTATTCAAGAAAGTGAAAAAACAAAATATCTCTGAAGAAGAGAAGTTTCTTAATGATAAAGAAAAAACTCAAAAACAAGTTACTCAAACACATTCAAATAACTCAACTCCTATTATGGAATAGTCTTCAGTATCTGTTTCAAAACCACCTTTTCCCGAGAGATTAAAAATTGATGAAGGGGTAGAAAAATAGATTTTATTGCCTGATTATGACATGTTAGATGAACTGCAGAATGTTTTCATAAATATTCCTTTGCTACAAGACATTAACGAAATACCAATTTTCTTAAAGACAATTAGGGAATTGAGCATAAAAAAACCAGGAAGAAAAAGAAAAGAAATCTAAAGAATCCAACTAGTTGGAAAAATTATGGTTATCATGATGGGTAAGACAAAAATTCAGAAATATCTTGATCCAGGAAGTCCCATTGTGCAAACAAACATCAATGGTGTAGAGATCCCAAATAAATTGATTGATCTAGGAGTAGCTATACACATCATGAGTAAGCAAACTATGAATCAATTAAAACTTTCTAATCTTCAATATACAACTACATTATTACAATTGGCAGATAGATTTGTAATCAAACCTGATGGTGTATTAGAAGATATATATGTATCCTTAGATTCTTGGGAATACCCTATCGATTTTATGATTTTAACACCCAAGAATAACTTAGGAGGACATCCATTGATTCTAGGAATACCATGGCTAGCTACAACCGATGCTTTTATAAGTTGTAGATCTGGTGATATGTTCATTTCTGATGGGAGCTCAACAAAGAAATTCACACTGTATCCACCTACAAAAACAACAATAGAGGTTGAAAATGAAGAATGGATAGATGATGACATTGATATAAGACCAATATTTTCTACTTCACAAATAGATGAGGAAGATCAAATTTTGAATTTAATAGAAAATAATGAATCTTCATCATATTGTGAATCTAGTCAGAGTTTTCAAGAACAATACAATATTGAATATTTATCATCTCGTCAACTATCCTTGCATTCTATGGAAAAATTTGGCAATTCTACAATTGAAATATTTCAAGGAAAAACTTTGAATATCAACAATAATTTGGGAGAATTTCAAAAGAAAGAATTAATAAAGATGTTACAAGATATTTTGGTCATATCACCATAACCCTGCCATTTGTCTCCAATCATTTCACAACACTCCCAACTCAAATTCGAATCCATTGAAGAGATCACTGAAATCACCAACTCACATTCATTAAATACTCTAGAATGGTCACTTCACTCAGTCATCTCTCGTCCTCATTTTTGTTTATACCCTTATCAAAACCCCTCATTCTAAAACCTTGATCCATTTTCTGTCAAGAAGCAAGTCAGAGGCAAAAATTTCCGATCATGGGGATCATTGTGAGGTTTGAACCAAATGGAAGAAAGTTCATGGAAGGTTACTCGCAAGTGAAAGAGATGTTGTAGAAAGCACAGTGGCTACATTTCGTGGAGAAATTTGATGGTTTCAACAAAGAGGTGACCAAATCCTTCACTAGAGCTTTTGATGGAGTAGAAGTTGAGATTGGAGATATTAAATTCGTAGTGATGTTGGGTTGTGTTATATTCTTTCCACGTAGTTAATAGGGGGTTGAGGGGCACCTGTAACCCCACTTTATGGGGTCCGAGGCAGCGCCCCGGAAAATTTTGTTTTTGGACCCTATGTTAGGTTGGGCGGACCCACCTATGGTTTTGTGCATGATTTTCGTACATGTTTTTTTTTTTTGGGGACATGATGGTTTTCGGTCCATGGTATTGGATGCTTCGGCATGTATAAACATGTATTATATCATTGAAAGGAACATAATGAAAAATCAAGCTCGTAGTCCTGGTTTTGGGATCCAGGGGAAAATCTTTGTGTATATGTGTTTTATGTGTTCTGCTCTCGCATTATTTATTTTCTATGTTTTAGAATTCGTATGCAGGTAATTTCTATACGAGGTTAAAACCTACAAGTGATAGAGTCCCTTATTTCTGAAGCTACTGGCCTATCCAGAGGAGGAGAATGATGGTTTAAAAACATAGGCATAGAAACTGAAGAATGGAAAATTTTCTTGAATCCAGGTATGGACACATCCATTTTCAAGAAAGGAATCCCAAGCACTACACTTAAAAGTAAATGGAGAAATCTATTACTAGTTATTCAAAAATTTGTCT
This sequence comes from Pinus tabuliformis, assembly GCA_031772625.1. Taxonomy (NCBI): domain Eukaryota; kingdom Viridiplantae; phylum Streptophyta; class Pinopsida; order Pinales; family Pinaceae; genus Pinus; species Pinus tabuliformis. Next base: position 607,888,998 of record CM062804.1, read on the forward strand.
CTTGTGAAGGAAGGTTTGGATGCATGTTCTTTTATCACATTCACCTAATGATGCATTTTTGGGAAGGAAATGAGATCAATCTCCCTTATTTTTTGTTGAAAGCTTAAGAAAAATGTCAGGAAATGTATAGAAAAAGATTCAATTTATAGAAACCACTATGTATCATCATGGCCTCATCAAAATGCTTATTGAATTCCAGCTTAAGGGTTTAGGAGATGATTGGGAAAACTTCTTACTTAGAAACCATTTTAAGGAAGAAGAAGAAGAACATGCCAGTAGTAGTAAAGGAAAAAAAGGGAGAAAAAGAGTAATTGAAATCCCTATCAAAGTTACCTCAACAACAGTCCCAGGAACTATCAGAGGATAAAATTCCTATTACAAAAATTTAGGAAGCATAAAAAAGCAAACTATTAGAAGAAATAAATTCAGAAAAGAAGAAAAAACACATCCAAGGAGATAGAGGAGGTAAAAATAGAAAAGAAAAGAATTCAAATAAAAAACCCTCCTCCATCAAATGTGAGAAGAAGTGCTAGGCTTAATCAAGCACTAAAGGAACCATCTCTAAAAGTCATGGAAACTGATGAAATAGAGAAGCAGAGGACTCCCTCACCTACTTTCATTTCACCCATTCAAAGCCCAGGTTGAGGAACACCAGAGATAGATCCAGTACAACAAGAGATATACGATTATATCGAATCTCTGGAAAAGAAAGTTGCATAAAAGACATCTGGTTCAACAATGCATGAAAAAGAAGATCAATCTAGTAGCCCACAAGAACCTCTAGTCATAAATATTTTAAAACAAGAAATATTTGAGCTAGAGATGCTAAATAGACACATACAAAAGGAACATGAAGCCTTGAAGATGCAAAATGAAATCCAAAGAACCCAAAACGACAATATTGTCTTACATTTGAGCTTGTGGTATAAGAAAAATAAGAAGTTAAAACAAAAGAATAAGGTCCTTAAAATAAAAATGATAAATCTGAAATACAAAATTTTGATGAAGAAGCCAAGGATGGCAGTGGCAAGGAAAAAGGTGAAAAAGACAAATTTAGATGTGCTAGCTTGAGTTTCAAAGGAGATGCAATAGTTGACAAGGGCACTAATTTTTTATTTTTTCATGAGGACATGAAATGACCTCCATGTGGGGGAATGTAGAGCCTCATGAATGCTTCATCTTGACACTCTTCTTTACTCATTTTCCTTCTCCTTGACCATTATTTTTGACTTGATAGACATCAAATTGCAGGGTTTGACATAGGTAAGATACTAATTATCCTGCTTTTCATATTTAAAAAATGTTCCTTATTATTAAGTTAAATTTTTCATTGGCTACCGGATTCATGCAATTCTATAGCTAACATCCGTTTCTGCAGCCAACTCCATTGTTGAACAGGGTTCGAGGTTCCATTCAAGGAAAGAAAGATATGGGAAGAAAGAGGTTGATCCCCTCAGTGATCTCCTCCTATTTATCTGCACCAAATCATTTGAAGAAAGCCCAAATCGCGTGGTCAATGACAAAAATCAACATGTAGCTGGAGCAAGTGAGCGAGAGTTTGAGATGAAAATGCCTGCCGATTTTCTTTTCCGAATAGCAAATCATGAGCGAATCGCTATCTGTTAGAAGCTAAAATTAGGAATCTCAGTTTGATAGTTTGAATTAGAACTCTATTAGCCGAAAGTAGGCATGAAAGCCTCAAACATTTATTGAATGGATTTTATAAATACCATAAGGAAAGGAAAAACAAAGGACGACGGTGAATGAATATTTTGTGATTGTAATCATTTTGAGACTCTGTTTTTTTATTTAATTGAAGTTCCTTTGAAGTCTTGATGCGCAGTTAATTATTTGTTGAAGCTTGAGACCACCTGTTTTTGGAGGGCCCCTGCAAACAATGAGGGTTTTTAACTTGTAGATTTTCCTTTTTGTTATTATTTGTTGTAGCATTTTCACGTATGTTCATTATCTTCTTATGGTAGCTTTACAACTCTCTTTTATATTTTTGAAGCTGATTTGAATCATCAAAATACTAGTGATTTCCTTGTGATTTCTTTGGAATTTCATTAAAAAGCATTTCAACTTCATAGCATAAGATGTTTCTCTCTATAGATTTGGGTATATAGATTTCTTTCAGCTTTATGTTCAGAGCATTTTTATTCAAAAGTTTTCTTAGTTTAATTTTAGAAGAAGAGTGGTTTGTTTGCAGTTACTTTCTTGAACTTTCAATTTTGAAGCAAGTGTGAGTTAATATAGTTTTCATTCTACAAGTGTGAGTTAATATAGTTTTCATTCTACAAGTGTGAGTTTATTTTTGCAAGTGTGAGTTCTTTATGGTTTCATTTTTCAAGTAAGAAATATAGCTTTAAATTCACAATCATTTTATTTTCACTAGATAACAATGTTAATTTCATTTTGAAATAGGAATACAAAACTTAAAGACACATTTCCAATAACTCAATCAATTAATAAATCCAACTTAATAAAAAGGCTTCTAGCATATATTGTGCACTTGCACTTCACAAGTTTACCAACTCCAGTCGATAATTTATGTAATCAATTTAAGACAATTAAGTTGACAAACAATCATCATAAGAGGGATTGTCCGCAGTATTAGAGTGGTGGTAGACCCCATATCTACAGTGCTCAAGAGGTTCATACAGTTGATGATGTTGGTCATAGCATTCCTCGAATTTATGCAACTGTGGACAACAGGCAGGTGGATCATCAGGCATCGCTCATTAAGATGGACGGTAAGTTTTGTGATCAAGTTGTTTGTATTTTGATTGATCTTGGATCTAACTATAGTTATATTAATCCAGACCTGGTGGATAAGTGTGGTTTGATAAAATAAGTGCATACAAAATTTTGGTTGGTACAGTTGGCTACTGGTACAAAGAAGTGAGTTCACCATTGGGTAAGAGCTTGTGAATTTGAGTTAAATGGTATGGCTATAGTAATGCATTTGAATGTATTTCCATTGGGATCATATAGTATGATTTTGGGTATGGATTGGCTACACCTTCACAAAACCAAAGTGGATTGCTTCGACAAGGCGATTGAATGTGTGGATGATAGTGGGGAAAATAGGACCTTACAGGGAAAGAAGAAGCCTACATCAATGAGGATGGTTACCGCTATGTAGGCTAAGCGTAGTTGTAGAAATGGTTGTTTGATGTTTGTAGTACACATTTCTAGTGAAAAGGGTAAGGAGGTTGAGGATGTTGATGTGTTCAGAAGGTACCCAGGTTTACAGCAGTTTCGGGATGTATTTCCTTAGGACGTTTCAAAGTTTCCACCTCATACAGAGGTAGAATTTTCTATTGAGTTAGTTCCAGGGGCACCTCCAACATTGAAAGCACCTTACAGGATGAGCACATCTGAGTTGGTAGAGTTGAAGTTGAAACTAAAGGAAATGTTGGACAAATGATACATGAGACCCAGTGTATCAACTTAGGGCACACCAGTGTTGTTCGTAAAGAAGAAAGATGGTACTATTAGATTGTGCATTGGTTATAGGTAGTTGAAAAAGGTAACAATCAATAACAGGTACCCTTTGCCAAGGATTAATGATTTGATTGATAAGCTAAAGGCAACAGCAATGTTCTCTAAGATCGACTTGAGATCGGGATACCATCAGGTATACATCAAGGAAGAGGATATCTTCCTGACTGTGTTCAGGACCAAATATGGGAATTATGAGTTTGTTATTGTTTCATTTGGTTTGAATAATTCTCCATCGACATTCATGTGTTTGATTAATAGTGTGTTGCATCCTTATTTGGACAATTTTGTTATTGTATTCATTGATGACATACTTGTATATTCTAAGCATGAGGAAGAACATGCTGAAAATTTAGCAATAGTGTTGAGATTTCTAAGAGAGCATCAGTTGTATGCTAAGCTTAGCAAGTGCAGCTTATTTCAGACTGAGGTACACTACTCGGGACATTTTTTCTCCAAGGAAGGCATAGCAGTAGATCCATAGAAGGTAAGGGCCATCATGGAGTGGGAAGCTCCTAAGAATGTAGATGAGGTGAGATCATTCATGAGATTGGTAGGTTACTATAGGAGATTCATCAAGAACTTCTCATGCATTGCATATCCTATCACATCATTGCAGTGGAAAGGTAAAAAGTTTGAATGGATGGCGGAATGTGAAGATAGTTTTGAGCAGCTTAAGTAGTTGTTGACACATGCACCAGTGCTAAAGATTGCGGATCTAGACAAGGAGTTTGTAGTGTGTATAGATGCTTTCAAGAGGGGACTTGGTGGAGTTCTCATGCAAGAAGGATAGGTAGTGTGATATAAGTCATGAAAAATGAATGAGCACGAGTAGAACTATCCAACGCATGATCTTGAGCTAGCAGTGATTATACATACATTGAAGATGTGGAGATATTATCTTCTGGGTAGGAGGTTTACATTAATGAGTGATCATAGTGGGTTAAGGTATTTGTTTGACCAGCCAAATATAAAGGCCATATAGGCTAGATGGTTGGCTACCCTTAGTGAATTTGACTTCGAGATCAGATACATCAAAGGGAAGGAGAATTGGGTTGCAGATGCTCTTAGCAGGAAGGTACATGTAGACCATATAGCAACTATAAGATCCTATGGGACATAGTTACAGGATAGGATCTTGAAGGCAAGACAACGAGATGAAAAATACATGGAGATCATGCACAAGTTTCAATAGAGTACAGGTACGAGTGATCAGGATGCAGACTATCATCTCACATAAGATGGCTTGGTGAGGTTTCGAGACAGGATCTATGTGATGAATTGGAGTGAGCTCAAGAAGCTTATCTTGAGGGAGTTTTAGGTGAAACTATATTCAGGTCATCGAGGATATCAGAAGACATTGACGATGGTAAATAATTTATATTATTGGTCGAATCTGAAGAAAGAAATGGATGAGTTTGTGGCTAGATGCTTATATTGTCAGCAGGTTAAGGCAGAGTGCAAACATCCAGGTGGTTTACTACAACCTATAGTGATTCTAGAATGGAAATGGAAGGTCATTTCCATGGATTTCATCACAGGTCTTCTGAGGATAGTGAAGCAACATGATTCTATTATGGTTGTGGTCTACAGGTTGAGCAAGGTAGCTCACTTCATTCCGGTAAAGACTACATATTCAGCCAGTGAGGTATCATAGGTGTTCATTAAAGAAATAGTGAGGCTACATGGTGTTCCAAAGAAGATTATGTCGGACAGGGATCCAAATTTCACTTCCGTGTTTTGGAAGGATCTATTTGCAGGCATGGGTATAGAGTTGGACTTCAGCACGACTTACCATCTCTAGACATATGGTCAGATAAAGAGGGTCAACAGGATCTTGGAAGATATGTTGAGGATGTACGTGATGGACCAGAAAAGGAAATGGGAGGAGTATCTAACATTGGTTGAGTTCGCATACAACAATGGTTATTAGGAGTCATTGAGGATGATGCCTTTCGAGGCATTATATAGGCGGAGTTGTAACACCCCCATCAGTTGGAGTGATCTAGTGAACATGGTACTTATTGGACCGGACATGTTGGCAGACATGTAGCAGGAAATGCAGGTTATAAAGAAGAATATAAAGGAAGCACATGATAGAAAAAAGAGTTATGCAAATCAACACAGGGTGTTCAAAGAGTTTCAGGTTGGGGAGCATGTGTATTTGCGCATCAAGCCGAATAAAATCTCTTTAAGGATTGGTTCATGTGCCAAGTTGGCACCATAGTATTGGGGGCCTTTTGACATCCTTGAGAGGATTGGACCAGTGGCATATTGACTTACACTACCTCCAACAGTGAAAGTCCATGATGTTTTCCATATTTCATTGCTTACAAAGTATATAAAGGATGTTGACCATGTTATTTATTAGTCTATGTTACAGGTGGAGCAAGAAGGAGAGTTCCAGCTGGAGCCTCAGTGCATACTACAACGGAAACATCTCATGCTCATGAATAGAGCATAGATCAAGTTAAAGTGCAATGGAAGCACTTTTGACCTGAAGAAGCTACATGGGAGATGACGGATTAGATGCAGGCCCTATATCCTTCATTGTTTGCTGGTGGAGGCAAAGAAATTTTGGTTTGATGTTGGTCTATGTTTGGCATATGTTTTGATGTTTTTTTGTACATATACTTCCATATATATATACATATACTTCCATGAGCTAAGTTATAAATCTCCAATAAGCGTTATGGTTATTATCTTGTCAAGTTGTTAGGATGTTTTGCTTTTGAGTAGGTTCTTCATTGTAAATATTGCAACAAGCTGATTTATAAAGCTCAATAGGTAGTATATTTTCTTTTTAGTGGTTTTGTTGATGTCTTGGTGTGGTTTAACATCGAGGAAGGTGTTCCCCAAAGGGGAGGGTTCTGTAATGACCCTAGTGAAAAGTTAATGTAATAAAAGTTAATAAACACAAAATAAGACCACGGTTAAGGGGCATGTATTCCAAGCTAAGTGTTGGGCAAATATCTTAGTGGGCATCATTGGATGTGTGTTTAGGCTAAGGAAAAGGCATTAAAAGGTAAAAAGGTTGGCACATTTATTTATGAAAATAAAGAAAATTAGGAGAAAAGGAAGGTAAAAGGTCATAGGTTGCATGCGAGGAGGAAATTAAATGAAAATAATGGAAAATTAAGAAATTTGAGGCCTCATGCATAAAAGGCTCATGAGGACCAATTCATGGCTTTTGTCAAGTTCAAGTTTAGAACTCTCTCATTATTATCTCTCTCTCACTCTCTTGGTCACTTAGAGTTTTCTTGGAGCACTCTAGTTTGGAGCGAGGGAAAGAAAAACAAGCAAAGTAAAGGAAGGCAAGCAAGGATCAAGGAAAGGAAAGAAGGATCAAACAACTTTAGCAGGAATACTTGCAAGTAACCTTTTACATGTGTGATTTCCTAGCTGGTTTGAACATGCATTGCTTTGTATGTCGGTGTATGATTCTCTTGTTGTCGGTGGCATGGTCTTGTCAAGTTCTGATAGTGGATTTCAGCCTAGCCTAGCCTTTTTTTGGGTGCCATGGTATGTTGGGATGTTTATTTCGGTTTTTGAGCTTTGAAATTGTTGGATGGATTTTAGAATCTGGGGTGGAGGTGGTCTCAAGTTTCACTCCCAAAGGCCTAGGAATCCTTGTAGCGATTTTGGTGGGATACATGGTAAGCCTGAGGGAGAAGTCTCGGTTTAGGGCCTAGTAATCCAAGTTTGGAATGCGGTAAACCCTGAGAGACAAGGAGATGGAAAATACCTCAAGGATAGTGATGTATTCTAGAGGGCATTCCAAGTTCTGTTCGGTTGTGATCGGAGCACCAGTTTTGGTGTGATCACGGTTTGGTGAGGGTGCAGGTGGTTTAACCTCTGGATTCCCTTGGTTGTTCTATGAGATCCCACATTCATGCTTGGAATATGGCATGGGGGTGACTAGCTGAAAGAGAGATTTGGTTTAGCCATGTCTATGGTCAGGTGGTACGTGGAAGTCCTGAACCTGGTGGTATTTTCCTATGATTAATAAAAGCTAAGCTCTCTTACTTTTGCATTGATTTATATATGGATTTAATGGTTGTCCTATATATGTTATTTACATGGTTGAATGTTGGTTATAAGCGTGGTTATGTGACTGGTTTGTGTAATGGTTATTTCATGTATTCACTTGTAATTGTTAAATGGATGGATGCATGACCTAGTTGATGATCTATTAGTTCTATGGAGAAGGAGGTGATCCTTCTAATGATATTTCACAAGTTGTTTAAGTGATTTATACTCTATCTTGTATCCTAGACCTATAGGTTGCATTGATGCCAATTGTTTGACAGAATGTCAGTCCCAGTTGGGGATGCTTAGGCCTAGTCCTGAGGGTGAGTTTCAATTGATTGGTATTATTATCATGATTTTAATGATTTCTGAAAGTTACAACAAGTTTTGGGTAGAGGCCAGGATTATGGGCTAGAAAATTGGCTTAAATCCGAGGGTCGCTGGCACAGAACCGGAAATTCTGGACCACAGTCGTTGGCAGGCAAGCCTGTGAGAGCGACTTTGAGTTATTGGTCACTCCCTTTCCCTTAACATGGGGGTGACTAAGGGCTAAGAGCTGCAGAATCGCAGTGGGACCCAGGGACAGGCTGTCTGAGTGGCTGACTTGTCTCCTGAGGGGTCTGTTGTTGATGTTGGATGATTGTATGTGATGTTCCGTCGATTCCACTTCCTTAAGGTGAGATAGGAGGTCAAATCTAATTGCAGTAGCATCTCTCCTCATGTTTACCCTGGTTGGCATGGTTACTTTGGGTAGACCTAGGAGGGGGTGTTATAAGGTTGTTATCCTCACCTTAGGTTACTGAGTCAGTCACCTTGTATACTATGATACAATGAACACAACATTCAAGGATATTTTCTTCCCATACGTAAACCCTTGGTTCTCCAATGTGGTATATTGCAGTTCACAATTTCCTTGTAAACCCGTTTACCTAGATTTCCCTTTTTATTTATTTTTTATTGTTAATTTTTAAAATTTATTGAACCAACGTGGAATAACAACCCCCTCAACTTCGTCATTCACGTAGAATGAAAATATTGCCTCCTCTACATCCCGAGGCAACTCTTGGATGTTCTCAGAAGAACAAAAGATGCAGACTACTGAATCTAGTACTTCAGGAGCTATTCCTTCTGGTCCTCCATTTGAAATAGATCAATTAGAATCATCCCTTCCTATGAGTACTGAACCCAAGATCACTTCTTCATTTGTTGGTGAGTATGTCACAGTCGCAATAAAAGCACCTAATATTTCATTACCTGAGGTTATTGAACCTGATTATATTGAATAAAAAACAACACAACCTAAGGTTCTACAACCCGAGGCACCTCAATCACCTAGACTTGTTACTTCAGGACCTTCTTCTTCTCTTCCTCTGTCTCATACCCAACCACAAACTATATATCTTGGACCCTATCGTGAACCTCTTCCATCTGGTCTTGTGAGTATTAAAGAGATTCCTCAGGAAGAGCCCCAACCCTCCTCTCATATTCAGTTGAGAGGGACTTATATTTACCAAGCCCATCCTTTTCCTTCTCCTCATACTCCATCACAAGCTTGTCTGGTTCATTTCCTTTAAACTCACCCTTGAGTTTCCCTTGGAAACCCTCTCTGGTACAGTTAACCATGACTGAATCCTCTATGGTTTCTCATCCTGTATCTACTACTATGACCAAGAAAATCTATGTTACAACTTCATCCATGTTTATAACATCTCCAGAGACACATTTTTATGGTGGCACGTTCGTCTCGCCTGGTTACCAATCATTGTTTGGTACATTTTATAGTGCAACATCCAGTCCATAGACTTCCCCCATGTCATCCTCTTCTGGAATCCTATCTAGAACTTATTTGATGAGCACTACATAGTCTACTCATTCTCCTCCACCTACACCTACAATTGAGAAGTAGATTGGTCCTTATGTCAGTGGGTATGGACACCTACAACAACCCAATCCACCTCATATTGGGAACCCTCCTCTTGGGGGGAAATTGCCTCTGTATTCCCCTCCTCTTTTAGCAGGGGGGAAACCTATTGTCAGAATATTTCCATCTCATCATCAAATATCACAAGTTAGTGCTCAACATCATTAGAGTCCTCCACATCTAGGAATGGCTGTCAAATTTTGGAAACCTACATTGCTCGTACAACTTGACTTGGTCGTGGATCTAGTTCTAACCTCTCAACTTGTGCCATCTGCGTCTCATATTCCTACTTATCAGCTTATACTCCAACCTATTCAAGATCAAATTAATGTAAGTCAAGCTTTATAGGATACATCTTTGACTCAACCTATTCTACTGGTACCTGGTACCTCCCATACTCCATTTACCCAGCCTCTTGAAGATATTTTACAACCTCCATCACTTGGTCAGGATTTTACTCAAATTCAAGTGGGTAAAAATGCATATGGTATGTCGTAGGCACAACCTAACCAACCTTATGTTTGGATGATGCAAAATACCATAGGGCAACCATATAGAGGTATCCCTTAAATTCCTTACCAAGGTCAGCAAATCCAAACCTAGCCATTTCAACCCTTACAAGGTTATCTTAGAGTTGCGCAGCAAGGTTACGTGTATCCAGGTTATCAAAATCCTCCCTATCCCAGAGTGTAGATACCTATTTCTCATGCCATCCCACCTTGCCCAGGGTATCCTCCACCAGATTTCAATAGGAAGTTTCCATTATAGCAACTCTTGAATTTCTAGATGTGATTCGACCTACAAATGATCCCATTTTCCATTCTCCTTAGTGGTCGGTTATACCCACAAAATTTCCCACTGATATCCCTAAATTCAATGGAAATATTAGAGAAGACCCATCTACGCATGTCATGACTTATTATTTGTGGTGTTCTTTGAACTCTCTAAATGATGACCCTATCATCTTACGTATTTTCTAGTGCACACTTATTGGTAAGGAAACAAAATGGTATATTGAACTACCATGAGATTCGTTCAACAATTTCAGTGCCTTAACAACCACATTATTAACACATTTTCATTTACCCATACAATATGATTAGAATTGAACTTTTAATCAATTTCAAACAATCTGATTATACTCACATTTGTTATCACATTCATGAGTGGCGACGTCACCATTGTTTGGTTAAAATTTTTGTTCCTGATCAATTGTTAGCCGAATGATTTACTAAGTCTTTATTAGCACTTATCACTAAAGATATTGCTAAGGGAGAAGTTGTGACCGAAGAGCAAGTAATTGATTGTGCCCAATATTTGGATCTTATTTATACACAATTCCACATGCTTTTCGATAAAATAACTAATGCTCTGAGACCTAGAAACATTGTTCCCCCATATTCTAGTAAATAATCACATGCCATTGGTGGAGTGGTTAGTTTTGCTATCCAACAGTCAGTGAGTAAACCATATGGTTCGAATCTTGTTGTGGCTTCCCAAAACCCCTCTTCCAATATTCCTACAACTTCTACTTACAAGATCAATGTTGTTCAATCCACAAAAGGAAAATCTCAGCAATCAAGAATTAAGAAGAAAGGTAAAGATAAAAAGAAGAAAGGTAATCATCCGCGGAACAAAAAAAATAACTAGTCCTCTAAGGATAATTTCACTCGTGACTGTGCACATAGGGCGAAAGTAAATAAATTCCTTAAGTCATCTATTGCACTCGTTGTTTTGACAGATCCATTTTTGAATTAGGAGACTAATATGGTTCCTCGGGATCCCACTTCCTCTGACTCAATTATGATGCTTTCCTCCACCAAGCCTAAAAATGATGTTATGGTGGCCACCAAGAATAAAGGCTTCAAAAATTCGAATCCTTCAACTGGTCAGGTTACTGATTAATTTGTTAGTTCTACCGCATCTTCATCGAATCCTACTCCAAATGTGATTCCTATCGGATTGCAAATTAAGCCTCCCGAAGGCATTATCCATAAATCCACATACAACCCTCATGGAAACGCTTCTCAGAATTATAACATAGTTGATGATCTGTCTCATGCTCATTCAGCTATGTCAACTCTTGAGGTGTTGCAAAATTGTCCCGCCAAGAAGAATTATTTACTTTCCCCAATTGGATGTATTTATCCATCATATTATAATCTTGTAGTTTTTAACCATCAGAATAATTCGCCTCGACTTCTAGCTTAATTATCTTTCATGATTCAGGTTGTCATTCGAAGTAAGACCATCCATTGCTCCATTGTGGACGAAGGAGATTCAACTTGTACCATGTCACTTTCTTGCTGGAAGGCCATTGGTTCTCCCCAATTAAATCAGTCACTGGCTACTCCAATGACATTTGATGGAAGAGGCTTCAAGCCTTGTGGAATATTAAATTCATTAAAATTTGAATTAGGTGGCAATATAGTGTTAGTAGAAGTTAAAGTTATTGACGAACCTTTAGATTATAACCTTCTTCTAGGTCGTATGTGGGTTTATGCTATGGATGTTGTTGTTTCAAAATATTTCATAATGATAGATTTCCATCATAAGGGCGGTATATTAGCCATTTACCAGTGCACTTTCTTTGCCACTAATTCTCAATTTACTCATTCCCTTTCCAACAACTCTAATATAGTTTCCTATGTCAACATGATATCTTCTTGTACTACTACATCTGATTCTTGGATAGTGCCTCATTGAACTCGACTATGAAGTCATCTATTTGACCTGTACGGCACATTTGGATCTCTCCTCTTTGATAAATTTGTTTGACCATTCCTTAGAGTACGACACATCATCTGATCCCTTCTCTGGTACATTTTATATTGATGAGAGCATCATGGAGATCATGATGTTGAATGATGTGTCATGGGATGACCATCACCATCATTCCACCTTGTCAGATTCCTTTGAGAATAATCTTAGTGATCTATATTGGCCCAATGTAATTGAGATGTCCGTGAATTCTGTATCTATCCATGATATCGATTTTAAGAATAATTTTTCGAATATTGAAGATACCATCCCTCTTGATATTTCGATGAAAACTAGAATTGTTGAGAATGTACATATTGGTGCATTTTGCTCTATTGATGAGATCAAGACCTACAAATCCCTTTTTCAGGAACTTAGAGATGTTTTCGCTTGGTCTTATGAAGAGATGCCAAGTGTTGACCCAAACATTGTTGTACATGAAATCAAGACATGTGATGATGTTAAGCCAGTTCAGAAACTCCTTCATCTGGTCCATCCGAAAAAGGCTGTTGTTATTAATGCTGAAGATGAAAAAATTCTATGCACTAGTTTCATCTACGCAGTACCTCTAACTGATTGGGTGTCAAACAATATTCCTTTCATGAAGAAACATGGAACAATTTGTGTGTGTGTTGATTACCTGAACATTAATTGTGCTTGTTGTTGGCAAAAATACTAAGAGGGGGGATGAATTGATATTTTAAAAACTCACTTACAAATTTCTTTTTTATTCAGATTTTTGTATGTGACTATGATGAAGTAAACTTGCATATGTACATGATCTTTATGTAGACAACTAGCATCTATCCAGTTAACTAACTTTTCAATTAATTCATCATCTGTTTAAATTGAACCAATGTATCAGTATTTCATTAGGAATTAATTAAACAGTAACCATGTGTTGTAAGAATGGAATAAACCATCATACATAAGCATCGTTGTTGTTGTCTTTGTCTTCATCTTTTATTATAATGAATTTTTTTTTACAATATTGTGCTGGCACAGACTCATACCAACATGTAGGCACCCACCTGTAGAAGGCTACAACCTTCTCTCAATCTCCAACACCTACTGGAAGGGAGCTCCAAACCCCTGATCTCGTTTACTGACACCCATTGGAAGGGAGCTCCAACCCCCCTGATCAGATTCACCAACTACCACTAGAAGGAATCTTTGGCTTCCTCACTGGAGGCTCCAACCCTCAACACCTCTATGTACAACGTTTCATAATATTGCATACTAGATCCACCTGACTCAAAACATTACAACCTGTAGGCCACCTTTCATCAATTTTTTAGATTGTACCCACTTCTATCATTTAAGCCAAAACTGAAACCAATCACTATATCAAATCACTAAACCAACTTAATTATCAAATCATTGAATAAACCAATTACTGGATCTCAAACAACCAAAGTAGCTAGATAATCTCAAATCACTCTATACTCTTCATCAGACTATCATACCACTTACTGTTCATCGCAAAAAACATATCTTGTCACTGAAAACTCTGGTCAATCTTATTTTTGAATATATACACTACTATTATGAGACATACCCGTGTATACATGCGCTTTCTCTTCCTATAACCCGCGTATAGATCTCAAAACATTGAACCATGAAATTGAATCACTGCACTATTGAAATCAATCACTGAAACACATATTGACCTTGTGATAGATCTTTGAACCAAATACATATCATCTCATAGTAGCATCATTACTATTCAACATTTGATAGCATAATTAGTTCAACCTCAATCAACACTGTCAAACACAGCTCATCATTGAAGACTTCATAAAAAAAAACAACAAATACAACAAGACTGATTAGACATCATATACAGAAAAACCATAGCATATGTAAGCGACCCTTATAAGACATTTCTGCATATGTACACGCCTTTCAAGAAGCATACATGCATACATATATGTCCATACTACATAATTGCTATGCTACTATTTAAAAGTTGATTCACGTATGTATGCAATCTTTCTGAAGAAAAACTACGTATATATCTGTAACTACTGAATAATACCTTCACTACACAATAGATCATCGATGAAACCAAAATCTCGGCACATACTATAAAACACACACATCATAACATCGTCATCACAAATCTATCAACCCATAAGCAGATTATTCAATGTGTAGTCATTTCAGATCTATGAGATTTGATCGATCATCATGCTTTGTGGTGCACACTTATGTCCTATTAAACAATTCATCAATAACACATATGAAAACTACAAAACACTTTTATCTCCATCTCCTTATATATTTTAGGCCTTAGCCAATACCTTAGGCCAATTCCATAGTTATACTAATGGTATTCTTTGACGGGATAAAATATTTTTTGTCGCACTCATTACTATGGGCCAATACCATGGTAAAGAAACTTGGCTTTGAGAATACTATGGTGTAGAATTGTTTGCAAATTTGCTTCACTATATCTGCATATGTATGTGATTTTTCTTCACAGAACCCGCATATACTTCCTTAAACTTCATCTTTATCATTTCTTTGTCTCTGAATTGATATTCCTTTGTCGAATATTTCTGTCACATCTGTACTGGCTTGAATACTCATCCTACTACCATCATGTTGACATGTTTATTAAGTAGGTTTCCTTCAAGGACAACACATCTGTCATAATTCCAACAATGTCCCCCTTTGGACTTGATGGCAACCACTTTGGTGTTTGGTCACCACCACCTGTAGATACTTGTAAACACATCTATAGAGATACCAAGTTTCTCTCCCAATTCACAAAGCATTCTCCAAACACCAAGCTTCTCTCTCCCTTTAACATCAAGGGAAAAGGGCTTACCAATGTTGAGTGAGCTTTCTAGATCTGATTTGCTAAGTATGAGCATTGAATAATGATCATTCTCACCTTGAGTGCATGCTGAATTTTCTGAAGATATACAAAGAAGTACATGACTATGATTTCCTATCACAATGAATCATTCCTACATTGATCACCCAACATAGTGGGGTTACATATTTGACTCAACATTACATCACATGTCGAAAATTATAGGATTACATGACTTGACTACAATAATATATACATGACTGAATTTTATAATGATTTATAAGATAGGTCTTTACATGACCTTTACATCAAGTGACAAATATGGCATTTATAACCAATTTCAAAGACCTTAATAATACCATGATACTCATCAACAATCATCATACACCATATAGGATCTGTACCATAAGAATATGTCAGCAGCAACATGAACAACAACATGCACATTTTCATAATCAATTTACAAGATAAGACAATGTAGCTTTAGTAATTTCTTTTGTTGTTGTAGAGATATGATATCAACTCATCCTCTTGACCTCATCAAGGTCAACTTGCTCTCTCCCTTAGTAGGAAGAGCCTCAAAGGCATATGGATATTTTGTAGCAGAGCATCAATCAACATATCTGAGAACCAAACAAAACATTATAAAGTAAGATAGGGAAAAGTAGCATCATTCCTCAACATCATCAATATGTGACTAAATATGCCATGCCTACAAGCATCATTTAGCAGATGTAGCAGTAGTATATTAATAACCACATCTTCATGAAGACCTGTAATAACGTCATTCTCTTGGCCCATTTTCTTCATGCAAGAAGAACTAGCACACCAACACCACTTCATAAACATGTAACTTAAGTAATCATCCATAAGATCCTTATTTGTAATTCACCCATCAATGATATCCCTTGACATAGAGATATTAGTATGTATCTAGCTTCTCATCAATGAGAAAAGCCATTAATAACCAACCATGGGCTCATCATCATTTATCAAACTTTGTTAGTAACAAATATCCTTCATACCATCAAGAGAAACAATCCTAAAAAAGGATACCATGTGCAACCTATCATGTACATGTGAGAACCAAGCATTATAAACATCATCATCCATAACTGCACCATATACAACTTATGATCTTTAAAGGCATAATGACACCAACATAAAATTAATGAGTGACACTCATCATCATTAGATAATGAGGTTGTATAAACAAGCTCTATTTATTTCCTTGAACTTAGGAAGATCAACATGTAAGCAACATAACATGTATACCATATGGATCATCAAAAGAATATTCTATCATCATAAATCTGATCAGTGGCATGATAACGACTATGTGGCTCAAGCAATATATAAGTATCATCCATGATTTCATCATAAGAAACCCATGACAACAACATAGCATGATGCATATCAAAAAAACTTCAGCAACATCATTAATATAAGCATCATTATGTAACAATAAATTCTCAAGAAATCATAATGACAACAATGCGCTATTAGAAGCATATCAAATGCTCCCCCTTAACCTATGACAATTGTTCACTATCATGTCTGATCACATTAACTCATCCATCACTAAGGTCATCAAAGCAATTTCATCAATCAATAAATCCATGTCAGATTGTAGCAACTCATAAACCATTACAAACCAATACAATTTCTAAGTAGCATCCATTAACTGTAACCAACCAAAGTTGGAACCAGAAAGCAAAATAATAACTAACTGAATCATATTAGAACTTCTCCCTAGAACAATCCCATTGTTTCTTCATCATAGAGAAACATACCTAACTGTCTGAATTTGAACTCGCGTATATATGTGACTATCCTTCATAGGATCTACGTACAAAAAGTAAAAGGTTGAATTTTCATAACCACAAATCCCCTGAACTTGTATTGTACATGTTCATTGTTACTACATCATATGTACTATTAGTGATCATGAATATTAAAAAAACAATGGGAATTGTTATCAACATATGTATTTCCCCCCTTGAGATCATACATCACTAATCCCAAGGACCCAATAATCATCTTCTGCTCCTCATGAGGTCATGCACCTCACATCACTTCTGCAGTCACTGTGAGAAGTATTCTTTCAAGAATATTGTACTACAACAGATATCATCTTATTTTACTCAAATTCTGAATCCTCCTCATTTCTACGAGAATTCGGTTCTTTAAACACATATAATCTGTTTGGATTTTTGTCTCCTCTTTCTATGACCTTTCTAGTTTCCTCATCCATAACCTTGCACTTGGTTGATGTAAACACAATTATATTTCATTTATATGCCATTTAACCTACACTTAGAATATTCTGCTTTAGCCCTTGAATTAATAAAGTATCTGTTGCTCCTATATGTTTATTAATTATGGCTCTCCCTTTTCTGAGAACTTTTGCTAGAGCATTATTTCCAAGAATAAGCTTACCATATTGGTTTTTCTTGAGAGACTCCATCTTATTCTTATCTCCAGTCATTTGATGAGAGCATCCGCTGCCTATGTATCATTCATCTTGTTCTTCAAATGAGCAAAGAACAACACCACACTTTATATGTTATTCTTCTTTATGACAGTTAGGAGAAATGTTGGTGGATTCATATTTTTTAGGTCTTCTGATATCAATAATTTTATCTGATTGCTTGCCATGTTATCTGAGGCAATCCATAAATTTGTTCCTACATTCGTTTGCTACATGCCCAAACTTGTTACAAGCATAACATATTATATGAGAAGAGGAATCATAATATTTCTGTTTCATATTCCTTCTATTGCAATCAATAGCTTTATGACCAAATATATTACAAGAAAAACAATATCCCTTAAAGAAGCCTGACTACCTAGAAGCTGATGATCTTTCTGTGAAGTGGTTATTTGCTTGTGATTGAAATAGTCTTATTCTGCAATTGGCTGCAACGTGTCCATAATTATGAAATATAAAACATTCAACATTATTGATTAGAGGAGAGAATCGATTAACATTTCTATAGTTAGGAGTAAATTATTTTCTTTGAACATTCACTTTCCTTGGTTGTTGATCAGGTTGACTTCTTATCTCTTTGTTGATCATTTTAGGTTTTGCATTGTTACCCTTAAATTCCTTGTATCATCGTGTGAACTAGATTATCCTTCAACAATTTCATGAAAACCAAGACCAGATTTGATGGTGGGAGACCTTTGACTACTAAGAATATGATCCAAAATATTATTACTATCTTTAAATATCAAATGTTTATCTTTTTCTTCTAATTTACCTTTTAAAATGTTTACCTCAACCTCCATTCTTTAATATTTCTTTTCCTTTTATATATATTGCTTCTTCATATCTTCTTCAAACTTTCTTCCTGCTTCCATTTGCTCCTTTAATTTGATAATCTCTTGTTTCAAACCATTTTCTTGTTCTTCAAATGCTTGAAGTAGTTCTTCATTCCGCTTATCTGATTTTTCAAGATCTACTCTTAGAGAGACGATCTTAACTTCAAGACCTTCACAATATTGTTTAGATTCCACAACAACATTTACTGATTTAATATGATCCTTGTTATCATATGCCTACAACTTATCTTTAAGATTAACAATCTTTTTCAAAGAAAGATCAAGTTTTGTTCTAAGATCAAAAATTTCTTCTAACCTGTCTTCTTCTGAATCAACAACTCCATTTGACATAACAAAGGTTGTTTTGTTATCATGTTCATTTTTTGACACATTGTTAGGGATAGGATTACTTGGTAGTTCCCCTGATGAGAAACCTTCCTTTGGGTTTTCTTCATGGATTTCTTGTAGCTTATCCAACACTTTCTTTGCAGTTTCATAATGCATAACCCTATTTAATGATGAATCAGGTATGCTATTAATGATGTCACTTAATGCCTTACTGTTCTTTTGCACTTCCTCATCTGATGGAGGAATTTTGGTGTAGCCATTGCATACTAAATACCAAACATCATAGTTCATTAGATTAGACTTCATCTTTTCTTTCCATTGGTGATAATTATCATTACTTAGCATAGGTATGCCTTCATTGTCCATTGTTTCTGACTTGCCTTGATCTTTTGCTTCTAGGACCAACATTTTTAAATATGTTTTCTCTTTAGAGTGCTTACTTTTAGTTTTACCCACGACTGCAAGTTTAGTTGTTTCACTATCATCATCGCTATCATTATTGCATAGACAAGGAAATGGACCATAGCTAGAACAAAATCCCATAACTAAAAATTATTTGCTACCATCTTCTTCATTCTTATCAATAGAAAGTGGGGTTCTCCCAAAGTTAAATATTTTATGACATTTGATATATCATTGTCACAATTTCCTGAATCCCTCCTTCAAGCTATCTTCTTCTTTCACATCATCTTTGACATATCTGCTTCAAGCGATCAAGCTTCTTCTGAAGGACCTCCTCTGATACTAATTGTTGGGAAAATACTAAGAGAGCGGGGGGAGGGGGGAGTGAATCAATATTTTAAAAAATCACTTAAACTTTTCTTTTATTATTTAGAATTTTGTATGCGACTATAATGAAGTAGCCTATGTATGTACGTGACTGTTATGTGGACAACTAGTGTATATCTAGTTAACTAACTTTTCAATTAATTTATCATTTGTTTAACTTGAACCAGTGTATCTGTACTTCATTAGGAATTAATTAAACAGTAACCATGTGTAGTAAGAAAAAATAGACCATCGCACATAAGAAACACATCAACACACATGAACACTAGGATTTTTAGGTGGAAACCCAATGCAGGAGAAAACCACTGTTGTTGTCGTCTCTGTCTTCATATTTTATTATAATGAAAAATTCATTACAATATTGTACTGGCATAGACTCATACTAGCACGTGGACAACCACCTACAGAAGGCTACAACCTACTCTCGTACATCAACACCTATTGGAAGGGAGATCCAACCCGTTTATCTTGTCTACTGGCACCAACCGGAAGGGAGATCCAACTCTCTGATTAGATTCACCAGCTACCACTTGAAGGAAGCTTCGACTTCCTTACTGGAAGCTCCAACCCTCAACACCTCTATGGACCGTGTTTCATAATATTTCATACTGGATCCACCTGAATCAAAACATTACAACCTATAGGCCACATTTCATCAAATTTTAGATTGGGCCCACAACCATCATTTAAGCCCAAATTGAAACCAATCACTGTATCAAATCATTGAACCAACTTAATTATCAAATCATTGAATAAACCAATTATTGAATCTCAAACAACCAAAGAAACTATATCATCTCAAATCATTGTATACTCTTCATCAGAATGTCAGACCACTTACTGTTCATCATAGAAACCATATCTTGTCATTGCAAACCTTGGTCAATCTTATGTTAGAAGATATACACTAATATTATGAGACATACATGCATATATACGTGCTTTCTCTTCCTATAAGCCACGTACATATATCAAAAAATTGAATCCTGAAACTGAATCATTGCACTACTAAAATCAATCACTAAAACACACACTGATCTTGTCATAGATCTCTAAACAAAATACAAATCATCTCATAGAAACATCATTACTATTCAACATTTCATATCATAATCAGTTAAAGCTCAATCAACACTGTCAAATGCAGATCATCATGGAAGAATTCATCGAAAAATGGAAACAAACTCAACAAGGCTGATCAAACATCATATATAGGAAAACCCTAGCATATGTACGTAGCCCTTTTATGACATTTCCACAGATGTACATTCCTTTTAGGAAGCATACCCACATACAGATATTTTCATACTGCAGAAGTGATACAATACTACCCAAAAGTCGATTCACGTGTGTAAGCGATATTTCTAAAGAAAAAATGTGTATAGATGTGTAACTACCGAATAATACCTTCGTTGCACAATAATCATCAATCAAACCCAAATCTCGTCACATACTATAAAATACACACATCATAACTTAATCATCACAAATCTATCAACCCATAAGAATATTATTCAATGTGTAGTCCTTTCAGATCTATGAGATCTGATCCATGATCACACGCTCGGGTGCACACTTATTTCAGATTAAAAAATTTGTCAATAACCCATATGCACACTACAAAACAATTTTATCTCCATCTCCTTATATAGCTTAGGCTCTAACCAATACCTTAGGCCAATTCCATAGTTATATCGATGGTATTCTTTCACGAGATAAAATATTTGTTGTCGTGATCATTTCTATGGGCCAATACCATGGTAAAGACCCCTGGTAATGAGAATACTATGGTGCAGAAAATGTACGCAACTTTGCTTCACCATACCCGCGTATGTATGCATATTTGCTTCACAGAACCCGCTTATACTTCCTCAAACTTCATCTTTATCATTTCTTTCTCTTTGAACTGATATTCCTTTGTCCAATCATTTTGTCACATCCATATTAGCCTAAATACTCATCCTGCTACCATCATGTTGACATCCTTATTAAGTAGGTTTCCATCGCCGACAACACATTTGTAATAATTCCAACAATCTCCCCCTTTGGACTTTATGGAAACCACTTTGGTGTTTGGTCACCACCACCTGTAGATACCTATAAACACATTTGTATATATACCAAGTTTATCTCCCAAGTCACCAAGCATTCTTCAAACACCAAGCTTCTCTCCCGCTTTGACATAAAGGGAAAAGGGTTGACCAATGTTTAATGAGCATTGTAGATATGATCTGTTGAGTATGAATGCTCAATACTGACCATGCTCCCTCTGAGCACATGTTGAGTTTTCTGAAGATGTACAAAGAAGTAGATGACTCTATGATTTCCCATCATCAATGACTCATGCTTACATTGATCATCCAACATAGTTGGGTTACATATTAGACTCAACATTTCATCACATGCCCAAAATGATTGGATTACATGACTTGACTATAATAGTCCATACATGAATGAATTTTACAATGATTTATAACATAGGTCTTTGCATGACCTTTACATCAATATATATATATATATATATGGAATTTATAACGAAGTTCAAATACTTCAACAAGGCCATGATAGTCATCAACAATCCTCATACACCATATAGGATATGTACCATAAGCATTTGTCAGCACCAACAAGCAAATTTTCATCATCAATTTGCAAGATACGACAATGTAGCTTTGAGACTTTTTTTTTCATAGATATCTGCTATCAACTCATCCTATTGACCTCATCAGGGTCAAATTGATCTTTCCCTTACTTGGAAGAGCCTCAAAGGCATGTGGATGTTTTGTAGCATAGGATCAATCAACGTATGTGAGAACCAAGCATATCATCATAAAGTAAGATACGGAAAAGTAGCATCATTCCTCAACATCATCAATATGCGACTAAATATTCCATGTCTCCAAGTATCATTGAGCAGATGTAGTAGTAATATATTAATAACCACGTCTTCATGAAAAACTACAGTAACATCATTCTCTTGGCTCATTTTCTTCTTCCAAGAAGAACTATCACACCAACACCTCTTCATCAACATGTAACATAAGTAATCACCCATAAGATCCTTATCTGTAATTCATTGATCAATGATATCCCATGACATAAAGATAGTAGAATGTATCTAGCTTCTCATAAATGATAAAAGTAATTAATAACCAACCATGAACTCACCATTATTTATCAATGTTTGTTAGTAACCCATCTCCTTGATACCATCAAGAGAAACAATCCTCAAACAATATACCATGTGCAACATATCATGTACATGTGAGAACCAAGCACTATAGGAATCATCATCCATAACTGCACCATATGCAACTTATGCATCTTTGAAGGCATAATGACAACAACATAAAAGTAATGAGTGACACTCATCATCATCAAATAATGAGGTTGTATAATCAAGCTTTATTTATCTCCTTGAACTTATGAAGATCAATATGTAAGAAACATAACATATGTACCATATGCATCATCAAAATAATATTGTATCATCATAAATCTAATTAGCAGTAGCATAACAACTATGTGACTCAATCAATATATAAGTATCATCCATGATTTCATCATAGGCAACTTATGACAACAACATAGCATGATGCATATCAAAAAAACTTCAGCAACATGAGTATCTTCGGTAACATCATTAATATAAGCATCAATATGTAACAAGAAATTCTCAAGCAATCATAATGCCAACAATGCACTATTAGAAGCATAAAAAATGCTCCCCATGAACCTGTTTCAACTCTTCACTATCAAGTATGATCACATCAACTCATCAAAGCAACTTCATCAATCAGTAAACCCATGTGATATTGCAGAAACTCATAAACCATTACAATCCAATACCACAATACCATTTCTAATTAGCATCTATTGACTGTAATCGACAAAAGTCAGAACCAGAAAACCAAATAATAGCTAACTGAAGCATATCGTAACTTCTCCCTGGAATATTCCTAATGTTTCTTCATCTTTGAGAAACATATGTGACTTTCCAGATTTGAACTCACATATATAGGTCACTCTCCTTTATAGGATTCACGTATAAAAAATAAAATGTTGAATTTTCATAACCACAGCTCCCCCTAAGCACCGTTACTACATCACATGTACTATTAGTAATCATGAATATTAAAACAACCATGGGAATCATTATCAACATATGTATTGCTCCCCCTGAGATCATACATCATTGATCCCGAGGACCCGATAATCATCTTCTGCTCTTCATGAGGTCATGTACCTCACATCACTTTTGCAGTCACTATGAGAAGTATTCTTTTAAGAATAATGTATTGTAGTAGAGATCATCTTCTTTTACTCTGAGTTTGAATCCTCCTCATTTCTGCGAGAATTCAGTTCTTTAAACATGTATAATTTGTCTAGATTTATGTATCCTCTTTCTATGACCTTTCCAGTTTCTTCATCCATAACCTTGCACTTGGTTGATGTAAACACAATTATATTTCCTTTATCTGTCATTTGACCTACACTTAAAATATTCTGCTTTAGCCCTTGAACTAATAAAGTATTAGTCGCTCCTCTATGTTTATAATAATGGTTCTACCTTTTCCCATAACTTTTGATGGATCATTATTTCCAAGAATAACCTTACCATATTGTTGTTCTTAAGAGACTTCATCTTACTCTTACCTTTAATCACGTGATGAGAGAATCCACTGTCTATGTACCATTCATCTTCTTCTTCAAGTGAGTAGAAAACAACACCACACTTTATATGTTCTTCTTCTTTCTTCTTATTATGAGAAATGTTGGTGGATCCATCTTTTTGAGATCTTCTGACATCAATATTCTTATCTGATTTCTTGCCATGTTGTCTGAGGTGATCCATAGATTTGTTCTTGCATTATGTTTCTACATGCCCAAACTTGTTACAAGCATAACATCGTATATGAGCAGAGGAATCATAATATTTTTGTTATATATTCCTTCTATTGCAATCTATAGCTTTTTTACCAAATATATTGCAAGAAAAACAATATCCCTTAAAGAAGCCTGACCACCTAGAAGTTGATGATCTTTCTGCAAAGCAGTTATTTGCTTGTGATTGAAACAATCTAATTCTGCAATTGGCTTCAATGTGTCCATAATTGTGACATATAAAACATTCAACATTATTTTATTTTTTTTGACATTAACGGTTATGGTTTTTATTTATGGCGGCAAACAGCCTGCCGCTAGCGTTTACATTTCAGATGGGAAAGTTCATAGCTTCACATATCTGTTCATGTCTGAAGGAGAGAGTTCCTCGCTGTTCTGTCAAACTCACACCCAGAACAGTGTTTTGCACCACAGGCGGTTCATTACAGAAGCATTAGTTGATTTGATTATAGAAGAATCCGCTTGAATGAAGGAGTTGCCCGGCTGTGACCGCTGTAACGATTGAGGTCAGCTGTTTTCTTTAGACCATCCCTGTACCAGTATGCAATGGAAATCGAGCTTAAGAGGGTCCTCGGTTTCTTTGGAGGATATACAGGTGGCTTGAGCATCTTCAGAGCACAGAAATGCGATTTTTGAAACTACAGAGCAAGTGCCTCCATCAGGGGGTGGAGAGCTTTAAGGATGATCAGAATTGAGCGGAAATCCATATGCGGATGCTGAATAGGTTCGGTCTGGATCTGAGATGACTTAAGCGGAGAAAGCTTACTGGACTGCTTCCAAATGTCATCGGAAACCTCCTCAGCAAGCGCACTCTGAGGTAGAACATTCAACTGCTTCGTCGCTTATGTGAAAACATCCTCAGCAAAATCATTCTGAAGGAGCTTATTGGATTGCTTGTCCTTGACTGTAAGCACCGGCAAAGGGTCCAATGCCCAGGTCCTTATTCCATCATTATCAAAGCACAGAAAGGCACCATTGTCAATGAATTGCAGACTGAGAAAGAGAACACTCTTGCCTGACTCTCCTTTTGCCAATAGAGTGGTTGAGATGGACCCAGATTATTTTTCTCATTGCCAATTTCAAACATAGCATACACTACATCTCATGCAAGATGAGAAGGATATCTGAGCTGAAATCAAGGCTTCTTACAGCTTTGAAGCTAACCTGTGGGAAGGACCAGGGATGCAGAGGAGGACAGAGCATCGAAAACCAATGGATCCGAAACAACAGATCGAACAGCTAGAACCTTAAGGAATAGGACAGAAGGATTCCCTCGAATTAACCACCAGAGCTCTTCGATTGCAGCGGGAGCCAAGATTGGCCTCCAAGTCTGCTTGAGAGTTGAGCCCCCTTAAAATGTGAAAGAAGGAGATTTTCCTGAACTTGGGCAACAGGAGTTGAATTTTTTTGATAACAGTGGCTAAATGGATCTGATGAGGAGAATTATGAGAGGACATTGCCTGGATGATGAGCCTAGAGTCTCCAAATACACAGAGAGAGAGGATGTTTTGATTGATTGCCAGGTTCAGCCCTTGCCACAGTGCTAGGGCCTCTGCTCTATTATTGGTTTCGATGCCCAGGCCCCAATGGAATCTCAATTCTGTTGCCCCTCCAGGATTCAAGAGAACCCCACCACTGCCTGCCTCCCCAGGGTTTCCTTTAGAAGCCCCATCAAAGAACAAACAATATTCATCTAAGGTTGATCTCCACTTTATAAACTCCTGTTCCTCCAATCTGATCTCCCAGTTGGCATGGATAGGAGCAGATGGAGCGGATCTTTCGTTCAGGTTCGGTACCAGTTCTTGGAGCCATTGCTCCTCTTCTTTGACCAACTTCAACTCATTCCTGGGAATAGTATTGGCCTCCAAAGCCTCGCCTAGCAGAGCTTTGATTTTAGAAATTACCCGTGTAGGATTGCAGCTTTCTCCTCTGAAAGTCCTGTTATTTCTTTCCAACCACAGCTTCCAGCATATAAACTTAGGGATCCACATCCAGCTTATTTTGAGAAAACTTTTTCTTTTAAGGCAAAAGGGAGATTGAATGACCCAGGTTCGGAATAGATTAGATATACTTTCTGGAAGAACAAAGTTTACATGGTTTAACCTCAGAACTCCCCTCCATACTACCTGAGCAAAAGGGCAGAGCAACAACAGATGATTGACATTTTCTTCAGCAGCCAAACAAAGGGGACATCTGGAGGGACCTTCCATCCCTCTTCTTCTCAAATTGTCTCTGGTGAGGATGCTATTGTGCGCAACAGTCCAACAGAAAAAGTCAATTTTGGGGAGAGAGGGGAAATCCCATATAAATTTCCAAATAGCTGGATTAGGAGGAGCATAAGGGACAGCCAAAATTCTTTTGTAACCTTCGGCAGCTGTGTAAGAGCCTGAGAGGGAGCCCCAGCCTCTTTTGTCTTTAGAGTTGGCCTTTGAGGGGGATTTGCCTTGAAGCATATCCAACAGAAGTGAAGCTTCCCCCTGCAACATATGAGGAATCTCTCCCAGATTCCAACAATCCCAGAGCCTATCAGGATCGTTCTTCCAGGTGGAAATGTCCCACAAGGTATGCAAGTTGGAGGACTGGAGCCAAGCTCTGATATTTGCAAGCCCCTCAACTTGAATCAAAGGCTGGTCTCCCAGAATTGAATCTTCCCAAATATTAATTTTTCTGCCATTACCTGGGATCCAGTAAAGCTGCTGGCTGAAATGCTCCGTAGCTTGTCTGCAAAGGTTGAAGATTGGAGATCCTTTTAAGGTTCTTGGAGGCTTATCCAGGCATCTCAGACGTTGTCCTTGGTAGTATTTCTTCCAGATGACTCTTTTGCTCCAACTAGATTTACCGGAGACTAAATTCCACAAGATCTTGGTTCCCAAAGCGAGGTTTTGAGCAGCCAAGTTACGAAGATGGAGGCCGCCTTCCAGAAGAGGTTTCTTGATGGTCTCCCAATTCACTAAATGGATCCTTCTGTCATTGTTGTTCCCACCTTCCCATAGGAATCTTCTCAACAAACTGTCCATTTTGCTGAGAAAGGATTTGGGGGCGAGAAGAACTGTGTTTTGGTAAAGCGGCATACTTATAAGGACTGACTTCATCAATATGACTTTCCCTGCATTATTCAGCCATGAGGCACCCCAAGCTTGGATTCTGTTCTTTAACTTATCGAGCAGCGGCATCCAATGGGCCAGTTTGGGTTTGGTTTTGAAGATTGGGATCCCGAGATATTTAAAAGACTCCCAATTACGATTTCCATCCATTTCTAAAAGCCTTGCAATGTCAGACAGCTCCTTTGTCGTGCAGTTCCAGCCATAGATTGAACATTTCCGATAGTTAATTTTGCTTCCTGAGATCGATTTGTAAATGTCCAGTTCCTTCTTGAAGGATCTGGCAGAGATTAGGCTGGCTCCTCCAAGCAGCAAAGTGTCATCTGCAAACTGTGCATGGTTGATATCCTTCACCCTCTGAGTCGTTCTAAGGCCTGGAAGTATTTGAGTCTGCTGATTGTGATCAAGCTGGAAACTGAGGACCGATGCCTGAATAGCATAAAGGAGAGGGGACAAGGGACAGCCTTGTCTGAGGCCTCTAGAGGCTTGGAAGAAGTCAGTTGAGCGGCCATTGACCAGGGGAGCGATCCATGGTGAGGTAATACAGGCTTTCACCCAGTTTATGAAGACGTCTGAGAAACCTAGATTCTTCATTACATTGAACAAAAAATCATGTCTAACCCTATCGAAAGCATTAGCCAGGTCGAGCTTTATAACCATACCTTTCTCTTTTCTTTGACAACTTGAATGGACAGATTCTTGTACCAGCACAATGTTATCCAATATCTTTCTTCCTTTTATGAATCCACCTTGATTTTCAGGGATGATGGCTGGCAAAATATTCTTTAACCTGTTGGCTATTATTTTGGAGACCAGTTTGTAGCTAGAGTTGCATAATGATATGGGCCTAAATCTGCTAAAGTCGGCAGCGCCTTTCTCCTTTGGAATCAAAGCTAGAAATGCCGAATTGATGCCACCGCCCAGCTTTGCACAATTCTGGGATTTCCTGACCATTCTCAGTAAATCTTTTTTGATTGTCGACCAGCAGGCCAAGTAGAACCTGACAGTGAACCCATCAGGACCTGGGGCTTTATCAGGCTCCATAGAGTCCAGTATATGCTTTATTTCATCCACGCTGATCGGAGCAGTCAGCATGACGTTGTCCGAATCCTTAACGCTCTTGGGAATTAAATCCATTGGATAGGTCTGGGGATCTATAGGGTTTTCTTCAGGAGCCGAATAAAGATCTTTGAAGAAAGAATAAGCTGCTCTCTTAATGCCATCAAAATCCTTTATAACTGTGTTTTGGTATTGTATCTCAGAAACTATTTTGAAGTGCTTTCTGGCTTCGGCTTGCTTGTGAAAGAAGCTGGTGTTCCTATCTCCGGACTTTAACCATAAATTTCTAGATTTCTGTCTCCAGAATTCTTCCTCCTCCCTGCTGGATTTATGAACCTTTTTTTGCAGCTCAACTTCTTTTCGAAGGAGATTTTGAGTTACAGGACTCTTCTCCATTGCTGTTTGATGGGCAGCAAGGATTTTGAGAGATTCTTTTCTTTTGGCAGTAGGTGTTTCCAGTCTTTTGGCCCACTCCTTAAGACTTCTTTTTAAAACTCTAATTTTCTCTTCCCACACATAGAAAGGGGAACCATGGACAGGCCTATTCCAGGCATCCGAAACTACATCTTGAAATCCTTCTTGCTGAATCCACAGAGGGCTGAACCTGAATGGAATGGGGTCTAAATTGCCATCCAGTGAAAGCTCAAGGAGGATGGGCTTGTGATCAGAAATGAGATTTGGAAGAATTTTAGAAGTGGCCATTAGACCGCAAGTCAGGAAGGATGAATGGACAAGGAATCTGTCCAAACGGGCAGCTATATGATTTGGGGCTAATCTTTTGTTGGACCAGGTGAATTTGCCTGAAGTAGGTTTTATATCCTCCAGGTCCCAGCCCAACATAATGTCTTCAACCCATTCTCTAGCAGGGTCCCTGACAATGGATCCTCCCTTTTTCTCGTCAAGAGCAAGGGTGACATTCAGATCCCCTGCAATGATTATATTTCCTGGATTTTGTTCTGAAAGAAATGATTGAAGCGAGTTCCAACAAAATTTTTTCTCCCCTGGCAAAACGGGAGCATATAAATTAAACATACTTACTTGTTGACCTGAATCTTTGTGAAGGAGCTGAGTGAAAAGCCAATGGGGACTGCTTTTTTCTTGGATGAGATCATAAATGGAGCTATTCCAGAAGGTGGCTATTCCACCAGAAGCTCCTCTTGCGCTTACCGCTCTTCCTTGACCTTTTTGCCAAAATACTTTACTAGATTGGAGGAGGAGGGGTTCCTCCAGCTTAGTCTCCTGGATGAGAAGGATTTCAGGCGAATATATTCTCACTATGTCTTTGACGGCTTCCTCTTTCAACCTGCTGCCTAATCCTCTACAGTTCCAGGAGACGTATTTCATTATTTACTGATTTGGGGGATTGAGGCTCCTTTTGGAGCCCTGTTACTCTTACGCCCAGATCTCGTATTCATCATTCCTTTGAGGGTTTTTTGAGAACCTTGGAGGACATCTAGATAAGTTTTTTCCTCCCGCTGTTTCTTCTTGGATTTCCGGCCCCTTGTCGATTTAATAGGAGTGACTTGCGAGTTATCTGTTTCAGAGTCTCTCTCCTCCGAGTCCTCCTCATATTCAGATGCGAGGCTGATATGCTCTTCATTTCTTTCTTTCCCCTGCTGACCATCATCAACTGGAGGAGCCGATGATTCGCCTTCAATATCTTTCACTTGCTTCGACTTATTTCCAGTTTCCTCTTGTGTCTCCATGGTCTCCACCTGATCCCCTGAGGAGGAGCCATCTTTGAAATCAGCATTGGACTTTGGGTTAGATTGAGGTTTCCCCAATGATGCAGAGGGTTTCTGCCCCAGTGGCTTTGGGAAAGCCTTTCCCTTTTTAATTTCTTTCCATCCTTCCTCTTCAACCGTGATCCCTGCTGAAGCTTTTGGGCAATCACGCTGGAAATGTCCATGCTCGTGACAGGTTCGGCATTTGAACGGCAGCTGCTCATAGTCCAGCTTCTGATAATGCTGCCATTCTCCTACTGAGAGCTTGACCGCTTCGGGCAGACCGGCTTCCAGATCGACTTCCACGCAGATTCTGGCGCATGTATATTGGCCCTTATGGTCAGCTTTATCAATGAAACGACCTAGCCCATTTCCGATCTTCTGCAGGGATTGATAGCTCCAGCAATGTATCGGGAGATTGGGAAGGCGAACCCAGACCGGCGCCTCCTTAGGGACATCAACGGAGGGGTCGAAGTCGGGGCTCCATTTATTCAGGTACAGACCTTGATTACCCATAAAATACGGCCCATTTCTGAACACCAAATCCCGATCTTCTTTGGTTGTAAACTCGAAAATGAAGTAGCCTCGTCCCACAGCATAACAGATCACATTATTTTTTAGCTGGGGTCTCCAGTTCCTCTGAATCCATTCGTCCGTGATTTTTGTGGATGGCCAGCGGCCCATAAACTGTCCTACTAGGCCTCTGTCAGCCAGAGCCAGGGCGATTTTGATCGTTTGTTCCTCTGGGAGATCAATCTCAGGTATCTCTTCCAGTTTCTTAATGAACTTTGGCGCCTCTGTAGCTTTGCGTTTCTTCCCTTGCTGTTTTAATAGGCTACTAAACGCTTCTGCTGATGAGATTGGAGGGGTGGGAGCGGCCTCCCCGCCCCCTGGACCGCTCATGGCTGCGTCGATCGAAGGCGGCTGTGGCTCTGATGCGGCTCCGCTATTCAGAGCAGCGCGCGGCTAGGGTTCTTTTGGTCAAGTCCGGCAACCTAAAATGTTTTTGGAACCAACATTCAACATTATTAATCAGAGGATAGAATCGATTAACATTTCTATGGTTAGGAGTAAATTATTTTCTTCAAAGCTTCACTTTCCTTGGTTGTTGATCAGCTTGGATTCTTATCTCTTTGTTGAGCATTTCAAGTTTTGCATTGTTACCCTTTAAATTCCTTGTATCAGCTTGTGAACTAAATTCTTCTTCAACATTTTAATGAAAAATAAGACCAGATTTGATGGCAGGAGACCTTTGACTACGAAGAATATTATCCAAAATCTTAGTACTATCTTAAAATCTCAAATGTTTATCTTTTTCTTCTAATTTACCTTTTAGAATTTTTACCTAAGCCTCCATTATTTGATATTTCTTTTCCTTTTCTAGATAATGCTTCTTCATATCTTCTTCAACCCTTCTTCCTTCTTCCACTTGCTCCTTTAATTTGAGAATCTCTTCTTTCAACCCATTTTATTGTTCTTTAAATGCTTGAAGTAGTTCTTCATTCCGCTTATCTGATTTTTCCAGATCTACTCTTAGAGAGACGATCTCAGCTTCAAGGTCTTCACAATATTGTTTAGATTCCACAACAAAATTTATTGATTCAATATGATCCTTGTTATCATATGCCTACAACTTATCTTTAAGATTAAACATATTTTTCAAATCAAGATCAATTTTTGTTCTAAGATTAAAAAATTCTTCTAACCTATCTTCTTCTGAATCAACAACTCTATCTGACATAACAAATGTTGTTTTGATATCATGTTCATTTTTTGACAGATTATTAGGGATAGGATTACCTATAGTTCCCATGATGAGCAACCTTCCTTTGGGTTTTCTAAATGGATTGTTTGTAGCTTATCCCACACTTGCTTTGCAGTTGCATAATGCATTGTTGTATTTAATGTTGAATCAAGTCTGCTATTAATGATGTCACTTAATGCCTTAATGTTCTTTTGCACTTCCTCATATGAGGGAGGAATTTTGGTGTAGCCATTGCATACCAAATACCAAACACCATAGTTCATGATATTAGACTTCATCTTTCTTTCCATTGGCAATAATTATCATTACTTAGCATAAGTATGCCTTCATTGTCCATTGTTTCTAACTTTCCTTGATCTTTTGCTTCTAGGGCCAATTTTTTTTTTAATTTGTTTTCTCGTTAGAGTGCTTACTTTCACTTTTACCCATGAGTGAAGGTTTAGTTTTTTCATTGTCATCATCACTATCATTATTGCATAGACAAGAAAATGGACCATAGTTAGAACAAAATCCCATACCTAATAATTATTTGTTACTGCATTCTTCATTCTTGATCAACGGAAAGCGGGGTGCTCCCAAACCTGAATATTTGCTAACATATGATATATCATTGTCACAGTTTTATGAATCCCTCCTTCGATATATCTTCTTCTTTCCCATAATCTTTGACGAATCTCCTTCAAGCAATCAAGCTTCCTATGAAGGACCTCCTCTAATACCAATTGTTGGGGAAAATACTGAGCGAAGGGTTGGGGGGGGTGAATTAGTATTTTAAAAAATCACTTAAACTTTTATTTTCTTATTAAAATGTATATACACTACTATAATAAAGGGAACTTGTGTTTGTACGTAACTCTTATGCAGACATGTAACATATATCTAGTTAACTAACTTTTCGGTTAATCCATATTTTTTTTTAACTTGAACCAGTGTATCAATATTTCATTAGGCATTAATTAAATAGTAACCATGTGCAATAAGAACATAATAAACCATCACACATAAGAAACACATCAACACACATGAACACCAAGATTTTTAGGTGGAAACCCAATGTGGGAGAAAACCATCATTGCTCTTGTCTCTATCTTCATCTTTTATTATAATGAAAAACTTCCTACAATCTTGTACCAGTGCAAACTCATACTAGCAAGAAGGTACCCACATACAGAAGGCTACAACCTTATCTCATTCTCCAGCACCTACTGGAAGGGAGATATAACTCCCTGATATCGTTTACCAACAACCACCAGAAGGGAGGTTGAACCCCTTGATCATATTCACCAACTACCACTAGAAAAAAGCTTCAACTTCCTCACTGGAGTCTCCAACCCTCAACACCTTTGTGGACTGTGTTTCATAATATTTCATACTGGATCCACCTAACTCAAAACATTACAACCTATAGGCCACCTTTCATCAAATTTTCAGACTAGACTCACTGCCATCATTTAAGTCCAAACTGAAACTAATCACTTATCAAATCACTAAACCAACTTAACTATCAAATCATTGAATAAACCAATTACCAAATCTCAAACAACCAAAGAAGCTAGATCATCTCAAATCACTGTATACTCTTCATCAGAATATCAGACCACTTATTATTAATCACATAAACCAAATCATGTCACTACAAACCCTGGTCAGTCTTATGTCAAAATATATCTTCTACTATTATGAGACATGCCCGCGTATATACGCGCTTTCTCTTCCTATAACCTGCGTGCAGATCAAAAAACA
This sequence comes from Pinus tabuliformis, assembly GCA_031772625.1. NCBI lineage: Eukaryota > Viridiplantae > Streptophyta > Pinopsida > Pinales > Pinaceae > Pinus > Pinus tabuliformis. The sequence goes on from CM062804.1 coordinate 607,922,791, forward strand.
TTGAAGCCTGAAATTGAATCATTGCACTACTGAAATCAATCACAGAAACACATACAGACCTTGTCACAGATCTCTTAACCAAATACATATCATATCATAGAGGAATCATTATTATTTAACATTTCATAACATAATCAATTCAACCTTAATCAACACAGTCAAACACAAATCAATCATGGAAGACTTCATCGAAAAACAAGAACAAACCCAACAAGATTGATAAAAAATCATATACATCAAACCCCTAGTATATGTACATGGCCGTTATAAGGAATTTCCACGTATGTACACGCATTTCAAGGAGCATACCCGTGTATAGATTTGTCCATACTGCAGAATTGATACGCTACTACCCAAAAGCCGATTCACTTATGTACACAATCTTTCTGAAGAAAAACTACGTATAGATATGTAACTATTGAATAATACTTTCATTGCACAACAGATCATCAATCAAACCCAAGTCTCAACACATACTATAAAAGAAACACATCATAAAATTATAAACACAAATATATCAATCCATCAGTAAATTATTCATTGTGTAGTCATTTCAGATCTATGAGATCTAATCCATCATCACATTCCCGGATGCACATTTATTTTAGATTAAACAATTTTTCAATAACCCATATGCACACTAAAAAACACTTTGACCTCCATCTCCTTATACAATTTAGGCCTTAGATAATACCTTAGACCAATTTTATAGTTATACCAATGGTATTCTTTGAAGGGATCAAATATCCTTTGTCATGCTCATTATTATGGGCCAATACCATGGTCATGACCCATGGTATTGAGAATACTATGGTTTGGAAACTGTACACGACTTTTCTTCACCATACTATTGTATGTACGCGGATTTGCTTCACAAAACCCACATATACTTCCTCAAACTTCATTTTTATCATTTGTTTGTCCTTGAACTGATATTCCTTTTTCTAATATTTTTGTCACATCTGTAATGGCCTAATTACTCATCCTGCTACCATCATGTTGACATATTTATTAATTAGGTTTCCATCAAGTATAACACATTTTTTATAATGCCAATAATATCCCCTTTTGGACTTGATGGCAACCACTTTGGTTTTTGATCACCACCACTTGTAGATACATGTAAACACATCTGTAGATATCCCAAGTTTCTCTCCCAAGTCACCAAGCATTCTCCAAACACCAATATTCTCTCCCCTTTGACATCAAGGGAAAATGGCTGACCAATGTTGAATGAGCATTGTAGATCTAATCAGCTGAGTATGAACACTGAATACTGACCATGCTCCCTCTGAGCACATACTAAGTTTTCTAAAGATATACAAAGAAGTACACGACCCTATGATTTCGTAAGATCAATGACTCATGCTTACATTGATCACCCAACATAGTGGGGTTACATATTTGACTCAAAATTACATCACATGCCCAAAATGATGGGATTACATGACTTGACTACAATAGTCCATACATGCTTGAATTTTACAATGACTTATAGCATAGGTCTTTACATGACCTTTACATCAAGACATAGATATGGAATTTATAACCAAGTTCAAATACCTCAATAAGACCATGATAGTAATCATCAATCATCATACACCATATAGGATTTGTACCATAAGCATATGTCAGCAACAACATGAACAACATGCACATTTTCGTCAATTTGCAAGAAGAACTATCACACCAACACCACTTCATCAACATGTAACTTAAGTAATCATCCATAAGATCCTTATATGTAATTCACCAATCAATGATATCCCATGAAATAGAGACAATATAATATATCTAGCTTCTCGTCAATGAGAAAAGTCATTAATTACCAGCCATGAGCTGACCATCATTTATCAAACTTTGTTAGTAACCCATCTCCGTGATACCATCTATTAGTGTCAGTGTCTTCACACTTCCATCGATGATCAAACTTACTCTTTTGTATTCATGTTAGGTGTCTCATTCGATCAACTGCATTCCATTAGGTCATGTATCAACTGATGGTAGTGGTTTCATTTCAGTTTCCCTCATGTCATATACTTGTTGACTTGTTCAAACATCTTTTAGTTATCCATAGTCAGTGAAATTTCATTTTCTACCAGTCCTAGGGTTTAAGTTTCATTAGGTCTTAGGGTTTGTCATCATGGTCATTCAAAATGAATAAAAGGGTCAGCAAACACATGAGGAGGATAAAAAGTTTCATATAGTCATGATTTTACTTCTGATATGCTAAATAAAGTTCTTTCACCTCAAAACTCTGTTTTGAGGTAAAACAGAGAATTTTTATTTAATGAATTCATTTGATGTAATTTTACTATTCCTATATGTAATAAGTATGCTCCTGGTGACCTGGCAACAATGCCATTTCCTGCCACTGCAAAAATTCCATGAAGTAATGTGTAAGTCCACCTGCAAAAAGTCAAAAAGTCCAAATTTAGAAAAACAGAATATTTTTAAAAAGTGAGAAAACATTAGGAAAGTGGGTTGGGTTTAGTGAAAAATCAAAAGCAAAAAAGGTATAAAACCCCATTCATTCAAGTCATTTCTCATTCTTGTGGTTTGAAAACCAAGGAGAGATCCTAAAGCGTGTTTTTCTAACCCTCATGAGCAAACAAGGAAAAACAGGGAAAATTTTGCTAAAGTTCACTAGCGTTGTGCATTATTTTCCCGGCACTGCACATTAAAAGTGTGTTGGCACCTATTGAAGTTTGTTAGTGTTAATTTACTCAGGTTTTGGTCATTAAAATGGTGCTACGCACCTCTTGGGGAAGACCAAATTGCTGCAAATCGCCTTCAAACTTCTCAAAAATCACTTTGATGCTTGTGCCAAGTAAGTTTACCATTCCTCCTTGCTAAGAAAGAAGTGTGCTTGATTTCTTGAGTGTGTTTGGCATCATTTCATAGCAAACCCTATTGGCCTTGTAATTTTTTCTCATAAACCCTAAATAAGCTAAAACTACCTCTCATAAGCCACCAAGGGTCATTAGCTGCTCTTCTCCTTCATTTACACTTAGTTTACCAAGTATTTTTCACTGTCCATCAGTCATCAAGCTTCATTCCACTAAACCCTACTTTCTACATCAAACCCTAGCTCTAATACACTATTCACTTACCCTAATTCCCAATTCTTACATTCCCACCACTCCCCATTCCCTTATCAAACTCTATACCCTAACTCCCTCAAGCATTCACACCCTCATCTTAAACCTCACTTACCTTATATTTTTAAATATCTCTTCATACTCATCTTGTTATCATTACAAACCTTCATTTCACATCACTATCACATCACCAAAAAACCCATGGAGAGAGACATAGACTATGAGAGGGAGGAGGAAAATTTCAGTGACACTTCCAGAGAAGCACATGTGCCAAGAAAGCCAGACAAAGGGGGAAATATCATTCGGGAGGAACCTATCAGTCTCACAAAGTTGCTTGCTTGTCCTCTTGCTATATCTTGTTTTAGACATCATTCTTGCTATGAGTTTTGTGAAATGGTGGAAAGGGTAAAGTTTCATCATGAGCTTGCCCAGTTGTTTGTCACCCATATACATAATGGCCAAGTGAACCTTGCTGGTGTCTCCTTCACCTTGTCACCTACCACCATCTCAGAAGCAACAGACATCCCTAATGTAGGTGAGCAATGGAATAAAGGGTAGTATGTGGACAAAGAGTATTATGAGCCTTATATTAAGGCTAGATATCATAGCAAGATCAACAGGGTGTTCCCTTTCAAGTACTTGGAGGATAGGTTTGCCCCTCTTATGAAGATCATTATCAAATATTTCACCTGTGAGGGAAGATTTTCCCGCTTGTATGCATATCATGTTAGGCTGTTGATGCACTTTACTAGGGTAAGGATGATGAACCTCCCCTACTTTATATACAGGAACATTGAGAATATGGCCCACTATGTTTAAAGAAAACCTTTTCCTCAGCAGCTCAACAACATTTACCACTTCTCATTGATTAAGATTGTTGTCTTGCACCAATTAAACTTGCTGAACATGCCATGGGAGACCTTTATTGCCCATGAAATGTTCAAAGGCCCTCAAGTGTTTTCATTAGTGCCTCAGGAGGAAGGAGGATCATCAGGACAACCAAGTGTCCATGAGACCGAGACTATAGGTGTGTCAGTATTTGTCACTTATGAGAGAGGCACAAGGAGTCTTTTTGTTGTTTCCAGGAGAGTACTATCTCCACCAGGGGTGGAAGGGGTCTCGCCTTCTTCACCAGATCATAGGAAAATGCTATCTCCACCAGGGGTGGAAGGGGCTTTGCCTTCTTCTCCAACTATATAGGTTGGTCAGCAGTCAAAGAGTAGAGACAAAGGAAACAGAAGATGCATGGGGAGGGCCATACTGAAGGGAAAGACAGGGATTTTATTTTGATTAAGGAGGATATCATTGAATTGGGCTCTCAAGGCTCAAGAATCAAGGACATGATTATCAAAGAGAAGGAGGCTGAAATACAAGCCTTATCAGTTAACCTTGAGAGAGCTAAATGGGTCATTAGCTACCTTGAGCAAGAAAACAAGCAGCTTACCAACAAACAAGACCTCATGGAGCTGCAAATCATCAAAGAAAACCGACAAAGGTCCAAGAGGGCAAAGGTCAAGTTGACCTCCATTGAACAAGAAATAGAGAATGACCGGGAGTATTTGTTGGAGAAGGTGAATATGCACTTGGAGAGGTTGCTTGAGAAGGCAAACAAAGAGAAAAAGATGCTTCGCCACATGGCCTACCACTACCTAACCCGGAACAAGATTTGTAATGCAAGGACAAAGAGGCTAAAAGCCAAGCTAAGAAGAGCTTTGAGGAACAAGAAAGAGCAAGATAAACTCAAGATCTTGGCTAAAGCATCATTGGCCCAAAAAGAACCTAACAAGGATTCCTCGTGCCAAATTTCAGGAAACTTTGAGCAATTTTTGTCATTTTTGAATTTGAAAAATAGGTTTTTCCAATTGGTGCACAGCGCCACTGGCGCTCCTCCTTTGATGGGGACCTCCTTTTGCAAAATGGCTTGCATTTTTGGAATCATCATGAAAAATTATGAAAACCCAAAAAGTTTTAGGAGTTTTGGATAAGGTCTTGGCCTCCCAAAGGGTAAAAAACACCTAAAAAGTGCCCTCTCAGCCACTTTTTTGCCACACAGGAAGCAGTCTTGGGAGAATCAACTTTTGGAGGGGCAAATGAGCTCAAATCAGAGAAATCAAATTGTTCCAGAAACTAGACAAGGAGGGCTTTCCAAAACGCCATATTTTACCTGATTTGGACACTGGGAAGGCCTCCAAAACTGGCCCTGAAGTGTCACTGTGCATTAAATGTTTTGCGCTGCGCATTGAACTGATTTTTCCAATTTTGCTTAAATTTCTAGATTTTTCCTAGTTTTCTTGGAAGTTGACTTTTTCCTCATTCCTTGGTAAATGTATGCATGGTAAATAATGTATTTGATGTAAATATGGATGGAAAACACCTCATAGGGTAGATACATCAAGTTCAAAGTAGTTTTGATCCTGAATGAATTGGTTTCCTAAGTTTTAGAGGCAAGCTGTTCCACTGCCTACTTTTGTGTTCCTAGTTTAGATATGGATGAAACCACTCCTCTTCTCATGGATTCGACCCTTGATAGCTAGAATGAATTGTTTTCTTGCCTATATTATGTACTTTTTCAGTCATTTGCAAGGGTTGGACTCTTGTGGAAGCTCTGAACTTTATTGTATATCTCTACAGCAGTTTGGCAAGGAATAAAACCAGGTTTCACAACTATTTTTGTGGGATTCTTGTGACAGTGAGCTTATGTATTGTTTCCTTTTTGCAATGAGTTTTTCTTATGTTTTATATGTATCCAAATATATCTTTCTCTTCTAAAACTAAATGAATCAAGGTGAATAGGCAAAATACATTGTTGTGCTTTGTCTTGGGAATGCATTTGGTTTTCGATGTTTTCAACTGTTTGAAGAGGACTGATAGTTTCTTTATGCCCTCCTCAACTCTTCATCTATCTTAAACTACCATATCAATCCATTTTAGTACATAAACCCTTGTCTACCTCGCCCCATAGAACATGTATGTATCCCTGATTTGATTTCCCGGACCCAACTTGCCTGCTCCATTTGATCCAGCAACCAAATATCAAAAATCAACCAAAATCCTTTGAGCTACTATACCTAGCCTAAAATCTATATTCAACCTAGTCATCTCAAGTCATAATTGTAACCATCCTAATTGAGATTGACAAGGAGAGATCCCTCTCCTGACCTAGTAGGGTTAGCTACCAGGTTAAGCGTGGTTTGTAGTTACCCTAGAATTGCCTCCTTTCAGCCTGAGGTTGATCTAGGCCCTAACATAGTGGTGACCATATTAAGGAATAACGGAAATACATTACCCCAGTACTCTTAAAAAATTCTAGACTTTTGGATGATAGGTTTAGAATTTATTAGGCTGAAAATTGACAAATTGTAAGGTCCATTTGAATTTTTGGGAAAATCAAACACACTAGCTGCAAGAAGATATACCCGAGCTAATCCTGATCCTGATCCTCCTCTTGTATTTGAGAATCCCAATTTGATTCCCAAGATCATTAGAAAACAAGAAAGATCACTCAGCCCCAGACCCTTAATCAGATCCAATTCCTGTCCAGTCGAGTGGCTTTTCTTAGAAGATCTGCTAAACATCCCTTTTGATGAGTATTTCGAGCTCTCTTTATTTAGAACCTCATCTGAAACTGAACTCTTGGATCTAGTCCAAGATCCTGTCTTTCTAAGTGAACTTGAAGATCAGAAAGCAAAATTATTAAGTGATCGAAAGCTGCAAACTGTTGATCAAATCCCTGAACTTTCAGCTTCACCTTCCACATCTGTTGTCTCTACATCACCTCCTAAATTCATCCCTTCAATTCCTCAACAACCTGTCATTACACCTCAAATACCCGTCTCTTCCGTGTCATCAACTCCTCCCGTTGTCACAAATCCCTCTGTTATTTCAACATCAGTTTCAAATCCGCCATGAGCCATGGCTGCCAGATATGCACCTCTCGTTCTACCTCAGAATTTGGATGTTATGCCTGCTAATTACCAAAGTAAGATACCATTGTTTGATGCTACTCAAGGTATCACAGCATAGTAGCATGTTGACAGGATGAACGAATTCTATGATCTTCATGAGGTAGATGAAGAAAATGTGACCATGCGATTATTTGTGCAAAGTTTTGGAGGCGAGGTTCGAAAGTGGTTTAGAGCACTACCAGCGGGATCCATTAATACTTTTTCGGTTCTACACAGACAATTTCTGGATCGATGGGAGGTAAAGAAAAATCCACTCCAAATTCTTTCTGAGTATGAAAATATAAAGAGGAATGCTGGTGAAAGTGTTCAAGATTATTGTGTGAGATTCAATACTGTCTATAATGTTATTCCAGCTGATATCAAGCCACCAATGGGGTTGGCATTGATAAAATTTCCCAATGGTTTTGATCCCAATATGGCATACCAATTGAGAGAACAAGATCCTGCTACATTGGAGGATATGCAGAAAAATGCCGTGAGTGTGGAGGCAAATCTGCTAGCTAAAAGAGCTAGGATGAAGACTGAGAAGAAAGTGACCATAAAGGAGGAAGCATCTTCTTCAGATGTTAAGGCTGATCACTTGCTTCGAAAAATTGAGAAAATGTTTGATAGATTAACAATTGCAGATAAGTCTGAGGCACCAATCAGAAATCCAAACTTCAGCGGACAACAACAACCACAATTCAGAATCAAACAACGGGAGCAGAAAGCACAAGATCAATCGGCACAGCAGCAAATCAAAACACCTTTACAACAAAATTATGTGCATGGCCCAGAGTCTGAAGATGATGAGGATCCAATAGGGGAGGAAAATCACTTCTTTACAGCTGATGGTTTGCCTATCTATATCACGGAGGATGAGGAATATTCTGAGATCCCGAATGTACAGAAAGATGAAGATTATATACTAGCCAATGAAACAGTCCTGGAGGAAGAATCAGATGAATATCAGAGGGGATATATGAATGCATTGTCAGCGCAACAGAAGCAGTATTCACTAAGGAGCAGGGATGTACCAATCAATCTGGTCCAAAAGCAAAAGGAAGCAACACAACTCAAGAATGATTCTTCAAATATTCAGAAAAAAGGAAAGGAGCCAGCAGACCCTACTTCCAACAAAGTACAATCTGCAAATGAAAAGACCAATCAGTCAAATGTAGCAAAGGAAAAGCCCGAAAAGAAGGACTCTTCAGTCAAAGAGGTAGATAAAACTACAGCCTTTAGCTTAGAGAATGAGATTTCTAAGTTAAAAGTGTCGATACCATTGATAGAATTGATGAAGAATAACAGTTATAAGAGTCAAGTGTCAAAAATTTTGAATGTAGACCCCCTGTCTGATATGGTTAATGTCGAAGATGACCAACCGGAGCTTATTTTTGGTCCTGCATTAGAAGGTCAAACTGAGGATAGTGAAGTACCCCCATTTTATATCAGTCTTAGATTGCACGAGTATGTCTTGCACAATGCTATGTTTGATTTAGGAGCCTCCCATAATTTGATGCCAAAGGCTATTATGGAGAAATTGGGTTTAGACATCACTCGTAAATATCATGACCTCTATTCTTTCGATTCCGGAAGGGTAAAATGTATTGGTCTCATTAAGGATTTGGTATTGAACCTAGATCAGATTCCAACAAAGAATGTTCTCATGGATGTAGTTGTTGCGGACATCCCTCCTCGTTTTGGTATGCTTTTATCTAGATCGTGGGGTGAAAAACTGAAAGGGACATTGCAATTAGATTTCTCCTATGCCACTATCCGATGTTTGGTCAGCTGAGAAAATTATATAGGGAAAAGAAGATGAAGTATATGATCACAAGCAAGGAGAAACCATTGAATCATCCAATTAATGTTGTACATACAGATTTAGAATCTTTTGTTCTTTATTCAGATAGTGGTTTTAATGATGTAAATAGCCAGCTAGTTGAAGTGGAAGATGTTCTAGAGATAACAGAAAATTTCAGGGCAGTACTTGATCAAGAAAGACAAAAGCTTGCAAGTACCACTGAGCAGTCTACATTTCGACAATAACAGAAAATTGATGGACAGTAGCCAAAGGCAAAAGAGCAGATAGAATTCCAGCACTTGGAAGAAGAAGCCGGTTTATGGAGTATGGATTTCGATGGAGCAGTAGGTAAGGATGGTGCAGGTATTGGGATTTGGATACGCAACCCTATTTTTCTACCAAATAAAGTCCCAAGCAATGTAAGAATTTGTTCATATAAATTGGCTTTTGATTGTTCTAACAATGAAGCCGAGTATGAGGCACTGATTGCAGGGTTGAAGATACTCAAGAAGTTGAATGCAAAGAGGATATCAGTTTATGGAGACTCAGAGTTGGTAATCAAACAAGTTAAGGGTGAATACCAAGCCAAACATCCGTGAATGAGGGCTTACTGTAATGCAGTTTTAGATATCCTAAGGATGTTTCCAGATTATACCTTGACATGTGTTCCACGTACACAAAATGTCATTGCAGATTCACTTGCTACAACTGCAAGCAATTTAAAGATCCCGATGAACACAAATAATAAGTTTGAAATCCATGTTAAGCATTGCCTAACTGTTCCCGACAATCTGAGGTATTGGTAGGTATTTGAAGATGACAAGGAAATTGATAATTTCTTGCAAAATGAAGGCAGCTATAAAGATACCTCCATAGATGGTGAGCGGGATGATGATGAACCAGAAATTGAGGTAAATCAGATGGAAGTCTTACAGTTGAAAGACAATGTCATCCCTAAAGGTCTTATACCTTTAGAGGAACTATTTGATCAAGATGATGTAGCCTGGAAGCCAAGCTTAGTGCCGACCAAGAAGGGTGTTGAAGATATAAACATTGGGACAACCAAGAATCCAAAGTTGGTGAAGTTGTCAAAGACATTATCTCCTCAGGTAAAGGCTAAATACATTAGTTTATTGTCTTCATTTTCTGATGTATTCACTTGGGATTATACATATTTAAAGGAGTACGACAAAAATATAATTCAACATATAATTCCATTAAGCCAAATCAGAAGCCATTTCGCCAAAAGCTGAGAAGGATAAATCCCAAGTTGCTGCCGTCAATAGAAAAAGAGGTAAATTGATTATACAAGGCTGGTATAATCGTTCCGATCAGATTTTCAGATTGGATCTCCAATCTAGTTCATGTGAGGAAGAAGATAGGTGAGATCAGATTGTGCATAGACTTCAGAAATTTGAATAAGGTGTCATTAAAGGATAACTACCCGCTGCCGAAAATGGATCACATCCTCCAGAGAGTAGTTGGAGCATCTTGTATGTCGCTGCTCGATGGATATTCAGGCTACAATTAGATCCTAGTGCATGAAGATGATAGAGATAAGACACCATTTACCACCCATTGGGGAAAATTCCACTATGCCAAGATGCTGTTTGGTTTAAAGAATGCCATAGCAACATTCAGTGTGCCATGGACATTGCCTTCGCAAATGAAAAAGATGTGTTTTTAGTAGTATATCTTGATGATTTGACTGTCTTTTCAAATTCAGATGAAGAGCATCTTTACCATTTGAAAATTGTATTTCAGCATTGCAGAAAATATGGAATATCACTCAATCCCAAAAAGAGCCTTTTTTCTATGGACGAAGGGAAGCTACTCGGTCATATAATATCAAAGGAAGGAATCTACATCGATCCTGCAAGGGTGGAAGCTATACAAAAGATATATTTTCCTCGTAATAAGAAGGAGATCCAAGCTTTTAACGGTAAGATGAATTTCTTACGTAGATTTGTGCCTAATCTAGCTGAACACTTGAGGGAAATTACTAATATGTTGAAGAAGGATAGTGTGGTCAAGTGGACCGAGGATGCTATGAAGTATTTTAACCTGGTAAATTTTTCTCTATCTTCAGCCCTGATTTTGATCAGTTCGGATTATGCACAAGATTTCATCTTATTTTCATTCACTTCTGAACATACTTTAGCAGTGGTTCTAATGTAGAAAAGAGATCAGCTCGAAAAACCTATTTCATTTTTCAGTAGGAAAATTCGAGATGCAGCTCTAAGGTACAATATTATCAAGAAATAGGCACTTGCTCTTGTGAAGGCTTTGAAGGATTTTCGAGTGTATATTCTACACTCTCATATAATAGCATACATCCCTAATGCAGCAGTTAAAGATGTTTTGGTACAAACATATCTGGAAGGAAGGCGGGGAAAATGGATTGCAACGTTTCTAGAATATGAGTTGGAGATAAAGCCTACAAAGCTGATCAAGGGGTAGGGTCTAGCAAAGCTAATGGCGGAGTCCAATCTACATGCATTAGATATAAATCTTATTGCTGCCATGTCTGAAGAAGAAGAAGATAGTTCATTGATTCATGTGTCTGAAATTTTTCTCTAATCCCCTTGGTATTCAGATATTGTGTATATGCTTCAGCATCTTTCACCACCTCCGGGGATGGCTAAAAATAAAGGTAGAACTCTAAAACTTAAGGCTACTAGATTCTGCATTCTGAACAATGCACTTTATTGGAAGGATCCCAAAGGCATTTTGCTGAATTGTTTAATTGAAGATGAAGCCCAGCAGGTCATGAGTGACTTTCATAAGGGAGACTGTGGTGGTCACTTATTTTGGAAGACGACGGCTAACAAAATTTTGAGAGCAGGTTACTACTGGCCTACCTTGTTTGCTGATGTTTACAAAACTGTCACAAGCTGTCATGAATGCTAGATTTTTCAGGGAAGAAGAAAGTTGCAGCCTCTCCCTCTCAAGCCAGTCGAAGTTAGTGCACCGTTTCAGCAATGGGGCCTAGATTTCATCGGAGAGATTCATCCCACATCCTCAGCTCAGCACAAGTGGATTTTGACAGCAACAAACTATTTCACAAAGTGGATTGAGGCAATCCCCACTTGGCAAGCCACAAACTCGGTAATAATTTAGTTTCTTGAAACAAATATTTTGTCATGTTTTGGCTGTCCTAACAAACTTATTACAGATAATGCCACTGCTTTCAAGTCCAAAAAGATGATTGACTTTTGCAGCAAATACAAAATTACCTTAGGACATTCTACTGCATATTATCTGCAAGGTAACAGATTGGTCGAATCCTCTAACAAATCATTGGTCAACATCATTAAAAAGCTGCTGGAAACCAATAAGAAGGGCTAGCATAAAAAATTGGTTAATGCATTATGGGTAGACAGGGTGAGCCAAAAGAAGTCAATAGGTATGTCTCTATTTGAGATTGTATACTGTATTGACACAGTATTCCCGACATCTCTTGCGGTCCCGGTTGTACAACTTTTACAGGAAGTTGGCAGCGAGGAAGATCATTTATAGTGAAGAATAAGTCAAATGATCCAATTACAACACACGAGAGAGGAAGTTTTCCAGAATACCTTTAGGTTGTAGGAGAGAATTAAAAAGATTTATGATCGGAAGTCAAAGGCGAACAAATTTCTGATTGAAGACATAGTGTTATGGTGGGATTCTAGAAATGAGGATAAAGGAAAGCACGACAAGTTCGAGAACCTGTGGAAGGGACCGTACAGAATTGCTTCATATAGGGGGAAAAATTCTTTTTAGTCAAAGAAATGGACAGGGAAGATTGTTCAGGAGGACCAGTAAATGGTAGGCTTCTGAAATGGTACTATTTCTAGGGAGATTTCTGCTATCACATTCATCATTGTACATACCATTTTATTCATTCCATTGCCAAAGTTTGTACTATCACCATTCATTTAGCTTGGGGCCCGAAGTGAAGGCTATAAGGCTGAATGTCTAGTTTCAGTGTTTGAGTGTCTAGTGTCAATTGTTTGAGTTAGTCTCAGTTATTAGTCAGTTCAGCTATGAGTCTTGAGTCAAAGTTTCATAGTGTCGGTTTTGGTGTTTTGAAGTTATTGACTCCATATTGCCCAATGGATGAGGCACTTGTCTTCTCTTCCAAAGATCTGTTTTTCTTGGCACCTCCACGGAGCTACCATCCCCATTGGAGCCAATGTTAGTGTCAGTGTCTTCACACTTCCATCAGCAATCAAACTTACTCGCATTCATGTTAGGTGTCTCATTCGATCAGCTACATTCCATTAGGTCATGGATCAACTGATGGTAGTGGTTTCATTTCAGTTTCCCTCATGTCATATACCTGCTGACTTGTTCAAACATCTTTTAGTTGTCCATAATCAGTTCAATTTAATTTTCTACCAGTCCTAGGGTTTAAGTTTCATTAGGTCTTAGGGTTTGTCATCATGGTCATTTAGAATGAATAAAAGGGTTAGTAGACACATGAGGAGGATAAAAAGGTTCATATAGTCATGATTTTACTTCTGATATGCTGAATAAAGCTCTTTCACCTCAAAACTCTGTTTTGAGGTAAAACAGAGCATTTTTATTTAATGAGTTCATTTGATGTAATTTTATGTAATTTTACTATTCCTATATGTAATAAGTATGCTCCTGGTGACCTGGCAACAATGCCAGCTCCTGCCACTGCAAAAAGTCCATGAAGTAAGTGTAAGTCCACCTGCAAAAAGTTAGAAAGTCAAAAAGTCCAAATTCAAAAAAACAGAGTATTTTAAAAAAGTGACAAAACATTAGGAAAGTGGGTTTGGTTTAGTGAAAAATCAAAAGCAAAAAAGGTATAAAACCCCATTCATTCAAGTCATTTCTCATTCTTGCAAGTTTGAAAACCAAGGAGAGCTCCTAAAGCATGTTTTTCTAACCCTCATGAGCAAACAAGGAAAAATAGGGAAAATTTTCTTAAAGTTCACCGGCGCTGTGCATTAAAAGTGCATTGCGCACCTATTGAAGTTTGGCAGTGTTAATTTACTCAGGCACTGCGCATTAAAATGGCACTGTGCACCTGTTGACCGGCACTGCGCACCTGTTGGGGAAGACCAAATTGCTGCAAATTGCCTTCAAACTTCTCAAAAATCACTTTGATGCTTGTGCCAAGTAAGTTTACCATTCCTCCTTGCTAAGAAAGAAGTGTGCTTGATTTCTTGAGTGTGTTTGGCATCATTTCATAGAAAACCCTATTGGCATTGAAAATTTCTCTCATAAACCCTAAATAAGCTAAAACTACCTCTCATAAGCCACCAAGGGTCATTTGCTGCTCTTCTCCTTCATTTACACTTAGTTTACCAAGTCTTTTTCACTATCCATCAGTCATCAAGCTTCATTCCACTAAACCCTACTTTCTACATCAAACCCTAGCCCTAATACACTATTCACTTACCCTAATTCCCAATTCTTACATTCCCACCACCCCCCATTCCCTTATCAAACTCTATACCCTAACTCCCTCAAGCATTCACACCCTCATCTTACACCTCACTTACCTTATATTTTTAAAAATCTCTTCATACTCATCTTGTTATCACTACAAACCTTCATTTCACATCACCTATCACATCACCAAAAAACCCATGGAGAGAGACATAGACTATGAGAGGGAGGAGGAAACTTTCAGTGACACTTCCAGAGAAGCACATGTGCCAAGAAAGCCACACAAAGGGGGAAAGATCATCCGGGAGGAACCTATCAGTCTCACAGAGTTGCTTGCTTGTCCTCTTGCTATATCTTGTTTTAGACATCACTCTTGCTATGAGTTTTGTGAAATGGTGGAAAGGGTAAAGTTTCATCATGAGCTTGCCTGGTTTTTTGTCACCCATCTACATAATGGCCAAGTGAACCTTGCTGGTGTCTCCTTCACCTTGTCACCTACCACCATCTCAGAAGCAACAGGCATCCCTAATGTAGGTGAGCAATGGAATAAAGGGAAATATGTGGACAGAGAGTATTATGAGCCTTATATTAAGGCTAGATATCACAACAAGATCAGTAGGGTGTTCCCTTTCAAGTACTTGGAGGATAGGTTTGCCCCTCTTATGAAGATCATTATCAAATATTTCACCTGTGAGGGAAGATTTTCCCGCTTGTATGCATATCATGTCAGGCTGTTGATGCACTTTACTAGGGTAAGGATGATGAACCTCCCCTACTTTATATACAGGAACATTGAGAAGATGGCCCACTATGTTCAAAGAAAACCTTTTCCTCAGCAGCTCAATAGCATTTACCACTTCTCATTGATTAAGATTGTTGTCTTGCACCAGTTAAACTTGTTGAACATGCCATGGGAGACCTTTATTGCCCATGAAATGTTCAAAGACCCTCAAGTGTTTTCATCAGTGCCTCAGGAGGAAGGAGGACCATCAGGACAACCAAGTATCCATGAGATCGAGGCTATAGGTGTGCCAGTATTTGTAATTTATGAGAGAGGCACAAGGAGTCTTTTTGCTGCTACCAGGCGAGTACTATCTCCACCAGGGGTGGAAGGGGTCTTGCCTTCTTCACCAGATCACAGGAAAATGCTATCTCCACCAGGGGTGGAAGGGGCTTTGCCTTCTTCTCCAGCTATACAGGTTGGCCACCAGTCAAAGAGCAAAGAAAAAGGGAAACAGAAGATGCATGGGGAGGGCCATACTGAAGGGCAAGATAGGGATTTTATTTTGATTAAGGAGGATGTCATTGACTTGGGCTCTCAAGGCTTAAGAATCAAGGACATGATTATCAAAGAGAAGGAGGCTAAAATAAAAGCCTTATTAGTTAACCTTGAGAGAGCTAAATGGGTCATTAGCTACCTTGAGCAAGAAAACAAGCATGTTACAGACAAACAAGACCCCATGGAGCTGCAAATCATCAAAAAAAACCGACAAAGGTCCGAGAGGGCAAATGTCAAGTTGACCTCCATTGAACAAGAAATAGAGAATGACTAGGAGTATTCCTTAGAGAAGGTGAATATGCACTTGGAGAGTTTGCTTGAGAAGGAAAAAAAAGAGAAAAAAATGCTTCGCCACATGGCCTACCACTACCTAACCCTGAACAAGATTTTTGATGCAAGGACAAAGAGGCTAAAAGCCAAGCTAAGAAGAGCTTTGAGGAACAAGAAAGAGAAAGATAAACTCAAGATCTTGGATGAAACATCATTGTTCCAACAAAGAACCTAACAAGGATTCCTCATGCCAAATTTCAGGAAATTTTGAGCAATTTTTGTCATTTTTGAATTTTGGAATTTGAAAAATAGGTTTTTCCAATAGGTGTGTAGCGCCACTGGCACTGCGATTTTGATGGGGACCTCCATTTGCAAAATGGCTTGCATTTTTGGAATCAGCATGAAAAATTATGAAAACCCAAAAAGTTTGAGGAGTTTTGGATAAGGTCTTGGCCTCCAAAAGGGTAAAAAAAACCTAAAAAGTGCCCTCTCTGCCACTTTTTTGCCACACAGGAAGCAGTCTTGGGAGAATCAACTTTTGGAGGGGCAAATGAACTCGAAATCAGAAAAATCAAATTTTTCCAGAAACTAGATAGGCAGGGCTTTCCAACAAGCCATCTTGCACCTGATTTGGACACCATGAAGGCCTCCAAAACTGGCCCTGAAGTGGCACTATGCATTAAATTTTTGGCGCTGTGCATTACACTAATTTTGACAATTTTCATTAAATTCTAGATTTTTCCTAGTTTTCTTGGAAGTTGAATTTTTCCTCATTCCTTGGTAAATGTATGCATGATAAATAATGTATTTGATGTAAATATGGATGGAAAACACCTCATAGGGTAGATACATCAAGTTCCAAGTAGTTTTGATCCTGAATGAATTGGTTTCCTAAGTTTTAGAGGCAAGCTGTTCCATTGCCTACTTTTGTGTTCCTAGTTTAGATATGGTTGAAACCACTCCTCTTCTCATGGTTTCGACCCCTGATAGCTAGCATGAGTTGTTTGCTTGCCTATATTATGTACTTTTTCAGTCATTTGCAAGGGTTGGACTCTTGTGGAAGCTCTGAACTTTATTGTATATCTCTACAACAGTTTGGCAAGGAATAAAACCAGGTTTCGCAACTATTTTTGTGGGATTCTTGTGATAGTGAGTTTATGTATTGTTTCTTCTTTGTAATGAGTTTTTATTATGTTTTATATGTATCCAAATCTATCTTTCTCTTCTAAAACTAAATTAATCAAGGTGAATAGGCAAAATACAATGTTGTGCTTTATCTTGGGAATGCATTTGGTTTTCAATGTTTTCAACTGTTTGAAGAGGACTCATAGTTTCCTTATGCCCTCCTTAACTCCTCAGATGTCTTAAACTACCATATCAATCCATTTTAGTACATAAACCCTTGTCTTCCTCGCCCCACAGAACATGTATGTATCCCTGATTTGATTTCCCGGACCCAACTTGCCTGCTCCATTTGATCCAGCAACCAAACATCAAAAATCAACCAAAATCCTTTGAGCTACTATACCTAGCCTAAAATCTATATTCAACTTAGTCATCTCAAGTCATAATTGCAACCATACTAACTGAGATTGACAAGGAGAGAGCTCTCTCCTGACCTGGTAGGGCTAGCTACCAGGTTAAGTGTGGTTTGTAGTTACCCTAGAATTGCCTCCTTTCAGCCTAAGGTTGATCTAGGCCCTAACACCATCAAGAGCAACAATCCTCAAACACTATACCATGTGTATCATATCATGTACATGTGAGGACAAAGCATTATAGGCATCGTCATCCATAACTGCACCGTATGAAACTTATGCATCTTTGAAGGCATAATTATAGTAGCATAAAATTAACGAGTAACACTCATCATCATTGAATAATGAGGTTGTATAATTAAGCTCTGTTTAACTCCTTTAACCTATGAATATCAACGTGTAAGCAACATAGTATATGTACCATATGCATCTTCAAAAGAATTTTATATCATCATAAATTTTATCAATAGCATCATAACAACTATGTGGATCAAGAAATATGTAAGTATCATCCATGATTTCATCATAGGAAACCTATGACAACATCATAGCACGATGCATATCAAGAAAACTTCAACAACATGAGTATCTTCAACAACATCATTATTATATGCATCGGTATGTAACAAGAAATTCTCAAGAAATCATAATCATCTTCAACAACATCATTAAGATAAGCATCAGTATGTAACAAGAAATTGTCAAAACAATGTAAACTTTGAAACGAGAACTGTAAACTCAAAACAAGAACTCTGGCCAAAAAACCTCGAAAAAACATCAAAAACAGTGCTAAAAAAAAAAAGTGAGTATACTAGAACGATGATTTTTTTTTAGGGTCAATTTTGAACATGTTTTAAAAATGGTAGCACAAACGAAATTTCCGTGCAAAAAAAAGCTTGAAAACGAAAAAGTGATGATACTTGAATGATGATTATTTTTTAGGGTCAATCTTCAACATTTTTAAAAAATGCTAGTAAAACCGAAATTTTATGTGCCAAACAAAGTTGTTTATGAGGAAAAAAACACACTAATGTTGTTGGTAGAATGACATTTTTCTTTCCTAAGTATAAGTACGCAGCCCCACCCTGGCGGCCTGCCCACCCGCCCGGCGTGGCTGTTGGGCGATTTTGAGAATCACCCCACAGCCACCCCGGGCGGGCGGGCGGGTCACCTGGGTGGCGCGGGGTGGGGCTGCACCCGCCGGGGTGGTGCGGGGTGGGCGCCACAGCCCCATCCCGCGCCACCCTGGCGGCGCGCCCGACCGCCTAGGGTGGCTGTTGGGCAATTCCTGGAATCTCCAAACAGCCACCCCGGGCGGGCGGGCGGGCCACTGGGGTGGCGCGGGGTGCGGCCACGACGCCCACCCCGCACCACCCCGGTGGCTCGCCCACCCCCCGGGGTGGCTATTGGGCAATTCGCGATAGCCCACCCCGCATCACACTAGTGGCCCACCCGCCTACCTGCGGGGTTGGGCGATTCCGGGAATCACGCAACCCAGCGGGTGGGTGGACTGGCCGCCGGGATGGTGTGGGGTGGGCACTGGCCGCCTCCTGGGGTGGGCAGGCCGCTGGGGTGGTGCGGGGTGGGCGCCAAAGCACCACTCTGCGCCACCCTGCTGGCCCGCCCACCCCCCGGGGGTGGCTGGGCGATTCCTGCCACCCCCGGAATTGCCCAAACACCCCTAGGGGGCAGGCGGGCCGCCAGGGTGGCGCGGGGTGCCCGCCCCTCGGGGTGGCTGTTAGGCGATTCCGCCCGCTCCTCGGGGTGGCTCTTGGGGGATTCCCGGAATCGCCCAACAGCCAGGGAATCGCCCAACAGCCACCCTGGGGGGTGGGCGGGCCATCGGGGTGGCACGGGGTGGGGCTGGTCGCCCACCCACCCCGGTGGCCCGCTCGCCCCCTAGGGGTGGTTGGGCGATTCCGGGGGTGGTTGGGCGATTCCGGGAATCGCCCAACATCCACTCCAAGGGGCGGGCGGAATTTCCCAACAGCCACCCGGGGGGGCCGGTGGGCTGCCGGGGTGGGGCCCCAGAATCGCCCAACAGCCACCCCGAGGGGTGGGCAAGCAGCCGGGGTGGTGTGGGGTGGGGCAGCGGTGCCCACCCCTCATCACCTCATCGGCCTGCCCACCCCCTAGGGTGGCTGTTCAGCGATTCCGAGAATCGCCCAACAGCCACCCCGTGCAGGCAGGTGGGCCGCCGGGGTGGAGCGGGGTGGGCGGTGGTGCCCACCCAGTGCCACCCCGGTGGCCCGCCTGCCCCTTGGGGTGGCTATTGGGTGATTCGCGGTAGCCCACCCTGCGCCACCCAACGACCCGCCCTTCCACCCGCGGGGTTGGGCGATTCTTGGAATCGCCCAGGGTGGGCGGGCTAGCCGCCAGGGTGGTGCGGGGTGGGTGCCGCAACACCACCCTGCGATACCCTAGTAGCTCGCTTGCCCCCTGGGGGTGGCTGGGCGATTCCGCCCACCTTGCGCCACCCCGGCGGCCCGCCTGCCCCCCCGGGGTGGCTGTTGGACGATTCCCAGAATTGCCCAATAGCCACCTCGGGGGGTGGGTGGGCCACTAGGGTGGCGTGAGGTGGGGCTGCGGCGCCCACCGCACACCATCCCACGGGCCCGCCCACCCCCCTGGGGTGGCTGTTGGGCAATTCCCGGAAACGCCCAACAGCCACCCCTCGGGGCGGGCGGGCCATCGGGGTGGCGCGGGGTAGGGCTGTGGCACCCACCCCGCGCCACCCTGGTTTCTCACCTACCCCGTGAGGGTGGCTGGGTGATTGCGGGGCCCACCTTGCGCCACCACGGCGGCCTGCCCACCCCCCGGGGGTGGCTGGGCGATTCTCAGAATCGCCCAGCCACCCCGAGGGGTGGGCAGGCCACTCAAGAATCGCCCAGCCACCCCCGGGGGGTGGGTGGGCTGTAGGGGTGGAGCAAGTGGGTGTCGCAACACCACCCCCCGCCACCCCGGTGGCCCGCTTGCCCCCCTGGGGGGGATAGGCGATTTCGAGAATTGCCTAGCCACCCTAGGGGGACGGGCGAGCCGTCGGGGTGGCGCGGGGTGGGCAGCAGCGGCGCCACCTCGGTGGCCCGCCCGCCCACCCGCTACAGGATTGGGCAATTCCCGGAATCGCCCAACCTCGTGGGCGGGCGGGTGGGCCGCCAGGGTGGCGCGGGGTGGGGACTGCAGCCCCACCCTGCGCCACCTCAGCGGCCTACCCGCCCCCCGGGGGTGGCACCCTGGCGGCCCACCCGTCCCCCTGTGGGGTTGGGCGATTCTGGGAGTTAATTTATATTGATAGTTGGGCAAAAGACGATAGCCATATGTCTATGATTTTTAATTAGGTAGACGGAAAGAGTCATAGCCAAATACTGAGTTATGATGCTGTTGTGAGAAAACTAACATATGAAGGCAAAGAAGCAAAAGGAGAGATAGTTAACATTTATCAAAAACCACAATTATTGATTAACTATCTTATAGATATATGTTCAAATGAAGGAGATTGGGTTCTGGATTTATTTTCTTGGTCAAATAAGTTTTATTATATGGAATTGAATTTCAATATGTTATTTTTTAATTAATATGTCATTGTACTAATTTGCTTCATAATTTCTTTTGTGCTTGATAATTATGTACAACACTAGCATGTTGCCTTCAAAAAGGAAGAAATTGCATTGCAATTGAAAAAGAACCAATACAGTGCAATTTCATTCAGCGAAGAATTAATGCTCTTCAATTTCTTCCAGATGCAAAGCAAGAAATTGGGTTGAAGAAAGGGGACTTTAGTGAATCACGTGTGGAAAAAAAGGCAAAGGAACCCCAACCACCATTACATGGAATGTTTGGAAAGACATACATTGGGAGATTCGCAGACATCAATGATCCATTAGATGATGAAAATGAGCAAAAGGAAGCAGAAAATATTGTAGAAGAAGACACTGATGAAACTCTAGAGGACGAAGAGTTTGGATTAAGTGACATTGTTGATTAAATTTAAGTTATGCTTGGAAATCAAGCTTATTTTTTGTAACTAGTAATTAGTTATTCTTGTAATGTTTTGACTTTGACATTTTATGAGAAGAATAAGCACTCAATTAAGGTTGTTATGCGTTCAATATTTGTATTATGTGATTTTCGCATTAATTTTTATGTTAATAAATATTTTTTGAAAAAAGCAGTGATTATTATTATTTTTTGACATAAAATTCATATAAAAAAAAACTATTATTTAACCATTTTTAGTTAAAATTTTTCCTATAAAAATTGTGATTTTGACATGTCATCTCTAGCAAAAAATTACAAAAAATTATCAAAACGTGTAGTTTTTTAGTTATATTTATGTTAAAAATTGTTATTTTTATGTCAGTTGTTAAAAAATATTGTTTTTTAGAAACAATTATTTCATGTGGATTGAAAAATTAATTAACGCTGTATAAATATGTAGAATATCAAAAATTCAAAATATCGACCTTTTTCTTTAAATATGCAAAACAATAAAAACCTCACTACAAAAAAATTAAAATTAAAATAAAAACAAGAAAATATGAAAAAAAAACCACCTCAAAATTAATAAATTTACAAAATAATTATTTACATTTCATACATTAGAAAATAAAAAAAATAATAATAAAAAAAACATTTTAAAAAAAGGGCCTGGTGTAGAATTACCACTTTTTAAAATCACCATAAAAAACACTACCATTCTAAAACGCAATGTACATAAAAAAATTTATAGTGCCAAAAACTATGCTCTAAAAAAAACATGTGTGTTTTTCATCACCCCTTTTCCAAATCGAGTCACTTTTTTGCTATCTCTACAAAACGGGTAACAGTATGAGTTCCCGTTTCAAAGTTTACATTATTTCAAGCAATCATAATGACAACAATCCACTATAAGAGACATAGAAAATGCCCCCCCCCTGAACCTGTGCCAATTGTTCACTATCAGGTCTAATCACATCAACTCATCCATCAGTAAGGCCTTAAAAACAACTTCATCAATCAGTAAATCCATGTCATATTGTAGTAACTCATAAACCATTACAATACAATACCATTTCTAAGTAGAATCCGTTGACTATAACCAACCAAAGTTAGAACCAGAAAGCCAAATAATAACTAATTGAAGCATATCAAAACTTATCCTTGGAACAATCCTATTGTTTCTTAATCATAGAGAAACATACACAACTATCCATATCTAAACTTGCATATATACGTGATTGTCCTTCATAGGATCCACATACAAAAAGTAAAATGTTAAATTTTCATAACCACATCTCCCCTTGAGCCTGTACTATACATGTTCACTGTTACTACATCATTGGAATCATCATCAACATATGTATTGTTCCTCCTGAGATCATACATCATTGATCCTGAGGACTCGATAATCATTTTCTTCTCCTCATCAAGTCATGTACCTCACATCACTTTTACAGTCACTATGAGAAGTATTCTTTTAAGAATAATGTATTGTAGTAGAGATCATCTTCTTTTGAGTCTGAGTCCTCCTCATTTCTACAAGAATTTAGTTCTTTAAACAAATATAATTTGTTTGGATTTTTGTATTCTCCTTTTATGACCTTTCCAGTTTCCTCATCCATAACCTTGCACTTGGTTGATGTAAAGACAATTATATTTCCTTTATATGCAATTTGACCTACACTTAAAATATTTTTCTTTATCCCTTGAACTAATAAAGTATTAGATTCTCCTCTATGTTTATTAGTTATGGTTCTACCTTTTCCCAGAACTTTCATTGGGGCATTATTTGCAAGAATAACCTTACCATATTAGTTTTTCTTGAGAGACTCCATCTTACTCTTATGTCCAGTCATGTGATGAGAGCATCTGATGTTTATGTACTATTCATCTTCTTCTTCAAATGGGAAGATAACAAGACCACACTTTATCTGTTCTTCTTATTTTTTCTTATTATGAGAAATGTTGGCAGATCCATCCTTTTCATGTCTTTTGACATCAATATTCTTATCTGATTGCTTGCCATTTTGTCCGAGGCAATCTGTAGATTTGTTCCTGCATTCTTATGCTACATGCCCAAGCTTGTTACAAGCATAAAATATTATATGAGTAGAGGAATCATAATATTTTTGTTTCATATTCCTTATATTGTAATGAATAGCTTTGCGGCCAAATATATTGCAAGCAAAACAATATCCCTTAAAGAAGCCTAACTACCTGGAAGCTGATGATCTTTCTGTGAAGCAACTATTTTCTTGTGATTGAAACAATCTACTTCTACAATTGGCTGCAATGTGTCCATAATTATGACATATAAAACATTCAACATTATTGATTAGAGGATAGAATCGATTAACATTTCTATCGTTAGGAGTAAATTGTTTTCTTTGAAGATTCACTTTCCTAGGTTGTTGATTAGGTTGACTTCTTATCTCTTTGGTGAGCATATAAGGTTTTGCATTGTTACCCTTTTAATTCCTTGTATCAATTTTTGAACTAGATTCTCCTTCAATAGTTTCATGAAAATCAAGACCATATTCGATTTGGGAGACCTTTGACTACTAATAATCTTATCGAAATCCTCAGTACTATCTTGAAATCTCAAATGTTTATATTTTTCTTCTAATTTACCTTTTAGTATGTTTACCTCAACCTCCATTCTTTGATATTTATTTTTCTTTTCTATATACTTCTTCGTCATATCTTCTACAACCATTTATTCCTTCTTCCACTTGCTCCTTTAATTTGATAATCTCTTCTTTCAACCCATTTTCTTGTTCTTGAAATGCTTGAAGTAGTTCTTCATTTCACTTATCTTATTTTTCAAGGTCTACTCTTACAGAGACGATCCCAGCTTCAAGACCTTCACAATATTGTTTAAGTTCCACAACAAAATTTACTGATTTAATATGATCCTTGTTATCATATGCCTGCAACTTATCTTTAAGATAAAAAATATTTTTCAAAGCAAGATCATGTTTTGTTCTAAGATTAAAAATTTCTTCAAACTCGTCTTCTTCTAAATCAGCATCTCCATCTAACGTAAGAAAGGTTGTTTTGTTATCATGTTCATTTTTTGACACATTTTTAGGAATAGGATTTGCCAGGTAGTTCCCGTGATGAGCAACCTTCCTTTGGGTTTTCTTCATGGATTGCTTGTAGCTTATCCCACACTTGCTTTGCAGTTTCATAATGAATATACCTATTTAATGTTGAATCAGGTATGTTATTAATGATGTTATTTAATGCCTTACCGTTCTTTTGCACTTCCTCGTTTGATGGAGGAATTTTGGTGTAGCTATTGCATACTAA
Organism: Pinus tabuliformis; assembly: GCA_031772625.1. Lineage (NCBI taxonomy): Eukaryota > Viridiplantae > Streptophyta > Pinopsida > Pinales > Pinaceae > Pinus > Pinus tabuliformis. The sequence goes on from CM062804.1 coordinate 607,947,426, forward strand.
ACACCAAACATCATGGTTCATTAGATTAGAATTCATATTTTCTTTCCATTGGTGATAATTATCATTACTTAGCATAGGTATGCCTTCATTTTCCATTGTTTCTGACTTTCCTTGGTCTTCTACTTCTAGGGCCAAAACGATTGAATCTATTTTCTCTTTAGAGTGCTTACTTTCACTTTTACCCACGAGTGCAAATTCAATTGTTTCACTGTCATCATCACTATAATTATTGCATATACAAGGAAATGGACCACAGTTAGAACAAAAGGCCATACCTGATAATTCTTCGTTGTTATTTTCTTCATTCTTGATCAATAGAAAGCGGGGTGCTCCCAAACCTAAATATTTGTTGACATCTGATATATCACTGTCACAATTTTTTGAATCCATCCTTCGAGTTATTTTCTTATTTCCCATCATCTTTGATGGATCTCCTTCAAGCAATGAAGCTTCTTCTGAAGGACCTCCTCTTATACCAATTATTGGGAAAAACACTGAGAGGGGGGGGGGGGATGTGAATCAATATTTTAAAAACTCACTTAAAATTTTCTTTCCTTATTCATATTTTTGTACGCGACTAAATGAAGTAAACCTGCATATGTATGTGAATGTTATGCAAAAAACTAGAGTATATCTAGTTAACTAAATTTTTAGTTAATTCATCATTTGTTTAACTTGAACCAGTGTATCAGTGTTTCATTAGGCATTAATTAAATAGCAACCATGTGCAGTAATAACAGAATAACCATTACACTTAAGAAACACATGAACACCAGGATTTTTGGGTGGAAACCTAATGTGGGAGAAAAACACTATTGTTTCCATCTTTGTCTTCATCTTTTATTATAATGAATTTTTTCTTACTATCTTGTAATGGTGCAGACTCATACTATCACAAAAGCACCCACCTGCAGAAGGCTACAACCTTCTCTCGTTCTTCAACACCTATTGGAAGAGAGATTCAACCCCTTAATCTCGTTTACTGGAACCCACCGGAAGGGAGCTCCAACCCCCTAATCAAATTCATAAGCTACGACTAGAAGGAAGCTTTGACTTCCTCATTAGAGGATCCAATCCTTAGCACCTCTGTGGACCACGTTTCATAATATTTCGTATTGGATCCACCTAAATCAAAACATTACAACCTGTAGGCCACCTTTCATAAAAAATTTAGACTGGACCCACTACCATCATTTAAGCCCAAATTGAAACCATTCATTATATCAAATGAAAAAACCAAATTAATTATCAAATCATTGGATAAACCAATTATCGAATCTCAAACAACCAAAGAAGCTATATCATCTCAAATCACTGTATACTCTTCATCAGAAAGTTAGACCACTTACTGTTCATCACAGAAACTAGATATTTTCATTTCAAACATTGGTCAATCTTATGTCAAAATATATATGTTACTATTATGAGACATACCCACATATATACGTGTTTTCTCTTCCTATAACCTGCGTACAGATCTCAAAACATTGAACCTTGAAACTGAATCACTGCACTACTGAAATCAATCATTGAAACACATACTGACCTTGTCACAGATCTCTGAACCAAATACAAATCATCTCATAGAAACATCATTACTATTCAACATTTCATAACATAATCATTTCAACCTCAATCAACATTGTCAAACATAGATCATCATGGAATACTTCATCAACAAACAACAACAAAAAAAACAAGACTGATCATACATCTAATATAACAAAACCCTAGCATATGTACGCGATCCTTATAAGACATTTCTACATATGTACGCACCTTTCATGAAGCATACTTGTGTACAGATCTATCCATATTGCATAATTGATATACTACTACCCAAAAGCCGATTCATGTATGTATGCAATATTTCTGAATAAAGATTCCGTATAGATCCGTAACTATTGAATAATATCTTCGTTGCACAACATATTATCAACAAAACCCAAATATCAACACATACTATAAAATACACACATCATAACATCATCATCGCAAATATATCAACCCATAAGAAAATTATTCAGTGTGTAGTCATTTCAGATCTATGAGATCTGACCCATCATCACACTCTCAAGTGCACACTTATTTCAGATTTAACAATTTGTCAATAACCCATATGCACGTTAAAAAACACTTTCATCTCAATCTCCTTATATATTTTAGGCCTTAGCTAATACCTTAGGCCAATTCCATAGTTATATCGATGGTATCCTTTGACGGGATCAAATATCTATTGTCACGCTCATTACTATGGGCCAATACCATGGTAAATACCCCTCGCATTGAGAATACTATTATGTGGAAACTGTACACGACTTTGCTTCTCCATACATGTGTGTGTACGTGGATTTACTTCACAGAACCTTTGTATAATTCCTCAAACTTCATCTTTATCATTTCTTTGTCTCTGAACTGATATTCATTTGTCCAATCTTTCTGTCACATCTGTACTAGCCTAAATACTCATCTTGTTACCATCAAGTTCACATATTTATTAAGTAGGTTGCCATCAAGGACAACACATTTCTCATAATTCCAACACTTTTCCTAAGGACAATTATCCTACCTTGTTTATCGACCAGATTGTTGATGATTGTGTTGGTCGTGAAGTATTTTTGTTTATGGATGGATTTTCCGGCTATAATTAGATCAAGATTCTCCCATTGGACCAACATAAAACCACATTTTTTTTCTATGGGGCACATTTTCATATCGAAAGATCCCTTACAGATTAAGAAATGTTTAGGAAATTTTCATAGGGAAATGAATTATTCCTTCCATGACATTAAAAACATTGTACAACTATATTTGGATTACCTACATGCTCATTCGAAACATTGTGTTGATCATCTTATGCATCTTAGGGCTATAGTTTTACGTTTTCAACACTATAACAGTAGGCTCCATCTACAAAAGTGTGTGTTTCGTGTAAGATTTGGTTGACTTCTTGCCTTCATTGCATCAAAGCAAGGAATTAGTATTGACCCACTGAAATTCCAAGCGATCCTAGATCTACCTACTCCTTCCTCTCTTCTTCAACTTCAACGACTCCAAGGGAAGGCTAATTTTCTACGGAAGTTTGTTTTCAACTACATTGAATTGACCAAAGGAATTACTCGCTTGTTAAAGAAAGAGGTTCCATTCCATTGGGATGACACTTCCAAAAAGGTGGTTGATGCCTTGAAAGATGTTCTAATTTGCACATCATTATTGTATCCCTCATATTACAAACATGATTACTTCTTGTACCTCGTCGCTACAGTTACTACCATCGATATGGTATTGGTCCAAGAGGATGATGTAGGAATTGAACATACTATTTATTATTTGAGTTGGAATTTAAATGATAACAATAACAAATACACTCAAGTCGAAAAGTTACATTCGACAGTTGTCTCGATTGTTCGAAGGCTTCGTTACTATATCCTACTTCTTAAGACTAGGGTTGTTTCCGATTGCAACCCCATGACATACATCTTGTCAAGACAATTGTTGGGGGAAAAGTACCCCAAATGGATTCTCATCCTCCAGGACTTCAATTTGGATTTCATCAAATCTAAGTCGAAGAAATCCTCAGTCTTTTTCGAACTAATTTGCGACCTTCCCACTCCCAAAACTGAAACAACATATGACAATTATATTCCAGACGAGTTGTTGTTCCTGATCGATTCATCTAACCTATGGTATGGAGACATCATCATATATACCCAAACCCAAAATTTTTGTCCATATACCTCTCACTATAACCAACGACGTATCCGATATTAGGCTAAAAAATATATTATAATCAACGACACCCCTTATCGTTGTGGTATCGATACTATTTTTCAAAGGAGCCTCATTCATGAGGGTTATGCAGTGCATTATATTAGATATTATTTTTGGGATTCAACTGCATTACGTAAGTCATTCACGTATGACCATTTCCTGATGCAATGAGTGCTAAGTGAACTATTCAAAAATCATGAGAAATTAGTGAGTTACGACTACCTCTCATGGAAATGGTCATACATGAATGACTTACTTAACGCAATTGAATCCCAAAAATAATACTAATATAATGCACTGCGTAACTCCCATACTTAAATTCAAAAAGAGTGAAGGGATCTCTACTTGAATGGTTCATGAGGCACAATACTTGCTAAGGTTTTGCAAATGGGGTAGCAAGCTAAGTGGGCTTGATTGCGGGGAAAACTCCACAGTTAAGCGCGCTTGAGCCAGAGGCGATCTAGGATGGGTGACCTCCTAGGAAGTCCTGGTTACCAGGTGCAAGCCCTGGAAGTGATGATTGACGCTATGTGATTCATTTCACTAGTTTCAATTCCACTTCTTCACCCCTATGAGCATCACCCGACGTAATGAGTGCTAAGTGAACTATTCAAAAATCATGAGAAATTAGTCAGTTAGGACTACCTCTCATGGAAATGGTCATACATGAATGACTTACTTAATGCAGTTGAATCCCACAAATAATATCTAATGTTTATTATTTTATTGAATACAATGTGGATACACAGAATGCCTTATTGAAACTAATATAATAGCTCAACTCATTTTCCTGTATAGGTATATTACAGTGAGGAGATGACAACTCTAAGTGTGAGCACCATGCACAGAAAATGGGATTTTAATAGGTAGCACCACTTCTATGTTGTATTAGGGAACACTATTTTGGACCATACATTCTGGTACAATTATAGATTTGATCCTTACAAATACCATTAATAATGAATATGAAAATGCATCTTCCATATTTTCAGTTAATGCACAAAGAGAAATGGAGATATGGGGTGGGCTAATGACATTGGCATTCCTCCATGCTAATATTTTACACGACCTTTCACAAATTTAGTTTCCACCCCCTATCACAAATTTTTAAATGGAGATTCAATACTAGGGAGAACAAATGAAATGGACTGGAGAGAATGAAGTAGATGTTGTTGTAGCTATAAAGATCTTCTCGATAACTCCTACACTCACACTTCTCCTCTTCAACTTTTTTTGATAGAATGCCTTCTCTTCTTCAACATTCTTTGAGGGTTTTTTAACAAATTTCCATCATGGATGGAAAGCAAGAGACTCAACTTCGAACAATCAGGTGTTGATCACTTCATCTATTTTGTTATACAAAATTTTGCATGATGCATTCAACAAATGATGTTTTGTAGCAAGTTGCCACTAGTTTACTTTGGGCATTTATGTTATAACATTGTTCATGTTGTGCATGCGTCATGGTTTTTGCAAACATGTTAGGGTTTAGTGTTAAGGGATTTTTATATTGTGAACATTTTGGTTCAATTTTGTTTTGTAAGAAGCAATGAAGTTTTATCAATAGTTCAAGTTTTTAATGAAAGGTAGTGACATACTAGTTGCACTCTATATTTTGAATTGAGATTAAAAATATGAACAATAAAACAACTTGACAAACTCTAGGCTTTAGGAATTGAGGAGCTAGTTGAAGTTACTAAAATATCATGGTATACTAGCTACATTATTTATATGATGAATGAAGATTAAAAATATAAATAGCCAAACACCCTGACAGACACTAGGTATTAGAACTTGAGGAATTATTTCTTCATCTTTAATATATATTATAGTTTTCCACTTGTTTTCTCTTAATCAACAGTCGTTGTATATGAATGCCCCTTCAGCTCCCACCTATGCTCATTAATTTCCATACATCCCCAACTTCCCCTGTTTCCTTGGCGTTCTCAAAGCCTCAAATTGCATTGCTAATACTTTCATATTTTTTGTCCAATTGGTCCAACTATTTGAAACTTCACTATTCTTATCCCCTTTTCCTTCGATTGCACATGCAATAAGTTATTTTATGTGATAGTAGAAGTCAATTTTTTTGGTGCATTTGGTCTTTTGTTTCTTGAAAGTCACATATTAGGAGTCCAAACTTCTTTTTCCTCACCAATTGTCCCACATGGTGTGTATCAGTGCTCCAGGATTTCCCTATTTTTTAGAGCCTCCACCTTATTTTTTATGCTCAAAGGAAAGTACTTCCAAAACCTTTTTTTGTCCCTGTGAAGGCCATTCCCTTGGCAGTATTCACTCTTTTCACTCATAAAGGTGGCCTTCTCTAGTCATAGGGAATCCTAGAACATCCGATGTAGCTTCAGCTCCAATCCCTGTGTAAATGCACTGTATTTTTCTTAACATCACTAGAATCCACTTTTCCAACCAAGATTTGACTATTGTAAGCACTTATTTCTTGTCAAATTTACACCATTGTATAGAACCTGAATTCAATACATCTCCCCTACATAATTAATGGAGCTAATGGTGTTCATGGTTAGGTTTTTCCCACTTGCTACACTAGTATATTGGGCATTCTGCCTTGGAGTAGTATACTACAACTAGAGGGGGCCATGGTACTCCATATCCTCCTCTTCCCATCACTTTGTCCCAGTACTCTTATGAACTTATTTGCTTGCCAATTATTAGTTAGCACTCCACTTTCCCATAACAACCCATGTGGGGAAATGGTTAAGGGAATGACATGTGTATTTAACTTGTTCCAAGTTTTTCTATTATTGTGAGAATATTGTTATCAAAGAATTTTTTAATCTTCAACAATAGGAACAATTACTAGACTAGCTCACATGCCACAAGAGATAAAGGAAACACATTAGAGGAAATTTCAACCTAAAAGTGCCCATGAAATTTCCTTGTAATTTCCATGTCATAATATGTAAACCAATCAAAATCCTTTAAATTTAAAAAGAGGTACATATAAATATTTTGAAGGAAATAAAAGAAAACTAATTTTTTTTAATTGTATTTTTGGCTTATCTCCTTATAGGTTTACTCAAATTTTGAGTGTAGACACTCGTTGGATGTAGAATTAAATTCCACATCGAACAAGTACCCATTATGCATACTTTTGAGAATACCCACATTTATAAAAATTGAAGATACATTAAAAAAGTGTGTTGAAAATGTTTTTTCAATGTATCTTCATTTTTTATCAATATGGGTCTTCTCATAAGTATGAGTAATGAGTACTCATTGGATGTGGAATTTAATTCCACATACAATGAGTGTCTATGCTTGAAATTTCATTAGATCTATGTTGAAGGCTCGAAAATCTTAGCCTCAACATCGGGGAAAAACACCCAATCGGGGACTTAGAGCAGCACCTTTTCCATTTGAGATGGTGGCTCTGACTGGGTAATTGGGACCAGTTTCCCTTAAAAAGATATATGAAAATGGTTAAAATATATATAGGTGTGAAGGTTGATGGATGTAGATAAAACAAAAATAAATATAATTGAAAACCTTACAATATCTATCCCAGGAAATATATCTTTTATATATGTGACTTAAATATTTCACTCATAATATGATAATTTAGATCATCAAAGTATTCATGAATATAAAATGAGCAATGATAACTAATTTAATTAAATTAGTTGGTATAATTCACTTCACATATAAGATATCGTAGCTTGTCTATATACTTAAAATATTTCGATCAAAACACATCAATAGTGATAATTTTTCATTTGCATATAATAACATATATGACTAACTTGAAATAAAATAATAATTCAACCAATAAACATAGCATTAGTATATAGATAGTAGTACCTGATACACATTAACCCTTTTTCATAACATCGAAAGGGATTTATAGTTTGAAATCATAATTGAAATATAGAAAAGTTCCATAAAATATTGGGTGGTTTAAACAAACCAAACTTAAAATAAAATACAAGATAATAATAGATTTTTTTTATAACAACTTTGATCATGACTAGGAGGAGGACTGCTTTTCCATTTTGCTTTGAAGCTCACATATGTCTTTCATCGGCTTCAATTTAGGTGGATGGTGAGGATTAATGCACATCCAACAATGAATAATGCATTGTTGAGTGCTGGAAGAAGATGACTGGTGGTATTTGTAAGACACCTCAGCATCAACCATTGACCATGAGTTTTGACTAGGAAATGCCAATGGCATTCCAAGTCAATCTTCGATAGGGCATTTATTCTGTCAGCCTTCTTCTTTGATGATTTTTTCCAAGTCCTTGTTAGCAATTTTACATTGGGCAAGGTATCTTCAAGGCAATCCGAAATATGATTAGCCTTTAGTAGGTTGTCACTGATTGATTCAATGATGTTGTTTGATATGCCCATCTCCATCTTCACATGTTTGAGCCTAATATCCCATTCTTGAAAGACACTGTCTTTTTGAGGTTCTTCTCTTTTGGGGAGATTGGTCGTTCGGCCCTCAAAGCTCTCTTGCCAATCGATGAAGTTGGAAATATTTTCCTAAACTTCTCTATAATATGTCCTCAGATCGGACAATTGATCTACAAGTAAATCACTTTATTAGCATAGGTCTTGGATGATGGCCAACATTTGACAAAATACAACTGATGTTGAGCAAGTAGGTTGTTTAGCTCTCCTACTTCTCTCTTAAACTCTGTTATTTCTGGATTGGCCTTTAGTTGCTCAATTCTGTGTTGCAACTCCTGTATTTAGGAATCTTGGATCTTCATGTCAGATTCATATTGAATCTTCAGGTTATCAAAACTGGTTTGCAATTATGCAAGTTGAGCTTGCCATTGCTGAGTGACTCCCTGCTTTTCACTTTCCAAACCTTGTTCAAGCTGCCTTATTTTCTCATCCTTCTCCTTAAGGAGTTGTTGCACCTATGAGGCTTTATCAATTGTTGCACTAGCATAAGCTCCTTCATACTGTGATAGTCTTCCTAGATCTTCAGCAGGGGTGACTTGGGAATATTTCTAGAGTACTTGAAAGGAGGCATTGCCAGGGACTAAAGTATGGCTTTGTTCAGTTCTTCTCCTCTTCCTTTGTTTGTTGACCACTGCCTTATGCTTCAGACTGTAGAATACATCAAGAGGAGGAATCTCCTCTATTTTCATAATGACCTCAGAGGTTAAAAATACTATGATGATCTCTGAATCATCAATGTCCATAGGTTCCTTTGAAGCCTCAACAGTGAACAAGGTCTTCTTTGTGATTTTAGGAGTCTGTGTGATCTTCATTTGGAATGGAGTTTGCAAATTTTTAGGGTCAGATTCTTTAGAAAATTATTCCCAACTCACTTCCAGGTTGTTATCTGTTAGAACTTCCTCAGTCGGTGAAGAAGAATAAGTCTTTGTCTCTTTTGTATGAGCTACATCTAGGACTTGTGATGTGCTCACTCCTTTGTCCTACTCTGTGCTCTGCTGATTAAGTTTTAACAAATCTGTGGGCAAGTGGGAAATCCTTTTAGTCCTGTATTGATTGAACTGGACCAATTCTTCAGGACTGAATTGTGTTTTTGCCTCTTTCTCAACCTTTTCATAGTTGAAGGCTGACTCAAACAAATCATCAAACTTATCAGGCTCATTTGTGAATTGCATGAGCTTTTCTTGAGTTGTAACATTCTTGGCAGTATCATTGGGGTCAAATTTCCAATTCAGAATGGTTGGAAAGTTCATAAGCTAGATTTCCTCAATTTCCTTAGTAGCATGCTTGAAATTCTCAAGGGAATATACACCACAATGAAAGGTAAATGCATGCCACATTGTCTTTTTATTATCTTTCATGACCTTAGATAGGCCATTTCCCATAGTTTGATAGGTTATTTCTCGGGCTAGGAGCTTGTCAGGAATATATAGGGGTAACACATGTTGGTGTGTAAGGTTGCTAAAAACCCGAACATAGTTAAAGGAATCTTCTCCAAACCATCTTCCAACTGATAAGAGGTCATTATTGGCTTCATGTGAGATTTAAGGGAATTTGTCATTAAAAACAAATTGGTGGATCGGAAGCAAAATTCCAAGGAAAATTTTGTAGAAATTGGGTTAATATTTTGACTCCCAAAGTATACTATTATAGATTTGGATAGGCATAGGGTCTTGTATAGTCCATTTCCATCCAATGGATGGGAAATCATAAGTGAAGCAAGTAACATCCATTACGTAGGCACTCACGTAAAATGGAGGAACAATATTTTCAGAAAAACTGTGTTTCTTCCTATATTATAGGATTTGGACACTTAAATTATTAGATAGAATAGTCACCATGTCCATAAATTAGCTACCGAAGGCTGCATCAATCAGGGGAACCCATTGGTCTTAAAACTTTTGGGTATTAGCACAACCTATTGAAAAATGTGCAACAAGAAATGCTAAAAATAGAAAATTCTAAAAACAGCATTGCTATAAATAGCCCGGCTATAAATAGCAGTTCAACCATTGGAGATCTTAGCAACAACGGGTGAAAAGTGAAAGTGCTAAAAATAGCATTTCAGGATCCCTTATTATTTTAGTTAGTCCTTGGACTAAACATAGGAAGTAAAATTTGAATTTGATATCAACATCAGTTTGAAAATTAATTAATTAATTCATCTTGAGTTAATTAGTTAAGGAAAATCAAACTTGAAGTCTATGTGGGACATGCAACAGTTTCTCCATTAATTGAGGAATTTAACCTTCAGTTAAAGAGATAAGGATGAGTTGTAATCAGTTAACTTAGTTTAACTTATTCAAGTCCAGTTAGATTAATTTAATAGTTTGTTAAATTAATGAGAGTTCAATTAGTTAATGCTTGCATGCATGTAACTACTGTATTTCAGATAACTGAGTATTCACTCATGGATAACTCATGCATGTCAGTTCAGACAGAGACCCAGTTGAGATCAGATGGAGGGACAGTGTACTATTAGTTTCTAGGATATTCCTTGGTGAATATTCCTTGCATGCAGAAGGAATATTATTCCTTATGGATTGCGTAGTTGGACCTGAGGTTACAGTGAGTCTGATGAGGCAAATTCACGCATTTGATATCATTGGACCCTAATCAAAACTGTGCAATGAAATAGGAGGCTTGGAGGGCTTGAGGAAGATATATTCTATGTCTATTGAGTCTGTGAGCTGTATTGTTTGAGTACAGAGAGAGCAGGATGGCTTGAGAGCTAAATCTTTTTGTAACTTGAACAAGATTTTCCACTTGTATGATAATACAGAGTTGGGGTTTTAGGCTGGTGCTTTCCCCAGTGATATATCTTCTGTGTTACGGTTGATTACTTCTCATTCTCAGTTATATTTGTTCATGCTTGATGTTGCTCATGTTCGATTAAGCTTTCGCTAAATTGTTTGTAGAAGTAGATCAAGTGTTTTGCTTTAGTACATTGCATTACCAGGTGATTTATAGTGGGAATTTCTACATGGTATCGGAGCAAAGGTGATCAAGGAAGAACATTATGCAAGCAGGAGAAGTACAAAGTTTGGTTTCTGGATATTGAATTGATTTCTTATCACATCTATTTCACCTATAGCGTTCAGTGGTTTAAGACTCGAATATGCTCTTCATGGAAGTTCGAATTATATAGCCTGGAAGGATCACATGGAGGCAGTATTAGAATATAACAGTCTAAAGGATTTCATTGATCAAGAAGTCCAAAAGTCGACTGATGCTACTCAACTGGCAAAATGGAAAAAGTGTGTGGCTAGAGCAAGGAGAATCCTCCTGGAGGGAGTTCAAGATCACATTGTCTAGAGCCTCCATGGGAAGGAGACTCCGTTTTCGATGTGGAAAATGTTGAAAGACATTTATTGGAATAGCAGCGATCAGAGGAAGCTGGCATTGAAAGACAAACTTCGAAAGATCAAGTGCGAAAAAGGTGACACAATCTCTACATTCCTGAACAAGCTCACCACCTGCAGGGATGAGCTTGCAAGTGTAGGGGTCGTGACTACTAGTGATGACATGGTGAGTCTAGCACTCCTCGGTCTTCCTAAGAGCTGGCATAGCTACCAAGACTCTGTTAATGGAAGAGAGAAACTGCTAGATTGGGAATGACTTTGGTCGGACCTAATGCATGAGGAGATAAGGCGGAGCACTAGGGATGGATCTTCATCAAAACAAGATGATGAAGAAAATCTAGCTTTAGCGACTAAAGCTAAGAAAGGGAAAGGGAAGGCGTCCCAATCCAAATCTTCTTATGGTGGGAAGAAGGTTGACAAGTCGAAGATGTGATGCTTTCACTGTCATGAAGTGGGCCATTATGCTATGAATTGTTCACAGAAGAAATCCAAGAAGGGTTCCTCAAAGGGATCTAATGGTGATGCACTAGCTTCATAATTTGAGCTGGATTGATCTCTTATTGCATTCATGGTTTCATCCATGATGGGATGTGTTTGGTACCTGGATAGTGGAGCTTCATTCCACATGTTGGGTGACAAGAATCTTTTTAGTACATTGGAGGAGAAGGATCTCCAGATGCGGATTGAGATGGGCGACGATGGAAAATATTGTGTCTAAGGTGAAGGTACAGTTGTGTTTCAGAGGGAGCATGGTGCTCCTCTCACCCTATCTGCTGTTAAGTATGTACCAGGTCTAAAAAAGAATCTTGTGTCTATTGCTATGCTAGAAGATAAAGGCTATGATGTAGTCTTTAGTAAAGGAAAAGTGTTCCTAAGGCATATCAGCACCGGACGGACCAAGAGAATCGGGATTCGAGTAAAGAATATCTACAAGCTAGAGTAGATGACTGTGTTGCACTAAGTTCCAAAGAAGAGGTGGTGCAAACCAAGATGTTGGCGAGCTATGGCATAGAAGACTAGGCCACTTGCATCATGAGGCCTTGAAGATCATGCAGCAAATTTCTACCGGCTTACTCGAGGGAAAACTGGAGCAAACAGATACATGCAAAGGATGCACCCTGGGTAAGTATACGAAAGCTTCCTTTTAGGATCAGGATAGTAGAGCTGGAGCAATCCTGGAGTGAGTTCACTCAGATGTATGTCGACCATTCTCTACAGCCTCCACCACTAAACAAAGGTTTTATGTTATTGTCATTGATGATTTTTCTTGTAGATGTTGGATCTACTTTATGCAAAAGAAGGATCAGACCTTCTTGAGGTTTTGTGAGTTTAAAGCCTCAGCAGAGAAAGAATCTGGGAAGAAAGTAAAAGTCTTGCATAGCGACAATGGTGGAGAGTATGTTTCCCAGCAGTTTAAAGACTTCTGTGTTGCAGAAGGAATTAAACGGAACTGACGGCACCCCATAACCCACAATAGAATGGGGTGGCCAAATGGAAGAACAGATCTATTGTGGGAGTAGCTCGAGTGATGTTTCATGACCAAGACCTATCACTTCATCTATGGGCTGAGGCATGCAACACAGTAGTGTATCTTCAGAATAGAAGTCCTCCTCGTATCTTGGGGATGAAGACACCTATGGAGGCTTTTTCGGGGAAGCAACCAGATGTGAGTCACTTCCACATTTTTGGATCGCCAGTTTTCTGTCATGTGACCAAAGATGCTTGGAAGAAGCTAGACCCAATAGCTGAGTTGGGGATACTTGTGGGGTACACAGATACACCCCACAACTATCGTGTGTTTATGCCTGCCAGTCAGAGGACCGTAGTACGCAGGGATCTGAAGTTCGACGAGAAAAGAGCCATGTGAGTGTCACTTGAGAGGGAGCTCAAGTTGCATGGCGATGAGGAACTTTTAGTTCCAAAGGAGGAGGAGCCTTCTGATGATGTGGATCAGCCACATGTAGAGGATCCAGTAGTGGAGATCACCACTCCTGGAGAGTCTTCCAGAGACAGGCGGAAACGCTCGCGGGAAGTTGACAGATTCATGCTAAAAGCGAGAGAGAATGTGGGGTAGCCATCCTCTCAGCGCAGACAGAGGAGATATCTTGAGAGATACACTGGCTACATGGCCTTGGTTTGGGAGTGTGTAGCAACTGAACCTTCTTTTTTTTTTCAGGAGGCAGTGCAGCAACCAGTTTGGGTTGATGTAATGGTAGAAGAGTACGATTCTATCATACAGAACAGTGTGTGGGATGTTGTCCCTAGACCTGGGGACAAGTCAGTGGTTAGTTCCCGATGGCTTTACAAGGTAAAGCAGGCAGCTGATGGCAGTGTTGAGAAACACAAGGTAAGTTTTGTTGCCTGAGGTTTCTCACAGGTTGAGGGGATAGACTATGATGAGACCTTTGTTCCCGTAGCAAGGTACTCATATATCAGATTGATGCTAGCTCTATCAGCTCAGATGGGTTGGAAGATCCATTAGATGGATGTGAAGACGACATTACGCAATGGGAAGATTGAGGAAGAGGTATACATTGAGCAGCCCGAAGGATTTGAGACCTTTGATTGCGATTCACAAGTCCGCCGACTCAAGCGAGCACTGTATGGGCTGAAGCAAGCACCCCATGCTTGGTATACTAGGATCGACAGCTATTTCACCGGATTGGGCTTCACCAAGAGTGAAGCAGATGCAAACCTATACCACATCATGGTAGATGGTAAGCCATTGATTATTGTACTTTATGTCGATGATCTGATTTTGACAGGTGATGACCAACTTATACAGTCTTGTAAGGAGGACCTTGCAAGAGAGTTCGAAATGAAGTACATGGGCCTCATGCACTACTTTCTAGGCATGGAAGTGTGGTATAAAGATGGGGAAGTATTTGTGTCTCAAGGCAAGTATGCCAATGAGATACTCAGGCGCTTTCAAATGGAGAAGTGCAAGCCCATGCAAACTCCTTTAGCTGGGAATTGGAGGAAGGAGGATGCTACTTCAGGTGAGGTAGTAGCTGCTACTGTTTATCAGAAGTTGGTGGGTTCACTCATGTATCTAGTGAACACACGACCTGACTTATGCTTAAATGCGGTGAACCAGCTGAGTCAAGCTATGGCTCAGCATACCAAGTTGTTTTGGAAGGCAGCAAAGCATGTGCTGAGATATCTCAGAGGCACTACAAAGTACAGATTATGGTACAGACGGACAAAGGGAGTGAAGCTGCAAGGCATCACGAGTGCGGATTGGGCAGGTAGTCCATCAGATCGGAAAAGCACTTCTAGAGGAATCTTCAACCTTGGTTCAACTGCAGTTTCTTGGTACAACAGGAAACAGAGATTAGTTGCACTTAGCTCAGTAGAGGCTGAATACATGTTTCCCAGTCAGGTAGCATGCGAGGCCATTTGGATGCGGAAGATTCTAGTGGGATTGTTTGGTCAGATGATGGATCCTACAGTGATACACTATGATAATCAGAGTTGCATAAAACTCTCTGAGAATCCGGTGTTTCATGAAAGTTCCAAGCATATAGATATATGTTACCATCATCTACAAGACTATGTGGTCAAGAGGATCATGATGCTGCAGTATGTTTCGACCGAGGAGCAGGATGCAGATATTTTGACAAAGGCATTGTCAAAATGCAATTTCGAGTCCCACAGAGACAGGATCGTGGTTACTGATAATCCCTTTTTTGTTGAGAGGGAGCGTTGAAAAGTGTGCAACAAGAAATGCTAAAAATAGAAAATACTAAAAATAGCACTACCATAAATAGCCCGGCTATAAATAGTAGTTCGGCCATTGGAGATCTTAGCAACAATGGGTGAAAATTGAAAGTGCTAAAAATAGATTTTCTAAAAATAGCATTTCGGGATCCCTTCTTATTTTAGTCAGTCCCTGGATTAAACATAGGAAGTAAAATTCGAATTTGATATCAACAGCAGTTTGAAAATTAAATAATTAATTCATCTTGAGTTAATTAGTTAAGGAAAATCAATCTTGAAGTCTATGTGGGGACATACAACAGTTTCTCCATTAATTGAGGAATTTAACCTTCAGTTAAAGAGATAAGGATGAGTTGTAATATTGAGTTGTAATCAGTTGACTTAGTTTAACTTAGTCAAGTCCAGTTAGATTAATTTAACAATTTGTTAAATTAATGAGAGTTTAGTTAGTTAATGCTTTCATTCATGTAACTATTGTATTTCAGATAACTGAGTATTCACTCATGGATAACTCATGCATGTTAGTTCAGTCAGAGACCCAGTTGAGATTAGATGGAGGGATAGTGTACTATTAGTTGCTAGGATATTCCTTGGTGAATATTCCTTGCATGCAGAAGCAATATTATTCCTTATGGATTGCGCAGTTGGACCTGAGTTTACAGTGAGTGTGATGAGGCCAATTCACACATGTGATATCATTGGACCCCAATCAAAACTGCACAAGGAAATAGGAGGCTTGGAGGGCTTGAGGAAGATATATTATATGTCTATTGAGTCTGTGAGTTGTATTTTTTTAGTACAGAGAGAGCAGGATAGCTTGAGAGTTGATTCTTTTTGTAACTTGAACAAGATTTCCACTTGTATGGTAATACAAAGTTGGGATTTTAGGCTGGTGTTTTCCCTAATGATATATCTTCTGTGTTATGGTTGATTACTTCTCATTCTCAGTTATATCTATTCATGCTTGATGTTGCTCATGTTCGATTAAGCTTCCACTAAATTGTTTGTAGAAGTAGATCAAGTGTGTTGCTTTAGTACATTGCATTACTAGGTGATTTACAGTGGGAATTTCTACACAACCAAATAATCTACATATAGTGGCGACAACATAACAATAGGGTCTAGTAGAGAAGCTATAGAGTACATACCCTTGTCCTCTCACTTGTGCTTGCTAGCATCTCTTCTCCATCCTTTGATGATCTGAAATTTGTCTTGATTTCCTTTATGAATTTCTAAATGAAGTCCTTATCATATTTCTTTTGAGGTGATAGTAGATGGTACATTTGAGACAAATCTTTGTTAGTGACAGAGCCAATGATCGTGTTCCTCTTTGTCATAAAGTTTCTATCTGCAGTGTTTATATGGTCAATGACCGATCTGATCATATCCATGTGAGGCAAGATGTTCGGCCGATCAACAATTCTATGGAGGAATTAATTGGCCAAATCACTATATGTAGTATCAAAAACCAGGAATGAATATTCAGTTGTGGCTACTCTTTCTGTGACCTTCGGCTCTTCATATTTGAATAACTGATATTATGGCCTCCGAGGTAGAGGTTCCGACGTCCAGGGTGCATGTGGTATCAGAAAATAGTGCAGGAAATTCTGCGGCCTTAGGGGGAGGAGCGACTGGTTGTTGCTGAACAATAGGTTTCCTTTTGGGTTTGGTCGACCAAGACATTTTTGTTGAATTATGTTTATCGGGACCGGCCTAAAAGGAGAAACACAAGAGTGAGGAGAAACCAACACTCAGAGTGAATAAATTAGAGCAAATAACCAATTACACATGAATCCAAGACTTTTATGAATGAAATATTAGGAAATCGTTAGAAATAATGAGGAAGTTTATTATATCAAAAACCATAAATTCTCCACATTTGGCCATTTATTGATAAAATGTGAATTCACATGGGCTATATTACATGTCATAATATCGGAGAACTTTATCAGTGAAATTGCATTGTCGCATCGGTAAAATATGTGATATCATTTACCTATGATAAACTTATAAAGCACAGAATTTTTAAGTTACAAGTAGGAAGAATTATCAAAGGTTTTGCATCGGCTTTTTCATATCGAGGAGTTGAAAGGATAACTACCGATCAGGAACTCCCAATACGACAATTATGAAATGAGAGGTGGGTAGTATATCAGAGATTGAATATCAGAGGTGAAATGAATATCGGAGATGAGCACTATGGTATTGGCGGGGTCGCATATGGGAGAATGTAGTGGGAAGGGATATTTAAGATCAGAATATCAGAGGATTGGAAATGGACATCAAAATGAAAACGCTGATATGCTACATCACAGCCTTGTGAGGTCAAACCTTTATTGTTATAACATAAAACAGAGCGCTTTTATTATTTTAAGGCTTAGGCCTTAGGAAACCCGATCGA
The DNA here is from genome assembly GCA_031772625.1 of Pinus tabuliformis. Lineage (NCBI taxonomy): Eukaryota > Viridiplantae > Streptophyta > Pinopsida > Pinales > Pinaceae > Pinus > Pinus tabuliformis. The sequence continues at coordinate 607,965,123 of CM062804.1, forward strand.
GAAATGTTTTAATCAGAGTTTTTCTTAAGGGGACATGTTGGAAAGCTCCGATAAAATGTTTCCAAAGAGAGTTTAAAGTAAAAGCCAATGTTTAAAGGCTTAAGCTCCGATATTTGAGTTCTGATAAGGGAAATCTCTAGATTCAATCAAGCTTTTGAAATAATAAAGCTAAAATTACCTTGTTTTATTGGAATTTTTTGGTTTTATCCAAAATAGTAAAATGGGCCCCATTATTTATTAGTTCTACTATTAATTATAATGGGGGTTTGTTGAGTAGTACAACAACCTATAAGGAGATAAGCCTAAAATACAATAAAAAATTAGTTTTCTTCTTTTCCCTCCAAAATTCATAAGTTTTATTTTATTATTTTTCCTTATGAGGCCACTTTTAGGCTGAAATTTCCTCTAACGTAAAAATCACCACAATCACATAGTGCTAGCTTATGGCAGATATTCACTCTTCTTCCTACATTGATGTTAACATCAAGAGTTTTGTTTTTAGTACTTTGGTTGGTGTTCCTCTTGTAAGGAACTATATTTTTTCATAATTTGCAGGACAACGATACATGATCTTGCAAAGAAATTGAAGTCCCAAGACGGTGACATGGAAAGATTGTGGTTTCAAACACAAGAGAAAGTGCTTAGGATTTATGATGAGGTATTAGCCTCTAGTAGCTTGTAACTCACAAAAATGGTTGAGGTAATGATTGGCGTATTCAACTTAGTCCAAGTCTTGTCTTATTATTAGTAAGGTCATTGATTACAAATATTTTATGCATGCTTCTTGATGGTCTATGGTGTTTACCAGTTTGGAATCATGTATATCAACACAAATGGTTGTTGCTGAGACACTACTTTCTTATGATTTTGGCAGTAAAATTCAACCAATGAAATATTACTATAGGTTGATTCTTAAATTAAAATGGGTTTATTTTTATTTTCATACATTCAAATGGTTGATTAGTTGTACTTGCATAGATCTAATATAACTGGAATGGATTGCTCCATTCTTTAGCATATAGTAGATGATTTAATACATGAAGAGGCTAAGGTAAACAAAGTTTCAAATGAGTACTCCTTCTCGCCACCATTGCAAAAGCTAAATAGGTCTTTGCAAGTTTTGTATTTTGGATGCATGTCGATTTTATGAAAATATATCCATAGTGGGGGGTCAACTAGTTAGTTCTTGTAAGCAAGAGCTATATCATTTCTCCCAAGGGTGTTAGAGACCTTTGCACTTCTTTTAGACCTATTTTTCAGTTGATTTTGGTCATCAAGATCTTTCATGTTAATGGTTTTAGGGTACTTTTGGTGTTTTTTCGTTGGCACATGTGTGGGAGTTTTCTTTATGCATAGATGCATGATTTACCATTGATTTCTCTACTTACCTTAGGATTCTCAGTTTCTACATATTTGGAGGTAGTTGTACACATAACATTATGATGTTGATTGACACCCCACATGTATGGTTTTTTAGGGTGCATTGTACACTTAGCATCTATCTACTAATCTTCATTGACACAGATTTTGAAGCCCTAAAACTTTTGAAGCGATTTGACCTGCCAGGTAAATATTCTTCTCTTTGAAATTACAATTTTCCATACGATATTTTTAGTGTTGTAGATATAAGTTGTATGGTTACAAATCCTCTATATGGAAATTTATATTTTCAACCATTGTGGAATATTATTTTTCCATTTTCCGAATAATGGTAATTTCTTTTCTAAGACATTCATCAGAGATTTAACTACTCAAAATGGGGTTGATAGCTCCTACTTAAGCTTGTCAATGGTGGCTAACAGATTTGTTGCACAAGGATTTAAAAATATGTTTCTCCCTTTATATGTATAATAATAGTATCAATTTGAGATTCTATTTTTATTTTGAACTTATGCTTGTTCTCTATACTATTTGTAGTGTTTGTTCTCTCCCCCTTGGTAGTGAATTACTTCTACCACTTTTTGTTTTTTACATTTGATAAGTGCTTTGTCAAATCTTTATTTTTATCTTTTATGTTATGTCTTTATTAAATATTATAGCATTGAAGCATGGTAAATACTTGTGTCCCTAAATCTCTTTTTCTTTATATATTCACCTCATAGAACTCCTTTCCAAGAAGGTGGATAGATCTATCCTTCACAATTCCTCATTCTATATTATATGTAGTGGTCTTCACTATATGTGCCTTTGGAAGTTGCATGTTGCTTGCATAAATTAAATTAAGGTGTCATAGCTCCTTATATTTAAATATCAGAGGTTTATTAAGTTGATTAACATGAGTCAAAACTATTGTGAGCCCAAATGATCAATAATTGAATTTGTTAATGAATTATAGTGCTATACTAACTACACTTTATATTTTGAATTAAGATTAAAAATATGATAAGGAAAACATCTTGACGGACTCTAGGTTCTAGGACTTGAGGAGCTAGTTGAATTTAATGAAAGATCCTCATATGCTAACTACACTAAATATATGGTGAATGAAGATTAAAAATATAAGCATCCAAACACCCTGATAGACTCTAGGTACTAGAAATAGAGGATTTATGTATTCATGTTTAGTATATATTATAGTTGTCCACATGTTTGCTCTTAATAAAAAGATATTGTTTATGAATGCCCCTTCAACTTGCACCTTTTCTCCCTTTTCTAATTTCCATGTGTCCCCTACTTCCTATGTTGTGTCGATGTTCCTAGTGCCATGCTAGAGCCTCAAATTTCATTGATAAGAGTTTCATATTTACTATCCAGTTGGTCAACCTATTTGAAACTTCACTATTTTGATCCCCTCTACCTTCTATTGCACATGCAATAAGTTATTTTATGTGTGAGGAGAGGTTAATTCTTTGGTGCATTTGGTATTCTTTTTTCTTAAAATTCCCATATTAGGAGTCCAAAATTTTATTTCCTCGTTAATTCTCCCACATGGTGTGTATCAGTGTTGTAGGCTTTCCTTGTTTTCCAGAGCCTCCACCTGAATTTTTATGCTCAGAGAATTAGGTCATGCTATTGTTGAGGTAACTATTACCAAATCCTTTTTTTGTCCCTCTCAAAGCCCTGCCCCTGGCAATATCCTCCCTTTACACTCACGAGGGTGGCCTTGTCTGGTCATAGGGAACCTTGGAACATCTTATGCAACTTCAGTTGTAGTCCTTGTAGAAATGCATTATGGTTTTCTCATCATCACTAGAATCCACTCTTCCAACAAGACTTTGACTATTGTGAACACTTATTTCCATTTAATCAAACACCATTGTATAGAACCAAAATTCAAGAAATATTCCCCACACAATTGTTGGAGCTAATGGAATTCATGGTTAGGTTTTGCCCACTTGTTGCATTGATAACTTGGGCATCCTGCCTCGGAGTATTCTACTATAACTGGAGGGGGCCATGGTACCCCATATCCTCCTCCTCCCATCACTTTTTCCCAATACTCTCATGAACTTGTCTTCTTTCCAACTATTAGTTAGCACTCCACTTGCCCATAACACCCCCATGTGGGGAAATGGTTAAGGGAATGACTCGTGTATTTAACTTGGTCCAAGTTTTTGTCTTATTGTGAGCACCTTGTTATCAAAGGAATTGCATGGGAAATAGTTTGAATTTTCAACAATAGTAACAATTACTAGACTAGTTCACATGCCACAAGAGATAAAGGAAACATAAAAATCACCACAAAATCACACATTGATAGCTTTTTGCAGTTGTGAAGCTCCTTTTATAATCAGCTACTCACTGGTCCCATAAAGAAAATAGTTCATATCTCTGTGCTCAGTACTATATGACTTTGTTTTATCTAAAGCTTGCTTGCTTATTCTTTCATGTTTTACAAGTCATTTTCAATAGATAATAATGGATAATTTTTTCCTTCTCAAAGCAAGTCCTTTCTCTCTTTCCTCATCTTTAGCCATTGGTAGCTGGAATGGGTTGGGATTTTCTGACTAGTAAGATAACTACTCTGAGAAAAATGATGGAGCTTCTATGGAGAAGTAAATTGAATCAGTTAAGGCTAGACAATCTCTCTATTTATGAAAAACAAGGGGAAGAGGTGAGGATTTCCTTAATTTAGAAAATTTGATGAAGTTGGGGGACATGTATCTCTTACTATTATGATTTTCTATTGTTGGACATTGGAAAATAATAGACAATTTCCTATAAGAAGTCTTAGTGAATTTTTTTTATGCAATTATAGATTTGTTGCATTAATTATCATTGTGATCATCTCTACTACCATTCAGAACTTCACTACACTTCCTGAACTAATTCTAGATAAAACTGTGACTCCAAAACTCGCTTATGATTTTCTAGTTAAAAGGAGATGAGACTCAGTGAGAATGTCGATGGAGGTGCATTAGATCCCTTTGTCACATATTTTTTCTTGAAAATCTTGCCGTACAAACTCCTCTAAGAGTAAGTATCCTTTGGCCTTATGCAAAATTTGCTTGAGTATTAATAATTTAAGCTATGATTAATTTGTATGAAACACATTCCTAACACTCTTATTTTTTGTGCATACCATATGTCGAACATTGTTGTGTTTATATTTTAAACCTCTCTTAGATTTCATTTCTTGATGAGGAACTAGTTGTTGACTATGTATACAGTTGAAGATGAACATTCTAGTTTGATAGATTGCCCATCTCATTTCTGAATGTTCTAAGAATTTTCATTTGGTGCAATTCAATGTCTATAATAATCATCTCTTCATTTTAATCCCACATGACAAATATTCGGCCTTGGTATTCCTAATTATCTATATTGAATATATTATCTGCAAGGGTATGAAACTTTGTAGTTTCTACCTTCATCATTATTTACATCGTTTCCTTCACATTCACTAGTTCTTCTAGAATCCATAATGTGAATATCTTCCACCACCACCTATGTAACTGCATATTTTAACAAACTCAACTACATAAAAATAGTTAGAATAATTATCTTAAAGTGGAGCTTAAAATTTTCTAGATTTTCTTCAATTTCTTTTAGTCTCTTCCTATAATCCATTATTTTTGCATGTATGAACTAGTAGTCAGTCGATTTGATATTTTTGACAATTTTTTTTGTCAAATCTCGACATGCATTCTAGGCCAGTATATTGCATATGTTTTCCTACCCATATTCATCTCTGTATCCCCTACTTGGAGAGATTTAGGTTCGAGCAACCTATCAAACATCTTCTATTCAACCACCTCAATGGTCAATAAGTTGGGTTTTCCTCTCCTTTAGCTTGGCTCCTTTTCCCCTTTGCCACATACTCTAAGCTCTCTAAGCTCTTTTGAAATTGTGCAAAGATCCATCCTATTGAGAGTTGTTATTTACTCCTCCAAGTATTTGAATTTTCTCATAAGATTATATCAAATTTCTTAAATAATTTTTATATTTTATCTGTGCATAGTTAAATTCAATTAGTATATGTTTTAGGAGAAGGCCTCAAAGGCTAGGCTAGTAAAACTAAGGGCCACACATCATAGTGGCCAAAAAGGTCTACAAGCCTTGATATGTACCTTTGTAAGTATATTTAATATGTGAAATGATATTTTTTGTATTTTTTAGAAATGAGCAAATGATTGCATATTAATGTGTTTAACTAGTCCATGTGTCATGTTTTGACAAGAGGACAAATATGGTCATCATCCAACAAACTTCGAACATGTTACAAAACAAAAAGTGGATGGACTTTGTTATCTAGATGGAGAATTAGGTATTAATAGCTCACTTTTAATAAGTTAGTTGTATATTGTTATGTTTATATGTCAATTGGCATTTCTTGCAACATAAAGTAGAGGCAACATACCCTCGTTTTCCATATTTAGCCAATGAAAAATGTTGTACAATTTAATTGTAAAATTGGTTGGAAGATGGTTGGAACATGATAGGATAAATTAAATCCTCCTAGGGCAATATATAGGTGGAACATTTCCCACCATATCGATGGAATGTTGATTTTTAGCACATAATATAATAGGGCCCTAAGGAAGGGAAAACCTAAGGGACAACTACTAGGATAAGTGACAATAATGGCACAATGACCCATTGTCGCTTTAGTTAAGGTCCCCTTATCTTTATGGACTTTAACAAATGGCAAGAGTCTGAGGACCATCGTACCAAAATCAGGGTTTTCTAAGTAGTTCCCTTCCTAAAGCTATAATCCATTAGGGGATATCCCACACGACTAGGATTGAGGAATAACTCCTCATTTAAGGTGAGGGAGAAAGACCACAGTTGAAACCCTTCCTTCTTCTAAGTCAGCCAACAATCCATGCCCAAATTTCCCAAGGAGAAAAAAGCATAAGAACCTGATTGCACAATGAGAAACATACCTTTAGGATTAGATTTCCCACCTTCAAACACATGTTGTTGACAGATGGGAAAGGGGACATATGACCGGATTAGGGAGCATAGATCAAATGACACAATACATTGGCTACACTAGTGGTTTTCATGGGTTGTTGGTTGTTAGCTGAAGACAAATCTGGGATAATTATTCTCCTATGGGGTCACCCACTTTTGGTGGTTAACATTTCCCTCCATACCTTGTGTTGTCACCATAGAGACAGTTCCTAGTTGAAAGGGAACTAGTACCTAGGACATCTAGATACTATCTCAAAACTTTTAAAAGATTATTAAAAATTTATTAAACTGTGACCAGAGATGATATATTCCCTTGTGTAACATAACTTGATCGTGGAGATGAATATTTATGCCCAAATTGGCCTTATATTATCACAACTTTAATTATTTTACTAGAAAGTAGAATTTATAAGAGGCTAGGGTTTTTAACTTGGGCCCTTTAATAGAATCCAAATTTAAAATTTGAAGATGAAAATTTAAATGATTTAGATTAAGAATGGAAGTGTAGAAGCAGTGGAGAGCCTATTAAGATGTATTTGACTATAACTTACAGGTATTCATTGTAACTATTAAAGATACATAAAATATATCTATAACTTGCTCAAATAAATCTACTACAATCATACATGTGCTTCAAAGAAGGAAAATGAGTATGGAAAACACATAAGAGAAACAACACATACGACAATGTACCTATACATACTAGAAAAAACCTAGTGACTTTTATTATTATCTCCAAGGGAGCCAAAATGATTACACAAGTACTCAAAATGCCAAAACTCTGAACACTTTTCCAGTGGTTCTGATGTCTATTAAATATTGCATCAAAATTAGTTATAAAGGTAACTATCGGAACATCTATAACTACTTAACTATTCATTACTAAAAAGTATTTTCCGACATTACAAAATGATGTTTTCTCATTTTTTAAAAGTCTAATGACTAGTGGAACATTGACTTTGAGGATTGGTGCCTACTTCTGCCATTTGAACTTCTACTTTAATAGAAGTAATCAACCTTTTACACTTCTTCCCAAGGTCTTCATCTAGGAGCTTACACTGGATCATTGTCTAGGATACAACTTTCAAATTTGAAATCTTTGTATAATCAGGTTTTGCAACAAAGAGTGTCTTAATTAGCCAAAGAAGTTGGAAGTCACTCTACAAATAATTCACTATAGTACTTCCCCTTATAATTGTAGTCTTTTCATTTCTTGTATCTACATTTCTTTTAACAACCACTAGTTCCTTTTCATATAGTTCCCAAGAAAGTAGATTTCCTTGTTGGTCCCAACAACTAGGTAGACCATATCTAGTCCTCTAGTGAAATTTGGAATCAAACAAAGATATTGACTTGTGAACCTCCTTTAATATGTTCTCAACCTGAATGCGAAGTAGGTTTTTCTCATTAATTTTATTGATTTCCATAATTACTCCAACTTTGTCTCTGATATCTAATGCCCTTAGTTCAATTGAATATTTCCCATTTAAATATTTGATCATCTTTTTAGCCTTCATTTCTTCTTTATATACAGTTTTCTTGCATGCATCAATGCTTGATTGACACCCATTCATCATAATATTTTGTTGAGAAATTATATGAATAGACTCCCATTTAGAACGAACCTCTTGAATGATATCATCCCAAATAATTTTTCTAGCTTTAATTAGAGATATATTTCCATTCAATTTGGTTTTTAACTCCTTGATCTCATCTTGTGTTGCCTTGTTCTTAGTGGTCAACTGATCATTTTTTTCTTTTGTTGTATTTAGCTGCCTCTCCTTGATATCAAGTTGTTCCTTACTTGAGTTAAGTTGTTTTTAATTTTCTTTTGTTCAACCTCTGAAATTTTTATTTTTTCCATAACCTTTGTAAGCTTCTCTAAGCGGTCATTTGAATCACTTGGGACCATAATAGTGCAAATATGGCTTTCAATTGAATGTTTTAAGCCCTGCTCTTGATTATGAAACATGACATTTTCTTTGTTTTTATCCACTAAGACTCTCATCATCACTTCCTTCTCTTTCTCAACCTAAGCTAGTTTAGTTATTTGATTGTGCTCATTCCCATGCATTTTCCACTTCTTCCTTAATGACTGCATCTCAGATTCTGTGTTTTCAACAAGTTTTTGATAGCTTCCATGTCTTATGGGTCTATTCCCAATTTGACAACTATCTTATTATAGTCCTCATTTTGAATATGCAATGCTCTAGAATTTGCTTTTTCTTGCTTGAGCTGATTTGAAACGTTCTCCAAAATCTTTTCTACTTTACTTACTGTCAAAGATATTTTTCTTAGGTCACTATATAACATTTTCCCTATTTATCTATGTAAATAAATCTTGTCAGGAAATGGGATTTCAACTACATTTATTGATAGATCTAATGTTTTAAAATCAAGTCCTAAAGGAAGAGATTGAACAATTGGATGCATGAGGGACAATTTTAATTGGTTCCTTTCTAAATCCATAGAAGAGAGTAGTCTTGTTTTATAAGTTGGAGTTGATTATGTTGTTAGCGGAGTTACCATGTCGCTTCTCACCTTATGACTTATTTCTTCAATTTGTTGAAAATTCCTCTATAACACTTCTATGGTGGAGGGAGTTTCTTCAATTGAGAATGCTTCCAAATCATTAAAAACTTAGGAGAAGGTAGAGCACTTTGCATTTCCCAACCACATTTGAAAACCTGGTTGATTTGAGGGTCCCTCTATTAATTTAACTTGTACCTCTACTTCTTCTTCTCTTTGAACCTTTTCTCTCTTTTGCAATTGTGAGTCTTCTATCTCAACATCAATTTGTTTAGGTATATTTCTCTTCAATCTCTTCTCCCTCACTACAGGGGTTTGAACATCTATTCTTTGTTGCATTTTGTTACCTAGCCATGTTTCTTGATTTGCCATTTTCTCAAGTTTTGGATTTCTTTCATGAATATAAGGTGCATAACTGTTATGCCCTCTTTTATTTGAATTTAAATGATGAGGGTCATATTTCCACTTCTCTCCTTGATCAAAGCCAAACTACTTCATCAATTATTAAACTTGCAGGAGGGTTTGTCTGCTATTCACGATGAATGGCCCAACAATTATTTCTAACTTAAAAATACACCCTTTGCGTGCAGGAACAAAATGAACTTGGTAAGTATTTTGACTCTACCTTATAAATTGAAGAGAAAATATCCTCATAGGAAAAATATTGGCAAACGATATGGTGGTACTTCATCCCCATACAATTCTATCTCAGTGTAATCTTCAAAAATATACAATCCCCCCATTCTGGTGTCCTTATTGAGCTGCAATAATGATTTTGTTTTAGGAAAAAATCCCTGGAGGTTGTTGATTGTTCAAAATAGTATATATAGTGGCCATGAATGATGACAAGTAATAAGAAAATCCCTTAGTATATTCCTTCTTCCTAACAAAGCTAGTCCATTCAATCACATATGTCTTTTGATTCTTTGAATCCCACATATTTAGACCTAGATGGCCAAACTTATCATAATGTACATATAAGAACATATAGACCAGGAGAGAGGGATATCTAAAATACCAAATATGATATTTTTCATATTGAAAAATGATAGATTTGGCTAGGTAAGAAGGGATATCCAAAACAATATCCGATTGCTGCATCAAACTCAAAAAACCTAGGGCTTGTTCATTCACTATCCCAATATCATCTTCTCCCAAAAGAGACAAAATTATAACTAAGACACGTTGTGTAGCTTCAAAAAATGAGGTTGTTTGATAATTCCCTACCAGAAGATGAATTTTTTAATTTGGTGGTAGAATGAATCTAAATATACCTTCCTTGTTCTTTGGTCTGAAAAGTTCATGGGATTATTGACTTTAGGAAAATTAAAAGCTTCGTGTATTAGCTCTGAAGTGACCTCAAAAATATTCTCCCCTAAATAAGAAATAACAAAATTCCTCCGCGAGACAAAGGAAGACACTAACCAACTGAAAAATTTGGGGAAATTATAGGTATGTGGGACAATGATAGGATAAAGGTCAGAATCGACGACTCAAAAAATATTATCTATCAGTGGAATGGTCAAGAATGTCCCGTGGAATCTGCAAAGGGTATAAGGAGTAACAAGGATCATATGCTTCGGATTCTTTGTCCATAAGGGATGTATGAACAGACATCATAAAGATTGCAAGTTTTTTAGTTGATTTCAGGGTTTTCTTCATATTTACAATGTGAAATAAAGGATAAGGAATAAATGCTGAATTATGACTTACCCAGTAATCAAAGATAATGAACAACTGAATGCCGATGAGGAATTGAAAATGTACACCCTGGACGTTGGTCACCCGAAATTGACAACTAGAGGACAAAGAAAATAACAGGAGGGATGACCTTTTATCGAAAAATCTTGATGACGTGTAAGGGTCCACTCACTTTCTTGGCTCGGTTGAAAGGTACGTGAGTTGTCACCAACTTCTCATGCATGGTTTTCATAAAAACCATTAACCACTTTTGAGGGGTCCCCATAGTGGTTTGTAAAAATCATGGAGGACCTGTCGAAGTGAACCATGGTCGTTGATTTGGATATGGGTTATTTAGCCATCCTGCTTTTCGATGGGTCTGCATCCCATAACTTTCGATTTCTTTAACCTGTCGGAAAGCCTTTGATTCCTTGGGTTGATTCCAATGAGCAATGATCTAAACCCAAACTTGTGTGTGGTTTAATTTCCAATTTATAAAAGTTTCAGACCCACTTTTATATATTATAAGGTTGTGCTTTTAAGGCTGAAAGGTTAGGCTTGTATATAATATATAAATAAATTCCAATTTATAAAAGTTTCAGACCCACTTTTATATATTTTAAGGTTGTGCTTTTAAGGCTGAAAGGTTAGGCTTGTATATAATATATAAATAAAACTTTTGAAAAGGGACTGTTATATAAAAAAATTCCTACTCCCTACATCCAAAGTCTTATATATATAGATAGATATATATCTATATATAGATATATATTTATATATATATAGATATATATATTAGGAAAATTGAAAAGTAACCTTTGACTACAACGCCTTGAATTAAATAAGTAGGGTCCTTGAATAGTTTACCCTTCCAACCCTTCCAACTCTTCATACTTCTTCATTTGGGGTTCCATCTGGGTAATAATGTAGAACATGGCCTTATGCACACCTTCCAATCAATTGGCTAGTTATCTCATCTCCTTCCTTATCTCATGCATCTTGACACATTAACACCCTCTAGGAGGATGATAGCTAGTCATGGCATGATTGTATCCATGAATTTCCAAAATCCAAGACTCCAAGTATTGCTAGAATTAAGACTACCACGACACAAGAAAAATAAAACAACAAGAGGAATAGAGGGACAAAGCCTCTTTGAGTATTTGACAAGACTAATCAACTCAACAATCACTTTAAAATCCAAAGACAAACAATAAAATTAAAATTACAAACTTGTCCATACTTTCAAGAGGGAAAATAAGTTCATTACCATCCATTGGTGATCTATAATTAGCCATTAACCATTAACTAGTAAAGTAGTAACAATATTACTTTTATTAAGGCAAGAAGTCTCTGTTGTAGATAATTTCATTTTAAAACATTTTCACATTGCATTCACCCAATATCATCATAAGCAATTATGTAGAGAGAAAATTAGCAATAACAATGCAGTGGAATAGTCCTAGGTCTATGATGATATCTCTGTCATAGGACTCAACCTATCTCCTTCATGTCTTTGTCATAATATTTTCTCATATCACAGATAAGAAGGCCCAACAAGGCCACTATCATACCTAATAACATAGGCCCATCAGGGCATTGTTACACCACAAGACTGAGGCCCATTAGGGTGTTGTTACACCACAAGACCGAGGCCCATTAGGGAATTGTTATACCACAAGATCGAGGTACACTTTCACATACCCGTAGGGTGGAATGATCAGTATATCACTACCAATTAATTACATGTCCTCGTGTGCATTTATTTGAGGCACACAAACCCTCATTTTACCCTATAAAATCCATGCCATTTGGAGTATTCTTGAACAACAAAAACATATTTGTGAAAAAATAAAAATATTTAATTGTATTAATGTTACTTATGAGTAAAAAAATACTCTTGAAGTTGAATCATTCAATTTGTCCTTGAAATGAAGGTTGGGCATGAATTTTTGTGAAGTAAGCCAAAATTGCTTTGCTTCACTAAAATGCACACCCAAGCTTCATTTCTTGGTCAATCCGATTTATTCGAATTGTAGATTGTTTATTTTACTATTTTACACACTTTTACATTGTTATATCTTTATTAACCAGTAGAGTAGTAACAATGTTTAATTTGTTAGGGCTAGAAGTCTCTGTTGTGATAATTGCATTTTAAAACATTTTTAACATTTTCACATAGCATTCACTGAGTCATATCATCATAAGAAATTATGTAGAGAGAAAATTAGCAATAACAATGCAGTAGAACAGTGACAGTTCTGTCATGATATCTCTATCATTGGTCTCAACATATCTGCTTCATATCTCTGTTGTAATATTTTCTCATATCATAGATAAGAAGGTCCAAAGAGGCCATTGCCATACCCATGAACTCGAGCCAATTAGGGCATTGTTACAACACAAGAATGTGGTACAATTTCGCATACCCATAGGATGGAATGATTATTATATAATTTCCAATTAATTACAAGTCTTGGTGTGCATTTATTTGAGGCACACAAACCTTTCATTTTACCCTATAAAATCCATGTCATTTGGAGTATTCTTGAACAACAAAAATATAGATGTGAAAAAATAAAATATTTAATTGTATTAATGTTACTTATGAGTAAACAAATACTCTCCAAGTTGAATAATTCAATTTGGACTTGAAATGAACATGGGTCTTTCAGAAGATCCAATTGATCCTGAAATCGATCCAAATAATGTTGGGTCTAGTTCAGACACTCGAGACAAAGGAGATGAGGTAGCTAGTGATGACATTGAGGAAGACGATAACGATGATGACAATGATGATGATCATGATGTTGATGATAATGATAGACATGATGATGATAATTAATCTATTGGTAGTAGCCATTGGCGTTGATCATATAGACTCCATCATGGATCATTGTTGATAAATCATTATGATGCCTCTTTTCATGTTTATTATCATATGTATCATTTTCACCTGTAGTACCATATTGAGTTGTATCATTTTTACATGTATACTTTTGACTTATATCATTTTGACATGTATTATATGTTCTTGCATTATGTGTAGCTAGTAATGGACTAGCAACTTTGTTTATTAATAATATAAAAATGCAGGTTATAGTTTTAGAAAAAATAGCTTGTTATTTTATTCCAATGTTGTGGTGTGGTTTGTAACTATAAGAAACCTTAAAGAGCTTTGTTATATAAATATCTATGATGTGAATGTAGGCTTGCATTATGTGTAGCTAGTCACCACCATCAATTTTGTTTATTAATAATATAAAAATACTAGTTATAGTTTTTAAAAAAATGTTGTTAGTTTGTATGGATGTTCATTTCCCCAAAAATCCTTTATTAGTGGTATGCTATAAAATATTTCAAATGCAATAGGACACATTCTATAATCATATAAGTTATTTAAGAGGTATGACATAATTAACTAATTTAATTGAAATAAAAAATATTAAATTAATAAATGGAAGTTATAAAGGAACCATCATGAGTTTTTAAAATGAAACTGAAATGTGGTTGTAAAATGGAAGTAAAATTTGACATTAAATTGGAATCCATACTTGGAGCTATTATTGGCTCTAAATAGGAAGATAAATTGGTAGCTTAATAGGAAGATAAATTGGAGGCTAATTCAAAAGCTAATCCAAACACTAAAAGGAAGCAAACACCAGACCTAAAAAAGAACAAACCTAGGTGCTAAATAGGAAGCAAAGAATGAGGCTAACAGGGAAGGAATTCTGGAAGTAAAAAGGAAGCAACAATGGAAGTCAAACTAGAATAACAATAGAAACAATCTTGGAATAAAAACTTAGCGTTACCTAAGAAGCAAAAAAGAAGGAACTTAGTAGAAAACCAAGAAGTAATAATGGAAGCAATACTAGCATCCCAACTGAGCGTTACCTAAGAAGAAAAAAAAGAAGCAATTCAGGTAGCCAAAAAATAAGTAATTATGGAAGCAAAACTTAGCATTACCTGAGAAGAAAAAAAATAATATTATTAGGTAGGAAAAAAAGAAGTAATAATGGAAGCAATGTTAGATGCCAAACTTGGCATTCCCAAAGAAGCAAACAAAGAATCCATTTAGGTAGCAAAACAAGAAGCAATAATGGAGGCAAGAAAAGACACTATAATGGAAGCCATATTAGAAGCTAAAGAATATGCCATAATGGAAACAAAGCTAGCTGCAACAAGCGACACTATATTGGAAGCAAAACTTGGTGTTATGGTGGAAGCATAACTTGATGTTAATTAGAAGCCAAGAAAGAAGTTATTTTTGATGCCATGACAGAAGAAAAACATGAAGCACAACCGGGAGAAAACTAGAAGTACAAATGGACGCAACAGTGGAAGAAATAATGGAAGAAATTGCTTTTGACTCTCTTTTCTAGCACTATTCTAGGTGCAAATAAAGGCATTTACGTGAACATGCCTTTTTTCGTTGGATATTGTAGCACCGCTTGACGCCAATTCATGCGCTCAGAAAAACTGGATTTCGGCGCTATTTGCGGCACTAATGGCCTATTTTATTATTGTGAGTTATGGAGTATACTAAAATATACCACAATGCTCTATGAATTATAGAAACACTTACTTCATAATAAATCTCACATTGCTCTTCTTCCAGCCAATGAATGGGTTAGCCCTGGCCTATGCTCAAATTAGTCAAAACATAAATAAATACATTTCACATTGCTAAAATTAAAAAAAATCATAAAAACTAACTATATTATAACTTTATTATTATTATTATTATTATTATATAGGTTAAACATTCATACATTTAAAAAAACATGGAAGAAGATTCTTAACTATAGAGATTTACTCCCGCTTTATCATGGAGATTCTTAATCTATAAAGAGTTTTTGTTACAATATCATGCCTTATCAATACCACATGCCCAAAACACCATAACTCACTTCATATGATACTTGTTCATATGACAATTTTTTTATTAAATCAATTTAATTAAAAAGGCAAAAAGGGCATAACTACTTTAGTGATAAATCTCAACCTATGGTTTATATATGTTATTATGAAATATTTCGTGGAGATTAAATCATTAGCATCTATCCAATAATTATTGATCATTAAATTAAAATTGTAAAATCCTATTTCAAAATAGATATATCTATCAACATAATTAAAATATTCTTAAATTGATAATAAAACCATCACAACTATCTATCTATCTATCTATCTATCTATCTATATATATATATATATATATATATATATATATATCCATTATTTTAACACTACAATATTACATTATCTTATTAATCCATGCCTAGGCAAGACTCTAGCAATTGATTTGTAATTTGACCACTATTAGTTTAGTTTTGATTTATGCAAAACCTAATGTTACATTTTTAAAATAAATGGCGTGTTTTTTAATATAATTAGAAAATTTGATTTGTAAACACTTGATTGGACAAAAAATTTGATGTCTTATTTTAGCCTTAACGTCATCTATCAGGCAGTCTCATCGATAAACTCTCTACTAGAGAATATGTAATGCCATATGTATATGATTGTGGATGCATCAGCCTTAATCTTGACATTTAAGGCTGAATTTGGTGCTCTAATCGAAAGTGTTTGGTATGTGACATGATGGCAGCACTTGTAAACATCTTTGACATAGTTTTTTAACCAAAGACGAAATTGAGGTTACACACAATGAATACTCTTGAAATATCTACAACGATCAACAAAAATAATGCACATTGCATTGGAAAGCTATTGGGATACCTGTGGGGTATTTCAGTGACAATCATGGCTTGTGTAATAAGCATGGTGGGAATGGTGATCTGGATACTAGGGATCGTGATTTACTAACCTCTTTCTCTCACTCTCATCCCTAATATTCACCTGCAGGCCCTGCTTATATAATCATGACAACTTTAAAGGAATATTTTTATTTTTATTTTTTTTCTATTTTTGCCACTAGTTTACTTACCTAGAGCATGCCAATGCAATTTTAATCCTTTGGCGAGGAATTTTCTAATGGGCATCATGTGTTTTGTGGTAGGAACCTGTTGACATTGATATGCCCATGTGTAATGAGTCAGAGAATTTTGGTGGAGATTTCCCCGAAGCTTATCAAAGCTCCTCTTTAAACAGTGGAATGTTTCACTAGCACTAGATTAGTCCCTTCTAATTGAAATGGGATTTCATGGGATCTCATGCCCTTTTATTCCTATTTTTCTTTGTGACGTAGACGAGAACTCAAAGTACAGTAAATTGAAACTTAATTTGGGAAATATATTCATAAAAGCAAGCATTATGTAGTGCATATAGAGTTTTGTAAAGACCCAAGGATATAAAATTCCCATGGTTTTTGTTTTTGTTTTTTTAAATGTCCTTCACACAGTTTGCAGTCTCTTTGGTTTATCTATCAACATAGTGGTTCAAGATGAGAATCAGTTACAACGTTTTGTTCAGGATGTAAATAAATTTATTTTGTTTAAAAATATATATTCAACTCTTTAATTTTTTTTTATTTTTTTTTTTACGTAAAAACCCTATATGTTTCTGTTTTTTGAAAATTTTATTTAGACTCACTTGAAATGATCCCACTATTTATGTTGTGCACATTTTACCACATTGAACAATTTCACTTTTAGAATATTTCACTTATTGATATTTCATGACATGTTTCTTGGTAATAATTGTTCCCATTCTCTATGATATATGAAAATCTTCTCGACGAGATCTCAAGTTCGAGCGCATATTATGGTAAGGTGGTGGCTAGCATATAAATTGAGTCCAAGGTAAGTCATGATGTAATCGCAATTAGTGACCTAGTTTATCATATTCATTGTGTAGAACTAAGTACAGATGAATATCTATCATAGAGAGACGTTTTGGGGTATGCCAATTTATAATAAAAAGAACACTGTACATGTCCATATGTTTAGTCACCCTCCACTTTATTTAAATAAATATGGTTATGCTTTTACCATACATCTTAATGTATGGTAAATGAATTTTCTAAATCACTATACATTTATCTCACATAGATTGGAATAAGAAATGTTGATTAAAAATAATAATAATTTTTAAATTCAAATTAATAATAAAAAATTATAATGTTTTTAAAATACATTATATTTTTAATTTTCTTTTAAATTTTAATATATGTATTTTCAAGAACTTTCATAATAAATATATAAATATAATTAATTCTGGAAATATGATTTTTTAATACTATTTTTATCTATTATTTAAGTGGAGATTTTTTCATTTTCATTTATTTTTATATATAATAATGATCGTTAATTTAGGTTGAAATCAAATTTGGTTTATTTTATTAGTCCCCATGCAAGCAAGGCTCTAATGAGTAAAAATGTAAATGTGAAAACTTACTCGAGATTACTACCCACTAAAAATTTATGCAAGTCTTTTTTTTTCGGAAAAGAAAAAAATGTTGGTTTTATTATATATAGTAAAATCAGTACATTATGATCCTTCTGGATGCATCATTAAAATTGCATATTGCCACACAAACCAATAGTATCCCAGTGTAAACTGATAAATAGGGTTTATTAAATTATGATCCTTTTGGATATGTCATTAACACTGCATATTTCCACATAAACCAATAGTAGCTCGGTGCATATTGACAAATAGGGTTGGTCCAATGTCTGCACACATTCCAGGTCCACATAATAATAACATTGACAAATAGGGTTGGTCCAATGTCTGCACATAGTCCAGGTCCACATAATAATAACCATTGTTCCAAAAACAAAAATGGAGGGAGTAATACATTCAATGATAAAACCATCCAAAAAAAAGACGAAAAATATTAGAAATATATGAACCCAATGAACATCCTGATGTGGACATGGCAAAAGAAACAAACACAATGAGAAAAAATAGTGTAGACAAAAGTCAAGGAAAAGGCATAAAACCAGCATCTATCGAGCATCCATCCACCTCTAGAGTGATATGAAACCCCTCCAATGTGTCAAGGAGACCTTGCTTAGATAAAGAATCTACAACAGTGTTGTGAACTCTGTGAATGTGTTGTATAGTGACGCCCTGTAGAGTGTCCTGTAGATATGTGATGTGCCTCAGCCAACCCTGTAGATGGGGATGTGAAATGGTAGAAGATCCCAAGACCTCATTGATGATGTCTTGAGATTCTCCATAAATATTGATGTTGTGGATGTCAAGAAAGTCCACGATCCAAATCAACCCCCAAAGCGCCATAGCCTTCACCTTCATGTTAGTTCCACACCCTCCCCCCCAGTGGATCCTATATTGCATGTTGAAGTCCATACAGATCCAAATCCTGCATCCACATCTTCCACCCTATTCAGCACCGTCAAAAAAACTAGCTGGGTATGTTATAAAAGGATCATCAGTCCCGTGAGACACTATAGGTGGACGAGACAGTGGTTGCTGCATTGGATCCATCCAAGAGTGTATGTTATATATGATCATGTCAACACTGTGGATTTTGTTATCAAATATGATGTTGTTTCTAGCTTTCCAGATCTCCCAGAATGTAAGCAGTGGGATGGCCTGCCTATGCCTATTCTGGGTACTCCACCAAAGTAGGCATGTTTCAATAGAGCAGTGGTCAATGTATGTGAAGGAGTGAATGACAGACAAGTTGTGCCAAATATGAACCACAATAGGGCATCTTAAGAGAATGTGAACATTGTCCTCCTCTTCCTGCCAGCAAAAAACACATATACCAGGTCCCAAAAGGCCCCTCTTCTTCAAATTCTCCCAAGTGAGTGTCTTGTTCTACCAAATGAGACAGGAGTATAAAATAATCTTGTATGGGATGTGTACTTTCCAGAACTTGGTGAACCAACAATGGTCATGGTAATTATGTGTGATGCAACAAATGTATTTGTATGTATCTGCAATCGAGATGGAACCATTTTTAACAATGCCATCCCACCCAATCTAATCTCCCAGTTAATGTTTCATTTCCCATCATTCCAGATCACAACAAAAATTTTCTTCCAGGTGTTAGCTAAGTCCCCCCACAGGCCCAATTCATGTGCCTCTTTCCAAATCAGCATGTTACCCAACCAAACCCGAATGGCCTAATCAAAATAAATAATACCCCGTGAGTAAAGATAGTGGGTGAGTTCCTCAGAGTAGTACCTATGCAGTCCGGCCCCAAGTATCATGTCCCTCCTAATGATGATCTCCTTCCCAGATCCCATGATCCAGTAGGTCCGCTCAATGAACCAGTGCTGAACCCTGTTGAGGTTGTTCCATATGGCTGATCCATATACCTTGCCCACCAATCCCTCTCTCATCTAGTGACAAATATTAATATCCTTTAGATATTTTGTCCTGATGATTTTGCTCCAAATACCTGTGCCAAGAAGTCCTCACCATAGAGATTTTGTGAGGAGAGCCCACCCAAAAAGCTTGATATTCAGTATGCCCCAGCCCCCCATAGCCTTGGGTCTAGTGATCTTGTCTAGTTTAACCAGATGGTATTTATGTTTTGTATCAGATCCAGCCCAAATGAATCTAGCAATAACACAATTAATCTTCTTAATGATGGATGCAGGAATGCAGAAAAGGTGTGCCCAATATACAGCTAGTTGTTGTAGCACCGATTGCACAAGAATGACTCTGCCTCCAAGTGTAAGACACCTATGTTCCCATCCTGATATCTTCTTGTGGAATCTATCCACGATCCATAACTAGTCTTGGATACGATATTTATTAGGCTTGATTTTGTATCCCATATACTTCAAGCCACCCCCAATCGGTATTTCTCTCACCCCAAAAAGGTTTGAAATATATTCAATATCCTCCTGCTTACCATCCCCAAATAAAAATTTTGACTTGTCCTTATTCATGTACAGTCCGGATGCGCTGCCAAATCTAAGAAATATGTTATGTAGAGAAGTCCACATAATTCTAGATATGATCCCAAATATATGAATATCATCAAAAAATAAACTGTACCCCACCCCATAAGCATAGGCATATATTACCTCCTTTGGAAAGCATATTTAATCCTATGGTTGAGCCCATCCATGATCAAGATAAACAACAAAGGGGAGAGTGAGAACCCCTGTCTCAGCCCTCGTCCAGTCCCAAAGAAACTAGTCGGGTATCCATTAATGAGGATGGAAAATCTAACAGATGTGATGCAAGCCATAATCCATTCAATGTTGGGTGGATGTAGACCAATTCTATGCAACACAATGTGCAGTAAGCTCCAATCAATGTTGTCATATGCCCTCTGCAAATCCACCTTCATGATGGCAGCTTCCAATTTCTTTGTATGTATAGAGTGAATACATTCCTGTGCCATTGCAACCACATCGTGTATCAGTCTGTCTTGTAGGAAGTCGTATTGCTCCAATGTAATGTATTTAGATAGAGTACCTTTAATGCAGAGGGCAATGATTTTGGAGATTAATTTATATATCAGATTACAAAGTGAGATGGGCTTATAGTCCTGGAAATGTTGCAAGTCACTCTTCTTGGGGATAAGGGCTATATATGTTGAATTGATCTCGTTAGTGATGCACCCTTCCAATCTAGACTGTTCCACCATTTGAACCAGGTCCTATCCCATAAGGTCAAAGAAATGTAAGAATATTTCTACAGTCCATCCGTCTAGTCTAGGACATTTATCTTTGGAGAAAGTTTTTAGAACGGAGTGGACCTCCTCCAATTCGACCGCCTTGTACATTTCTTGGTTCCTGTTTTCATCAAACATGGCGGGGTAATAATCAGATGCCCAAAGTTGGTCCTCAATATTCACAGTAACCCTACTTTGATATGCCTTCTCAAATTAGGCAACCGCAGCTTGTTGAATCTCTGGAAGGGTGTGGACCACACAGTCATTGGAATCCTTAATGTTCCAAATGGAATTTATTTTCCTTCTATAGTTTGCAAACCTGTGGAAAAACTTCATATTTCTATCCCCCTCCTTAAGCCATATAGCCCTGCTCTTCAGTCTCCAAGTCACTTCCTAGATAGATTTTAGCTACAAGCATTGTTGATGATTCTACAAGGTTGTATAAGTTTAACAAATTTGGGTCATCAAATCTTCCCTCGATATTTTTTGCTCATAATGATGAAGTGAGAAAACTATGGCATGAGCGATTTGGTCACTTAAGCTATCACTCCCTTCAAAATATATGTAAGGAAAATATGGTGACAGGTCTTCCTATGGTATCCTGCAGATATGGTGTTTGTTTCGGATGTGTACTCGGAAAACATCATCAAGATAGTTTTGAAAAATGTGCCACTTGGCACGCCTCAGCGCCTTTATAGCTTGTGCACAGTGATTTATGTGGTCCACTTCCAATTGTTTCATTCTCTAGCTACAATTATTTCTTAACTTTCATTGATGATTTCTCTAGACGCACTTGGGTATACTTCTTAAAACTCAAGAGTGAAGTCTTTCACATGTTCTTGGCCTTTATGGCCTTTGTTCAGAAACAATCTGGACATTAAATTCTTAAGCTAAGATCTGATAATGGCGAAGAATATGTTAACAAAAAATTCATCAACTTTTGCACTAAGCAAGGAATTTAATTACAACATGCTGTTCCATATACTCCACAACAAAATGGTGTAGCTGAAAGGAAGAAACACACCTTAAAGGAAATGACTAATTGTATGCTTCAATCTAAAGGGCTTAGTCTTAATTTTTGGGCAGAAGAAATTAACTATGCAAATTACATAGTAAATCACACTCCTACTAAGCTTTTAAAGAATATCACTCCAGAAGAAGCATGGAGCTCAATTAAACCATATGTAAGTCACTTTCGTGTTTTTGGAAGTGAAGCATGGGCCCATATTCCCGATCAGAAACATAAAGACTTAGAACCTAAGAGTGAAAAATGTATTTTTGTTGGATATTTTGAAGGTGTCAAAGGATATAGACTTCTTCCACCTAAATCCAAAAATGTTATCATTAGAAAGATGTAAAGTTTGCTGAAAATATATCGGCCTACGAGCCTAGTTCGACAGGTGTGCCACCTCTCTCTATCCCTTCTACTTCTAAAAATATTTCTTCTTCAAATGATGACAAAAAGGATGACAATCCTCCCCCACCTTCTCGGGAACCTCCTTCAGCTGGTTAGTTTCCAAAATGGGTTTGTGCTACTCGGGATGCAACAGGTTATCTTGCAGGTGATCTTATATATCAGCGATGTACACATTCTCAGTTCAATAGAGCCTCTTCTTTACTGGCTCAAGCTTCAGCGAATTATGATCTTGACACCTTTGCAAAAGATTCAGGCCATCTAGATTGGGAGGAAGCTATGGATGAAGAATATCGTTCATTATTGGAAAATGATACATGGGATCTTGTTCCTCTTCTAAAGGGACGAAAACTTGTTAGATGCAAATGGGTTTATAGAACCAAGTTTGGACCAAATGGAAAAGTTGATAAACATAAAGCTCATCTTGTTGTTAAGAGTTTTTCACAAGTTGAAGGCATTGACTATACTGAAACCTTCTCCCTTGTTGCCAAAATGAACTCTATCCGCCTTGTTCTTTCCCTTGTTGCCTCTTTCAAATGGGAAGTATATCAGATGGATGTTAAATCTTCCTTCTTGCATGGGGACTTACACGAAGAAATCTATATGGAACAAACTCTTAGCTTTATACAAGCAGACTCCAACCTTGTATGTTGGCTTAAGAAATCCATTTATGGTCTCAAGCAAGCCCCTCAAGCTTGGTATGCCAAAATGGATAGGTTTCTTTTAGATACTGGCTTTTCTAGGTGTCATTCTAACAATACTGTCTACACCAAGAAAGTGGGTAAGTCTCTTATCATTCTTGTTCTTTATGTTGATGATATTATCCTTACTTGTAGTGATCCCAACCTTATAAACTATGTGAAGTCCAGCCTTAAAAAGCAATTTGAAATTACAGACTTAGGACACTTGCATTATTTTCTTGGTATTCAAGTCTTGCAATCCAAGGAAGGTATTTCCCTTTCCCAATCCAAGTATGCATGTGATCTTCTACGTCACTTTCACATGGAAGACTATAAGCCATCCCCTTCTCCCTTTCAGTTTGGAGCCAAAATTTCAGTCACTTGTACTTCTCCTAAAGTTGATGCTACCTTATTCCGTCAGCTTGTAGGAAACCTTTTGTATCTAACCCATACTCGTCCTGGCCTTTCCTTTGTTGTTGGCCTTATTGATCGGTTTATGCAAAAGCCACATGAAAGTCATTGGAAAGCAGCTAAAAGAATACTTTGTTACGTTCGAGGTATAGTTTAGATTGAGATTCATTACAGTGCAGAAGCATCTCCTCTATTGGTTGGTTTCACTGATTCTGATTGGGTTGGTGACCTTGATGATCGGAAGTCTACTGCAGGTTATGTCTTCAATCTTGGTTTTGGACCTATTACATGGGCTTGCAAGAAACAAAGTGCCATTTCTCTTTCTTCAGCAGAAGAAGAGTATCGTGGTGCGGTAGAAGCTAGTAAGGAAGCCATGTGGCTTCGTTAGATACTGTCAGAGTTTGGCTTTCAGTAGCAACATTTGACTACACTTTGGTGTGATAATAAAAGTGCCATTTAGATATGCAAAGATATAGTCCAACATTAGCATAGCAAACACATTAAACTACACATGCACTTCATCAAAAAGCTCATTCATGACCATGTTCTTGAAGTGAAATATTGTTCAACCGATGATCAAGTTGCAGACATCTTTACAAAGGCTCTCATAGAGGCGAAGTTTACTAAACTTCGATTTATGGTTGGAGTTCAAGAAGTTGTCACTAAGGGGGTATAGGCTCTAATGCCTCCTTCCTTCTCCTATTGTGTCATATTTGTACATCCTTCAATCCTATCCCAAGTTGTTCTTAAGGGGGTATGTTAGGATATTCTGGCACATAGGAAATAGTTAAGTATAACCTAGTCTAGTGTATAGTTAGGTAAAGTGTGTTTCTTTAGTATGTACTTTTTGTAACTTACAATCTGTCAGTCATGATATGTTCTAGACATGAAGTGATTTGATGGTTCACTCTCTCCTCGGTATTACTGACACTTGATTCGTGGCTTAACACCCGATTGGTCCATGATCTCTATTTAAAGAGAATGGAGGGTCATTTGTAAGGTGACCGTTCACGAGAGAATATTATGTAAATTTTCTTTCTTTTATATTAATAAATTTCCTGAAGTGGCCACGTTGGATCAGGCTATGGAATGTTTCCTTCTTTGAGGGTTTTAACCACGTCAATAATATTGGTGTACTGATTTGTGATCTGTTTGTGAGCGGTGTCCTTTAGTTTTCTATTTGAGGAACTTACCCTGTAAATTCCTATAGGGTTTCCCATATCCAAAGCCCAACCCAACACCTCCAGCTCACTGTATATCTCATCAATCTCCTTACGCAACTTCTTTTTTTTGCATCTTTCCCAAATTTTGACCTTCCTTTTGAGTTCATGTAGTTTTTGTACAATAGCCCTCATAGGGGATGAGTCTGTCACTCTAACCTGTGACCATGTATCCCGCACCAGCCTGTCAAAATCAAGATCCTCGATCCAGATATGATTAAATTTAAAAGGAATGCCCATTCTTGATTGTGCCTTCCTCCAGATAAGAGTGATGGGCAGGTGATCCGAGATGTATGTCTTCAAGATGGAGGTCTGCAAAATACCCATCCTCTCTAGTAGTTCATCCTGTATAAGGAAACGATCCAATCTCTTAGCAATATGTTGTGAATCAGATCTCCCATTGTGCCAAGTAGGAACCATCATCTGTGGCTGGATATCTATCAAATTACATTCCCAGAAGATAGTTTTAAGTTTATCCACTAGTGTGTCCATTCTAGTGGTCGTACCCCAGCATTCCTCCAGTGTAGTGGTGGCATTTAAATCCCTTGCCACAATAAGTGAGTCCAAATTCAATATATTAGCCTCCATCAACCTGTCCCAAAAGTCATTGCAGTCCTTGTAAGGAGCATATATGTTAAGGATTCTGAAACGTCCCACCAATCCTCTTAGGTGTCCCGATAGTAATATTCCTACAAAACATCTGGATGCCTTAAATATGACCCACCTTGGATCCCACATAGAAACCAGACCCCCAGAGAGTCCCAATGAATCCATAGCCACCATATGCCAAGTAGGAAACATTTTCCTGAAGTAATCAAGTGCTTTCTGGGAAAGAGTCATGGATTCCTGTAAGAGAATGATGGAAGGGTTCACAGAAAAGAAGAGTTCCTTGAGGGAAAGAAATTTGTGCGAGTCCCCCAGTCCTCACATGTTGAGGGATAGGCAAAGATTCATTTTAAAATGGTGTCAAGAATATGTGCTCTAAGGGCCCTTGGATCAATGTTGGAGATA
This sequence comes from Pinus tabuliformis, assembly GCA_031772625.1. Taxonomy (NCBI): domain Eukaryota; kingdom Viridiplantae; phylum Streptophyta; class Pinopsida; order Pinales; family Pinaceae; genus Pinus; species Pinus tabuliformis. Next base: position 607,990,992 of record CM062804.1, read on the forward strand.
ATAGGAATATCTATCAGTGTATCAACAACAGAGAATGGAAAAATTTTGGGTCTCCCCCAGAAATGTTTGTTGCCCCTATTATTTCTTCTCTGGACTGTAATGTTGAGTGCAGAGTTTGGGCTAATTTTCGGGGATGTATGGGGACAAAAGTTGAGCATAGGTTTGGAGAGAAGATATTCGATGCCATTGGCAATGGAATTTCTGGGAGACGAATTGGTGATCCCAGAGTAAGTGGGGTATCACAAGATGGTATGTCCACAGGTAACATAGTAGGGATAGGGGAATTTCCCAGGAGGGGTAGTGAAAAATGACACAGATGGGGGTTCACCATGTAATATGGGTGAATGCCAAGAAGAGGGAATTGTGATCGTGACAATCAAATGATCAATGTGGGTGGTGGGAAGCCCCGAATGGGTACTATTGAGAAGTCCCTGTTCATAATCTGACGAGAAATTTTTGGATGGATGGGGGGACAATGGGCAGTCAAATTGTGAGGAGATCGATGTGTCTACTAGTGGATGCCCATAAGAGGGAATAGGATATGAAAAGTTTTGTGTACCTGAGTGTAGCCGTTGCCGCAAGTGTACCCCCTGTCAAAGAGAAGGTGCCTCTTGTGTCTCACCACTCCCAACTCGGTCCACAAAATCCGGCTCTAGCTTGTATCCATGTCTACGCGAGAATTGTGCCATCACATGCCTGATGTGATGATAGATCAAGTAGCGTAATGGGATACTCCAGTAATCCAAACACTGATGAATTTGAATCTTGTCCCAGGCCAGGTTGATATGAGAAGGTAAACCTCCATAAAACCCCCTTTCAATCAATATCCAAGCAACCCTTTTGTCCTTGGGACCAAGATGTTTTGGATCCGGATAAATTAACCTACCAATAGTGTTCCCAATGTCGATGAAAACTTATCAAGTCTAGAACTTGATAGGCAATCCAGGAAGCTTAAGCCATATATACATATGCCAGGGGGTATCCTTGAGAGGGTTGAATCCAACATACCATGGATGCAATGACAGAAAATGCCTTCCCCTAACCCACGACATACCAATAATTTTTTCCAGGTCCTCATGATGTAAGAAGTGAAAGCTATACCAGGAGTTCATGAGGCGGCTCATAGTGGGAACATATCCCAATAGAGTCTTCCACTTATCTTCCACCAAGCTCCTCATCTCTTGCTCTAGTAGATCAATAAAATACCAATGTCCAACTAAGGCCCACTTCTGCAGGCTGAGAACTCTGTCCATAAGTACATCATAGCCAAAATCGAGTAATTCATTCTATGTGGTGCAGTGTACCGCCCTTCTCTTTTGTTTGGTTTTGTGTCCCACATGAGTTGCAAGTTGTCCATATGGTCGATATTGTGGATCATGTGCAACATCTGTAGTTTGATTGTAGTATGTGCCAAAAGAAGCAAAATCCACTGAGTGAGAATCCACCTGTACACCGGCCAGCCTGTCAGTACAAAGTGGCGTCAGAGTCAGACTACCCAACTTGCCAACAGCGCAAGTTGCCTCCGCAGCCAAGGTGGCATTAATAAAGGCCTCATGTGCTGAGGTGTCGGACAAAAAAGGATCAGGGACATCCACGGGTCCAAAAGAGAAAGGGACAATCAACATGGCAATGGAGGGAGACTAAACAAGTCTAGGTGCGCCAGTGACGAGAAGTGAGAGATATAAGTGGAAAAACAATTGTAAAGGAAAGGAATGTCACATCTGACAATGTACTAGTCCCCTAGTCCAGGAAAGAATATCACATAAATATAGTAACATCACAATAAGTATCCAACTACCCATCCGGATAGGAGATGGTATAGAGATCAGGAATGTCCAGAAAAAGGTTTAGGTGAAATCAAATGAAAAGGACCTAAATCATTTAATGTACCCTCATATAGTCCCCACATAACCATATGCAGACAACCACCCCACCGGCACCGTGCATCCCAATTTGGAGATAAATGAGGATGTAAGAGGCCACTCGAGCAACCAATTCAAAATAAATCCGATATGATAATTCTTGAAAACCAGGCCACCCTGAAATGGAAAAAATCTATCAAAAAAAGTACCCACTAAGCAAAAATCCGCAACAACCGCGTCGTCATTCCACATCCCAATAAGGAAATAATGAAGTAGTGTAGAGTCCACCTACTCTACCAAACCCGCCTTCCGCCAAATAGACCAGTACTCTAGATTTAGACCACCCCAGACTAACAGAAGAAAGTGAAGAAAAATTTAAATTACGTCAGAAAACAATCAATCCAGAGACAGTTGGATCACCGGAAAAACTAAGGCATATGCAAACCAAGACAGTTTGATGGCTGGAAAAACCAGAGTATATGCGAACCAGAATACCCTAGAGAATGCGCGTCTAAAACACGGGCATCAGGTACAACAAAAACAACATGCACAGCCCAAACAAGTCCACCAACGATTACAACATTGGACGCCATAGTTCTTGCATGGTCTAGATATAATGAAATAATCAACCCATTTGCACTAGAAGATCGAGAAGTCAATGGTAGAAAAGCAGGAGTCCTGGTCCCGAATGGATATGGAACAAGAAAATGTAGAATATAAGTCCACCATGGCATGAGGTCTACGTCTATGGAAATAGAGCTGGTCACAAATAATACAGTATAGAATTTGGATGGAAATGAAGAAGAGAATCGATATGTGGAAGATCTCTGATGTGATGAACATAAGCATAGTCAATAAGGATAGTAGAGGGATTTCCCGAACCCAGAGATACGAGATAACATACACGAGCCAAACCGAGATAAGCTACGGAGAGATATGGGAAGGCAATGTAATTCAAAGGACAAGAAAATATAACATAGAAGCCATGAAGATCTTCCATAGCAGTTGGTCACAATGTGGAATGTAGTCATATCCCGAGTGAATGTAACAAATGATTGTTCAATTTTAGTTGATTTGTATTATGGACTCTAATAATATTCCCTTTTCCATATGAGATCATTCGAAAACAAGTTAAATTTGATTTGCATTATGGACTCTAATAATATTCATTAATACATAATACTAACAAGCTATTTATTTTTATTTAGACGCATGTTATCCCACTAGTCGTTTTTAATGGGAGAAACAACACTTTCTTTATTTTATTTTTTAAGAGTTTATTAATGTTTCTTTTTCATTTTTATTTTATTTTTTTAAAGTTTATTAATGTTTCTTTTTCATTATAAATTTTGGTAATCTAATACAAAATAATTTCGTATAATATATTTTTATTTTTAAATGGTTGATGGGGAATTGACAACCTCTCTAGATATATGCAACAACTTACAAGCCACATGTATTAGAAACTCATAGTTTAGCCTAGGACCGAGATGTCTATAGACCACTAGAAACTGGAGTTGGGATCTCAAACTCCAGCGGGACGCTTATCCTTCCAGCCTTACTGTAATGGGCCATGGTGCCTCCGTGGTACTTGAAACAGGGTGGAGGGGATAACATTCGAGTGAGATAATCGCCCTATCATCTCACAAGGAGACAATTTTGTAAAAAATATTACATTTTGAAGATTTGTTTGTAGAGAGGACCATGTCATTTCAATGTTTTCACCAAGTTGGTTTGAAGTAATAATATTTACGTGTGTTGTTACTAATTGCCTATCTACAATTTTGGTGAGCGTCATTTCTATGTGGTTCAAGGACTTCAAAGATTGGGGACCACTACGTCCATGGAATATTTGTTCCAGGCAGATCCACCCAAAGTGATCACTTCCTGTTGGCTCAACCATGGAACCTGACCTTGAGGGTGTTGAGAGAATCGAACCTGTGTCCTGTCAACAACAAAAGTGCTTTAATGACAAGAACCCAACCAACTAAGATAATCTTCAAAACTATGATGAACATCAATTCTTACATGATAATCGATTAGATTTCCAATATGATGAATAATTAAAATGTTTAAAAAAAAAATGTTAGTCTTCAATGATGGTTTTAAACGTTAAAATTCCATTTAAAAAATGAAATCAAAGGTGAGTAAATTAATTATGGTGACGGATGCAACAAGTTATTATTGTATTAATTCCCTGACGACGTTGCCATTCACCTCACTTATAGAAAATAGTAGGAGCACATAACTTCACAACATTAATATTTTTCATAATATAAATATTTTTCTTATTTTGTTTGAGTATGAAAATCAAAGCTAAAATAGCATAACATAAGATATCTAAAATATTCTAAGGTGAATATACAACCATCATATCATAATTATTTTTATATATTACATAACTTTTTACGTGTATAACAAGGGAGACTGCATGGCAGCTAGTCTCTACCTTGTGTGGGGAGCAAGGAAAAGTAGGCAAGTACGGTTTGGTGCCCAAGAAAATTTGTTAGACAAATTTTGAGGTGCCTTGGCCTAAATGTATTTCTCAACCAACTCAGAATGCAAATTTAGAACCACGGTTGGAAAGGAAGATATACAATATTCACCTCAAATAGACGAGACTTTCAGTTTGAATCATTGGTTCTTTGGCTAATACAAATTGGAGATTTCAGATTACAGCCTGTACATGTAGAGGATTTCAGATCAGAATTTGGAGTACCATGTTTCAAGGAAAAAAATCAGATCTAGGCATCAATGTTGGTATTTTCACCTTCTAGTAAGCGTTCCACTCATAATGAAATGTGGGCTCACATCTTCCTACCTTTTAGTATTGTGATGTACTCATGGTCGATAAGAGTTTAAGGGTTGTATTTGGAGAAGACTGTTATATTGATCCTTCGATGTACTTTAATTTCATGTAATAAGTTGTGTGCTGAAGAGCTAAAGAGTTGATTGAAAAGATAGCTTTGGGGATATAGGTTTGTGAGAAGACGATAACTTCGAGAGATGCATTTTGTTCAAAGGTGCAAAACATTTATCAATTTCATGCTCATGAGAAGATATTGGCTTGCTTGATGAGTGGAGGCTTCTATAATATTATTTGCTTTCTTTTCTTGTTTCTTTAACTTGAAAACATGTATTCATTATAACCTTTAGTGCTTAAAATTCAAGGAAATACTCTGTCTGCCTCATCAATTTCTATGCTTCATAGAAAAGCAAGAGAATATATGTTTGGTCCTCATTGCAAATCCTAAGTAGACATGCCATCTATTCAATGGAAATAATTTTGTAGCTTTAAATGAGAAAGATATATACTATAGTTATCATCCCACCTGAATCATATCAAAATGGATATATGTGCATATTTGATCCAAAGGCACCAAAGTTACTTCATAAGCATGGAAGTTACTTTAGTTATCATTAAATTCAAAGTCAAAGTGCTAAATTTGAGAAACTTTAAAGTAGCACATTTGGGTTCCATGTTTGTCTCCACGAATATTTCAAATTAGTAGCACCTCGATTACCAGAGACCATGCTTACAATCAATTGATTCACCACCATCCTGGCCACTCATCACAATTGGCCTCCCTACAGTACTCTCATACTCTCCATTGCTCCAAACCTGCAAGTATAATAAAAAACAATTTAGTGGCTAATATATATATTTTTTCCAATTTGGTAACACGGTGTCTAAACTAATATGTATGGAGGAAACTATTTCAGAATACAGGCACTTTGATGACTCATAGCTCTAGTTACAAGAATTGAAGAAAACAATGCAAAGATAATGTTGTTTGACCATTATCTCTCATAACTTGAGAATGCTATTTGAAAACCAAATAAAAATGGGTCATTCCATACAATCAAAATTATTACAAACAGAATAGTAATAGTTGTGTTGTAGTGGCTACAACCACCCTCCAAAATTTTGGCTCACATGCAAATTTTGGAGCCTACCTCAGATGCTGCGATTGATGATCCTTGGTCGTTTGTTGGTAAGCTGATGATTTCAAGCCCCCCTCCTTGATCTTAATAGTTGTCCATGTTCTCATCTTCATGTAGCATGTATCATATTTGAGCATACAGGTTGTTGTTTGTCATATAAAGGGAATGTTGTCTTTCTTCAAGGGAATTGTATGCATATGAGAGGTTGTCATCACATAGACATGTTTCACACTCACCTCATGCACTCACGTCACGAAGGTTGTTGCATCAAGAAAAGGATGTCTTATGTATTTTGGATGGTCTACGTTGTGTCACAAAGTGTCTGTGTGTGATCACAGTCGATTCTACCAATGTTTGCATATGTTTCACTGATCTCACACTTACCCATTTTCCCAATCAACCTAGCCTCATCCAACTTCCCGAAACTATGCTCTTTGCTTCTGCAACCATCAAGATTCCTCCCTTTCTTGCTGAAACCCCACAGTGCGCAGAGACACCAACCTCCCTTGCTTGTCGAAACCCTGCAACCTGCAGAGGCCCTAGCTAGCACTGCTCTTCAGAAATGCACAGAGCATTCCAATTTCATTGCACTCAAAAATTGTGCCGAGGTGTCCTCCCAAGACCCCCATCTTGCAACACTGCTTTGAACCTCAAAATTGCGCAGTGGGGTCCAAGTTGTCTTGTTAGTCTTGCATGCAAAACTTATGCCGACAGGCCTCCTAGGGCCTCATTTCGGCAACAGTCATTATCCATTGAAATTGTGTGGATCTACCTCTCAGTGACTACAGGAAAAGGTGACATGCTGAAATCGCTTCCAAGGAGTTGAGGAGAAGGACCAAGGAACCAAGTAATGGAAAAGATCAGGACCGCATGCAAACTCCATCGGATGCATGATCATCTTGAGGGTAAGTATGGTAAGTAAAGAACATCTTTCGAAGTACACCTCTTAGTTGAGTTTGCAGGACTTCTTTTGATTTTCATATCATCCAGTCCTTAGTAACATGCATGTGCGCAAACACAAAAAGTCATCTCATGTGTTTCTTCTACATGTCTTGCTTCTTTTTCACTTGTTCGACCAACTGTCATCTTCCGCATGTTGATTGCTATGTCATGCTTGCAACCTCATTCTAGTGATGTTGAAGGTTGTGTTTGAGTTGTGTTTTCCATGTACACATCTATCACACTCACACACAATGTTGTATGAATTTTCGCGCAAGGTTGTCGCGGTCGTTCAACAATCTATCACAAGCGTCGTTCGTGTCGCTCGCATTGTCGATCAATCATGTTGAGCATATGTTGTCTTGATGGTCTGAGGTGTCTTGTCATAAGGTTATGTTGAGTGCATGTTTACAAGGTCGAGTATTCAAAAATTCACTCGCTCACACACTTATCATTTTGTTGAAGTTATGCCGACCGGATCACCCTCTAACAGTAGGACCTCCACCATAGAATTGACTTGATCGAATGTCACCTAGAACATCGCAAAAGTGTCCAACAAGACATTTCAATCTACGCTGCCCACAAGCTGATCAACCAACCCTCTTGTTGGTCAACTGGAGAGTTTGACCAGGAAATGACCCCGAGACTCACTCCCCTCAAAAATTGCGTAGAAGCTGCAGAACTTTCCCGCTTCGCTGACTGAGGAAACTTCATAGATAGGAAAGACAGACACCAAGTGCTCGTCCCTATCTCCCTCCAAGAATTGCATAATTTTTCTAGCCAACCACTTTGTTAGCCGGCTAGCTTCTCACCTAGAAAATTGCACAGGTTTCTCAGTAAGCCTCTTAGCAGCCCAACATCCTACTCAGCTCAGAAGCTGCACAGAGTTGTTCAGCAAGTCAGCCTCCCAACAATTGTGTAGTTTTTGCTGCCAATCCATCTTGTGACCCGCTACAAGCTCCCTCTAATAATTGTGTTGTTTTTTCTACCAAGCCTCCTGAAGCCTGCAACAATCTCCCTCCAAGAATTGCACATTTTTTACTGCCATGACCCTCAGCTGCCCACACTGCTTCCCTCCAAAAATTGCCTAGATCTTCCCTCCAATCGAGCCAGATCTTGTTGACAGTCACTATTGATTCAGATTTTCCATCTCAGTCTCCGAGTGACCTCTGCAAAATTTTAACCAACAGTGACTGGAGCTCGCATCCCAGCTTAAAACTTGCCTCGTGCAGTTTTGTAACCTTGTCCTCTCTCCCTGTCACCCGCTTCCGAAAAACGATCAATCATGCATCATGGTAGACTAGGAGGTTTATGGATTTGATAGCATCTCGTCATGAGTGATTGTGGATATAAGTACATGAATAGACATGATGTGACGATGGATCAAATAAACAAGCAAAGTACATGCAAAAAGATGTGTTTGTGAACAAACAAACAAACGATGCATACGAGATGTGTTTGCGAACGTACGACCATGAGAAGATGTGTTTGAGAATGGACGAATGGATGAACATGCGAGGAGATATTTCGCGAATGGACGAACATGTCAAGCATGCCAAAGTACAAGCAAGGAACAACGCGTACATGCAACATTAAGTGAACCCAATGACCATCAAGGACTCTGTACACCTTCCCATACAGAGATGAAACTATGATACACCAAGAGCATATTAATCACTCAATAGCACTACAACTCGACATGGACACCACCAGCAGCATGAACATACTAGCACTATCGTGTCGAGTCGTATCATGAGTCATCTTGGCCACATCACTATTGTGGTCCATACTGTTGTAATCGATGTAATGTAACGTGGAAGTCTAAGAAACCCACATGTAAGGTTGAAGATTCATGTAAGTCAAATAGTCATGAGGGAAGTTGAACAATCACAAGGGTCAGTTTCACCCTTGGCTATAAATACCCCTCATTTGTACATGCAAAGGACTTTTTCACCTTGGCTCCTCCCACATAGCCTTAAGAGTCTGTAATATTTTCTTTGAGGAATGAGTAGTGGCTCCAACGCCCTACCTACGGGGTTAGTGATGTATGGTGTACCGATGTGTCTTGGAACTTTCGCGTAATTCAGAAGCCTAATAACAGGCCAGCACATTTTCACACGTGTTGTAATTGTTTGTAAGATTCATCTCAAACACTTGTAATACATGTTACTTTAACCTGTGTTAAAAAATTGAACTCATTCGGTGGTTCTAATAGATATATTTATAAAAATGTGTTGTATAAGTTGTTAACATTATCCTGCCCATGTTGGTTACCTCCCCAACCATCAAATGAAACCTTTCATGTAAACTTGTTATAATGAGAGTCGCACTCGCGCGGACTGTCTTGATGGGTTTTGTACGTGCTATCTTCCCTTGTGTGTTGTAACTGTCGAATCTGTGTGGACTTCTCCTTCGAAAGTTGTGCATGTCATGTTGTGTTGTGTGTCTCTAACAAAGTTGGGGACTTCCTCCCTTTCGAATGGAGAATCATTTCCACCCTCTCTCTCTGCAGTGAAAGAACCCGGACACAAGTAACACTGGCACTCACCAAGAGCACGAACCTCATTGTTCTTAGACAAAGCAGACCACTCTCATGTGCTGAAAAGAAAATACCTAAGGAATATCTTTAAGATAATGGCAATGGGCCATTACACTGGATGGGACTCCTACACCAAACGATGTGATGTTGAGTTGGGACTTCATACCAGGGAGATCCCGTGATGTTGGTGGGTCCAGCACCATCAACATTTTGGTGTTAGAAGGAGGGTCAGATGACAAGCTGAGTCCAAATGATCTTTGTTGAATCTTCGCACATATATCATGGAGTTTGTTATAGTTCACACTCTAAAATTTCTATCCAATGAACATATCTTTCACGTTGAGAGGGAGTTCTGGGATGAATTTTCACAAATCACATATGATGGTGAAGACTAATTGGACTAACCTGAGAACTTAGATGACTTCCATGCGCTCATGAAGAACGTGGAAGGTTTTAATGAAATAGAGGTCTGTTCATTGCTCACACAAACACTTCACGACCACCCGTTTTGATGGTGTAGCATATTGCCTCATAACTATGTGCACTCGTTCAAGTAGTTCAGTGATATAATTAAATCTCTTTTTCACCATTTTGATCCTGAAGCACTTGATAAAAAATTGTTAAAAAAATGGAAGGCCTCGCATGAATCACCTATGGATTTTTCACAGTGTTTCTGTCTATTCATGTTTGAAGCTCTGAAAATTCAGATGAAATTCCAATATCTCATGGACAGATTTGAATATTGCCTTACCAAATCACTCTGTCCTAAGATGAAGTTGAAGTTCAAACCCCCCTTGGCATACTTTGATGATGGAGTTGTGCAGTCACAAGCGGACACAGTTGCTATCGCAAGTGAATGTCCACCTTCCCCTCATCAAACAACTCCACCACCACATAGTGATGTGGGAGAACATTCGTACACGTCTGTTCAACTATCATGACCTCCCACCCTCACTACTCTCAATATCTACACAGATTTGGTTGGCAAGCCCATGGGTCATCATACACACTTGTTACCTCAACCTACATCTCTGAATTCTACCGATCCTCTGGATTGCACTGTCTTGTGTTCTTCCGTTCCGGACTCTAAACTTGTTGTGAACGAGGATCAAGCCATCAACAGAGTTGATGTTGCACAACCAACCTGCGTTGTCATTCACGAAGAGTATGACCGAGCATCTAAGCATGAACCGCGGTGAAGGATGACCTCCTTCTATCTGTGCCTCCTCCGCTTTTTCCTGACATCATTGGTGATTCTGTTATCTCTGATTGTCCTTGTGTTAATCTATCCATGGATGCATCTACTTCCGATCATTCACAGAACACACCGGATGTCAGTACATCATTTGACAGTGGAGAGGACAAATTCTTCATTAAAAATCCACTTGATATTTCATCTGCTTTTTCCAGAAATGCAAAGGGTGAAAATTCTTGCTTCTCATCTACCCCTCTATATGATTCATCAAATCATGAGGATGTTGACAAACATCTTGGATTTTCTGATCATGGTTATCGTGATCTCTATACTTCTTCATCTGATCATGATGTTGATTCACTCGTTGTTAATGTGTCTAAGACACTACCCTATGATGATTTATCTATTGATGAAGTGGAAACCGCCCAGGTTGTCGAGGCACTTCAGCCCGAGATGATGGTTATGTCAGGCTCTCACTTTCTTAAGGTTAGTTCCACTTCTGATCAGAAAATTTGTGAAACACCTGAGGCTCCTCATCACTCATCTATATGCATTGAAGATCAATCCAACACACATATTTCGCTTCCTCCACTGGAATCACATGATCCCATCGCTTGTGCACTAGAGGAATCATTCACAGCAAGCACACTTGAAAGGCATAAGTTGTCTATTTTTCTCATGTTTTCTTGTCTGCCATAGTCAAGAGAGTGCATATGTTTATCATTTGTACACAGTGTGTCACAACACCATGTTAAGTCTATAGAATGTTTGTCTTATGCATTCACTCTTTTCTTTTCTGTGGATGTTTTAGAACTCGGAGTGTGTTGGTGTTCATTGTTATATCTTTTGTGTTTGCTAGTTTGCTTGACTGTGCTTCTCACGAACCATGCCTTCACCAACATGGGCCATCTAATGTGCCAGTGGCTACATTGGAAATATCACTTCACGTGAATAGGCCCATGCACTGTTTAGCGTAGGAGTAGGAGTAGTCTTTGCTTCTTGCTTTTCTTTTCTTTTTAGTTCACATGTTTGTTTGCTTGCTTGCTTGCTTTGGTTTGCTTGCTTTCTTGATTTTCTTATTTGTTTTTCTTTTGCTTTACTTCTGCTTTTTTCTTTTTTCTTTCTTTACTTGCTTGTACCCGTAGGTCAACCTCTTGTGAAGTTGTGTTTGGCTCTCAAGACAAGTGGGCGAATCTAAGAGGATTTGTATAGCTATCAACATCTGGTTATTTTTTTTCCTCTCTCTTTGTGACGAACTTGTTGTATTCAGCCAATGATTCCTTGATGGAAAATATGTTCTGTTCAGAGTGAGTCTTGGTGAAAACACAATGCTTGCGCTCTAAGTAGCACCACCTACTCTAGTTGGTTATTTTTGGTTAACCTTTTCAACTTAGTCATGTAGAGTAAGGTGAGGGGGAAAACCTTAACAAGTATGTCAGAGGTATACATAACATACTTCTCTCAAGGAACAACCTCTTCTGCTCTCAATAAGTCGGGATCCCTCTTCCACCTCTGAAATAAATAAGTTCCTACGCACAGTTCTATAAAAAAAATATGAATAAGGCAAAAGAAGAGAAAGGCTTCCTACATAAAGAGGTGATGCAAATAACTTCGTTGGGGCACTGACCAAGCTCCCTAGTAGCAGAGCAATGCTTGTGTTCCTGCATGACTCCATCGGGGTACTCTCCAGGCCTACTGGTAGCAGAGCAACACCAGAGATGAAACTTAAACTCTAACTGTCATATTACTTGTGCACCAATATACCCCTCATCCCCAATTGAAATAACTAAGTTGACTTGGCTTGGAATGTGTGTTGACCAATCAAGAGAATGGTAGGGACTACATCTTTCAATCAAGCTAGTGTGGAAACCACGATGATCAAAGAATCGAACAATACTTCCGGAAGGGTTAGACTCGCTTTTCACGAAAAAAGGTCCATATAAAGAGTTGGAGTTCTACCAGTGTGTCACCAAGTGTTGTAGCGGCTACAACCACCCTCCAAAATTTTGGCTCACATGCAAATTTTGTAACCTACCTCAAATCCTCCGATCGATTATCATTGGTCTCTTGTTGTTAAGCTCATGATTTCAAGCCCCCCTCCTTGATCTTAAGAGTTGTCCATGTTCTCATTTTCATGTAGCATGTGTCATATTTGGGCATACGGGTTGTTGTTTGTCATACAAAGGGAATGTTGTCTTACTTCAAGGGAATTGTATGCGTATGAGAGGTTGTCATCACATAGACATGTTTCACACTCACCTCACGCACTCACATCACAAAGGTTGTTGCATCAAGAAAAGGATGTCTAATGTATTCTGGATGGTATACACTATGTCACAAAGTGTCTATGTGTGATCACAATCGATTCCTACCAATGTTTGCATATGTTTCATTGATCTCACACTTACCCATTTTCCCAAGCAACCTAGCCTCATCCAGCTTCCCAGAACTGTGCGCTTTGCTTCTGTAACCATCAAGCTTCCTCCCTTTCCTTCTGAAACCCCTCGGTGCGTAGAGACACCAACCTCCCTTGCCTACTGAAACCCCGCAGCCCGCAGAGGCCCTAGCTAGCACTGCTCTCCAGAAATGTGTAGAGCATTCCCGCTGCACTACACTCAAAAATTTTATAGAGGTGTCCTCCCAGGACCCTCATCCTGCAACAGTTCTTTGAGCCTCAAAATTGCACAGTGGGGTCCAAGTTGTCTTATCAATCTTGCATGCAGAAACTACGCAGACAGGCCTCCTGGGGCCTCATTCCGGTAGCAGTTATTGTCTATTGAAACTGTGTGGATCTACTTCTCAATGACTACAACAAAAGGTGACATGTTGAAATCACGTCCAAGGAGCTGAGGAGATGGACCAAGGAACCGCGTAATGGAAAAGATTAGGACCACATGCGAACTTTGTCGGATGGATGATCCTCTTGAGGGTAAGTATGGTAAGTAAAGAACATCTTTCGAAGTACACCTCTTAGTTGAGTTTGCAGGACTTCTTTTCATTGTCATATCATCCAGTCCTCAGTAACATGCATGTGCGCAAACACGAAAAGTCATCTCATGTGTTTCTTCTACATGTCTTGCTTCTTTTTCACTTGTTTGACCAACTGTCATCTTCCGCATGTTGATTGTTATGTCATGCTTGTGACCTTGTTCTGGTGATGTTGAAGGTTGTGTTTGAGTTGTGTTCGCCATGTACACATCTATTGCACTCACACACAATGTTGTATGCACTATCACACAAGCGTCGTCATGGTCGTTCAACAATCTATCACAAGTGTTGCGCTTGTTGCTTGCACTATCAGTCAGTCATGTTGAGTATATGTTGTCTTGATGGTCTAAGGCATCTTGTCATCAAGTTATATTGAGTGCATGTTTGCAAGGTCTCGTATTCATAAATTCACTCCCTCACACACTTAGAATTTTGCTGAAGTTATGATGATCGAATCACCCTCTAACAGTAGGACCTCCACCCTAGAATCGACTCGACCGAATGTCACCCAGAACAGTGCAGAAGTGTCCAACAAGCCATTTTAATTTGCGCTACCCACAAGTTGATGAACCAACCCTCCTCCTGGTCAACTGGAGAGTTTGACCAGGCAGTGACCCCGTGACTCACTCCCCTCAAATTTGCGCAGAAGCTTCAGACCTTGCCCGCTCTGCTGACTGAGGAAACTGCGTAGACAGGATGGAAAAACACCAAGTGCCCGTCCCTGTCTCCCTCTAGGAATTGCGCAGGTTTTCCAGCCAATCACATAGTTAGCTAGCGGACTGCTCACCTAGAACACTGTGTAGATTTCTGAGCAAGCCCCTCAGCAACCTAGCATCCCACTCAGCTTAGAAAATGTGCATAGGTGTTCAACAGGTCAGCCTCCCAGCAATTACGTAGTCTTTGCTGCCAAGCCATCCCGCAACTCGCTACCAGCTCCCTCCAGGAATTGTGCAATTTTTGGCGCCAAGCCTCCTGAAGCCTGCGACCATCTCCTTCCATGAATTGCACAGTTTTTGCTACCAAGATCCTCAGATGCCTGCACTTCTTCCCTCCAAAAATTGTGCATATCTGCACTCCAGCCAAGACAAATCCTGCAAACAGTCACTGTTGATCCGAATTGTCCATCTCAGTCCCCGAGTGACCTCCGCACAATTTTCACCAATAGTTCCCAGAGCTCACATCCCAGCTTGAAGCTTTCCCTGTGCAATTTCACAGCCTTGTCCTCTCTCCCGGTCACCCACATACGAAAAATGAACGATCATGCATCATGGTAGACTAGGAGGTTTATGGATTTGATGTCGTCTCGTCATGAGTGATTGCAGATACAGGTACATGAATAGACATGACACGACGATGGATGGGATGAAAAAGGAGAGTACATGCAAAAAGATGTGTTCATGAATGGATGAAAAAACGATGCATGCGAGGAGATGTGTTCGTGAACGGACGACCATGCGAAGATGTGTTCGCGAACGGACGAACAAACGAACATGCGAGGAGATATTTTCGCAAATGGACAGACATGTCAAGAATGGCAAAGTACAAGCAAGTAACAACACGCACATGAAACATCAAGTGAACCCAATGACCATTGAGGACTCCACACTCCTTCCCATACAAAGATGAAGCTATGATACAACAAGAGCACATCCATCACTTCAAAACACTGCAACTTGTCATGAACACCAGCAGCAACATGAACATACGAACACTGTCGTGTCGAGTCGCATCATGAGTCATCTCAGCCAGATCACTACTGTGGGCCATACTGTTGTAATCAATGTAATGTTATGTGGAAGTCCAAGAAACCCACATGTAAAGTTAAGGAGTCATGAAAGTCAAACAATCATTAGGGAAGTTGAACAGTCGCAAGGGTCAGTTTCACCATTGTCTATGAATACCCCTCATTTGTACATGCAAAGGACGTTTTCACCTTGGCTCCTCCCACATAGCCTTGAGAGTTTGTAATATTTCCTTTGAGGAGCGAACAGTGGCTGCAACACCCCAGCTACAGGGTTAGTGATGTATTGTGTACCAATGTGTCTTGGAACTTTTTCTTAATTCAAAATCCTGATAACAGGCCAACACGTTTTCACACATGTGTTATAATTGTTTGTAAGATTCATCTTGAACACTTGTAATACATGTTTCTTTAGCCTGTGTTAAAAATTTGAACTCATTCAACTGTTCTAATACATATATTTATGAGAATGTGTAGTATAAGATGTTAACTTTGTCCTTCCCATGTTGGTTACCTCCCTGGACATCAGACAGAACCTTTCACGTAAACTTGTTATAACGACAATCTCAATCGCACAGAGTGTCCCATTGGGTGTTGTACGTGCTATCTTCCCTTTTGTGTTGTGACTGTCGAGTCTATGTGGACTGCTCCTCCGGAAGTTGTGGATGTCATGTTGTGTTGTGTGTCTCTAACAGATTTGGGGACTTCCTCCCTTTCGACTGGAGACTCACTTCCACCCTCTCTCTCTGCGGTGAAAGAACCTTGACACAAGTAACACTAGCACTCACTAGGCACACGAACCACATTGTTCTTAGACAAAGCAGACCACTCTCATGTGCTAACAAGCAAGAGCTAATGCATATATTTAAGACAATGGCAACCAGGCCATTGTACTGGATGGGACTCCTACACGAAACGGTGTGAGGTCTAGTTGGGACTTCATACCTGGGAGATCCCTCGATGTTGGCGGGTCCAGCACCATCAACAAGTTGATAGGTTCCTTCATAATGGATTACCTTCAAAAGTTATGAGCCAAAAACTCTAGGTTATTAATAGTATCCAAAAAATTCTTCTAATGCATGTGGCAAGGACAATTGAACTTTAACGACACAAAGGAGGCCATATGCAGTGCAAAAGCTGGAGGAAATTCCTTAGTTGAAGATTAAAAATGCTGAGCTATTCCGTGACTATACTTGTAAATCCAAATCTTGTGTCAAGGATAATGATGGAAGCGACCATGCATTGTATTCCATTCAATCTTCCTTTTCACTATTAATGTTGATACCAGAAACACCCTCAGTGATAGAGAAAAATGAAAATAGGGATTTGAAAATTTAAAGGAAAATGTTGTAGATGAAGATCTTAAGGAGGGTGAGCCCAAAACATAAATCAAATTGCAGCATTGCACAATTTTTCGTTATATTTTCAAAAGCTGAAGCCTTCAAGGATTTCATGGATTTTCTGTTTCAAATTTCTTTCAGGATCACTAGACAGCTCTAAAGCACGCACCTCTAACCCTTCAATGAAAATTTCTTAAACTTTCCATAATTGAAGCTAGAAGCCTAAGCTTGAAGCCTCCATGAATGTTTGAAGGCTTGACGTTTTCTGTATGAATTTTTTTATTATAAATAAATGGCTCAGCCTCTAGAGAATTAATAAAATGTTTCCTACATCGTTCATAAAAGTTAATACAGTTTCTAAAATTTTAGAAAAGATGACATTGATTGACAAGTGTTTTTCCTTGCGATCGAAAAAAGTAAGTAAGACACAATAATGCTTACATTGCATGGTCATCACTTGTGTCTTTTCCTTCCCTTACCCAGCTTTCTAAGAGATACTTTCAGTGTGTCCTTATACAATTTTCTTAATGCCAAATCAAGGATGAAAACACCATGTTGCCTTTAGGTGAACTGTCGAGGTGGAGGAAAAAGCCTCAAAAAATTGTCAGGGCGACTTAGCAGCTCCCCTTGGTTCCATTCATGTGGACTTCTTAATAAAATATAGTAGAAATCTCACGGGCACGTCTGAGGCAATTGAAATTTGTCTATATAGGATCCATTTCCTGATGACTCAGCAGCTCCTGCTGGTTCCATTCCTGCGGACTACCTAATAAATGTAGTAGACATCTCACAGGCACATCTGAGGAAACCGATGTTTGTCTACATAGGATCCATTTTCGGATGCCTTTGGTGTTGCTGCATTTCAATGACTTCAATTGAGAAATGGTTTCCCAAGGAAGATTAGGTAAGGAAAGAGATAGACTGGTTATACGAGTATGAATGATTATCTGTATGAATGGGTGAGGCAAAGGTAAGGCATGAAGTCAGTACCAATCTCAGATCTGGGTCAATGTTTTGGAGCATTATTGGAGATCAGTGAGCATGCTGATGTCAGTTCTGAAGTTTATGGGCAGATATTCAGGGTACAGATATCAGGCTATACCTCTAAATATTTTTTCTCTCTAAGAATTCACGGTATGATATATGTATATCCACCCACTTCGGCTCCTCCTTGAACTCGCTGCTAAATCCAAACAATTCCTCTTCCTCACATTCACTATAACACTTCATAGAGGGTTGACCTCATCTTATAATACCAAGCGGAGGAACCCATCCATCAATCACACGGAGGAGAACATCAACACATGAACCAGAGTAGGAGACCAAAAACTGGGAACCGGGAACAAAAATAGCTTTGTAGAAATGTCGTGAAGCTAGGCTTCCCTCTGGGGTAGACCGTTCGACGAAAGAAATCTTATATTTATGATAAGGAAATCGAGTGGCTTTGCCCCTCTCACTCCTTTGTCATCTTGCTCATGTTCACTGTATACGATGTGAAAGTGATTTTAACAAGACAGTTATTGCTCTGGTTCCGATGGAGGGAGAATTTGCCATTGTTTAGACTTGATTTAGCAAGTGAAAGTTCAGGTATGCTTGTATTAGGATAGATTTGAATCTGATGCCTAGTGGTAGAGGATAAGATTATTTATTGTATGGCGGGGAGATGCCATTTTCCATCTCAACTGTAAGGGAGAGGAAAGTGGGCATGAACTGCGAGACCTAGGAAAGAAAGAATAATCCCATTAAATAGAACATTCAATGTGAGGAATGAAGCCAAGAATCTGACTCTAAAAAGAAGGTAGGGTTCTTTCTAAAGAATCACTAAAGGATAATATCTAAGACATTTGTTTTATGATTCGCTGCAACAAACTTCCCCTCGAAGGGGCAGTACCTCTTTTTCCGATAGTACGAGCTTCCAGCCTTCAATAATAGGTTATCTCAAGAAGAGAACCCGTAGAAAGAATGCAGAAAGAGTTTCTTGATCTCGGAATAGCTATTCAAGTTGGCAACTCCTATTGCAGTGAGTGGCTTAGTTGAGGCTATCAAGTTTTGAACAGGACAAAAAAGCAGTGCATTCCCCCTTGAGTGGGCTCGAGGGTGGCTTCTTTGAACAAGAATTGGAGTTGATTATTTTTTTTGAAGGAGTCGTGGTTACTCTAATTGAGGAATGTAGCTTGAGTAATCAGTACCTGAGCCTTCAATCTTGATTTCCAGCCTTCGAGTACGCCTAAGCTGATGGAGCACTGAAGTTTAGTAATTATCACCTAAGATGATGGAGCATTGAAGTTCAGTAAGTATCGATAACAAAAAGAAAAAAATGTGTTTATTGATTTGAAATTTTTATTTATTGTTCTGAAATTATAATTATCAATACGGTAAACTCATAAATGAAAATTAATGAAAATTGATAATTCTGCAGGAAAGAAAAGTTGTTGATTTCACAGGCAGAAGTTGACCAAAAGCAAAAGTAGACCTCTAGAGAATCAGGGCGATGCCACAATCCGCCATGGGTTAATCTCCTGCCACAGTGCGACATGGCACTCAAATGCCTCAATGCCCGAGATTATGAGGCATAATTCCATTGGTTAATATCCTCCTGCCACAGAGTGCCATGGAATGCTACATGGGACTCAAACACCTCAACGAAAATGTAAAGCCAGAGGAGATCGGGTTGACGAACAATTTTGATAATGTGAAGCTAGCAGAGATAGGACTAATGAACAATTTATACCTCAGCTTTCCACTTGTATCTTAATGCTTTCCACTTGCATCGTTTTTCTTGAGACACCGGGACAATTAGTTTGTTGCTAGAGCAGCTTAGCAAATAGATACGCTCAGCCACTCATTAGTCTCTGTATCTACTATCTATTCATATATTTCAATTACCATAAAATAACTTCCTTCCTCCATTCATCCACCTTAGCGTAGGTAATTCATTCACTATAAAATTTAATGTTTTCAACTAAAGCTAGCATTAGTTTACTTTGCAAAGAGAAATTTCGAAATGCTAAGTGAAAAGATGAATATAACCCATGCTTTTATCCTCCCGCCTCAGGAAGAGGCCAAATAAGGCGATCAAACTGAATCATGTTAAAAACGTTTGGCTATTCGTAATAGTAACTAGTTATTTTTCCTAATAAGCAAATTAAATAAATGTTAAAGGGCAGCATTTTGATTACTATAGTCCCTGCCTTGCCTACAGAAGGGACCAAAAATTGATATATTTTTGTTCTTTAACACTCCAATATTATGTTATCATGATCTTAGAAAGTGTTAGATTCATGACTTTCCTCATTTGTATCAATAGCCTTTTCACCCAGTATGATTAGGTGTTTCAACGTTCAGTAAGAATAGTAAAGTATTTATTTTTATTCAAATGCATGTCATTTTTAAGGGAAGCAGCTAAAACATATATTTTTTTAATGGGTCATTACGGTCGCCCTTAATGGTTGGTATTGACCAGAAAAATCGGACCACCAAACATGAAATTTTTGGACCACCTCCAAATAATATTTCATGAAGTGTATGCCCACCATGTTCAGGAGTACTTTAGTTTGCCATGTAGAATATGCCCCCCATGTGTAGGAGTACTCTAGTTTTCCACGTAGAATATCAAGGGCATAATAATTGAGACAACAACCACAACTACAACTTATACTTTAGCCGATGCAGTGGATGGTAATAAGAGATAACAAAACAAAGGTTGAAATTATAGTTGGCTGGACGTTTTTATTTTTTCTTGTTTCTCTCATTAAAATTGACTCTTTACAAATTTATGGTGACTCAAAATGTATCATTGACTCGTTAACATTTAGATATTAAATTTGATCCACTAGAAAGATAAAATAACAATATTGAAGAAAAAATTATTTTCCTCTCTTTTCAGCTCATTCATAAAGAATAGAACAACCAAATGAATATAATTTCAAAGAAGGCTCTTAATGTAGAAGAATACTTTATTTTTTTTTAAGGAAGACAGGGCAATCATTTAATAATTTGTGGGAAAATTTTCATATCCACAGGTCAGAAATTGCCACTAGAGTAGATCAGTGTATAGATTGTAGATTCCAATGGGCCTTTTGTATCAATTATGTTATCAATCTCTATGCATTGTTGGGATTACTAGTTTTTTATCATCTTACCAAAACTCTTTTCTTAGTGTATTTTGCATGAAGATCCTACTTTGAAGATTGCTTCCACTTATTTTCAATTTTCTATATCTTTTTATGTGGTTATAGTGGATGATGTTGTTTTCATTGGAATCCCTCTATTGTAAAACATATTATGCTATGTTTTTTTACCTACATTCCTCGGAAATATGCACAGTCATATAAAGTGTTATAATTTCTCATTGTACTTTGGCTATGTACTCCTTTTTTGTAATAAAAAAGGACAATATTTTCTTAATAGAAGAAATAAAAGATAACAAAACTAGTTGCGGAGGAGCAAGTACCTATTTTTGGGTACTCTTATTCATTAAGGGAATTTTGAGGTCTAAAATGGGCCTCCTAAGGAAATTATAAAATAATAGTGGAAATAATAAAATAATATTAGATTATAACATCAAATATTTTAGAGGGAAACAAGAAAAAGCTATTTTTTTAACTAGTATTTTCAACTTATCTCCCTATCAGTTTACTCAAATTTTGAGCAGAAACACTCATTGGATGCATAATTTGATTCCTTATCTAAGGAGTACCCATGTTGAATACTTTCGATGGACCCTACTACACGAAAAATGAGAAATACATGAAAAATGTGATTGCAATCACGTTTTCCCATGTAATTCTAATTTTTTGTATAGTAGGGTCCATTGAAAGTATTCAACATGGGTCCTTCTTGGATGGGGAATTAAATTTTTCATCAAACTAGTAATCAAGCTCGAAATTTGAGTAAAGCCTTAGGGAGATAAGTTGAAAATATGAGTTGAAAAAGTAGTTTTATTATTTTATTATTTTTTAATCTTTTTACTTTTTTACTCCAAAAATGATGAATCATCCGCTGTGGTTGACATCATCATCTTAAATCCTATTGGTTCTAATAAAGTATATTTTGGTTGTACATTTTTCTTAAGAGGCCCATTTTAGACCTCAAAAGTTCTCTAATGATTTCTTGATTATGCTATTATCATCGTGTGTTAAGAGAGCAACACTAACCATGTTATTTGGTAGGTTATGAGCTGTATATATATATATATATATATATGTATATATATATATATATGTATATATATATATATATGTATATATATATATATACATATATATATATCTATTACTAGGTTGAGTCTAGGCCTCGGCTAACCAGTGTATTAAATGGAAGAGTGATTTACCCACAGTGGGAAATGTGGGACATTGATGGTACCACTGGCTAGCCAGTCTATCCCTTGGGATAATTTTAATTCCCCCAAAAGTGGATTTCATTCTCAACCCTTTTAATAAAGTTTAAATCTAAAACCTAATGAAGACTAAACCATATTCAAACCAAGTGATCCTAATAAGTTTATAGACAAATTATTTTGATTTAACTTATGAAATCTTATGTGGGATTTAATTCTTATCAAAACATTACTTCAAATGCTATAGAAATCTATGACTAGATTCAACTTCAATTGAAAAAAAAACACAACTAGACCAAAAGACTTTTAATATGCAATCATAAATGACTTCATAATTATTGTCATAGTAGAAGACATTGGAACATATACATTTCAGAATAATCTAGAAATTTTGAAGCTTTGTTTGTCCACCAACCATGCCATTTTAATAATCAGGTTTAATTCTTTTGTTTTTATTATTTTTATTTTTTAAAGTAATTATTTTTTGTGAAATCGTGGTTTTTTTCATTTTAAAATGTATAAATAAATTTATTATTTTAAAAAAATTATAATAATTAAATTATACAAATTTTATATCTCAAATTTGTAATTCTAATAAATCTTAACTAAATTTAAAATAAAAATTACAGGGAAAAACTAAAAAAATCTAAATAAAAATAAAACATTTGAAAATTTAAACTACAAACATTACAACCTACTTACCCAAAATTCTAGTAATTTTAGTAAACGCCAACTTTTACAGACATGGTAATCAATGAGATTTCAATTATGATGAATGGTTATATTTATAAACAAACAAACCATATAACTAACATACCCAGAAGCAGAGGAGAAGGGAACACTGAGGAGGAAGAGGTCAAATTTTGATATGATTAAATTATGATTATATGTAAATGTATTAAATGCAAAATTAAGAACAAACAAGTGTTATAGGGTAGCTCAGGCTTTACCAGTCAAATTAGAAATTATAATTTGGGAAAATTTGAATAAACAACATACCCATCAATACTAAATTAATAATTGTCATCCAATAACGTAACACATATTTGAGTTCCTCTATTGTTGGCATTATGGCTAAAGTGTTGTCCTTGATGGCAACCCATTCAGGTGATAGATCACAGTACTTCAAGTCAGCAGCAGAGATTGATGATCAGCTATCAAATATTGAAGAAAATAAGGGGTACGCAGGTACACCATACATAAGGTGTGTACACGCAGTTCGGTGTTACATAAAGTGCGTACATACCCGCAGGTCAGCCGTTCAGGAGTTGCATACCCCCAGTGCACACATTTCAAGGAAAATAAATTCACATGTGGGGTTTTCTTATGTTTTACTCTTGGTATTTAGCCGACAGTATTGGGTTATTATGGTGTCGGCTCGTGGTATTGATCCATGTTTTAAGGAATAGCTTTCCTATATAAAGCAAAGGAGATCATTTGGCTTGAGCAGGTTTTTGGTTGAATATCTTATGAGGGCTAGATCTGGTCTAGATCTATAGAAGGCGAATCTACTGATGGACCGAGATCTCTTCGGCGCATGTTCATATCTGTAGATCTGACTGTCTGGGTTATTTCTGAAGTCTTGAAATCATCTATGTCCGAAGGTACGCATGTACAGTGAAAGAAAAGTGCGTACGTACGCAGGAACGAAGCGTTTCAGGTGCGCCGGTACACAGGCACAGAAGGGTTGCAGGTGCGGAGGTACGCAGGCACAGAAGGGTTGAAGGTGCGGAGGTACGCAGGCACAGAAGGGCTGCAGGTGCGGAGGTACGCAGGCACAGAAGGGTTGCAGGTGCGTACATATGCAGGCACAGAAGGGTTGCAGGTGCGGAGGTCCGCAAGCAGTTCAATGGAATCAGAGCGAGGTACGCAGGCTAGCAGTTGAGCAGGGTGCGTACATAAGCAGGCTAGCAGTTGAGCAGGGTGCGTACTGTAAGCAGGCAAGCAGTTGAGCAGGGTGAGTACAGTAAGCAGGCCAGCAGTTGAGCAGGGTGCTTACGTAAGCAGGCGAGCAGTTGAGCAGGGTGCTTACATCTCTTAAGATCTTTGTTTATCATTGTTGTGTTCTGGGTTTGGTCCTATTATTGTTGATCTGGTTACTACAGTTGATTGGGTGATTCTCTTATACTTGATGATCATTTGATGCTTATGGATCCAGTTTGAAAATTTATGAAAAGTGGTCCTTGTAAGAAAAGAAGTAGGGGGTTGTAGCTCCCTTCCAGGAGAGACTGGAAAACGAGAGAGAGAGTTGTAGCTCTCTGCAGGTTGCAGCCTGCGTACTGGTAAAGGACTGCACCAATACAAAACCATTGTAAAAGGAGTTTCTAATTTGAAAGAAGATAGAGACATATTGCAGCAGGTGGTTTTCACCCACATTGGGTTTCCACCTTACATCTTGTGTTCTTTGGTGTGACTATCTGTTTTCTTTTGTTCATGCTCATTATTTTATGGTACTGACATGCAACAATAATTCAAAGAACAAATAAAGAAGATTTATTAAAAGAATTAGATAATACTGATTCACCCCCCCTCTCAGTATTATTTCCAACAATTGGTATCAGAGCAGGTCCTTCAGAGAAGCTTGATCGCTTGAAGGTAGATCGTTCATCATGAGCAACTACGAGAGAGAAGCATCAATCAGGCCACCGGTTTTTGATGGGACAAACTTCAATTATTGGAAGGTAAGAGTTACTGCCTATCTTCAATCTCTTGGTACAGAAGTTTGGGACATTGTAGAGACAGGCTACGCTTTTCCTTCAGCTACTCCTACAGATGCAGCCGAGAAAAAGAAGTATGAAACAAATGCGAAAGCAGTCAGTACTCTATTAGGATGTATATCTCAATCAGAATTCATGAAGGTAATGCACTATAAATCCGCAAAAGAGATATGGGACAAAATTGTCACGAGCTATGAAGGAGATGAACAGGTAAAGCGTGCTAAACTTCAAACTCTCAGAATTCAGTATGAGACTCTCAAAATGTATAATGATGAAAGTGTGGCTAACTATTTTCTTCGGGTAGATGAGGTTGTTAACTGTATGAAAAATTTGGGTGAAGAAATAAAAGAGGCTATTGTAGTTGAAAAGGTTCTAAGATCATTGTCCCCCAAGTTTGAATCTAAAGTATCTGCAATAGAAGAAAAGGAAAATCTATGAATTCTTACTATGTCTCAGCTACATGGAATTCTAACTGCTTATGAAATGAGAAAGGGAGGTCCATCAGACAGAAGAGAAGCTGCTTTCAAGGCATCAGGGAAAGGAGATTATTATGAAGCGAGCCACGTCCCAGAAGAAGAGGAAGAAGAATCAAATTTTGTCAGAAATCTTCAAAGGGGTTCTGGAAGGTTCAGAGGTAAGTTACCTTTTAAATGCTTTGCTTGTGGAAGAGTAGGTCATTATGCTGCAAAATGTCCTTATAAGGATAAAGGAAAGGAACCTGCTAGATGGAACAAGAAATAGAATGCAAATAAGAAAAGCTACTACACTCATGAAGATAGCGATGGTCTATCAAACAGTGATGAAGATGAACAAGGTAATGAATATAAGTTGTTAATGGCATTTGAAGATGATGATTATATGGATGCTATAAATGTGGATAACCTTTATGATGAAATTACTAGACTCAAGAGATGTATAGAAGAAAAGAACATGATCATTGATACTCTACAATTTCAAATTGATGAAAAGGAAAAACATCTTGAAAAATTAGAAGGTGAAATTGTTGGTCTTAGAAAAGAGATTGAGAAAACAAAAGCTATTAATCTCAAGTTTGTCAAAGGATCTGAAACTTTGGATGAGATTATCAATGTGCAGCGGTCTCCACTAAACAAGACAGGTCTGGGCTATAATGGAGAAACTTCTCAAGCATCCACCTCAAAAAGTTATCTTGATGCAGCAAGAAGAAATGAGCAAAAGCACAATGAAGATCATCAGGTAAAGCAGGGACGAATTACAAACAGAAACTATCAGGGGCAATCCATCTTAAGGGTGAACAAAAGCTACAACCAGCCACAGGTAAAATCTTCTCAATTTGGTTCAAGAATAGATGACAATAGAAATTACAATCAATTGGCTGGTAGATTCGATAACCGCAGAAGTTTCTTCAATGGACAATGCTTTTCTTGCCATAACTTTGGTCACAAAGCAGCTCAATGTGTTGCATATAAAACGATCATGACTAGGGAAGCTCAAAAACAAAGAAGTATGACGGGGATTACAAAAAGGACCTATAACAACTTTTCGGTTCTTGAAAATGAAGTTGAATGTTCTATTTGCAATAACTTTGGTCATGAAGACTCTGAATGCAGGAGCAGGTTTCAGCAGAAAAAGGAACAAGCCTCAAGCACCAAAACATGGAGAATAAAGGAACCTCAAACAGAAAGATGTGGGATAGCATTTTATGCAGAAGGACAGGAAAATCTATGGTACATTGACAGTGGATGTTCGAAGCATATGACAGGTGATAAAGAAAAACTTGAGTCTTATTCTACTCTAGAAAAGGGAAAGAAAGTCTCTTTTGGAAATGATACTCCTGCAACTATAAAAGGAAAAGGCATTGCTCGGTTAAAAGAAAAGGTCAAGGCTGGAAATGTTTTGTATGTTGATGGATTGAAGCATAATCTTCTAAGTGTCAGCCAGATGTGTGATCAAAGAACCGAGGTTATATTCAGATCAAATGGATGTCTTGTTCGTGATCTTGATACAGGTAAAACAGTGATCAAAGGCAAAAGAACTCCAAATAATCTGTACATATTTGAAGAAGGACAACAACAATGCTATCTGAGCAAGGATGATGAGCACTGGTTATGGCATCGGAGATTGGGACATCTAAGCTTTTCACAAATAAGGAAAGCATGCAAATATCAGGCAGTTCGCGATCTTCCAGATATCAAAATTCCTGACAACACCATATGCAAATTATGTCAGTTTGGAAAACAAACCAGAACTAACTTTCCAGAGAAAGAAGGATCAGCTAGCATGCCTCTTGAGCTAGTACATACAGATACATGCGGTCCTTTCAGGAAAAGAACACCTCGAGGAGAAGAATACTTGATATTATTCATTGACGATTTCTCCAGGTTTGTCTGGTTAGGACTTATGAAGCACAAAGATGAAGCATTCGAAAAATTCAAATCCTTCAAAGCCTTGGTTGAAAATGAATCAGGTCACAAAATTAAGTGCCTCAGATCCGACAGAGGTGGGGAATTTACTTCAAATGAATTTTTCGATTTCTGTGAAGAACATGGGATAAGAAGAGAATTCTCTACAGCAAGAACTCCTCAGCAAAATGGAGTTGTGGAAAGAATGAACAGAACAGTCCAACAAATGGCTCGTGCTATGCTTGATGAGTCAGGAACTCCCGCAACTTTCTGGGGTGAAGTTGCACATGCTGCAGTTGTTATTCTCAACAAAACAAATGTCCGGGTGAACAACACTCAAACTCCTCATGAGCTCTGGAGTGGTAGGACTCCTTCAGTAAAGCACTTCAAAATCTTTGGGAGCAAATGCTATATCAAGAATACTGATGAGCAGCTTGGCAAACTTGAACCTAGAGCAGATGAAGGCATTCTTCTTGGTTACTCTCCACATAGCAAAGCATATAAATGCTACAATAAAAGACTTGGCAGAATTGTTGACAGCATTGATGTAGTGGTTGATGAGAAGGGATACATTCCTAGGCAAGTACATCATGAAGACATCGAAGAAGATGAAGGCTACCCCCAACGACAGAATGATGAAGAAGAAGAACCTCAAGAAGAACCTCAAGAAGAACCAGAGGAGCAAACAAGAATAGAAGAAAAGACTCCATCCAGATATGTTCAGAAGAATCATCCAGAATCTCAGATTATGGGGCAGAAAGAAGCAGGTGTACAAACAAGAAGAACAGTTGCAGAAGCTTCAAGCTATTTGGCATTACTCTCCTCTACTGAACCACAAAATGTGAAAGAGGCATGCAAAGATGAATGTTGGGTGAAAGCAATGGATGAAGAACTTGAGCAGATCGAAAAGAACAACACTTGGGAGCTGGTTCCTAGACCAAAAGATAAGAATGTTATCGGAACAAAATGGGTCTTCAAAAAGAAATTGAATGAAAATGGAGAAGTAATTAGAAACAAAGCCAGACTTGTTTGTAAAGGGTATGCGCAGCAAGAAGGAATAGACTTTGAAGAAACCTTTGCTCATGTTGCAAGACTTGAGGCCATCCGAATGTTCCTTGCTCTCTCAAGTTTTCAAAACTTCAAAGTATTTCAAATGGACGTGAAATCAGCCTTTCTGAATGGAGACTTGGAAGAAGAAGTGTACATTGAACAGCCAGATGGGTTCATTCTTGGAAATGATCCAAATCTTGTATGCAGATTGAAAAAGGCTCTCTATGGTCTCAAACAAGCTCCAAGGGCTTGGTACTACCGTTTGGACAAATATCTTCATCAACAAGGTTTTTCAAAAGGATCAGCAGATAGAAATCTTTATATAAAAGTTGAAAATGACAAATTGCTAATACTTGTTGTGTATGTAGATGACATTATTTTTGGGAGCAATGAAGAAGCTATGAGTCAAAATTTTGCCTTGGTCATGCAGAAAGAATTTGAAATGTCCTTGCTAGGAGAACTGACATATTTCCTTGGTTTGCAAATCCAACAAAAAGAAGGAGGAATCTTTTTATCTCAAACCAAGTATCTCAAACAGATTTTGAAGAAATATGGTATGGAAGATGCAAAACCAGTATGTACACCCATGGTCACAGGATGTAGCCTCAGTGCAAATGATGAATCTGCAGCAGTACATCAACCAACCTACAGATCTATGATTGGAAGTTTACTTTATTTGACAGGTACCCGACCGGACATCATGCATGCAGTTGGAATAGTTGGAAGATTTCAGGCAAATCCGAAGGAGACTCATCTTCACGCAGTGAAGAGAATTTTCAAATATCTTCAAGGGACTCAAAATTATGGGTTATGGTATCCTAGAGATACAGATCTTACACTTCATGCTTATACAGATGCAGATTGGGCCGGAAGCGTGGATGACAGGAAAAGCACAAGTGGTGGTGCGTTCTTTATGGGTTCCAGACTGGTATCTTGGTTCAACAAGAAACAGAGTTCGATTGCCTTGTCTACAACTGAAGCGGAATATGTTGCTGCTGCATCTTGTTGCACCCAACTCCTTTGGATGATGCAGACTTTGCAAGATTTTCAAATCACTTGTACACCACCAATCCCCATCTTATGTGATAACACAAGTGCAATCAGCATCTCAAAGAATCCTGTTATGCATTCAAAAACCAAGCACATACCAATCAAGTATCATTTTCTCCGGGAACAAGTGCTTGAACAGAAGGTCAAGTTGGAGTATGTTCCTTCTAAGGAACAAGTTGCTGATATTCTCACCAAACCATTGCCCAGGGACACTTTTGAATACCTCAGGCAAAATCTGGGGGTTGTTGATGCATCATCTTATTGCTGAACCTCTTCTGATTGATGGTACAGGTTCAGGGGGAGCATATAATGCATTGTTGGCATTATGGAGGATGTGTAGAAGGAGATCTTGGAAGTAGCTGCAATATGTCTCTATCTCTTTCATGGTGGATTATGGTTCTTCGTTGCAGATCTGGTTCATATTCAGGGGGAGCATGTTCTTAGGGGGAGCATAACCCTTTGCCCTTGATGTCAAAGGGGGAGAATGAAGCTGAAGTTTTAAGGTTGCCATCAAGTCCAAAGGGGGAGATTGTTGGCATTATGGCTAAAGTGTTGTCCTTGATGGCAACCCATTCAGGTGATAGATCACAGTACTTCAAGTCAGCAGCAGAGATTGATGATCAGCTATCAAATATTGAAGAAAATAAGGGGTACGCAGGTACACCTTACATAAGGTGCGTACACGCAGTTCGGTGTTACATAAAGTGCGTACATACCCGCAGGTCAGCCGTTCAGGAGGTGCGTACCCCCAGTGCACACATTTCAAGGAAAAGAAATTCACATGTGGGGTTTTCTTATGTTTTACTCTTGGTATTTAGCCGACGGTATTGGATTATTATGGTGTCGGCTCGTGGTATTGATCCATGTTTTAAGGAAGAGCTTTCCTATATAAAGCAAAGGAGATCATTTGGCTTGAGCAGGTTTTTGGTTGAATATCTTATGAGGGCTAGATCTGGTCTAGATCTAAAGAAGGCGAATCTACTGATGGACCGAGATCTCTTCGGCGCATGTTCAGATCTGTAGATCTGACTGTCTGGGTTATTTCTGAAGTCTTGAAACCATCTATGTCCGAAGGTATGCAGGTACAGTGAAAGAAAAGTGCGTACGTACGCAGGAACGAAGCGTTTCAGGTGCGCCGGTACGCAGGCACAGAAGGGTTGCAGGTGCGGAGGTACGCAGGCACAGAAGGGTTGAAGGTGCGGAGGTACGTAGGCACAGAAGGGCTGCAGGTGCGGAGGTACGCAGGCACAGAAGGGTTGCAGGTGCGTACATACGTAGACACAGAAGGGTTGCAGGTGCGGAGGTCCGCAGGCAGTTCAATGGACTCAGAGCGAGGTACGCAGGCTAGCAGTTGAGCAGGGTGCGTACATAAGAAGGCTAGCAGTTGAGCAGGGTGCGTACTGTAAGCAGGCAAGCAGTTGAGCAGGGTGAGTACAGTAAGCAGGCCAGCAGTTGAGCAGGGTGCTTACGTAAGCAGGCGAGCAGTTGAGCAGGGTGCTTACTTCTCTTAAGATCTTTGTTTATCATTGTTGTGTTCTGGGTTTGGTCCTATTATTGTTGATCTGGTTACTACAGTTGATTGGGTGATTCTCTTATACTTGATGATCATTTGATGCTTATGGATCCAGTTTGAAAATTTATGAAAAGTGGTCCTTGTAAGAAAAGAAGTAGGGGGTTGTAGCTCCCTTCCAGGAGAGACTGGAAAACGAGAGAGAGAGTTGTAGCTCTCTGCAAGTTGCAGCCTGCGTACTGGTAAAGGACTGCACCAGTACAAAACCATTGTAAAAGGAGTTTCTAATTTGAAAGAAGATAGAGACATATTGCAGCAGGTGGTTTTCACCCACATTGGGTTTCCACCTTACATCTTGTGTTCTTTGGTGTGACTATCTATTTTCTTTTGTTCATGCTCATTATTTTATGGTACTGACATGCAAAAATAATTCAAAGAACAAATAAAGAAGATTTATTAAAAGAATTAGATAATACTGATTCACCCGCCCTCTCAGTATTATTTCCAACATATCTCAATTAGATTTCACTTTATCGTGCTCTCGTGAGTCTTAGTCTTATGGGATACATACCTTGCCCATTAGATGAAAAGGACCAAATGATCAACCTTCCCCACTGAACTTGACTTCAAATTTACTCATTCCATTAATTTTTTCGCCCATGATATTCACCATAAGAACCACTGTTGGCACTGCTCCCTGAATTTGATTTTGAGTATCCCATTTATTAATTAGTTCAAAACTACCCCCATTAAATTTTCTAGAAAGAATAATAATTTGGTGGATGGACAAAACAATAACAAGGTCTTAACGCACCATGGAAACTGACCACTCATCTATATATCCTCTCCAAACCAAACCTAAGACTAGAAATACAAAAATCTAAGCCCTCAATCTAAGTCCCATTGAGGTCTGAATCCAAGACTACATCCATGAAAAATCAAAGACCTAAATCATGATATCCCAATTGGGTCATATATCCCGACATACCCAGTTCTCTAGTCATAACTCTCAGCAAAACCCATGCCCATTTTTGTAACTACGTAAACTACTTTGTCTTGATTTAATGCAAAAGCCTTAAAGCAATATACATGTATCTTCTACCCAAAACATTAAAAGGGCTTTTGCTAGCAAAACATTATGCTTTCTGATTCAAATTGAACCATACAACAACATAAATTTATGAGGATTGAGATCTTAGTTAAAGACGCCATATGATTTTTTTTGTGAAAGGTACCTCAAAAGGGTGACTTTATGAACGCTTTCCGCGAATGGGAAAATTCTCCATATTGAGAAAGAATCATACATATCTACTCTACTTTGTTAGCCTTAATTAGCTTCAATTAAACTCTAATTAGGTGTATGTGCACTTAGTTAGCCTTAATTAGCTTCAGTTAAACTCTAATTCTTGCATGTGATGTGCACTTAGTTAGTGTTAGTTAAATCTAGTGCTTACATGTGGTGTGCACTTAACTTTAGTTAGTTAACTCTAGTGCTTGCATGTGGTGCATGTGCACATTAACATAACATAAAGCACACTTAGATTTAGTTAGCTTTAATTAGCCTTAGTTATTGCATGTACAACTAAGCTTAACTTAGTTTCTTTATGTATTGATTCTCAAATCAATATTCAGTAATTGAATTCATTCTCTATTCCAATTTTCTTTTTCAATTCTTGCAAGTTTGTGCCATTATTCTTCAACTAAATCTGTATTTATGCTCTAATAATTTTACATGGTATCAGAGCTACAGGGTTTGGAGAAGGTGCATGAACTATCTGTTGTAGGTTTGAATATCAAATAATTGGAAATTTGTGGGAGATCTGATTAACAAATCATAATATTGAAGAATTATCGCAATTGTTGCTACAACCGTAAGGTGAAAGAATGGAGTTACCATCTTCATATATTCTCACTCTGTATAACTACTTCTAATGGAATCCAAATATTTTCTTCATCTCAGAGGCAAAGGCTTGTATAAAATAGTTATGGATACGGAAGTTGAACCAAATTCTTCCATTGAAAATCCAATACTTCAACAGGATGGATGAGGTGTTTGGTCTTCTTTCATTTTCCATATCTCTTGTATTGTGTTTCCATGTGGACACATGCAACACTCCAAATGAGGTCTTGACAAACTTTGAGAATTTATCTGGAAAGTGGGATGAGATGTGGGCTCATATTCTAAAAAATGATCTAAATTCCTTAGATCCAAACATCTTTGACAACATTCAGGATTTACTTATGAAATTCAAATCATTAATTCTACAATTACAGAATTTTGGGATCGATAAATCCAAATAGGAAAGTCAATTAATCCTTTCTATTTTGTCTAAATTAGGTCTTGAATATGTTAATTTTGTTTCTACATTTCATACAATTAAACTTTAAACTGGAGATAAATGGAAAATGCCCAAACTTGACATTTATTGAGTCTCTCATTCATGAGAAGGATAAGCTCATCAATGTGGGTTCATTGAAGTCTTCAAATGCATATGCGCTTGCCATGCATGAGAAAGGAAAGTCCAACTCAAAACCAAATCAGCAATCCAAAGGAAAAGGAAAGGCAAGAGATTCAGATCCAAGAAAGGGAGGAAATCCAAAACCTCCAGATGACTCTTCCAACTCCAAGGGTAAGAAGGGAAGAAAGGAAACTCCAAGTGTCCTTATTGTAACAAAGGCTATCATCTTGAATCCTCTTGCATGCAGAAGACTATTGATATGATGGTAAAGACTCTTCAAGAAAATAATCTTGGTCATGATATTCCAAAAAGTTCCAAGAAGAGGATGGAGGAAAAACCATCAGAAACAAGGGGTAATGGTCATGCTTTTATTTCCCTTCATTCTACACCACAAGAATGGATTATCGATTTAGGAGCTTCACATCATATGGCTTCTTCAAACGAATATTTTTCTTCTCTACATGGATACTCGAGTCCTCTTATTCTCAAGG
This sequence comes from Pinus tabuliformis, assembly GCA_031772625.1. Taxonomy (NCBI): domain Eukaryota; kingdom Viridiplantae; phylum Streptophyta; class Pinopsida; order Pinales; family Pinaceae; genus Pinus; species Pinus tabuliformis. The sequence goes on from CM062804.1 coordinate 608,024,537, forward strand.
GGGACAATTTTCCAATTGAAGCAACTGGGAAAGGAAGAGTGCAATTCAAAGATGGAAGCTTTGAGAATGTCTTGTATATTCTGAGGCTTTCTATGAATCCTCTTTCAGTGTATCATATGACACACATTGACACTGAAAGGAAAGTGGAATTTACCGTAGATTCTGTGAGCATTTATGATATGAAAACCAACTTGAAGATTGAAGAAAATCAAGATATGTGTTTTCATTTATAAATTATTACAAAATATTCACTTGGGTTTACATCATGAAAATCAAGTCGGAATTTTTTTCAACATCTAAAGAACTTCGAAGTACATACAGAAAATCAATCTAGAAAATGCATCAAGACCCTTCGCACAGATAATGGGAAGTAATATGTCAACAAATAAATCTACAATCTTTGTAATGAAGTAGGCATACAATTGTATCATACAGTTCCTCACACTCTGCAATAAAAAGGGATGGTCGAGAGGAAGAGTAGCTCTTTGAAAGTGATGGCCAATTGCATGTTACATGCAAGATCTCTTCCATCAAAATTATGAGTTAAAGCTATCAATTATGCCTCATACATCCAGAATATATCTCATAAATTTGTAACTGGAAAAACACCTTTTGAGGTTGGACTAACATGCAGCCTGAATTCAACCATTTATGCATTTTCGGATCTCGAGCATGGGCCTGCATTCCTATAAAAAAGAGAGAGGATTTGGAGCCGCAATGAAATGCATGAATGTTTGTTGGATATTATGATGAATTCAAAGGGTATAGATTGTTTGATATCAACATTGAAGATTTATTTATTGAAAGGAGAGTAAAGTTTGAAGAAGATGCTTTGCATGCATCACCAAATGAACTTGTTAAAAAGTTACCTTCATCACTAATTGATGAGTACGCAGATGATACTGTTAGCCTCCTATTGCAATAGGTTTCATATTTCATGATTGATAGTGGAAGTGCCAAAAATGTTCATCTTTTTCATGCTGCAAAAGTTCCATTTTTGAAAGATTTCTCAGTTAAGGGAAGGCCAAGTAGCCTAAGCTTGGCTTCCCTAGGTTTAAATTGATGTTGTAGAATAGAGAAGGAAAATATGTCCAAATAGTTTAAGCTTGGCAGATTAGTAGCTAGGTAGAGAATGAAGGCACCCAACTGCTTAATCTGGGCCCTTGGAAGCAATAAGGGTAGTTTTTAGATAGGAGGGCAGTTAAAAAGAAAGAAGCAATCAGGGTTTGCAAGTCTAAGTGCACCCTTCCTGAAGTAACAAAAATGCTAGGTGTATTAGGCTGGGTAGGTAGCCTGGGGTTGCAGAAGCAAGATCATCTTCAGTCTTGGCCTTGACAAAAAAATCTCATCTCATCAGTGGCAGAGGTAGCAAAGCAGTGTTTTGATGGCAGAATTCTGGAAGCATGTCTAATTTCCCTTCACTCCCCCTAAAAACTCTCTTACTAACATCCCCCTAAAGGACCTTGGGATCTGCCCGACAAGTCCTAGTCTTACTTCATTTCTGTGAAACATCAAGGTAAATGTTGGCTTTCTTCAATGAAAATAAGCCACATTTCTTGTGTAAAATCACTTCTCACTCTCATTTACCCCTATGTCTAAGTTTTACTTTTGAAACTTGGTCTTCTGCTCTACTTTCACCTCATAAACTCACATTAACTCCTAATTCTACTATGTAGTTCCCTAATTATTTCCCCATCCCCATTTACTCCTAAAATCATATGAAATCCCCAAAAAAATAATAAATAACCCCCCCCCTTGGCATTATAGCCATATGTTTTTAAGCCCGGGAAGTAGTAGTCCATTGGGGACTCCGATTAACCCTTCTGTCCTAACCCGGAGTTGGTCTGACATCTGGTCAGACTAAAAACCATTCCCTTTAAATCCTAACCCCATAAAACTCATTTTCCACCCTTGTAAATATTTAACCCTGCTTGTATATAACCCAAAAACCCACTTTACTAAGGTTTCCCTACCCCCACCGGATTAAACAATTAACAATAAAGTGTTGTGGGCCCCCTCCTTAACCTTCACGATGTTAGCGGTCCCGTCGGCCGTCAGATCTGGCGCGCCCAAGATCTACGGTGGGCGGGTGTCTTCATGCCCCGACATGCCGAGGGTTGGCGTCCGAGAGATCAGTGGTTTTCCCGTCGTACTCCCACCACACGTCACCTCCTCGGCTGTGGTGGAGCCCCCTCCTCCCAAACCACCCAGACGCTAAAGCGGTGCGACAAAACCCAAATACCGCCCTCGCCTGCATGACATCAGCGCCACGTTTCACCACGCGTCACCTTCCTGTGCCCCGCTGCTGTACCATTTTTCCCGCCACCTCATCCCGCACCTCGCCTCACCCTACAACCATGTCAGCTGCCACATCACCCATCAGTACCTGGGACTCGCCAAAGCTATCATGCTGACGTCATTCGGGAAAAACGCCAAAAGGGCCAAATAACTATTTTTGCATAAAAGCGCGCGAATGACCGTTGTTTTTTCATTTCTATTGACCCGTTGGTTAAGTATTGGTTCTTCATTGTTACTCTCTGCATTCCCAAAGCTAAAAACGTCCAGCTGAGCTGCCGCGGCCTGCAAATTCGGCTTCATAGCCTACCTTCACTCCAGCTCGTCCACTCTCGGCGCTGTGTGAACCAGGTATTTGTCATATCTTCCCCTTTTTTCGCTCCTGTTCTTCATTTTATCCACTGCACATACTGTAAGCCTGCAGATTTCCCCAATTGGCAGCTCTGCCGCGCTTAAATCTTCATTCAAAACCACTGGTAACCCTTCACTTCAGAAAAAGCCTCGTAAACCTTGTGCCCATTTACAATTTCACTGGCGAGTTCCGTTTAGAGCTCGGCCTCCAGGAAAAATCTCGCAGCAGCTCAGCATTGCCCTATTTTACCTTATTCCACTGTTTAAGTCAATCCACTGAAACTATAATTGTCCTTGGCCCCTTTGCATTTGTTCCTCATAGTCTCAAGCTCCAGAGAATTCACTAAGAGAAGGTAAGTTGACCCAAAACTTCGCAAAGTTGGTCTCTCACAGCATAAGCTCCCAAGCAGTCAAGCTACTGTTGCATTTGAGTTCAGTTCCACCTACTTCTGCTAGTTTTTGCAAGCAAGTTTGTTAGCCAGTTGTTGCATTAGTCCTCCTTTCAGCTCAAGCATTCAAAAGCTGCGTAATGGCCACTCCATCTGCTCTGAACATCACTCCCATGAACCCACCAAGTAAAGAGCTTGAGTCAATGGCCTTGGCTGACACATATTACCTTATTCAAGACCTAGTTGGGAACAAGAATCATCTGCATACCTACTGCCAGCTGAGAAACAATTTTTTAAACAACTCTGACATGTATGGCATATGGGAGTCCAATTTTCCACATTATTTCCTCCCCTCTGTCAATATTTTTCCTGAGATTATTCACCTGTGTGCTGCAAATTATGAGCCAAGTCAGAGGGCTGTTAAGTCTCCATCTGGGAGCGTACTTTTTTGCATCACTCCTGACTCCATCAACCAGATGTTGAATTTCAAGCAGACTCAGATACTATTTCCCTTCTCCATGAATAACTTGCTGGAAGAAGCCTCCTGGCTCCCTGGCCCCAAGATTGAAAGAATTGCTAAGACATTCATGAGGGCAGATTGCCAACCTAAGGAACCACCCCCATTCCTTTATGACCATTTCAATGAGGTAGGCAAGCTACTTGTAGACATGACATCCTATGTGTTAGGCTTCACAACAAGTGATCATGTAGACGAAACAGTGCTGGTTCTGTTGTCTTCATTCAGCCACGGACAACCTCCTGCTGTCATGTATAATTATGCCAAGTTCATAGCAAATAAAATCCATGACCAGCTCATTAAGCTAGATAGGCAGGGAGTTTTCAAATATTCCTCATACATCTATCATTTATTCATGTATTATCAGTCTGAAAGCTTCCAGTGTCCCATCAAGAAATTGGATTCCAAGGGAGCAAGGAGATCTGTTGTCTTCTGGTCATCAGTATTCCATCAAGTCCACAATTCTCCTTACTCATACTGTGAGTTCATTGACCAGTTTGTTTATCTAGTCTCCTACCTCTTAATGAAAGCTCTCCCTCCCAAAATAACTTATGAGATGCATAAGATATTGCAACTATCTAAGAACTACAAATTAGGTGATTGGTACCTATACCAGGATCACACTATCATCAGAATATATGGCTGCGAGCTTTGTCCTTACAGGCTCCCAAGATATGTACCAATGAGGCTGTTTGCCTTGGAATACTACAAGCAGCTTATCAATTCAGATTTGACTCATTTTCACAGCACCAAGAAGAAGGCTTAACTAAAATTTAAAGACCACCTAGACCCCTTCATCATGAACAAGAAGGAAGGTTGGCAAGATGCTGACCTGATACTCAAGGATCAACTTAAGTTGAAAAGAAGTTTCTGGTGGGTCCCTTATGACCCGCTTGGCTTTATTAATGCCAGAAGAGTCAAATATAGATTGACACCCTATGAACACTTCAAAATCCCACACATTGAAAAATATGCTAATCAAGATGCGTGGGCACAAGGCACTTTAGTTGAAGAATTCACTCAGGAGGAAATTTTGGAGCAAACTACTAAAGATCTTGAAAAAAATCTTGACTTGGATTCTGCTGACCAGGTAACTTTCAAGCTACCATACCAAGTTGAAGAGGGCACATCTACAGCTCCAGCTCTACAAGTTACCCAAGGAGCATCTACATCAGCAACAGGTACAGCTAAATGTAAACAACTAATGGAGACAGAGCAAGAAATGGTCATAGAACAGCCTATCACTTCAATGGAATACTCCCAAGAACAGGCCCCTCCACAACAAACACAGGCACCCCAAATGCCAGTTTTACAGACTCCTGTCAATGAAGAAAGAGGCAGAAAACGAGACCGAGAAGACTCCACACCTGCTAGTGGGTCTACACAGCAGCCCAAAGCTAAGAGGCAAAGAGTTGATCCTCCAATTGAGGAGGAGGTTAGTGAAGAGGTCATAGAAAGCCCGAGAAGGGAAGCAAGCCAGCATACACCTACAAGCTCCTTTCAGCAAGAGCAAGACAGACAACACGACATGGAGGTGTCTTCCTCCACACAACAAGGCAAGAGACCAGCTAGCATCAAAGCCAGCTTCAAAGAAATCAAAGCTCAAAATGAGCTATTAAGAGTGCAATTGTATGACCAATTTCTTAAGGCAACACCTGCCAAGCAGGAAAGGTTGATGGCAGCATATGATATCAAGCAAGAAAAGATGGTTCTTAGCCACTTCAAGCCCAAGGTTCAACAGCCACAGTCAGCTGCAGACTTTGTTAAGACAAGGTTAGAGGTCCTGGCCAAGGACATTCACCCCATGGATCAAATAGAGTTACATAAGCAAACAGGGGAGATGGTTTATGCCACCCTTGCAGAGAAGGCCACATTGGCCCATGAGTTGAAGGAATCTTTAAAGAATACAAACACTCAGCTTGACTTGGAAAGAATGTCCTCCACAGCCAAAGACAACAGAATTAAAACATTGGAGGACATTATTATTGACTTAGGACATGATCCTAAGGATCCTAAGGGTGTGAGGGCCCTTATGAAGAAGAAAGATGATGATATTGCTGCATTAAAAAAGCGATTGAGGTTGCTTCCTACTGAGCACCCTCAAACAGGAGAACTGGTCAAAGAGAAAGAAGCTGAGGATACATTGGATTTGCTGATGCAATTGAACCAGAGAGTAATTGAGATGGAAGGAGAATTGGAGAGAGCACTACAAGAAAAGCAGGGAGAGTCGACCTCCCAGCCACCTCAAACAGTTCCAACTGTTGTTGTTGTTCCTCCTGCACCAGCAGCAGCGACCCCTCCAATTATTCCGGCAACCACAACAGCTACAGATGCTACAGCGGCAACAACAACAGCTCCTGACTCTAGCATGAGCATGGATGAATTGACAAAAGTTGTCAAGGAGCTAGAGCTGCAAGCAACAGAGATAAAAGAGGCCAAAGAAAAGCTGGCCAAACTGGAAGAAAAATATGATAAGTCCAAGATGACAGTGGCTGAGCAGACAAGGGAAATTAAGGCCCTGAAGGACAAAGTTAAAACCTTGGAGAAAGAGCTGTCATTGGACAAAACCCTGGCTGAAATAAAGAAGATTCTGTGGGCCAAAATTAATCAGTCAATCACCAACCAATGGAGGTCAATTCAGGCAATGTATGAACAGGTAGAACTAATTGGCCTTGCTCAGTTTGAAACTCAGAGAGCCAAAGCAGCATTGGGAAACATGCTTGAGCAGGCCAACAGAATGATCAATTTTCTAAATCATCAGACTAAGGAAGAGCTAGCAGCACTGCATATCATGAACAGAACAGATGCCATATTGACAGCAAAGAGGGTGCTCACATTGAGAAGCTTTGTGCAAACTCTAGAAGCAAGATGTCGGGAAATACAAAGGGATGTATACAATTTTGAAATAAAGCTTGCAGCACTATAGACTAAAGGATTGCCCAGTCTACTGACCAGCACTGGAAAGTTATTGACACGTGACCAATATGCAACTAGGCTCAATAATTATGTCACAAATCAGCTTACTGCTGCATCAAGTTCTCTAGCACAAGCAGGGCCTCCTTCAGGACAGACTCTCTATGACAGGTTGGAAAACTTATTTTACATGGAACATGAAGTTAACCATCTGTTTGAGATGCCGCCCAACTATTACAAGTATACAGAGGCCGATGAGACACTTGTCAAAATACAAAAGCATCAGTTACCTCCCGAGGATTGGTGGCAGGAAATGCTGGCCATTTTGCCCAAGTAATTTCAGCTTTTGCCCCTTTTTGTTTATTTCAAAATCTCGGTCAGCTACAGGTCAGCAGCAAGCACTGGACAGGGCAGTTAAGGAGCACGCAGAGTAGGTTGGAGCAGTCACGAAGCAAAGAGCTAGGACGGCAAGCCTAAGAGCGCGGATTTTTGAAAGCGCAGTCCAGCCAACTCGAATGAACTCAAAGGTCAACATTCGCTGACAGAAAAGAACAATTGTTACATTTGTCTTTATTTCAGCATTTACTTTCTCATCAACTGCTCCTTAGGAGTTGCTAAAGAAGTTATGAGCTATTAACTCATCATCTAGATATTTTTGTATCTAGTTTTTGTATATATACCACCCTCTGCATTGTAAAAAGGGTTGGTTGGTTGATAATCCTCATGAGAGACTTGCACTGTATATCTGATATGTTTTTCTTAATCAAAGATTGCTAAAAGCTTGGAGAATGGACTATTTGATGTGTTGTTAATGGTTTCTGAAGGATGAATTTGGAATTCTTGTGCTGCAATATGAATCAATAAGTGTTCTTCACCTCTGTTATTTCAATTTCATATATGCTCAAGTTGCAGAACGAAGGATTGGTTTAGAATTTGCTTAGTTGCACTCTATGCTCAGTTTTTTGGCTTCTTAATGTTTTTCCTCTTGATTTAGGCATAAATATGAATTCTTTTATGGCTCATGTTTGATCTATTTCACATATGAATGACTGTTATCTAGGAATTCTTAGCTGCTCCTAGATAGGGCTCATTTATCTTCCCTCTGCTAACCTGAATGAGAGATTCTTAATTGCCTCTCATTCCTTAGCCTTTCAATCCATCTCTTTGCCTTGGATGATTGTTTCATATGCAGCTGTCTTGCTCCATTTTCCTCTCTTGTGACCAAGAAAACGCACCAGCAGTCTTACTCCATGACTCCATGCCCAATGGTTTGAAACTTATCACACTATGTTCTGCCTCTCTACTTGAAAGCATCAATCTTCCCACCAAAATCAAAACAAAACCCCTTGAACTCAATAAATAGCCTAAAATCATCATCAACAAAGCTAAATCAGAAAGAGAGAGCCCTCTCTGATTCCAGGTGGGCTAGAACTTGCAATCCAAAGATTGGTTTGTGGTTACCTCGGCCGTATCCTTTCAGGAGCTTAAGGACAACCTGAGTGATAACATAATGGCAACTCCGCTGGGGACAATCCTCAGATAATTTCACAAATCAAGTTGGAAAGCTCCACTGGGAAAGAACCAGACCTTCAAAAGTTTCTTTCTCGTTTTCTGGAGAAGGTCATTTGTTTCCTTCAGAACCATTTTTACAAGTTCAGTTCTGATCTGTGATGGTGGACAGAGATCAGACACTCCAAAGTTGATCATCCACCTGGCGACTCCACTTTATTTTCAAACAAGACTCCATTGGAGGAACGAACCTGAAAAGGGAATGTCATAATATTTTTGTTCAAAGACCAAAAGCTTCAAGTTTCAGAACACCACTACAGCCAATTAATCCCATTTCAAAGTAATAATAGTCAGACAGGATGACCGGGTGTGTGGAAGATGAATTTGAACAAGCTGTAAATGAATTCAGCAAGTTGTTATCAGAATATGAACTTGATGAATTTTTTTTTAGATTGGTGTTGTTAAAGGTCAAAGAAATACAACAACCTCAAATCAAAATGTGTCTTCTTGATTTAGTTGTGGAAGAACATGAAAATGAGATTGAACTTTTGCATTCTCAAATCCAGTCATATGATTTTCACGATCCTAAAGGTTTTTTTCAACATCTTCCTTCTCCGGGTCATGAGGAAATTGTACTACCTTCTGACTTACAAATGGAGGATAATCAAGCTTTCAAGAGAAGGACTGAAGTATTGGCTGCAGAGTCTGTTACTAAGGATGCAACTATTCCATCAGACCAAGAAGACCCAAAAGAAACTATCCCACATGATGCTTTTGTTGATCCTGTAGCAGATTACGTGGAGGATCTTCTCCACTCAAAATCTTTAACATATTTTCTCTATGAGGACCAAGTAGTTCAGCAGTGACCTTTATATGTCACAATTTTGATGATGAGGGCACATGACCAAACAATGTTTCATTTTACCTAACCAGCAAACAGGTGCAGATTAGGGTAGGTAGGTAGGATTTCAGTTTTCTGTTTGGATAGCAGCTTGATGCAGTTGAAGCACGAAGTGAAGGCCCTAAGCTCTTCAAGTCTGATGTCATATATATAAATAAAGCAGCCAGCAAAGGGAAAGTTTTTAGAATACAGCAAATAATTGAAGATTAAGGCAGTCTGACCTGCTGTTCTTGGCTTTTCACAAGGAAAATCCATCCCCAAGTGGAGCCACTGTTAGCCTCCTATTGCAATAGGTTTCATATTTCATGATTGACAGTGGAAGTGCCAAAAATGTTCATCTTTTTCATGCTGCAAAAGTTCCATTTTTGAAAGATTTCTCAGTTAAGGGAAGGCCAAACAGCCTAAGCTTGGCTTCCCTAGGTTTAAATTGATGTTGTAGAATAGAGAAGGAAAATCTGTCCAAACAGTTTAAGCTTGGCAGATTAGTAGCTAGGTAGAGAATGAAGGCACCCAACTGCTTAATCTGGGCCCTTGGAAGCAATAAGGGTAGTTTTTAGATAGGAGGGCAGTTAAAAAGAAAGAAGCAATCAGGGTTTGCAAGTCTAAGTGCACCCTTCCTGAAGTAACAAAAATGCTAGGTGTATTAGGCTGGGTAGGTAGCCTGGGGTTGCAGAAGCAAGATCATCTTCAGTCTTGGCCTTGACAAAGAAAGCTCATCTCATCAGTGGCAGAGGTAGCAAAGCAGTGTTTTGATGGCAGAATTCTAGAAGCATGTCTAATTTCCCTTCACTCCCCCTAAAAAGTCTCTTACTAACATCCCCCTAAAGGACCTTGGGATCTGCCCGACAAGTCCTAGTCTTACTTCATTTCTGTGAAACATCAAGGTAAATGTTGGCTTTCTTCAATGAAAAGAAGCCACATTTCTTGTGTAAAATCACTTCTCACTCTCATTTACCCCTATGTCTAAGTTTTACTTTTGAAACTTAGCCTTCTGCTCTACTTTCACCTCATAAACTCACATTAACTCCTAATTCTACTATGTAGTTCCCTAATTATTTCCCCATCCCCATTTACTACTAAAATTATATGAAATCCCCCAAAAAATATTAAATAACCCCCCCCTTGGCATTATAGCCATATGTTTTTAAGCCCGGGAAGTAGTAGTCCATTGGGGACTCCGATTAACCCTTCTGTCCTAACCCGGAGTTGGTCTGACATCTGGTCAGACTAACAACCATTCCCTTTAAATCCTAACCCCATAAAACTCATTTTCCACCCTTGTAAATATTTAACCCCGCTTGTATATAACCCAAAAACCCACTTTACTAAGGTTTCCCTACCCCCGCCGGATTAAACAATTAACAATAAAGCGCTGCGGGCCCCCTCCTTAACCTTCCGCGGTGTTAGCTGTCCCGTCGGCCGTCAGATCTGGCGCGCCCAAGATCTACGGTGGGCGGGTGTTTTCATGCCCCGACATGCCGAGGGTTAGCGTCCGGGAGATCGGCGGTTTTCCTGTCGTACTCCCGCCACGTGTCACCTCCTCGGCTGTGGCGGAGCCCCCTCCTCCCAAACCACCCAGGCGCTAAAGCGGTGCGACAAAACCCGGATACCGCCCTCGCCTGCATGACATCAGCGCCACGTTTCACCACGCGTCACCTTCCTGCGCCCCGCTGTTGTACCATGTTTCCCGCCACCTCATCCCTCACCTCCCCTCACCCTGCCACCGTGTCAGCTGCCACATCACCCGTCAGTACCCGGGACCCGCCAAGGCCATCATGCTGACGTCATTCGGGAAAAACGCCAAAAGCGCCAAATAACTATTTTTGCATAAAAGCGCGCGAATGACCGTTGTTTTTTCATTTCTATTGACCCGTTGGTTAAGTACTGGTTCTTCATTGTTACTCTCTGCATTCCCAAAGCTAAAAACGTCCAGCTGAGCTGTCGCGGCCTACAAATTTGGCTTCATAGCCTACCTTCGCTCTAGCTCGTCCACTCTCGGCACTGTGTGAACCAGGTATTTGTCATATCTTCCCCTTTTTTCGCTCCCGTTCTTCATTTTATCCACTGCACATACTGTAAGCCTGTCGATTTCCCCAATTGGCAGCTCTGCCATGCTTAAATCTTCATTCAAAACCACTGGTAACCCTTCACTTCAGAAAAAGCCTCGTAAACCTTGTGCCCATTTACAATTTCACTGGCGAGTTCCATTTAGAGCTCGGCCTCCAGGAAAAATCTCGCAGCAGCTCAGCATTGCCCTATTTTACCTTATTCCACTGTTTAAGTCAATCCACTGAAACTATAATTGTCCTCGGCCCCTTTGCATTTGTTCCTCACAGTCTCTAGCTCCAGAGAATTCACTAAGAGAAGGGAAGTTGACCCAAAACTCCGCAAAGTTGGTCTCTCACAGCATAAGCTCCCAAGCAGTCAAGCTACTGTTGCATTTGAGTTCAGTTCCACCTACTTCTGCTAGTTTTTGCAAGCAAGTTTGTTAGCCAGTTGTTGCATTAGTCCTCCTTTCAGCTCAAGCATTCAAAAGTTGCGTAATGGCCACTCCATCTGCTCTGAACATCACTCCCATGAACCCACCAAGTAAAGAGCTTGAGTCAATGGCCTTGGCTGACACAGATTACCTTATTCAAGACCTAGTTAGGAACAAGAATCATCTGCATACCTACTGCCAGCTGAGAAACAGTTTTTTAATATTTTTCTTGAGATTATTCACCTGTGTGCTGCAAATTATGAGCCAATTCAGAGGGCTGTTAAGTCTCCATCTGGGAGCGTACTTTTTTTCATCACTCCTGACTCCATCAACCAGATGTTGAATTTCAAGCAGAATCAGATACTATTTCCCTTCTCCATGAATAACTTGCTGGAAGAAGCCTCCTCGCTCCCTGGCCCAAAGATTGAAAGAATTGCTAAGACATTCATGAGGGCAGATTGCCAACCTAAGGAACCACCCCCATTCCTTTATGACCATTTCAATGAGGTAGGCAAGCTACTTGTAGACATGATATCCTATGTGTTAGGCTTCACAACAAGTGAACATGTAGATGAGACAGTGTTGGTTCTGTTGTCTTCATTCAGCCACGGACAGCCTCCTGCTGTCAAGTATAATTATGCCAAGTTCATAGCAAATAAAATCCATGACCAGCTCATTAAGCTAGATAGGCAGGGAGTTTTCAAATATTCCTCATACATATATCATTTGTTCATGTATTATCAGTCTGAAAGCTTCCAGTGTCCCATCAAGAAATTGGATTCAAAGGGAGCAAGGAGATATGTTGTCTTCTGGTCATCAGTATTCCATCAAGTCCAGCATTCTCCTTACTCATACTATGAGTTCATTGACCAGTTTGTTTATCCAGTCTCCTGCCTCTTAATGAAATCTCCCCCTCCCAGAATAACTTATGAGATGCAGAAGATATTGCAGCTATCTAAGAACTACAAATTAGGTGATTGGTACCTATACCAGGATCACACTATCATCAGAATCTATGGCTGTGAGCTTTGTCCTTATAGGCTCCCAAGATATGTACCAATGAGGCTGTTTGCCTTGGAATACTACAGGCAGCTTATCAATTCAGATTTGACTCATTTTCACAGCACCAAGAAGAAGGCTCAACTGAAATTTAAATACCACCTAGGCCCCTTCATCATGAATAAGAAGGAAGGTTGGCAAGATGCTGACCTGATACTCAAGGATCAAATTAAGTTGAAAAGAAGTTTCTGGTGGGTCCCTTATGACCCGCTTGGATTTATTAATGCCAGAAGAGTCAAATATAGATTGACACCCTATGAACACTGCAAAATCCCACACATTGAAAAATATGCTAATCAATATGCGTGGGCACAAGGCACTTTAGTTGAAGAATTCACTCAGGAGGAAATTTTGGAGCAAACTGCTAAAGATCTTGGAAAAACTCTTGACTTGGATTCTGCGGACCAGGTAACTTTCAAGCTGTCATACCAAGTTGAAGAGGGCACATCTACAGCTCCAGCTCTACAAGTTACCCAAGGAGCATCTACATCAGCAATAGGTACAGCTAAAGGTAAAGAGCCAATGGAGACAGAGCAAGAAATGGTCACAGAACAACCTGTCACTTCAGTGGAATACTCCCAAGAACAGGCCCCTCCACAACAAACACAGGCACCCCTGAAGGACAAAGTTAAAACCTTGGAGAAAGAGTTGTCATTGGACAAAACCCTGGCTGAAATAAATAAGATTCTGTGGGCCAAAATTAATTAGTCAATCACCAACCAATGGAGGTCAATTCAGGCAATGTATGAACAGGTAGAACTAATTGGCCTTGCTCAGTTTGAAACTTAGAGAGCCAAAGCAGCATTGGGAAACATGCCTGAGCAGGCCAACAAAATGATCAATTTTCTAAATCATCAGACTAAGGAAGAGCTGGCAGCACTACATATCATGAACAGAACAGATGCCATATTAACAGCAAAGAGGGTGCTCACATTGAGAAGCTTTGTGCAAACTCTAGAAGCAAGATGTCGGGAAATACAAAGGGATGTAGACAATTTTGAAATAAAGCTTGCAACACTACAGAATAAAGGATTGCCCAGTATACTGACCAGCGCTGGAAATTTATTGACACGTGACCAATATGCAACTAGGCTCAATAATTATGTCACAAATCAGGTTACTGCTGCATCAAGTTCTCTAGCACAAGCAGGGCCTCCTTCAGGACAGACTCTCTATGACAGGCTGGAAAACTTATTTTACATGGAACATGAAGTTAACCATCTGTTTGAGATGCCGCCCAACTATTACAAGTATACAGAGGCCGATGAGACACTTGTCAAAATACAAAAGCATCAGTTACCTCCCGAGGATTGGTGGCAGGCAATGCTGGCCATTTTGCCCAGGTAATTTCAGCTTTTGCCCCTTTTTGTTTATTTCAAAATCTCGGTCAGCTACAGGTCAGCAGCAAGCACCGGACAGGGCAGTTAAGGAGCACGTAGAGCAGGTTGGAGCAGTCACGAAGCAAAGAGCTAGGACGGCAAGCCTAAGAGCGCGGATTTTTGAAAGCGCAGTCCAGCCGACTCGAATGAACTCAAAGGTCAACATTCGCTGACAGAAAAGAACAACTGTTACATTTGTCTTTATTTCAGCATTTACTTTCTCATCAACCGCTCCTTAGGAGTTGGTAAAGAAGTTATGAGCTATTAACTCATCATCTAGATATTTTTGTATCTAGTTTTTGTATATATACCACCCTCTGCATTGTAAAAAGGGTTGGTTGGTTGATAATCCTCATGAGAGACTCGCACTGTATATCTGATATGTTTTTCTTAATCAAAGATTGCTGAAAGCTTGGAGAATGGACTGTTTGATGTGTTGTTAATGGTTTCTGAAGGATGAATTTGGAATTCTTGTGCTGCAATATGAATCAATAAGTGTTCCTCACCTCTGTTATTTCAATTTCATATATGCTCAAGTTGCAGAACGAAGGATTGGTTTAGAATTTGCTTAGCTGCACTCTATGCTCAGTTTCTGTGGCTTCTTAATGTTTTTCCTCTTGATTTAGGCATAAATATGAATTCTTTTATGGCTCATGTTTGATCTATTTCACATATGAATGATTGTTATCTAGGAATTCTTAGCTGCTCCTAGATAGGGCTCATTTATCTTCCCCCTGCTAACCTGAATGAGAGATTCTTAATTGCCTCTCATTCCTTAGCCTTTCAATCCATCTCTTTGCCTTGGATGATTGTTTCATATGCAGCTGTCTTGCTCCATTTTCCTCTCTTGTGACCAAGAAAACGCACCAGCAGTCTTACTCCATGCCCAATGGTTTGAAACTTATCACACTATGTTCTGCCTCTCTACTTGAAAGCATCAATCTTCCCACCAAAATCAAAACAAAACCCCTTGAACTCAATAACTAGCCTAAAATCATCATCAACAAAGCTAAATAAGAAAGAGAGAGCCCTCTCTGATTGCAGGTGGGCTAGAACCTACAATCCAAATATTGGTTTGTGGTTACCTCGGCCGTATCCTTTCAGGAGCTTAAGGACAACCTGAGTGATAACAGATACTTCAGATCAGAATTCTGATCTAGATGAGACTTTTCCTGCAACACATGTTGGACCACTAGTTTTTGAACATCAATATAATACTTCCTCGTGTAGCTCGGAAGATTCTCGGCCACCTTTAGCACAAAAAGGGTGAAGCATGAGCCATCTGTTAGATGATTCTACTATTATACCTTAGTTTGAGGAAGCTCCACAAACACTCTTAGCTATGGATCCATGCATGCACATGCATGCTTATCAGATGCATGCATCTGATCCACAAACTTATGCAAAAGAAGTTGGGCATCCTAAATGGGAAGCAACTATGGATGATGAATACAACTCTCTCATTAAGAACCAGACTTGGGACCTGGTTCTTCTACCTTCCAATCGTAAACTTTTCATATGCAAGTGGGTTTACTAAATAATAAAGCAATAGATGGCCAAGCTAGTCAATATAAGGCATGGTTAGTGGAAAAATGTTTTCAGCGAATACAAGGTTTTGACTATGATGGGACTTTTTCTCCAGTGGAAAAAATGGATTCCATTCGGCTAGCTCTGTCCATTGTAGCAACAAGAGGATGGGAGGTGCATCATATGGATGTGAAGAATTCCTTTCTTCACGATGATCTCAAGGAATAAATATACATGGAGCAATGATAGGGATACATGCAAAATTCATCTCTAGTATGAAAGCTAAATAAGTCTCTCTATGGCCTCAAGAAGACACCTAGAGTGTGGTATGCAAAGATGGATTTCTATTTGTTATCTAAAAATTTTGTATGCTGCAAATTTGATTCCAATGTTTATTTTTTAAAGAAAATTGACTCCTTTTTTATCATAGTACTCTACATAGATGATATTTTAATAACAAGTAGTTCAGCTTCTGCCATTAATGAGATTAAAATGTCATTATATAAGGGGTTTTCTATGACAAATATGGGCTTGCTAAATTTCTTCCTTGGACTAGAGATCAATCAATATGGTTATGGGATTACCATTTCTAACCAAACAATGCTAGATATATTTTGGAACGATTTCACATGAGTGATTGCAAGCCAGCAACTACACCGTTATTATCACAGATAAAGCTTGAGAATGGAAAATACACACCATTTTTTGATTGCACATTGTACCATCAGCTTGTGGGGAGTCTTATTTATCTCACTCACTCCCATCTTGATCTCTCATATGTTGTAGGAGCAGTTTCCAGATACATGCAAGAGCCACATGAGTTACACTGGAAAGCTGCAAAGTGCATCCTTCGATATGTCTAGGGGACAATCACCTATGGGATTCATTATGCAGCAAATTGTTCTTTGGATCTCATTGGGTTCACAAATTTAGATTGGGATGGTGACAACCTTGATCACAAGTCCACCTCTAATTATGTACTTAGTTTGGGATCTGACCCCATTTGTTGGTCAAGCAAGAAGCAGGATGCCATTTCTTTATCATCAGCAGAGGTTGAGTACAGAGGAGCAATCAATGCCACTATTCAGGACATTTGGTTATAACATTTCCTTTCTAAGCTTGGTATCAGTGTCCACCAGCTGACTGTCATACGGTATGATAATTAGAGTACACTAAAGTTTTGTAGAGATCCAGTGTAGTGATAGCAAACCAAACATATTGAGATCCACATGCACTTCATTAGAGAATTGATTCATGATGGGATCATCGATCTGTAGTATTGTCCCAGTTCTAAGTAGATTGTTGACATCTTCACCAAGACATTCACTGAGCAGAATTTTCAATTTTTGCGACATTGTTTTGGGGTGAAGGACACGACTACCTAGCAGTTATCTTTTCTCTACTTATTTCATTATATTTAGAGAGCAGGTTTTCTTCCCACTGGGTTTTCCCTCTTTCCTCTTTTCATGCATTGTACATGGGTACCTAAAATGGCCTTGTTGTCGGGACTCATTCATTTTTGCATCATACTCACCTAAGTTATGCTTGGGGGGGTGTTGGTGTACATGCACTTAGTTAGCCTTAATTATCTTCAGATAAACTCTAGTTCTTGCATGTGATGTGCACTTAGTTAGAGTTAATTAAATCTAGTGTGTACATGTCGTGTGCACTTGGCTTTAGTTAGTTAACTCTAGTACTTGCATGTGGTGCATGTGCACATTAACATAACATAAAGCACACTTAGCTTTAGTTAGCTTTAATTAGCCTTAGTTATTGCATGTACAACTAAGCTTAACTTAGTTTCTTTATGTATTGATTCTCAAATCAATATTCAATAATTGAATTCATTCTCTATTCCAATTTTCTTTTTCAATTCTTGTAAGTTTGTGCCATTATTCTTCAACTAGATCTGTATTTGTGCTCTAATAATTTTACAATGCAGACTTGGCCAGCCATACGTCTATTTCCTGAAAATTTCTATTGTTTTCTACCCACTTCACTATTCTTTAAATTGCCCCTTTTGTGGTGGAGGGAGAGTACAAACATGAATTAATAGCAGTAGAGGATAATATGAAGACCAAACAAATAAGACGTTTTTTTGTTGTTATCATCAGAATGATTTCTATAATGCTATTATGGGAAGTTTTTTGGCCTAGAAATTTGTCTCTCCCTAGTGTTTATATTTTCCTATAGATTCTCAAACTCATGTAATATACTAAAACAAGAGAAAATAATATATTTATACTTTCAACTAGCAGAAGCTAGTAGATCAATGAAAGCAATATGAAAAGGAAGAAGACAAATCAATGGAACATAACACAATAGGTTTTTCTAGGGAAAGCCACTGATCAAAACCCTTCCTATCTGTATTGCATTAATCAGAAATATGAGTGAAGATAGAAAGCTTGTTCTCACTAGAACAATTCCGCACGAGTATGCTCAACTCTTTGCTTCACAAGCCCACTCTTAGCCAACACTTAGCCAATTTCCAATGCCTGCCAAGCCCCTATTTCCTTGCACAATTCCCAGGCTAAATATCCCATACTAATGGGAACCCAGTGCTTCCAAAAATGATCAATCCAATCTAGTTCCTCTTCTTGATTGCATGAATGATCTATACAACTTAGTAAATCATACAACTAATAGTACATTATCCCTGCACTCTAGTCTCAACTGGGTCTTTCTCAGAACTAACATGCATGAGTTTATGATGAGTGAATCTCCAGTTATTTGGAGTAGCACCTGTGGATGCACCAGTGCACTAGCTAACTGCTAATCCTCTACTAGTTCAACAAATAGTTAGAACTATTTTATCTATCTATAACTCAGTAAACTAAGTTATCTAATTACAACTCAATCTAAACTCATCCTGTACCCCTAAAATTTAGGGAGAACATATACATGAGTTCCAAAAGACTTCCAACTCGAAATTCCTAAGCCAATTAAGTTAATCAAACTGAATTAAATATTTACAAGTTGCTATGAGAATAGAATTCTATTTTAATTCTCAGTTTAAATTCAAGGACAAATTTAAACTAGAATTTCTTGTTGCCATTTCTCAACCTCCGTCTCAACAAGAAAGGGATTATCTACTACCCCAATCTTGTCTCTCTGAAAATCGAAATTACATCTTGACAGTGCCTTTGTCAAAATGTTAGCATCTTACTCTTTCGTGGGAATGTACTCTGACAACATGATCTGCCTCAATACACAATCCTGTAGATGATGATATCAAATATCAATGTGCTTGGACTTATCATGACAAATTGGATTCTCAGAGAGTTTGATACAAATCTCATTATCGTAGTAAATCATTTTCAGATCCACCTGCTAACCAAACCAACCAACCAGGATCTTCCTCATCCAGATGGACTCACATGTTTCCTTACTTGCAGCCATGTACTCTACCTCTACCGAAATGAGTGCAACCGATCTCTATTTCCTGCTGTACCAAGAAACTGTCGCTGAACCAATACTGAAAATCCCTCTGGATGTGCCTTTCCGGTCGAATGGACTCCCCGCCCAATATGCATCCATGAAGCCTTGAAGCTTCACTCCCTATGTCCATCTGTACCATAATCTGTACTGAGTAGTTCCCTTGAGGTATCTCAACATGTGCTTTGTCACCTTCTAATACAACTTGGTAGGCCTAACCATCGCTTGACTAAGCTGGTTAACTACGTAGCATAAATATGGTCGTGTGTTCTCCAAGTACGTGAATGAACCCACAAGCTTCCTGTAAATAGTAGCTTCTACTACCTCTCCCAAAGTAGCATCCTCCTTCCTCCAGTAACCAACTAGAGTCCATAGGCTTGCAGCTCTCCATGCGAAACCTCCTGAGTATCTCCTTGGCATACTTTCCTTGAGACACAAACAACTCTCCATCACCCTGCCATAATTCCATGCCCATAAAGTAATGCATAAGCCCCAAGTCATTTATCTCAAACTCTCTTGCAAGGTACTCCTTGAAATATTTGATCAAGCTGATCATCACCTGTCAGTATGAGATCATCAACATAAATTACAATGACCAATGGTTTACCTTCCACCACTATGTGATATAGGTTCACATCTGCTTCACTCTTTGTGAAGTTGAACCTGATGATGTAGCTATCTATCATGGTGTACCAAGCACAAGGTGCTTGCTTCAGCCCATACAATTCTCTCTTGAGCCAGCACACATGTGACTAACGGTCGAAGGTTTCAAAAACTTCAGGCTACTCTATGTACACCTCTTCCTCAATTGTCCCATTAAGGAAGGTTGTCTTTACATCCATCTGATGTACCTTCCAACCCATCTGCACTAATAGTGCCAATATAGATCTAATCAAAGAGTACCTTTGAATAGGAGCAAAGGTATCATCATAGTCAATACCCTCTACCTATGAAAAGCCACGAGCCACAAATCTAGCCTTATGCATCTCCACACTACCACTTGAAGATATCAAATTTAAGATTGATTCAACTCTTAATTCAACCGAAAATGATTATTGGGATCAAGGTATGTACTCAAAATGAGTCTGCACCTATAGCCTATTAAATTTGATATTATCGCATTTCTATATTTTGATCTTACCTTAGTTATATTCCTAGATATGATATAATAGTTTTACCAAGATAGAGTGTTTCCTGACCTGAGTATGCTATAGGGATAGTTTCCTAATTAGATCAGTGACAGTCTCTCTCATCCATTGAATATTATAAAATTGGAGTTTCCATAATAATATATATAATATATCTCATTCATGACTGAGAGAAAAGGATATGGATGGATATGAAATGATGGATTGGATCAAATTCATGGGATGAGAGGGAAGAAACAAGGCATAGATCAATCCTTCTTAAATGAAGTAAGAATTAGACAATAGCTTGATTTACCTTGTAAATCCAACAGGAGCTCACCACGGACTTATCCTCCGGTCTCGGGACCACTTCCCAAACATTGTTACAAACTATAGAGTCATACTCCTCTACCTTGGCATATCGGCTACTGCACTTATTCCTCAAAGGAATGTGGCTCTTTCACAACACATCTGCTCATAAGAGCCATGTATCCTATGTACCTATCAGGTGACCTCCTCTGTCTGCACTCTGATGTGGGTGCTCCCACATTCTCTCTAGCTTTCGACAGTAATCTATTCACCTCTCGGTACACTTTCTCCCATCTCTAGAAGACTCTACCTGAGTGGATGTCTCCACTCCCGGATCCTCTACACGTGGCTACTCCACATCTATCTGAGGCTCCTCCTCCTTAAGAGATAAAAGCTCCTCAACCGCATGTAGTTGAAGCTCCCTCACAAGGGAAACTTGCATGGCCTTCTCCTCATCGAATCTGACATCCTTGTGAACCACTGTCATCCTGCTGGTCGACAAGTACACCCAATAGTTGTGAGGTGTATCAATGTACCCCACTAATATGCCCAACTCTGCTATCATCTCAAGCTTCTTCCGTGCATCTTTGGTCACATGGAAATATACTGATGACCCATAAATACTAAAGTGACCAACATTTGGCCTCTTACTAGAATAAGCCTCCTTTGGTGTCTTCTTCCCAAGTATCTGATGTGGATACGGTTCTGAAGATAAACCAATGTGTTGCATTCCTCAGCCCACAAGTGTAGTGGTAGGCCCTGATCATGCAACATTACCCACTTTTCCCCTACAATTCTTATGTTCTTCCTCTCGGCCACCTCATTATGTTGTGGGTTATGGGGTGTCGTCAACTCTTGTTTAATCCCTTCTTATGCACATAAGTTCTTAAACCCATTTGAGACATAGTCACCATCATTATCACTCCTTAGAACTTTAACCTTATTTCCAAACTCTTTCTCCACCACTGCTTTAAACTCACAAAACTTTGTGAAGGTTTGATCCTTTTTTTGCATGAAAAATATCCAGCATTTATGCAAAAATTCGTCAACAAATATAACATAATACCTATGTTTGGCCGTGGATGCTATCGAGAATGGTCCACACACATCCGCATGGACTCACTGTAGAATCACCTATGCTCATTTGTCTCTGTAGTGAAAGGAAGCCTTGGTTTATTTTCACAAAGTACACCCCTTGCATGTATTAAATTGCTCTACCATACCTTTGGGAAGACTAGTAGATATCTGTTGCATGATTTTCAAAGCCCCATGATGCAAGTGGCCCAATTGCATGTGCCACAACTTGCCAATGTCTCGTGTCTACACAATCTATGCTTTCGTGCTCAAAGAAGCACAATCCTCTACCTCCATCTTACAAAGATTCTTCACCTCGAATCCCTATCTTCTTTACTTGACCCATGGCTATGTATCGAAGGAACGCCTTTCCTTTTGAGAAGATCACATCATAGCCTCTATCCTCAACCATGGTGTTGTCATTCACTGCATTGTGGGTTTCAAATGGTCAAGGTTGCCCAAGAGTAGTGAATTTTGGAGCCATTTTCCTAGGCCACAAAAGAACTCAGATCTTAATCAGACCCTCTCCATTAACTAGTGCACAAAAACCTCTTTCCAATGGTATATAGAAGTCCAAAAAAGGACTCCTGGATTAGAAGTTAGGGCTTGTTGAAGATTTCCTTTGGAAAGCTCAGAAAAACAAAAAATGGATAAGTATGAGGACATCCCACAAATCGGTTGTCATAGCAATACCGTAGTCACAACAAACTATAGAAATTACGAGGGACGATCTCGCGATATAGTGTGAAATCACCAGGGGAGGGCCGAAAAAGTTTAACAAAGGAAAAGCAGAACAATACAAAGTCAGGGTCGCCCCTTTCTCTCTCCTCCACATGGGGGTATCCAATATCTCGGCGATCTCGCAGTCCCGCATCCCAGTGACCTCGCAGTTACAGTAGTCCCGCAAGTCCCGCAGGGCTCCACATCCCGCATGTTGGCAATCCCACAGTCCCACATATCAGTGGGTTCTAAACTTAAAAGACTGTGTGGGCGGTCGATCTTGCAATATGGTGTGACATCGTCGGGGAGGGCCGAAAACTAAATACAAAGGAAATGCATGAAAATAGGGGTGGTTGGTCCCTCTTCTCTCTCTTCCACATGGAAAAATACAGTGAATCCTGCAGTCCTATAAGATAGGAATATCG
This sequence comes from Pinus tabuliformis, assembly GCA_031772625.1. NCBI lineage: Eukaryota > Viridiplantae > Streptophyta > Pinopsida > Pinales > Pinaceae > Pinus > Pinus tabuliformis. The sequence continues at coordinate 608,046,946 of CM062804.1, forward strand.
GCTGGTTCCAAACTTAAAATACCATTCGGGGGGTCGATTCTACAGTATAGTGTAAAAGTTATGGGGGAGGACCAAAAACCATTAACAAAGGAAGTGCTTGACAAAAAAAAGATTGAGTCGTCCCTTTCTCTCTCTTCCATGTTGCAATATCCCGCATCCCACAATCCCACATTATCAACATTCAGAAGAATAGAGGGGCTGCCTCCCCAATAACGTTGCGGGATTGTGATATTGTGATTTAGTGCAAAATCACCGGGGAGGATCGATGTTCATTAGCAAAGGAAATGCCTGAAAAACTAACCAGGCAGACATTTTTCTCTCTCCTCTAGGGGGCCACATGGCGGCCTTTGATTGGTCCTCAGAGCAGACATGGAAGATGACATCATCAGTGATGTGGTAGTATGGATGATGATGTGGTCGATGACACGTGTCACCTAGTTTCAGCGTTTTCAGGGGTGAAAGGGGGTCATTTTTGGGTGCCACATGTCACCACCCACAGGGTGACACATGGAAGCGATGATGTCACCCTGCAGATTGACGATCACAATTGTTAAGGGAAAAAGCTAAAGGCAAGGTGGTTGCGATTGTGATATGCGGGAATCCCTCCCGTATGAGATATGTTATAGTGGTTCTACCTCAGGAGGATTTTGCATATGGACTATCGTCCTATGCTATGGAAAAATGTAAAGGGTCCCCCTCTCCTATAGTGTGATTGCGATGTCTTAGGTGATCCTGAAATCCTGCATTATCGACAATTGCAAGTGTCTGGGGAATAAGCTTAAGGCAAAAGCACAGTAAAGCACCGATATACGGGATTTTGCGATACAAAGGAAAAGGCTCCCAAACACGGGTTTGAAGGCCTTAGCACCTAAGAGATAAGCCTCAGGTTCCAACCCCTGGTCATATGAGCCAATCCACACGAGAGGATATAAAAAATGGGCGGTTAAGGGGGAAATCAAAAGTGCATGTTTTGCCTGTTTTAGAGGAAAAGGGCCTATGCCTGAGAGATTGCGATGTTACATTGTAATAAATATCACCCACCACAGAAAGGTACCAATAGTGCAAGACAGAGGTTTAAAGGGTGTGATGGGCCAGCAACTATGGTTTTAAGAGGAACAAGTGGTGCATTCAAAGCATGGGATGGGTTGATCTAGTAGAAGCCCACTGTGACATGGGTCCAGGAGCCAGCATCGAATGAATTAAAGGCAGAAAAGACAGAGGTGGGTGAAGCAGTGCAGGAAGCCATACCTTAAGTAGAGCAGCTCCTACAGCAGAGACGATCACAGGATGGGCAAGGAGATATTTCTATATTTTACATCTTATGTTCATTTATTTGTTGTACTGTAACATGCCTCCTTTCAATGAGGATTTTAATTATGTAATGTTTTGGGCCACAGAGCCATCTCTGACTGAGATAGCTAGTCGACTCAAAAACTAAGACTAGGCCAGAGATATTTTGTTGTAATGAATGTTCTTGCTCCCCTCTCCAAATAAATAGGGGAAATAAATACTTAGAAAAGGTTCAGAAATTGTATAGAAAATACTGCATGCTATTTTCAGACTGTGTCTCTTTGTAATACAAATCTTTTTTAGAATATCAAGGAAATAGTGGTGATTCCCCCTTCAAGTATTACAATATGTGTTCCCTTTTTCAATCTCATTTTATGTTCATCTTTCCTCTCTATATTCATGCAAATTATAGCTACTAGAAATGTCTCAAGTTTCCTCATAGATTTATTTGAATTGATATGTGAATGAAAGTGGTTGTAATTATATCACAGGTTCACTTGTCTCAATACTGTTGATGCATATACCTATGTGGGTTATTGAAATCATATCTTTAAATCTGTAACATATGAAGCATAGCATTCTACCCCTACTTCATCCATTATTTATTCTTGTAACTCAAATAAGTGTAGAAATCCTTAATGCCTCAAGATCTATGTGTTAAGTGTAGAATTCTTGAAGCCTTATACTCTATGTGATGAGTTTCTCTTTCTCCTTTTCCTCTCTCATCTTCTCTACAAAATATTATTAAGCTGTAATACCTTGAAACACTCGGCCTCCACTATTTTTATGCTTATTCCTGAGATATGAACTTGTGAAGAAGTACCAAAAATCCATGTTTTATTTCTTTGGATAAATAAACCAACCCATTCCCTATATATATATATATATATATATATATATAGATAGATGTATCTGTAGAACATAAGTGATGTATCCAGTTTCCTATAAATCAATTGAGACACACCAATTTAGATGTGCCCAGGCACTGGTCTTGTAACCAATCCAAGGTTTTTTCTCGGAGCTACAACATTGTTTGGTGTCGTTGTTGGGGACTTATTGAAGGATTTTTTCACCCATGATACGAAAAAATGAGCACCCTTCGTGTAGGTGAGCGAAGTCTATTCTGATTGCATTCATATCACCTTGGTGACTCCACACCCCCGTCATTATCATTCATAACCCTGGCTTTTAAAAGGCCTAATTTGTATCTGACCCATAAAGGTTGATTTTCAAGAAAGTCTAGAAAGAGAAAACTCCCCCAGGCTGTGTTACCATCTCACCAGACTTTGAATTTCCCTCCTCCAGTTCTCAGCCTATTGTTGCTCATTATTCAGGACTTACTCCGAAGGCCCTGACATACCCTCCTTCCCCTGCAACCCCTGTGGTCTTGACTTGAGGTCCCATGAACCAACCCAATCCCTATATATATATATATATATATATATATATATATATATATATATATATATATATATATATATATATATATATATATATATATATATATCTTTGTGTGTGTGTGTGTGTGTATAGATAATAAGTGATGTCTCCAGATTCCTGTAAATCAATTGAGACACACCAATTTAGATGTGCCCAAACACTGGTCTTATAAGCAATCCAAGGTTGTCTCTTAAATCTACAACACATGGAAACAAATACCAAGTTCTTCTTCAGTCTGGGCACATACATAACATTTTTCAAGGTGAGTGGAGTCCCGTGCTCCCTTTGAAAAGTAACAACGCCCAATATAGTAGCACTATACCTCCCGTCGTCACCCATCTCAATATGCATCTAGAGATATTTCTCCTACAAGTCACTGAATAACTCCTTGTCGCCAGTCATGTAGAATGAAGCTCCACTGTCTAAGTACCATACACTTCCCATAATTGATGAAACCATGCATGAAATTAGGGAAAAAGTCCAATTCGAATTGAGATGCCAAAGCCTCACTCACCACTCCTCCCGAGGAATTCTTCTTAGACGTCTTGAGTAGAAAATTTGTAGCAAAATATCCCATCTCATGACAATGAAAGCATTTCACTTTTGTCATGTCTTTCTTCTTGCCCCCATGACAAGAATATGATTTGGAATTAGAAGCTTCCGCTTTCCAGTTCTTCACCTTAATCGCTAAGGCACAGTTCTCTTTATCATCATTCTTTGGTGAAGAGCCATCCCTAGTGTTGCTACTAGCCTCCTCCTGCATCAAATCTGACCACAGTTGTTCCCAATCTGGAAGCTTCTCTTGACCATTGACAGAGTCCTGATAACTATTCCAACTCTTTGGGAGTCCCAAAATAGCAAGACTCACCATATCATCCTTGACAACCATGATTCCAACACTTCCATGTTCATCATGACAATGAGTGAACTTGGTCAAGTATTTTGGAATAGTCTTGTCTTTATCCATTTTCATTTTTTGCATTTTTTGCTTCAATGCCAATTTCCTTTGCTCACAGTTGTTTTGATAGAAGTTTGTCAATGATTTCCACATAGAATATGTAGTTTCCTTGCCATGGAGACTCGAGAGAATATGGTCTCGATCTCCCTCGAGGGTTATTCACCTTGCCTTTGCCACACACTTCTTCCATTCGGCTATATTTTGTGCATTAGATGTTGTTGTCTTGGGAATGCCTTGATCAATGAATTCCTTCAAGCCATTATCCTCCAACACAACCACCATTCTACCCTTCTAGGCTATATAATTCGAGCTACCTTCCAAGGCATAATCGAGCCGCAAACCATAGAATGCCATCTGCCGATCCTAAAGTATGTATTGCAAATTTGAATTTCACCTGTAACCCAAAACTCAAAACTTTGAAATATCTTCTAGTATATTTTCGCTAGCTCTGATACCATGTAGATTTTCTTATAGATTCACAAGCTCATGTAATCTACTAAAACAAGAGACAAGAATCTACTTCTACTTTCAACCAACAGAATCCAATAGATCCATAAAAACAATATGAACAAAAAGAAGACAAATTAATGGCACATAACACAATAAGTTTTTATGGGGAAAGCCATTGCTCAAAACCCCGCCTATCTGTATTTCATTAATCATAAATATGAGTGAATATACAAATCTTTTTCTCACTAGAACAATTCCGCACAAGTATTCTCAACTCTTTGCCTCAAAAGCCCACTCTTAGCCAACACTTAGCCAATTTACACTACCTGACAAGCCCCTATTTCCTTACGCATATCCTCAGCTAAATAGCCCATATTAATGGGAAATTAAGTGCTTCCAAAATTGCACAATCCAATCTAGGTCCTCTTCCTTATTGCATGCATGATTTATACAACTCAGTAAAACATACAACTGATAGTACATTGTCCCTGCACTCTAGTCTTAATTGGGTCTTTCTTAGAACTGGCATGCATGATTTTCTGATGAAAGAATATTTAGTTATCAAGAGTAGCAACTATGGATGCACCAGTGCACTAACTGACTGCTAATCCTCTACTAGTTCAACAAATAGTTAGAACTAGTTTAACTGTCGATAACTCAGTAAACTGAGTTATCTAATTACAACTTAGTCTAAACTCATCCTATACCCCTAAAATTTAGGGAGAACATATACATGACTTCCAAAAGACTTCCAACTCAAAATTCCTAAGCTAATTAAGTTAATTAAACTTAATTAACTATTTACAAGTTGCTATGAGAATAGAATTCTATTTTAACTATTAGTTTAAATTCAAGGACAAATTTAAACTGGAAATTCTTGTTTCTATTTCTCAACACGGTGAGCTTATAAATTCATTCGATGCATCAAACACTCATCATGTTCACTTACACATTATTATCATAATTACAATCACTCTCAATGCCCACTTGTAAAATTCCAGTAAAATTACATCTTATAAATTTTTCTTCCCACGAGGAATTTGGTCAAGGTTATTGTTAGAACAATATGGTCATATTAGCATAATCATTTGGTGAGCTGAAAATTGAATCATTTGCGGGCTCGAATAGCTGGTTGGCACTTGCCCATTGAACCACATGCAGCCAACTATCTGTCATTTTCTTGACTAAAATAGTGCCAATAATTGGGTATAGACAAATGACGAAAGTGATAGGGGAACCCTCCCCTTATAAAACACCTTTAGTATAATTAGCCTTTTGTGACTGTTAAATTGTAAGCGAGAAAATTAATTCGTGTGACGAATTAAACATACACTGTGTTTCATTTTCTTCTTGTCCTTCTATATCATAGTCATATGACAAGTTAAAAATATTTTGAACATGCTTTGCCATCACTATTTCCATGCGCTCAATGGATTTCAATGTCTACACATCTTGGTTTAAATCATACCAAATAAATTTGAATTATACTAAATAAATAAAATGTGTTTCCACTTCATTGAATTAGGTATTCAAATTTGATTAGCTTGGTGTTCAATAATATTTACCTTTGGAATTAAAGTTCAATTAAATAAGTTAAATTTTTGATTAATGTTAATAAGTTTAGGATATAAACGTTGTAAGGGTGGTTCAGTTAAATTTCATTAGAGAATAATATCATGGGTAAAACCATAGGTTTTCATAAACTTGGAGTTCAAAAGCCACTTTTAACTTGACTGAATCAAGTTTACCTAAACCACCCTAACAATCCCACCATTGAACTTGACTCAGGATATTAAGTTGGTCTCAATCATTCATCAGTGATCTCACCTGAGATCTCACATTTCCCTCATTAAGATAGGATACCAGTACACCTGCTACCCTAGTACCTATGCAAATGGTTCATTCTACAATTTGATGACCCCATGTGCCTTTGCACTACATGTATGCATGATCAAAGTCTTAAGGCCTCTTAGGGTGTTCACACATCACAAACGTTGGTTCCTTCAGTAAACTTAAGCATCATTGACTCCATATTCATTCTTTCTCTTATCCATACCACCTCTCTCTGTCTCTCTCATTATATCTTGCTTGATCCATGAATTGACCTAGTATTTCTCACTACTTGAACTCTTCCTTGAATTGGCCTTTCAACATCATTTTCACTCAGCAAGATCCATGCAATCTCTCATTGGCTCATCTTGCACCCTTTTAATGGGATTCATTCTCCTTTACCATAACCACCATAACCTTTAGCTGCACATGCATATGCACACTCTTCATAGCTTCTCCATGGCCTTTAGAATATGATGTGTTAGTCTTGAGACATGGTCACTCTGAAGGATTAGAAATATAATCATTCTCATATCTCTTCATTCTCTCCACACTCTTTCTCATGCATTGTTCTTATCAGTATCTTTTTATCCTTGCTTATGGTTGTTACTTGTATTCTTACTAGTCACACTAATCATAGTGATTTGGGGCCCCATAGAGCTTTGGCTTCTACCTTGAAACTAAATTCCACAACAACATGTTTTCTTAGCTGAATCGACATTCATCATGTGAACATTATTCTAAGTTCTAGCTCTGTCTTCGACTGAGTACACTGTAATTTTCAACAAATCCTCCATTTGGACCATGCAAAAATTAAATTTCTAGACATACCAACCCTTATCCTAATTGCGGACTCTTAAAGGCACTTACGTGGTTGTTTGGGTCCTCCTATTCATTTCCATTTATAGTAACTGATGTTGACATTAACTATCAGAATTGTTTATCCTAGGAAAACAACTTTTGTAGCTGGAGTTGGAAGTACTTCTGACATTTTTCATTGTCATTGCACCATCTAATGACGAAATCGAGGCATGGAATTCAATTGAAGCTACCTACAGCGCCCCTGGGGGTCCTACCATGTTCAAAGCCACAAATACATGACGAAATGGTTGAGTAAAGTTACTTGGACAAACACATTGTAATTTTAGATAAAGATTCCAATTATGTGTGATCGAGCATGGATGTCATTATCAAAAATTTTGGACAAATTATATTTCGAATCTTATTTGTTACCAGTCTTATCAGTGAAAGTAGGGGCATATACTCACATTGAACGTTGATCGGGGTTGGCAACAACCATTGCTTTAGTTTAATGTAAATGTTTAATATGATGACTTCTACATTATTACAATCTCATTGACCACACTCATGGTAAGTAAGTTAGGATTGTCTATTTATTTTTAATGACTATACTTTTTATTCAAAATTTAAAGAACGATTATTATTGATTCATTGAAAAAGATTTAGAATTAATGGTATAAATATTAATATTATTTATAAATTAAATTGTTTTTAATATTGTAACTTTGTTCATATTAATTAATATTTTTTTTTTCATTTGATGAGCATGAGCAGCTAGGGTTTCTACAAATCCATTCTGACAACCCTGTAAAAAAACTAGACGGAGAAGGGACTGCAACACCAATTTATAGCGGACCTGCTGATAGCATCCATGAGTGGAATGGTAGGGGGGAGAGATCCCCTCCTACCGGAATATCGTTGCAGGAGAATCTAGCCAACACAGAGTAGTAGACAGCAATGGAGGCCATGGAAAAGGAACGTCAGTCTTGGGAGCTAAATGGCAAGTGGGTTTGGGAGGTAAATGTTTGCTGAGGGCAGCCAAGAAACCAAGATTTTTCATTCCAAACAATAAACTGGAGGAATACTGAAGATACATGAAGGACCATGCCCTTATATGCAAATTTATCGGGGCTTGGCCAACAGAGAAGGAACTGATCAAATGGATCCAGCAATGGTGGCAACCGAAAGGGCACATTGATCTCAAGCTAGGGGCAAAAGGGTTCTTCTCAGTAATCTTCTCTAGCCTCGAAGACAAGGAGAATGTTTTCAAGGATGGGCCCTATTTCTTCAACAATGCAAGCCTCTTCATTAGACATTGGGAGGAATGTTATAACCCAGATCAGGAAAAGCTTCTCGCAGCCCCAATTTGGGTTCGGCTTTTCAACTTACCAATGGATTTCTGGGATCCAAAAATCTTGGAAGGGATTGGTAATTCTATTGGAACCTTTGTTCAAGTTGCATAATCTATGCGAAAAGGTAGGTACACAGAGCTGCTTCCAGATTGTATAGAACTGGAATACCACGACGAGATATGGAAACAACCCTAGACTACGAGCATATCCCCTTTAGATTCTGTCGTTGCCATGAATATGGCCATTTTTATTGATCTTGCCCACTAAATCATAATGATAACTCCACTATGGAGAAAAGGGTGGGAGAAACCATGACAAGGGAATATGGGGAAGGCTTTCAGGAGGTGCACAGGAGAAAAAGGAACTAGAGGTAGAAAGGCAACCAGAGAGAAAGTCAAAATGAGAAAGAGTAGTGCACCTCTAACCGGTTTGTTGTTCTTCAGGAGGACGAAACGATGGAGGTAATCCCTGAAAATACCATGGATATGGAACGTCTACAAAAGCAGGAACCAGAAGGAAATAAGTCGAAGAATAAGGAGGCAGTAGAAAACCCAAGAAAGGAGGTCATAATGAAAATGAAAAGCAAAACCCATTGGATATCGATAACTCAAAAGAAGACCTTAGTGAGGAAGAACAAGTGATGAAACATTTACTGCAATAATTGAGACACTTGGATGAACGCTTCATCCCAGAAGATCAGAAGCAACTCTATAAGGAAACTTTTCAAAAATACAAAGCGAAACAAGGCTCAGCTATCATAGCCCAACCAGATCATCTAGGGTCTCAAGTCAGTCAAGGACAAGAAACAGGAACCCTAGGAAAAGGGGGAAAGAAGCGGGGAATAATAACACTAAATGAATCCATCTGGATGGTTGGGGAGCTACTAGTAAACTCCGGAATAGTAGTTCCATTATCATAGGCCTTTCAAGAACCCTTGAAATTGCTGAAATGATTATTACATCATGGAACATAAGAGGCATCAATAGCAAAGGAAAACAAAGGTACCTTAAAGAGAGATTGAATAAATATAAACCAAGCATCATAATAATACAGGAAACTAAAATCAACAAAAGAAAGCTAAAAGGGATTCTGGAAAATTTTAAAACCCAATACCAAGTCATGGCTCAAGATGCAAATGACAGCGCTAGAAGGTTGGTGATCATTTGGAATCCAGAAGAGGTTTGGTTTGAAGACTGGGTTAACCTTCCAAGAATACTATCAGGCAAATTTTGAAACCTTGGATCCAAAGAATGGGTGTTTCTTATAGGAGTTTATGGTCCTCATATCCTGGAGGAAAGAGGAGAATTTCTTCAAAATCTTGCAAACATGATAAACCTATACCCAAAAGACCTTTAGGTAGTAGGAGGAGACTTTAATATGATTACCTCTCTAGTGGAGAAGAAGGGAGGAATGAGAAAAATGGATGCGAACATGGAAACCTTTGGAGATATAATTTTAGAATTGCACTTAGTGGACCTCCCAACAATTAATGGAGTACATACTTAGAACAATAGACGAGGAGGGATCCATCAAATTGTTTCACGACTAGATAGGTTGCTAATCCCAGAACAAGTCATAAGCAAAGATATATTCATGGAAACCTCGATCCTCCCAGGTATGGGATCAGATCATTGGCCAATAATATTGGAAGTGGATTTGAAAGTGAGCCCTAAGAACCAACCTTTCTGGTTTGAAGCCTTTTAGCTAAGAGATACGAGCCTCCTTAAAATAATAGAGGAATGGTGGAAAATGAGCAAGCAGCAAGGAAGGAACTGCATGCATACTTTCCAACTAAAACTAAAGGATCTAAAGAAGAAACTTGAGAAATGGAATAAAGAAGAATTTGGACATATTATGAATGAACAAAACCAGATCAACAAGCGCATGATGGAGGTGCAGAAACAAATCATACAGGAAGGGAGATGTGAAGAGATTTTCAAAGAAGAAGGACAACTAATAAACCAGTTGGAGGAAAGAAGAAAACAAGAAGAGATCCTCTGGAAACAGAAATCAAGGGTAAACTAGTTGTGGGAAGGTGAACGAAACAAAATATTTTTTCATAAAGCCATGGTTGAACATAGAGAGCACAACAGAATATACTCCCTGAAAGATGAGGAGAGGAATCGTAGAGTCAAACATGAAGAAATAGAGGAACTTATGGTAAACCATTTCAAATACCTTCTCTCAAAACCACAAGAGAATAGAACAGAAGAAATACAAAGAATCTCGTAGCATATCCCCTATCTGGTACCTCACGATTAGAACCTAGCCCTATGAGAGCGCCTACATTAGAAGAGGTGGAAGAGATTGTCAATGGCATGCACAAAGATAAGGCCCCAGGCCCGGATGGGTTCACAAAGGAATTCTACCAAGCCACCTGGAAGTTCATGTGATGAGAAATTCTAAATGTCATAGAGGAATCCTGCCGTAATCAAAAGGTATGCCCTAGACTGAACTCCACTTTTATTGCTCTTATTCCTAAAACTTTGAAATCTGAAGATCCACAAGGATTTCATCCTATTACCTTGTGTAATGTTATTTATAAAATCATTGCTACTCTCATCATAAAACGGCTGAAACCCCTCTTGCTAAATATCATCTCTCTTGAGAAAATGAGATTTGTAGAAGGTAGGAAAATCGTGGATGGGCTCATAACATCTCAAGAAGTAATACAATCTCTTAAGACAAGAAAGCTTCCCCGTATGATAACTACGCTGGACCTTTCCAAGGCTTATGACCGGCTAAGTTCAGCCTATCTGAGTAGTACCTTCAAAGCCTACGGTTTTGCCCAAAGATGGATAAATTAGATTCTTGCCATGATCTCCTCCCCTGTCATTTCAATTCTGCTGAATCAAACTCCTGTCCCCACTTTTAACCCAACACGGGGCCTAATACAGGGGGATCCATTATCTCCTTTTCTGTTCATTATTGTTGCAGAAGGGTTGGGCCGTTTTATTAAAAATGAGGTCAAAGAATCTAGGCTCAGTGGCTAAGGATTTGGGGTAATGATTTATCCATCACCCACCAACAATTTGTGGATGGTATCATGCTCTTCTTCCAGGTCTCCCTTAGGGAAGATTGAAGAATAAAATAGATTCTTAGCATCTTTATGGAGGCCTCAGGGACAAAGATAAATAATGACAAATCTTGTATCTTCTTTTTTAACACTCAGGGGAACGTCAAGACCTATCTTGCCAGGATCTTGGGGTTTGGTATTGGAGACCTCCCATCTAAATACCTAGGTATTCCCCTTTCTGACAACTCCCTAAAATTATCCTGCTGGTAACAGATCCTCCAAAAGTTGCACGGAAAGCTAAGTTGTTGGGCCTTTAGATTACTCAGCCTCGTTGGCATGACTGTCCTTCTTAAAGTAGTGTTGTAGTCGATACCCATTTGTCAACCCTCAGGTATGGTAGCCCCTAAAGGGGCGTGCTCCAAAATGGTTCACATTTTCAAAAACATCTTGTGGGGAGGGGCTCAACGGGCAGGAAATGGGCATTGGTATCTTGGCAGGGCCTTGTGAAAAGCAAAATGGAAGGAGGGTTAGGCCTCAGAGACTCTTATATTTTAAATCAAGTAATGGGTGAAAAAATATGGTGGAGATGGATAGGAGGTGGAAGAGACCTATGGAAGCAAATATGGACAAGAAAATATAATATGCCTAAGAAAACTGAGGATATTCTGTGATATAGAGACCCTCCCAAAGGATCGACAGTGTGGAACTTGGCAGCCCAAAACAGGAACCTCATAAACCAGCATGCCTTTTGGGAAATCTGTAATGGAAAAACAACAAGATTTTGACAGGAATCTTGGCAACATAGAGAATGACTGATAGAAAAGTAAGACCTCATGGACATATATCAATATACTAGAGACAGGAATATTGACTAGGTGGATCAATTATAGAAAGAGGACCAAGGAATGGGAAGCTGGAGGAGATGGAAAAAGAAGGAAGATTGGTGTCAGAACATAGAGACTAATCAATGGACAGTTCTAGAGAAAGAGCTGGGATCGAGACAATTAACGATTTGAAATGATCCTGATCTCCTAAGATGGGGGCACACTACATAAGGAACCTTTACCATAAAAGAAGCATATGACCTCCAAGAAGGACAAGTCCAAGCCAGGCAAGACATCATATGGAAAAAGATATGAAAGGGAGGATGGTGGCCTAAGGTATCTCACTTCCTTTGGTTGGTCTACAAAGGGTGGATCCTAACCTAGGATCAACTACAGAAAAGGTGCTTCTAGGGTCCTTCCTTCTGCTGGCTTTGTCACGAGAACAGAGAAGATATCGAGTATATGCTTAACACATGCTCGTTTGCTGAACAGAAATGGAGGAAAATGCAAGGAGTTTTTGAAATAATGGATCGAGATCATCACAACATTAAGGAAACAATCCTCCTTTGGTGAAGCCACATATTCTCAAGCTCGATAGTAAACGGAACATGGGGGCTAGCCTTAAGATTAAATTTTTGGGCCATATTAAAAGAGAGGAACTACAAAGTCTTTAAAAATTAATCCTCATCTCAAGAACAAGTGTGGGTAGGAATAGTTCAAAACATCAGGGAAACGATCTTAGTAGAGCAGTGACACCAATAAGATTGGCAAGTTCCCCCCCAAGAAGCTCGAATTTTACAAAAACTCAATCTATCACCAAAAATGATTGCTCCCACTGTTTGGAAAATAACCAGATAAGATCGATATCCCCAACTCACTTTACTATCCCAGGAGAAGGATTCATAAAACTCAACTTTGATGGGGCATCAAAAGGGAATCCAGGAGTGGCAGGCCTAGGTGGTCTCTTCTAATATACCCAAGCCAACACTCGGCTAATATATACTGACTCTTGCAAGATAGCAAGTAACAACGAGGTGGAGTTTGCTACAGCAAGACAAGGACTTTTAATAGTCGTCAAAATGGGGTATCGAAATGTAGTGGTGGAAGGAGACTCAAGTCTGGTCACAAACACTCTGGAAAATATAAACAATGGCACCAAATGGGACAAGCTCAGCCAAATTTGGAGGACAACTCTATTCATCCAAGAGATAGGGGAATTAAAACAAAAGTTTAATTATATTATGGTTCAGCATGTCAGATGAGAAGGGAATAAAGGGGTAGATTTTCTTGCTAATTGGGGATGAAATAAGAAAAATGCCCCGATGGAAAAACTATGGTCAGTCCAACCCTGGGATGAGAGATTCAGAACCCTGGTGGAAATACTAGATCAGGATCATAGGCAAAGCCAGGAAAACGACCTCTCAGAAACACAAGACCCCGATCGGGGTGTGTGCCAGTGGTTGGGACAACCTATGGAAAGTAATGAACTGTACCTGTGATTTACATACCACCGCACCTCACACGCTCAAAGCGATGGGTACGGTGGCCCTTGGCATGAGTGCATGCAAGGGTGGTGGGAAAGGTGGCAGAGAAGATAGCGAAGGGGAAAGATTTATAGGAGTAAAGGGCAAAGAGGTGGGTAATGCTAGTGAGTTTTCTTGTAGACGAAGGAGTTGGTGCAGGGGAAAGGGAGGGCGTCGATATCCTCAGCATCAAGTTTGGAGATGGCATACAATCATTTACAGGTATGTTTCTTGGCTCTTCACCTTCTTTGCAATGACGACCTGGTTGGGTTTATGTTGTGGGAGGATGGGGAAAAATATGATTATTAGTTGGGAGGTTGAGAAATGTTGGGGGAAATGGAGGTGGTGATTGGTTGCATTGGCTTGGTTATGTGTCTATGTACTGCGTTTGTTGGGTATCGCCTATGCCTTTTTCTGCCTTGACCTTCTGTTGTTTCGCAATGGGAACCTGGGTATAGCACGCTGGGGGATGAGTGGGGTTGGTCGAAGGGGTCTAGTAGGTAGAGGCTATGAGATTGATGCTGAGAGAAGTGGGGTTAGTTACTATGTTGTATAGGATCTTGGCCCTGTTGCTGAAACCACTGCAATTTTTGGGGTACTGTGAGAAATTCTTACGGTAAGAGAATTGCTAGGGCCCTTAAGGGGGACGTCGGGTATGAAAATGACAGTGGTCTTGCTCTAGTTTACTGGGAAAAGGGGAAAGGGTTTGCAATTCATGGATGGTAACATGTTGGTCTGAGGTTGGGCTCACTTTCCCGGCCTTGGAAAGGGATTTCCAACCTGATTGCATATGGGAGGCACTAGGGGTGGAGGTGTGAGATGACAGAAGGGAATTAGAGACCAACCCCTTCTGAGGAATGGGTCTCCGACCATTATGGTTTTAGTACTGATAATAAAAGGAAAATGGAGGAGCATGGGGAGGTAGACTACACCGATGAGCAGTGTGTCAAATTTCTTTTGGTCAACAAATTCTTGCTGTGAACAGGTTTCACGCATCTTTGACATGGCTCGGCCTATGAAGGGTTGTGGACGTAGAAGAAGGGGCCAAAAGCCCAGAAAGGATAAGGACCCGAGCATGTCTGAGCCTTGCAGAAGGAGGAAATTCGTAGAACATCTTATCAATGAAGAGGCTGAGGCATATTGCGAGGGTACAAATGAAGGCATCCAGAATCTGTTAGAGGAATGGGAAGAGGAAATTAAGCATGGTAGTGAGATTGAGGGAGATATGGAAAATTGGAGGACCCTTATCCTGGATCCTAGGAATACCAGAGGCATAATAACACAATTTAAGCAGACCTTATACCTCTACTGGATGATTAAAAGCATGTTGGGAAAGGCCATGGAACAAATCTCGGTGGGCATGATGGTTTTTCTCCGAGGTATGCTGAGCTACAAACAATATCTACAGAAAATTCAATTCCAACTCCATAAGCAAGATATTAGGTTGGATAGAATTGAAAGACATATTCCATGCATCCTGGAACTATCGAAAATGCCTGGAGCAACTGTTAAGGACCCCGTGCCAGTGGAATTGACCTCGGAGGAGCAGAAAGGCTAGTCAATTTCCCATGTTTACTTTTTTTTTTTTATGCAGATAGAATTTACTTTTCTTCATGCAAGTATATGTATAGATAGAAATATAGAGTATGGTCATGAAACAAAGACATATATAGCTTGGCTAGAGAGATTGAAACTTTATTGTTTTTGGATGGCTTATAATGCAGATAGGTGGCCAACAGACTTGGTTTCCCATTGGGAAAGTTGAGGCCACCTAGCCAATCTATGTGGTGTAAATTTTCCTATTATGTAATAGAAAATGAAAGGCCCTGCCAAGCGTAACAAAAAAATTTATTGTAATTTTGTTAATAATTATTTTAGAAATTTATTTAAATCATTTTTATATTTTAAAAAATGATCAATTTCAATATATATATATATATATTGAATATTAATTGTTCATAAAATTTGAATTTTTTTTCCCTAATGTCTTTAAAGTTATTGTTGGACAAGACACGTATTCTATATTCCACTATGAGGGAGATGTGTACTACAATTAAAAGTAAAAATGGATATTGCCTATTTTTTAGTTATAATTAAAAACATTATAGATATCAATAATCTCACTTTCATTGTGCTTTCGTTTGTTCTTGACACCACAAATCATAAGATGTGGTAAAAATATTGCATTTTCACTATGAACCATAAACAAAATATTTTGATATTTTGATGTGAAATAACATAACTTATATCAACTTTAAAAGAGATAAAGTGACTAAAAGTGAAAAAGCATAGTATTTCATAGAGACACATTCTATATTCCAATATGAGGGAGATGTGTATCTAGTTGACAAGTGTCCCTTTTAAAATAAAATAGCATCTATTCTAAATAATAAAAAAACAATGTCAGCTATAATGCATGTGATGACCATAATGCAAGTGATTGTGACAAAAGGGAATGATAATAGGCTATAAGAAGGAGTAAAAAGGGAAAAACTCACACTTCTGAGAGAGTAGTAAAGGCCTCAAAATGAAAGCCCAATGTCTCCCTTGCAGAGACTTTGCAAGTCCTCATGCAATATTGGGTGAATAGCCTATCCAAAGAGGTTCCTCAAAATGGATCAAAACTATGTTGCCAACACCTCTTATCATAATACAAGGGTATATTTCACATATCTCATCTTACTTGTCTCTTAAATTTAATTTATTACATTTATAATATTTGTAAACCTAATTTACATTTCAGATCTATGGGTTATGGAAAAATACACATAACAAGTGAAAAAACTAACCAAATCATAATAGAACAAAACCATTTTATAGTGGGAATCCAAGGATGATAAAACCCACTCAAAATAATAATAATAATAATAATTCAACAAAGTTACAACTTCTAGACAAGTTGGTCACCATTGAAATGCCCATGGATTAAACTAGAACACCAATGAAAACTACTCATAAGCCATTTGGTTCCCCAATTAGTCATCTCCAACATTGTCTCATATTGTTGCAACTCTCAACCCTATTGCTATTTTGGTCTTGGTATCCTACCAAGTATTTAACTCTCCATAGTTTCCTCTAATTTCACTTCCTCACATGATCCTTATCCATTCCATTCCAAGAACCACTTTTCCTACTATACCTACTCAAGTTGATGCAATGGATATTTTGTTAAATGCAAACCAACCATGGGACTAGAAATAAGTGTAATTAGTAGACCTTCAAATATGGGATTAAAAAAAAAAAACTCCTATTTAATATCTCATCACTCTTTTTATCTTATACGAATGTGAAGTTTGGAGATGAAGTATCTCTAAATAATATTGAAGAAGGATAGATTAAATCAAAAATAATTTATAACTTATAATATTAATATTAAAAGTGTATACCGTGTCATCCCCTCGGGGGTAACTCAACTAGTGATGACCATGAATGTGAAGTATTATGTTCCAATAGGTTCTAGGTTCAGATCCCTCTAGTATATCCATGGACTGTGTGCTAGGATTAACATAGTTCACCTAGAGGTTATAGTGGTATCATTTGGAATTGACCCCATGTCAATTGAGTACAAAACCTTCCCATTTTCCAATTCCTCTAGATACAAAAATAAATAAATAAATAAAAAATGTATGCCCTGTCATGACCTCCTCATAGAAGCAAGTCTATCCCTCGTTGAGTGCGTGACCTAATATTCTTGAACTAATTATTTGAGACTAATGACATATTGTCTTTTTGAAGATTCAATGCCAACTTTCTAACCAAGTTATCAACTTCCAATAAACCAATCCTTTGATTCTATTGAATAAAAAAACTCATAATGTCATCATGCTACATGATACAATGGTGCTCCAATTAATTGATCTTAAGTAGGCTCGTAGAAGATTCTTCTTAATAAAATGAATTAGCTCTTTGCAACTTCTCAAAAAAATATTGGATTCATTGATATCACTTTTGTCCATGTTGGGATGATTTTCTATCCAATAGAGATGACCTCAATCCCTAATGAAGAAATCATTTTGATTATGGCTTCTAAAGAGAAACCTTTTTTGGGATCTATAGAGTAGGAAAGAACTTGAACAGGGTTAAGGACAAACTTATATACATCCATGAATTTTCATTAAAAGTTTTAGTAGTTCCTTAATCTAAGGATGAATTCCAAATAGAACCAAACTAAAAATAGATACAACTATTTGAATACAAGAAATAGTAAGAGTTACCATAAACTAGAGAAGCCTCAAGATAAACTGCTCTCGTTATGTGCAGTTGTACATAAGCTTGCTGAAGTAGCCTCACTACAAGGAAAATACCTTCTAGCAAAGGTTATAACGGTGGTTTTTAGTGTTATAAAATTGGAAACAACTGTCAAAAAACATCCGCTAGATCTGTTTGGGATAGCGAAGGTTTTAACAAAACTTCATTACAACTGAAAATATCTGGGCAACAAGAGGTTCTAGCGGATGGAACAAAAGGTTCTAGAGGATGGAACAAAAGGTTCTAGGTTTTGTTTTGTTTTGTTTTGTTTTGTTTGTTTGTTTGTTTTGTTTGTTTGTTTTTTTGTTTTGTTTTTTTGTTTTGTTTTGTTTTGTTTTGTTTTGTTGTTTTGTTTTTTTTTTTTTTTTTTTTTTTTTTTTTTTCAGTGCGCTTAATGGAACAAGTTGCATCGGCACGCTACATACATTAAAACACTGAGTGACATACATAAATAAAAGAACCAAGGCATTTAATGTAAAGAATGTCGATGCATAATATGTATCGTTCGAATGCTAAGAGATTAAAAATCCCTGGGGCATTCTTCTAAGGAATGAAACTAGAGAACAAAAAAATTAATTGTTGTGTGGGTGCTTTTAAGCTTGCAGCGCCGATGTGTATTGTTAGTATAAAGGCACCAGTGCATTAGTTATACAAAAGGATTGGTGTTGATAGTTTTCATAAAGCACTGGGCTAGAAATAATATTTTGTATGACCATGGAGTTAGTTATATGAAAGCACCAATGCGTTAAGAATTACAATTCATCAAGGCGTTAATCTCAAAAAGGATCGGTGCTTTAAGTGATAAACTCATCGGTGCTCTCGTTTTATTAAAATGCACCGGGCATGCAAAAAGATGTTGTCCTAGTGCTTTTGATATAACGCAATACACCAATGCTTTTTTATGTTATAGACACACCAGTTTTTTTAATGAGATTTTCTCTTTTTTGGAAAGATCGACCTGTGACAATGAAATTATTGTAATTTTTTAAAACCGATATTCATCAAAAAATTGATATATATCTTATAATAGTATTCATATAAATTAAAATTTTATTAGTGAATTTGTTTATGATGTTCGGATTAATTTTCTATATTATCAAATTCCACATCTCTTCATTGTAACATTTCACAGCGACATTGAATAACAAAATAGAATAAATTAAAATGTATTTTATTATATATCAATAAGAGGCTCTTTGTCATACAAAATTGGATTCTTATTGGTAAACCCTTGTCTTTCAATTGGGACATTATGTGAATTACGTTAAACAAAATATCTGATTTTCACAGACAAATATTTAAAAAAATACAAAAGATTGCATTGATATCCAAATTGATCATCATTCTTCGTTGGAATGATTGTCACTGCTCGATCTACTTCCATGATTTTGGTTATTTGGAGGAATGTTTTTTTTATTACATCGATTGTTTTCTTCTTATTGATCTTGTTCCATCTACAAACACAAAAATAAAGTGTAATGAGTGTATCTACATTGGTGAGAATAATGAGAATTGAAATAAATAATATAGATCAATGTAAATTGAATAGCAATGTACCAGAGCAAGAAGTGACTCATAAACTGCACATGGTTTCAAAACCAAGTCTCATGCCTTGTTGCAACAAGTCCTCTATTGGCGTAGTACCATACTTTGTTTCCTGCGTGTTTTAAAACCCATTATAAATCATAGATTTCATATAAATGTTTTTTCTGTTCTATTAATTATAAACTCAGAGAAGTAAAACAACATACATACTTACAAATTCCACAACTAATTTTTGATATGCCAACATATACTCACAACCCTTATTTACCCAATGTCAATCAATTCTTCTGATAGATCTTCTTTGTATGTTAGCACCTATTTCAAGACATTCAAGGATGGATGTTGTAAATTAAACAATTTAAAATATACAAAAATAAAACCTTAAGTTGTTATAAGGAAATATTAGCAATTACTCACAAACTTTGAAATCAACCCTTTTCTTCCTTGTCATCCTATTTTATGTGTTGAATGAGTTCCATCTTGTTTTCTTTTTTGCAAGAAAATACTTGAAAATTAATATTTAATGCTAAATTATTTTTTATATGTACAAATTCAATCATGATTACATATATTTGAAGCACGTTGTTGTTGAGATGACTCATCCTGTGATGCAATTATGTCAATTTCTTTGATCATCTCCTTATACACTTTTTTGGACATTCCTACTGGCATGTTTCGCATATTAGCGTGTTGATCATTTGAGATTTTCATAATCTTCCTGAAAAAAAGTAATAAACTATTTTTATAATGATATATGAAAACTAAATATAACAAAATCGATATTAATAAATGAATTGTTTGTAGTAATATATACATATAATTCTAGAAAATCATTTTATATAATTAGGAATATTACCTTTTGAATTATTCTTTTGTTGTTGTTGTATGTTTTTGTTATTGCAAGTTTGACATGTTTCATTGACCATTGCTCTGGAAACACTTCTTGTAGTTTAGATATAATTTGGTTCTTAGAATCATTGGATTGGTTTTTGTATTGTAAGTGGAAAGTACATTTATATGTCCGTTCCACTAGATCCCTCATAATTTTGTAAAATTCCCCCCCTTTCATTAACCTCCAACACCACTCCAAATGAGCTAAGGACCAATTCATTGTCATTTACGTGTTCTATAATTTTTATTTTCTTAGAAGGACACTGATTTTTTCCTTCGTTGTTTCTCTCTGTAGAACATTAAATATATATGAATTAATAGATTGTTTGAAAAGTGTTATCTAATATTCTTAAGTATATTATTAATGAAATTTCAAAAAAACTCATATTGAATAGTATTTTTTCATTCACGTGATTCATCATTATGAAATTTTTATATATCAGGATTTTACGCTTTTTTACACTTAGATTAAAAATAATCTTATCTACCTCGTTCATTTTGTGGCTCTGCATGACACACACCTACCAATACATATTAGTTAAACTTACATAAAGCTCAAACATATCACTGTGTCGATCAATATTTTTGTTACTTGAGACATCAACCTGTAGTATTCAATACAGAAGTCATTAAATATTTTTTACAATTAAATCAAATAATTTTCAGCCAAAATATCTTTGGTAACCGGTTTGTTTATCTAAATAAATGCATCGGTGCATTTAGAACATTAAATGCACTAGGCATTTAATTTTTCAGGCACACCATCATGGAAAATTATTTTTTTAAATAATTTTAAATTATTACGGTGCAGTTTGTACGGATAAGCGCACCAAAATTATTTAATGATGATATTTTGAAGAGGTGTGTCAGTGCATTATATTACACCGAGAGCAAAGATTAATAGACTAGACATAATAGAGTGTTCTGATATGTCGGTGCAACACTGGGAGCACTGATGCATTATATTACAAAGGGTGCACTGTGAAACATATAATTGTTTTAAAAAAAATGGAGATGACCAATAGGGTTTGGATCTAATTCAATAATTAATTCCCCTACTTTACATGTCAAATTCCCTATATATAGTAAGTACACAAACCCATTAAATATAAAATCCATAAATTTAAAAACCCTAATTATGAAGAGGTAGAGGAAGTTAAACCATAAGGTGAAATTTTGCAGGAAGAAGCAAGGGTTTAAGGTAAATATTGATTTTTTTTGTTTTTTTGTTTGAATTTTAATTAAATTTAAATAGGAAAGCAGATCGTAAAAAAAATTACTAGCAAAATCTATAATTAATTTTTTATTATACATGGTTTTCATTTTATTTTCTGAATTGTCAATAAATATAACAAAAAATGTAAAATATTTTAACAGTGAAATTTAAGATTTTTTCTACCTAGGGTTTTCAGTGAATCACCATACCTTTCAACTTCTAATCTTTCGGCAGATCCAAAATATTTTGTAGCTCCACATTGCTCTCAGTATATCTCTCCTACAAATGATCTATATTTTTAATTAAACCCTAACTGAAATTGTAAAATTTCTTATTAATAAAATAAACAATAAAATTTAAAAATTTTACTATGCAGGTTTTTTACTGAATCACCATACCTTTCAGCTTCTGATCTTTTGAATAGTTTTGTTGCTCCAAAGTATTTTTCTATTGCACAGTGTTGCTGGTATGTCTCTCTTGAAAATCACTCACTTGGAATCTTGGGTAAAATAATGAAATGGTGAATAAAGTTTTACTATTTAAAAGACTTTATGAAATTAGATTTCAAAAAATCAATTACCACTCATTTTTTAATTTTAAAAAAGAAAAGAAAAAAACCACATTTTTTTTCAATTTCTCTACACATCGGTGCATTCGATAGTCAAGTGCACTGGTGCGTTTATACAAAAGGTGCACCAATATTGTTGGGGCAACAAAGCTTTTCAACGCATCAACATGATACAATTTATTTTTTATTTTTGAAATCCCGAAACAGTGCGAATAATTTTTTTTAACGCAACGATGCTCTAATTGTTATAAGAGCACTGAGTTGATTGAATTCATTTTTATTTTTTATAAAGCGGGAAAGATTTGCATAGCAATAATGTTTTCTTTAAATGCATTGGTACGCTTTTGTAGAAGAGCACCGATATGATAAATACTTTTTTCAGAATGCCGAAAATTGTTGTGGCCATTATTTGAACACCCCAATGTTGTTAATGTTTTAGATGCATTGGTGCGCTTTTTTATTATAAGCGCACCATTTTGATTTAAAACTATTTGAAATTTTAATTTCACATAAAGTGGCATATTAATCATAAATTATCCTTTACAATGCATCCACATGAATTACAATAATTCATATTATACATTTTCCACTTAAAGTCGTGTTATTCTTGAAAAATGGTTTGAAAACTATATTGAAATTTATATTGTGGTTATATGGTTGTCGAGATTAATTTTGGATATGCACACAGATTTTTATGTCTGATTTTTCTTCAATGCAGGGAAAAAATCTCAATAATATATGTGAATGGCCAATTCTTCAAATTCCAGCTCGTTCCATATTGTTGATCAAAGTCCTTCACGGAGTTCTCCCTTTCCATCTCTAGTAAGTTAATATTTTATTTATATTTTCGGTTATCTAATTGTATTTATTTGCTTTTAATCCATGTGAATTTGAATAAAATTATATACAAAGTTGTAGGAACATGATTCAAGATCGAGTTCAGATGTGGAAAATATTACTCCATATTTTCAAAAGCGTTAGAAGCTCTTCTCAGGACCAACATATCGTGAGAAGTTGGTACATGAAAATGGACAACCTCTTCACCTTGCCAATTGGAACATGGAATATTCCAGCCACAATTTTGAATCAACGATGGCAATAATCGTTTGGTATAATGTAATTTCAACAAACAATTTTCATTAACGTGCTTACTAATATCATTGATATTGTACTAATTACGTTCAATATTTTTTGAAATTAGGATTCTAGTGATGATGGGCAACCCACCTACTGTTAATTTTTTCAATTGCGGTCAAGTTCCACCTTGGATAGCTCAAATGGCTGAGATAATAATTTCATTAGACTCCTCTTTTCAACAGGACGAAAACGGGCCTAAAGATCACTCGATTTGGTCAAGCGTAGGTTGAGTTATGAATTATTTAATTCATACATGTATTATGGAATGGATTGGCCCTAACCACAAGGGTAACTACTTGGATCAGCCTTAACCCCAAGTGGACCCTTAGGAAAGCCTATAAATAGAAGAGACCTCAAGCTCATTTGGACACATTCGATTAATTTATCTCATCTTCCCTTTTTGTCTTGGTTCACAAAGGTTCGACGGAAGGAGTTCGCACAAGGGTCTAAAATCACAGGCGTGAGGTTCACTCTGAGTTAAGGTTTTCTGGTTTCTAGACGTTGGCACAGAACAGGGCATTTTAGTCCCTGGACGCTGGCACACAATGGTCATGACAACGTCCAAAGAGAATAGTGCACTAGCACAAAGGCTTATGGGAGCATCCAAGGATTCAGAGGCAGATCTGGAGGTGTCAGTTCCTTGACGCTCGCACAAAGTGGTCCTGAGAGTGTCCAAGTTGTCCCGAACCGACACACAATAACTTCAAGGGAGAAACCAAGGGTTTTTGAGTAGATTTTATGAGTTGGTCCCAGGATGCATGCACAAAATGGTAACAGAGTATCTGGGTTGCCACAGTCACTGGCACACAGTTCATAGAGAGCGTCCAGGGCTGCTGTAGATGCTCACACAACTCCTCCTCCCTGTGTCCGAGACTCAAACATGAGATTTCAGTATCCCTAAGTCTCCACTCAATGACAATAGTGATCAATAGTGTTCTGCATTGTATAAAGCTGTTGACATCAGTTTGTGACACCACATTAAAACCATCAATATGAGGGTTTTTTATTTCTAGCATGATTAGATCTGTTTCATGGATATCATTATTGTTTTGCTACATATATAAAGTTATGGATCATTGTACTCTCTTTTGCTGCATTATTTGATGACGATCTAAGAAGAAGAATATTTGCAAGGGTTTTCCCCATAGTGGGTGTTTCCCTAGTCTTGGAACAATCCTGGTGTCTTTATGTGTGTGCATGATTTTCTTCTACTATTCCTTTTATGTTGCGCTGGATTGATGATGATGACATTTTTATTTCTATATAATTGTGTATGTTGATGAATAATGGTGTAGATATTAATAATGTAATGATGATATGGGGTGAACTTAATGTATTAATGGTGAAATTAAATTATCAAAGCAAATAACAATCTTGCCCTATGAAAAATTAACACCTATCGTCTTCAAGAACACCCCTTTATAATGTCAACTCGAGAGAAGGTTGCATTAAGAGAAAGAATTAGAGAGGAAACATAAAAAGAATGGTTGAATCAACCACCTATTCAATTCCCACTACATCCAGATTCACCAATTAGGAATGATTACAACAATAGTGGTTCTTCATCACAAGTTGGTAATGGAAGCAATCAAATGGAGATTGGTATGGATGATTATTTACGTGATATGACTACAATTGAGTGTTATAGACATTTTTGTGCCTGACAGCATTGAGCATGAAATTTCCATAATCTAAGGGATCCAAAGTCCCTAAACATGTTGTTCCTACCCCTAGAGGAACAAGGCTAACAAACCACAGCAATTCACAGAAGTTCTCCACCAGAAACTGCTCAAAAACAAGTCAATTCAGGATCATTTCATTGGCTACACTAGCTATTTGCGCTGAATGTCAAAGCCAACACTGGCTACCTGCGTTGAATGTCAAAGGGAACACTGGCTCCCTGCGCTGAACGAGAATGGACATGTGGCAGGCTCATTTCTCAAGGTGTCAAAACCCAGGAAGCTTCCAAAATGACACTTGCCTCAGGGAATTCGACTGGTGATGAGTAAGAGGTTCCAAATCTCCAAGTGGAAGCAAGAACCTCCAAGTGGACTCAAGAACTGATAGAGGGAAAGGACACTAGTCAGATCTCAAGCTGACTCATCCTCTCTCCAAACATCTATATATGGATCTCTCCTCCATGAGATCTAGGGGCTGGAATTTTGTTATTGCAAAGAATTGTTGTTGGTTTGAGATTGGAATCATTGGGTGCTTAATGCTTTGAAGGGGTTGAAGATATGAATTCCATTTGCTGGGAGGGAGATGCTGGATTGGAGCCCTCTGGGTTGTATCTCTTCCTGAACCTTGTTATTCATCAATAAAGCTATCTTGGTTTCTCCTATATGCTGATGTATTTTTGATGTATGAATGCATTAGTGTATTTAGTTTATTTCTAATCCTAAACTAGTTATGAATGTGAATATCTGTCTTTGTGTAGTGTTCTTCTCTTGTCGCAAGTAGTTGTTCTCTTGTTGCAAGTAGCTGTTCTCTTGTGATCTTGCAGGAACCCGTTGAAGCTGGATAAGCAAGAAGGCAAGTAGCTGTGAACTCCCAAAGAGAAGAGAGACCGGATCGAGGGACAAACGGAAGACACCGGTAAGTCTATTGATCTCTCTTCTTTCACATTTCATAAAGGAAGAAACCAGAATAGCTGTCTTTGTTTGTTGCTAAGGCACTGTCACACCTTAGGTGGATAGGATCGTCCTGCATAGGCATTTTTCCCCACAACAAATTGGCGACTCCACTGGGGAGATCTGTTTAGTCATTTTATTTGTGTTTCTATCATTGTTTATTTCATAGACTTGACAGCAACAATCGAACTGCATCTGCCTTTCCCAGATGCAAAGTAGACAGTTGTTGCTTTGATCCAATTACTGGACTTGTCTATGATCTGAACAATGGACTCACAAATGATTTGATGATCCTTTGTGATAGATCTTAGTAGCCCCTCAAAGCATCCCTTTGATTACACCTTGCTTGTTGCTTTTATTTGGCCTAAAACAGTTGATTAAATAGCAATCTGTGACCCAGAACCTAAGGGAAACGAGAGTTTCTCCTTCAGCGCAGACCCAGTGAAGGGATTCTGCATTTCAACGCAGGTCCCGTGAAGGTTACCTGCGCTGAATATCAAAACCCCTGTGTTGAGGTTGCGCTGAACCAGTTTGTCCTTGTGCAGCTGGGGTTCTCTGCTCTGTTTTTCCTTGTTTTGATCTCTGATTTTTGCAGCCTGTAACCAGCATAGGTACCAGTCTGATAACTCCTTTTCTCTGCTTAGATTCCGCCTCCTTTTGTACAAAAAGACTGTGAGTGTTTTTATGTGTTTGTGGCGTCATTTACAGTTTTCCTTTGCATGAGTGAAATAGTCATCCTGTAGCCCTTGATTCAGATTTGTTGATTGTGATCTTAGAAGAGAGTTCATTGGTTGTTTGCAGATTGATTATACATTTACTCTTGCTTATTGGTTTTAGTTTGTCTTTTTTAAGTGTCGAAACAAGTATTCATTTCGAAAATCGTTAAGTGTTGTAATCTCTTCTACCCTCTCTGATTTCGAAAAAGTAAACTTGTTTGTATTTGTCATTTAAAAGCAAATTCAAAGTTGTACAAAAAGCTTTCTGTGTAGGCATCAATACTAAGAAAGCAGAAAACAAACACCTGCATTGTGCATTTGCATCTTGATAGTTTGCATGTTGGATTTAGGAAAAGTGCATTAGAGTGTACTGATTGCTCTTTGAGAAAAGATGGTGTCTTTCCTTTCCCTTAGTAGCTAGGATTTTCAAAGTTGAAAAGATATAAAGCTTGCTTATCATCTTTAGACTGCATTTAGGAATTGTATCATACATCTCGTGGTGAACCTTGAAAGGCAAACTTCTAAAAAGATCAACCTAAAATAAATTGAATGAACTTAACAACGCTTTGCAACATAACGCACAACATAGAGGTTTAGGCTAGAGACGTGTTCCGGCGTCGTTAAGCCTGGTGACTGTCGATCTCGTGGATGGTGGGTGATTCCTCCTGAGGGAAGATAGCGCCAGTACGGATTGTGCTCCCACGTACCGTCGCGTATATATTGGGAGACCCCTATAGGCATAAAACCTTTATCCTTAGGAAGCCGTGTCGGCTGCCCTACTGATCGCAATGCACTGAACACAGCTTTCAGGAAGATTGACCACCCGTACCCTAAAAAGTATTCTGCGGTTTTGCGAAAAGTTTGGCACACCCTCTGCCTAGAACTCCAGAGCAGTTCCTTTTGGCCTTTTTCAAACTCTATAACGGAAAAAGTCCATCCGAGCATTTGTCACTTCGGGCTCGTTAAAACATCGAAGGAGACTAGAGTCATCTTTTGCTTTTTCTCGAATCTTTAAAATTGAAAAAGCAGGTTGTGTCTAAGCGTCGTTAAAATTTATTTTAAACGGAATAATCATCACCTTTCCCTCGTTGATCTTCGAAGTTAGTCTACCTTCATCACAAAGTTCTTGTAGAATCGCTAGAAAATCTTTTGGATAGACTAGATACATCTGAACAACCGTCGACATCCAGGACTGTGTCATCCGACACAGCAGCGGCAGAGCCTCCTACCGCTACTCCAACGATGTTCGCTGGTATACCATTTGTCCCGGCAAATTGTCAACAACAAGCTGGAGTCAAATCAGAGACTGTTTCGACGACATGGTTAATTCCTATTTCTTCATCCGGATTATCATCTGGTATTTCTTATGTTGAAACTCAACAAATTGATCCAATGTGTCTTCAAAGGCCAATCTACCCTTTAAGTACTGGATTGCCACCATATGGAGGGCAGTATGCCTTTTCATTGTTCCCCCCCCGGAGAACAACCATATGGGAGTTTACAACAAAGTTCAGGTCAAACTAGAATTACATCCAGCGGATGGGTACCGATACTGCCTCAGCAACCAAGGGTTGCATATTCAATGCAACCAGTCCACCCTGTGTCGAACGTTGCCACTATACCTGGTATGGTGATTGCATCGCAAGTACAAGCGCTACCTATTGTATGTCAACCCCAACAGCCTCAGGTTGCAATACAACAGCCTCTTGTCTCAACGACTCAATCACAACCTCAGGTTAGTGCCTCCTTATCTGGAGCGACTCAGGATCAAACAAGTACTGTGACTCCTCATCTTGGTCAATCATCCAGTATTGGTCAACAGCAAATGGTTCAACAACCAGAGCTGGTTCAAACTCAACAACCCCCATTCCAGCAATCATATCAAGGACCTGAGCAACAAGTCTTTGTAAGTAATGGGCAATCGCATTTCCAAAGCGGTAATCAACAACCATATTATAATGGTTATGCCCATCAACCTTGTCAAAGTTGCCAGCATCAAATACATTATGCTGGTATGCAAAGACCCACTGCTCAGGCGATTCCATCTTATCCTGGGTATGCTTCGCCTAACTTGAATCAACAGTTGCCCTTTGTAGCAACTCTAGAATTACCAGATCTAAACCGGTTGACGAATGATCCAATTGCTTATGCCCCTTGGTGGCTAGCGATTCCGCATAAACTTCCGTCAGATATTCCTAAATTTAATGGAAATCCGGGTGAAGATCCGTCGAATCATGTGATGACATTTCATCTGTGGTGTTCATCAAACACCCTAAATGATGATTCGATTAGGCTTCGCCTTTTTCAGAGGACGTTAACTGGTCCAGCGGCAAAATGGTATATTGAATTGCCTAGAGCTTCGTTCAACAACTTCAGTACCTTAGCCACGACTTTCTTAACCCATTTTCAATTACCGATAAGGTATGAAACGGGAACGGAACTCCTAACCAACTTCAAACAGACAACGGCCACTCACATATCTGATCATATACATGAGTGGCGACGTCGTCGTAGGATGGTAAAAATGTACGTTCCCGATCAGCTATTAGCTGAATGGTTTATCAAATCCTTACTTCCTACAATCACAGAAGATGTGGCAAAGGGGGGAGTCGTAACGGAAGAGCAAGTCATCGCTCGTGCGCAATATCTGGACTTGGTCTATACTCAGTCTGGCACGCTCTACGACAAAATACCTGACGCCCCTAAACCGGAATTCTCAATTCCTCCTCCTCCTAAATCAAAGAATGACTCTCATGCCATCGATGGCGTGATTGGCACGACAGACACGAAATCGACAAAGGCTACATCTAAAAGGGCCCGTAAGATTTCCAGTCAAAATGCAAATGAGGAACTTCTTGCCTCGGAAGTAAATGCCGCGTCGACCGACAAGGGCAAACAACTGAAGCAACCAGGGGGCAAGAAGAAAAAGAAAGGGAGAAAAAGGAAACCCCCTGCGGGGTGTCATATATGCGATGAGGATCATTGGACGAGAGATTGTCCACATATAGCTGAAGTTAAGAAACTCTTTAAGAGTTCAAAAACCTCAGCAGTTTTGACTGATTCGTTTCCAAGCCTGGGTACCAAACTGGTTGCTAATCAAAATGCTTCCCGATCCTAAGTGCTTATGTTGTCTATCTCAAAGCAGCAAAATGATGCTTTGGCAAGGAATAAAGATTACGGGAATCCACAGGTGTCGAATAACAAGGCTAATGAACAACCTAGTAGTTCGACAACAACTTTGACCAAAGTTGTGCCACCCACCATTCCTGAACAAATGATAAAGTCGCCAAAGGGAGTAGTGTACAAGTCGACATTTAATCCTCGTGCAAAAATAGCACAGAATTATAATATAATAGAGGACCTGGCCCAATCGCCGTCCGCTATGTCGACGCTTGAGGTACCGCAAAATTGCCTCTCCCAAGAGCAAGCTTTATTATCAGCAATAGGTGAAATTGACCCAATGGACTCCAATCTTGTGGCCTTTGATCATAAAGGATATGACCCTCAGTTACCAGCTCAACTAGCTTTCCTTATTCAAGTGAAAGCCCTCAACAAAACTGTTCATCGAACAATTATTGATGAGGGGGCATCTACGTGTATTATGTCAATGAGTTGCTGGAAGAATTTAGGCTCACCACCCTTGTCGAGATTGTCAACAACGTTAAAAGCATTTGATGGACGATCATACACTCCATACGGGATTTTAAGTAACTTGCAAGTTGAACTAGGGGGCAAAACAGTAGGAATTGATGTTGAAGTAATTGATGGAAACCTCGATTACAACATCCTACTGGGAAGGCCCTGGATATATGCCATGGCCGCAGTCGTGTCGACCTACTTCAGGAAGATTGCATTTCCCTTTCAAGGAGGAATTACAGTCGTCGACCAACAAACTTTCCTCCCCGACAGTTCACAAGTTACGGGAAGCATTCCAATGATCCATGGAAGCAATCATTCGCTTCAAAATATTGGAGTAGGTCTCCTTAAAGACCCTGCCTTAATGGGTACTTTTTCCCTACCGCCTGCAAGTAATCTGGCGGAAGTGGCCACAGTGGAAACCTACAATATGAAATCTTCTATATCTAATGGATTCGGAAGATTCCTAAACATTTTGTCAGCATGGATCATCGCCCTAATAGAAATACTGTAAATACAGTGGGCTCCGAGGACGGTTCTTATCTCGTGTCAACCTCGTTAAAAAATGAAACAAGGAGTCATGAGGATAGTTCTTTTACTGTGTCAACCTCATGAAAAAATGAAACAATCTCCTTTCCAAATCTCAAAGGTAAACCTTCATTCCAACCACCAAGTTGAATGCAATGAAGCTTGGGGGGCATGCACCTCGATTTGCGTTGTTATGCTGGGGGCATGCAAACTTATCATCGAGCAGTTTTAGCACACAGTTCATGCTCGTTAAAAAATAAACGCAAGATCCGAGCAGTTTTAGCACATAGTTCATGCTCGTTAAAAAATAAACATAAGACCGAGCAAATGTTTCCACCCGCGTTTAAGCTCGTTAAAAAATGAACTATCCCGGTAAATAACCACTGTGAATGTAATATCATCAGCCATTAAAGCCTTGGTCGTGTTTGCACTGTCACCTCCACTTTTCCATTGGCCGATCGTTCGCCTCCATATGATTGTTTACCCATTTTGAGGAACAGCTGTGAAGAGTGATTTCACCTAGCCATCCTTGTGACACTGCCGTGATTGGAAAATTCCAACCTGTGCCTGGAATCAGCTGCTAACCCTGTTTATCACTCGTTCCTCAAAAGACGAGTCTTCTTTAAGCTCTTTTCAACTGACTCGTAAAATATGAAAAGATTGCCGAGTCCTTGGCCTTCCAGCTCGTTAAAGGGACAGGAAGAGCTATCCCTCCTCTAGATTTTAATCTTTTTGGACCTAAGGGATTATTGCACAAAAAGATCGAGTGCTTGTTTTGTTCGGCTCGTTAAAACTATCGAAAACTCATCCCTTCTGTATTGTTTTATACTTTTTCGGACTTAAGGGATTAGATGACGAAAAAGGACTTTTGGAGTTAACTATATGTACCTTTTCAGACTCTCTAAAAATGAAAAGGATCGAGTTATCCTTGTCGCTAGACTCGTTAAAATCATTAAATAGCGACAAACTTGTCTTTAGACGAGAACGAGTTTCACTATCGCTAGGCTCGTTAAAACATAGCGATGGGCTTGCCCGAAGGGCAGGTTATAGAACAAGCATATGTTATCCTCCTCAAGCTTGACAAAAATAAAGAGGTACTGGTCAGCAATGACTGGGGAAAAATTGGGAGAAACTAAAGAAAACTTTGATGGTAGCAAGTCGCTCTTGAACATGACACTTTTCCTCCGTACCACAATCGGGTTGGGTTGTTTCATTCACCGGTCACATCCATGGTCTCACCATACCATCCATATTTGGGGTAATGCTACCGATCCATCGTATCAGTGTCGCCATATGTTCAAGAGAAGTCGTTCAGAAAAGTCAACCGTGTCCCATCCACTGCCATACATTATCCTTCATCCTTTCATGACCGCCACCCTGAATCATATGTCACAGATCGTTTTCACCTCCATTAACATCATTAGCTCTGTTCCGTGTCACTGATGTGGGATCCATTAAGGCCCTCCTTTGACGGATCGCTTCTTGTCGACATCAGCTCATTATCCAAGAAGTTGATCTAGGAACAACCCCTTCAGTACTTTGAAGCTTGCATGCCTCAATGGCAAGTTTCTCACTTCCGGCAACAGGTATACATCAATGACCTTCGACCGAAAGATTTTGCGTGGTGTTCGACGCCAAGTCCTTTATTCACACCACGTGAATTGTACTGCAGTACCTTGAGGGTCATTATCATTATCGGTGATTCCTCTCGCGTTTGTTAACAGTTTACATCATTGACCGGTAATCAAGCGATGTCTTTCCATGTTCGACTTCAGAACATTTCTCACATGGATCGAATTGTACTTAGAGTGAAGATCGAACGAGTTTGATGACCCCGGATCTAGTTTCATCCATCCGGGCTGCGATATATATTCAGGAAAGATAAAGACATTGACATGTACATCATTGCAGCAGATAATCATCCTACTCAAAGGATGATAATTTCATCAAAATTATCAGTCTACCATCAGACGATTGTCTGTTCTATGTACATAAAAATGAATTTATAAAGCTGAGCATGGGAATGCCCGCCTCAGCTAGATCATGAAAGTAGTATGAAAAATAATGTATTGTATTGTATCTTGTTACAGGTCTCCTCCCAGCATTGGATGAACTTCGGATCCCCCTGATAAAGCATTTCACCCGATAAACAGCCTCATACTTTAGGGGGCAACTGTTATAGACATTTTTGTGCCTGACAGCATTGAGCATGAAATGTCCATAATCTAAGGGATCCAAAGTCCCTAAACATGTTGTTCCTACCCCTAGAGGAACAAGGCTAACAAACCACAGCAATTCACAGAAGTTCTCCACCAGAAACTGCTCAAAAACAAGTCAATTCAGGATCATTTCAGTGGCTACACTAGCTATTTGCGCTGAATGTCAAAGCCAACACTTTCTACCTGCATTGAATGTCAAAGGGAACACTGGCTACCTACGCTGAACGAGAATGGACATGTGGCAGGCTCATTTCTCAAGGTGTCAAAACCCAGGAAGCTTCCAAAATGACACTTGCCTCAAGGAATTCGACTGGTGATGAGTAAGAGGTTCCAAATCTCCAAGTGGAAGCAAGAACCTCCAAGTGGACTCAAGAACTGACAGAGGGAAAGGACACTAGTCAGATCTCAAGCTGACTCATCCTCTCTCCAAACATCTATATATGGATCTCTCCTCCATGAGATCTGGGGGCTGGAATTTTGTTATTGCAAAGAATTGCTGTTGGTTTGAGATTGGAATCATTGGGTGCTTAATGCTTTGAAGGGGTTGACGATATGAATTCCATTTGCTGGGAAGGAGATGCTGGATTTGAGCCCTCTGGGTTGTATCTCTTCCTGAACCTTGTTATTCATCAATAAAGCTATCTTGGTTTCTCCTATATGCTGATGTATTTTTGATGTATGAATGCATTAGTGTATTTAGTTTATTTCTAATCCTAAACTAGTTATGAATGTGAATATCTGTCTTTGTGTAGTGTTCTTCTCTTGTCGCAAGTAGCTGTTCTCTTGTCGCAAGTAGCTGTTCTCTTGTGATCTTGCAGGAACCCGTTGAAGCTGGATAAGCAAGAAGGCAAGTAGCTGTGAACTCCCAAAGAGAAGAGAGACCGGATCGAGGGACAAACGGAAGACACCGGTAAGTCTATTGATCTCTCTTCTTTCACATTTCATAAAGGAAGAAACCAGAATAGCTGTCTCTGTTTGTTGCTAAGGCACTGTCACACCTTAGGTGGATAGGATCGTCCTGCATAGGCATTTTTCCCCACAACATTGAGGCAATGTTATTAGATACATTCAATAATGATGAGCTAGGGGATGATGCTCATATCAATGATACCTTATTTGAAAGCCTGAAATCTGCCTCCACCACCCCTCTCTTTGGACCTGGCGGCAAGTCAAAGTCTACTCAGTTGCGGACAACGATATTACTATACAATGTGAAAGAAAATTTTGGCATGTCGAATAAATGTTTCTCGGCAATATTGAGGTAATTGACTTGCATGATCAATCAACTTCCTTATATTGTGTCACACAATCAAATTTAAAACTAATCGATTTTATGAATGTTAAATATTGACATTGTATAATTATATTCCCCATCAACTGCAATATATTTAAATATAAGGTTCTTCCAAGTGATAATATCATGTCCGATAGCTGTGAAGAGGCAAATCTGTTGTTGAAAATGTTGGGTGTTTAGTACATATCATATCATGTATGCATGAATTATTTTATTATATATAGACGAGAATATGCAGACAAAGAGATATGTCTGAAATGTGGGCATGATAGGTATCGTAATTCAAAAAAACGGGTAAATCACATGATGCTCCTCGTAAGATATTGAGGCACATGCCTATAATCCCAAGGATTCGAAGACTCTTTTGTTGCAAAGAATTAGCTGTGTTGCAAGGATGGCATGCCTCACACATAAATGAGTCAGGAGTTATATGAATCCCAAAAGATTCAATAGCCATGATGCATATAGAGGATACATGGCCTGAGAAATTCAAGGATGAATTATGAAGTCTATGACTCAGCATATCCATGGATGGCATCAACCCATATTCCCTCCAAAACACCAACTATTTTGTTTGGCTTGTAGTAGTGATCAATAACAATATCCTCCCATGGTAGTCCATGATGAATGAACATCTTATGTTGCCTCTCATAGTCCTTGGTAGAAAACAATTGAAGAATATGGATGTCTAGTTACAACCACTAGTAGATGAATTGAGGGAATTATGGGAAGGGATACATGTGTACGATGTATCAAGACATGTCACAACAGAGAGGAGTTTTACGTTGTATGGCATATGTTCTTACACCATACATGATTATCCAGGCTTAGGAGTTTTCTCTGGTAAATTAAATTCTTATTGATTTATTTAGTAACAATATTGTTTCACATATTAAGTTAATTCACTACAATTGTTCAGATCTTCATGGTAATTAATGTGTCGGCATGTATACAATAGTTTTTCAGGTCTTGTAACAAAATGGTATCATGGATGTAAATGTTGTGGACCTTCTCTGAAGGCTAGGTGGTTTAACCACCTACAAAATCCAGTGTATGACTACTCTAGGGTATTCCTCCCAGAAGAACACCCTTACATAAGAGCAACATTCTCTTTCAATGGTAAACCAAAGATAACCCAAAGGCCTACAATAATGACACCAACCAAATGGATTAGATCATATTTGAGAGAGAAGGAGAAGGAGTTTGCAGAAATGTTCGATTCAAATGGGGAGCCTATGTTCAATGATCTAGAATTCTTTGACACCTATGTTGAGAAATTTCCCATTGGGATGAAAAGGAAATATGTCTTTTATGAGCTCTCATATTGGGAGCATCTTAAGATTTCCCACTTACTAGATCCCATGCATATATTTAAAAATGTTTCATCTTCTTTATGGAGGAAAATATCATTGAAAGAAAGTGACACATTGGTTGTTAGAAGAGATCTTATTTCTTCAAAAAATAAAAAGAAACATTGGCCAAGACAAGAAACTAGAGGAGAGGTTGGTCCCTCCTTGTCTTTCAAAGAAGGTGATGTCCCATGGATTCTAAAGAAAGATTACATTTCTTCAGAAAAGGAAGCTATAATGAGTGTGATGAATCCTTCTTTATATGGATCTTCACTACAACACTGATTCACTATGGAAGATGGTTTGTTGGGGTTGAAATCGAATGACCATTTGAACCTTCTAAGAGTACATATGTCAAAAACATGATTTTATTATTATTTTATTATTAATTTATGTAATGGGATGTTTTATAATTAATTTTTTATATAATGTACTACTTACTGTGTAGTGTCATTATCTTGTGTTCGTGCATGGTGTGTGAACCATGACTTCCCCCAAGACCTACAATTTTCCATATATAAATTATTTGCATATGTACGTTGGATCACATCAAAGGAGACTCAGATGGCTAGAATTCCACGTGGCATCAAGAGATAGTTAAGATTGTTTGTATGTTTGAAAATGAGTTGCCAACAAGTTTCATGGACTTGCAAGTTCATCTTCTAATTCACCTAGCATATGAGGTTGAATTAGTTGGGGTCATTTCTTGTCATTGGATGTTCTTCTTAGAGAGGTACATGAAGAAATTGAAAGGATTTGATCAACAAATGGAAAAACCCAAGGGGTCTATGGAAGAGGGGTATATATCGTATGAGTTTTTCTATTATGCTAATGAGTACATCAAGCATATCGATAACATGCTAGGTGTAGAAATTCGGGACAACGAAAGGTATGAAGGCAAAATATAAGGGGGGCTTCTCAAAACAAATGGAAAGAGGTGCATGATAAAGAGTAAGTGCAGGCTTATCGTTTATCAAATTACTACACAGTAAATATTCACATTGAACTTCATATTAATTAATATTTTAATCATCTATATATATATATATATATATATATAGGTTTAATTTGATGATCAACGAATTTATAAATTGAAGCCATCAACAAACTCATTCTTTACAATATGGCAGCGACACAACCATGAGTCGCATTGTACGAAGAGAAGAGGAGGAAATGGGATAGTGACAGGAAAGAATTAAGATAGTTGAATGGTAGAAGTGTGCCTTATCTTGATCATTTAACAAATATGCCAATGACATGCCCTAAAAGTTGGGTTGTTGATCAAGTTAGAGAGAAATATGGTGCATCTGGTCATTACCCATGTGCTAAAGAGGATGCCCTAAACATAGGAATTGGGTGCAACAACTCGGTCATTATATTCTCTTTCTGTATAATTTTAACTTCATACCACACCTTTGAATTTTAACTCCAATGTGTTATTTTTAGGTGCAAGTAGTGGGACACCTTTGATCAGAATAATGTAAATGAAGATCACGATAGTGGGCTAATATCTATCAACTCTAAAAAGATGTGGCATGAAGCTAGGGAGCCTTGTGTTTTCCCAAAACACTGCAACCAGTGTTTTTTTACCCAAATGTGTTGGATAGAGATTGGTGGTTCGTATTAAGAAACGACCCTAGATCAAAACATATTTTTGAGAAAAACAGTGTTATCATGCCAAGCAAGGAAGATAATTAGGGGGATGATAATGGAGAGGGATATGTACTTGTTATTTCATCATTTATATTATTGTTGCATGTTTTTTTATCATTATTTCGCCAATTATATTGATTTTTTATTCATTTTGTCAGCATTTTAAAATATAATTGGTAAGATTCACAAACGTTTTTACACGCTTTTTTAGAGTGGAAACATACAGTACTTAAAACTAAGTATTTCGAAATGTGTACATTATCTATGATAATAAGGATTCAAGGTCACAACCCTTCTCAAATAGGAACATATCAAGTGCACTGAATTTGTGATGGTGATTAAGAGGCATTTGTTTGACTTTCAAATAGACTCGACGATTCATTTTTGTCTCCTATTTAGATTATGTGAAATAAATATCTATTTTTATGTATTTATAATTAAATTATTTAAAGTAGAAATGTCTGTACCATTGTGAACATGATGTAATATTAGTCAGGAGAAATGTGAAAAACATGAATTTTAGTGACTATCTCATGATAAGTATATGGAAAAAATAATATTTTTTGAGTTGTTCATTAAGAAATATTCAAATATATTATTTGTCAAAAGTTTAAATCTAATTTATTATCATTTATTGTATTATTTAACTCATATTTATTATTAAAAAGAGTTAAATTTAAACTAGTATTACAGTATTACAGTAGAAAATAAAGAACCAAAATAGCATCAAATTGTTATATATTTATTACTAGAAAAAATTCAGTTGCATCTTTAAGGAACTTCCAATAGAGGAAAACTCCAACTACAAGTAACTTCACATGAAGCCTTATCATGTTACATTTCTTTATCTTCATCTTTAGAGAGAGAAATTTCTAATTTTAATTGGTAAGAGTTGCAATAAATATTAAATTTAAATTGCTTGAAAATCTCATAGCTTTAGCAATAAATTAAATTTTATAAAAATAGAATTTTGCATCTTTAAGGGAGAACTTTCAATATAGGAAATCACCAACTACAAGTAAGTTCACATGAAGCCTTATCATGTTACATTTCTTTATCTTCATCTTTAGAGAGAGAAATTTCTAATTTAAATTGGTAAGAGTTGCAATAAATATTAAATTTAAATTTCTTGAAAATCTCATAACTTTAGCAATAAATTAAATTTTATAAAAATAGAAATTTTAAGTTACATTAAATCTAAATTAATTGCGCGGAGATGCGCTCTACATCTCAACATGGGAGAGATGTTGTGACGAAAAATTACATTTAAAAATAATAAAAACAATAATTTAAATTAACAAATTAACAAATAGTAATAACCAAAAAAAATAATGTCAACCATAATTACAATACTTCAATTTACACCTTAATTTTATATAACTTTATATAGAGATATAAAGTAACTGAAAGTTAAAAAAAAATAGTTTTTATTATGTGTAAGGAATGTAATGAGTAAAAAAATATAATTCACTTCTTACTACAAGGAAGAAATGTTATTTTTTCACGTGACAAGAAATATTATTATTGATATTACATTATGTATAATTCATTCTATGTTCTATTTACATGTGATATTTGAAACAAAAGCATATTTATAACAAAAAATATTTTAGTGACAACCATAAGTAAAATATTTCAATGTCCATATTAAATAACATAATTTTATAGATACTTTATATAGAGAAAAGTAAAGTAATTTAAATTGAATTGAATTTTATATTTTCATTTTAGTGAGAAAGATTGAGAGAATTCTTATTACATTAATAGTTTCTTTCTAATTCAATATATGAAGGATATTTGTAAAATTTTCAATGTTTAATATGGATTTGATATGTAATATTTTACAAAATATTAATAATAAAAATAATTAAATGTATACATACAAGAAAATATTATGAGGGGGCATATTTTAACATTTTAATGTGGAGAACGTGAATTATAAATAAAATATTTCAATGTAAAGTACTTATATAAATCCATATCATCCTATTATATCAACCTAATTTTACAATCATAGTTTCAACCATACTAAACTTTGTAATTTATAAAAATATCTTTGCATTTTTTTAAAGTAAGTCATTTTGCATGTAATTTCATATATAAAAGTTTGATATAAGTTCACCAATACATAATCTATAATAAATATTATTTCATAAAAATAAACATCATGATGATAACCATCTAACAATCCTAAAAATCAACTAAGATACACATTCGAATTCACTAGTGTCATCTAATTATATACACCTCTAGCACATATAAATGTCATTAGCTAGCACACAAATCTAATAATCTAACAGAGCATCATCATTGTGATCACATCTAACAAAACACAAACATCCTAATCTAACATCATCACCACACACATCATCAAATTAATATAAATCTCATGTCAAATAACTATTATCACATACACATCTATCTGCAAGCACATTAAATAAACATATCTATCATGACCTAACAATATACACATCAACACCAACATATAAATTGAGTACAAAAAATGCTCCAAATATATATATATATATATATATATATATATATATATATATATATATATATATATATATATATATACATATACATATACATATACATATACATATACATATACATATACATATACATATATAAACAAGTCAAATAACTACATCAAGTCAAATAAGTGCAATCAAATATTTGATAAAACAGATGTAGTGTCACGCTGGTCTGCCATAGAAGACAATGGATGGTCAACTATTGTATGATCAACATATGTCGAACTCAGCTGAGGTGGAGAAGAAGGTGGTTGGTCTGCATGATTAGAAGACGATGGATAGTCAACTACATCTACACCCTGAACACGGTATGGCAAACTTTGAGGTGGAGGAGGAGGTGGTTGGTCTACCCTATCAGGAAAAACATGAGGTACATCCTCTAGATCTGAAATCTCATCATTAGGAGACTGACGAGGAGGTGTACTACTATAAGGATCATCAAAACCCCAATGACCATGATCTTATGGGGTGGTACTACTAGAAGCATCATGATTACCACCCTCATCATCATGATCATGATCATCACCCTGATCATCATCATCTCCACCCTCATCTGATGTATCTATAATTGCATGATGCTAGCATTCATCCCTCATCGTTGTCAGTACCCTACTAGCTCTGATTATATGTCACATAAGAGACATCGCCTCACACGGACAATCCCTTTATAGACCCACTAAACTAAGATCCACAGTGATATCTTTAGGCCTCTCAGGGCGGACTCTCGCATTAATCAAAACTCTGGCCAAATTGTCAAGTTTTCCATCTAAACTCACAGACCAAGCATATGGCCCCAGACGCCCATGCCCCCTTGAATATGTGCCTCACCCTCTTGGGCCTCACATATATCCTCATCTCCTCCGACATCCGATGGGGGAGGAGGCATGTCATCATTGAATGTGTCGATATCTACAAAATATATAGTACAAATAATTAATTAGACAAATTTGTTAAACAATTAAATAAAAAAAAGTTAAATAACATGTTAAAATCAATTTTATTCTAATTCATTAAAATAAGAAAAGGAAACTAGCTGATTAATTTAAAGAAAACGTTATTATTACTGTTGAAGTCCGAAAATGTTCTCTTTTTTATTATCCTTTTTCCCTCTCCTTTATCTTTTTGCAACCATCTTGTTGTAGTTTCAACCTAATCAAGGTCATATTAGACTCTTTTTTTAACAACAATAAGTACTTGATATATTAATTTTGTGCCCAGTCGCAACAAAATACTCAAGTGAATTCCATTTGATTTCTTCCTTGATCTTCTACTTTGCCTCTTTCATCATTATATACAAAGCCCAGATGCTCATAACCATTACAAAAATTTTTAACTAACGCAGTACTCTTATTTAGCATACTGGTATATATTCGGCAAAATTGAGATAGCAAAATGATACAAAAGAAACTAGACATAGCAAGGAGTAGTTAGTCCATAGGGTCGGTTGGGCGGTTCAGGTCAATGCCCAAATTCTAGACTTCATAATTGCTTTTTTCTTCCTAGGGAGACCCCATCTTTGATAGCTGTAGCTGAATTTCTTCAATCATGGTTCTCAGTGCAGCTACCTCATCCTCAATATTTCCGACCTATTTCCCTTTCGCATGAATTTCTTCCTAGTTTTCATATGTGATCATACTTTGTCGATGCACCAAGTCCTTAATATCAAAAAGTTGCACTTTAATCTCAACCAATTATTTTCCACATTGCAGGAATAACAGAGGATTTGGGGGAGGTAGAGTACTCTAAAGACAACCCGAGCCATGACACTGATATTCCTTCCCAAACACTCCGCCAGATCAGGGGCATCTGAAAGCCTGGGAACTTGAATCCGTCTTCAGAATGACAGGACAGGGCCGAGGAGTATTATGCCATGGAATTCCCTCCTAAGGTGATCTTTCCTGAGCTGGCCTGAGCAAAATGGATGGATACTGAAAAGGGAGTGTGCAAGTCCAGTCACAAGGATAGACTGAGAACTCTCACCCCAAAACCCTAACCGAATTAACAACACTCAACAAGCAGAACCCCTATGAACCAGGGGAGGAAAAATCCAACAGGATGAGTGGGCTGGTGGGAATTCATTTGCAATTTATAATTGTGGCCCTGCAAAAACCATGCTGAGTCAACAAGATCCCAATACGATTTCATCATTTCTTGTTGAGGAGAGATATCAACCATGATTTGCAGAAGGAAGAACAAGTGGATGGGTGGTCTCTTCAGAGCCATGGGGAGTAAATGTTGCATGCAGTGAGAGAGGCCTTGCATGGAAAACAACCTCAAGCACCTACAATAAACGTTGGAGAATGAAGTCGACGTGAGAATTCTCACACTTAGCTGCAAATTTGGGTACCATGGAATCACGTGGAGGGGGAGGAGGTGGTTGTGTGGCAGGGGAAGGAGGGGAGGTGACATCAAATAGTCATACCGGGAAAGATAAATATTCAATCTGTTGATGAGTGGGGAGTGACGGGGGGTGACATAGGAAGATAAAACAATATTGTTATACCGTGAATGGGGGATAGGGTATGGGGTGGGGGGGGGGAGTATATGGATTAGGGTATATGGCAAGGGCTACAGACCCCATTGACATCCAAAATTCCTTCTGACAAACAACAAGATTTATTGGCCATTAGTTCTACTTCAGCATTAAGGTTTCTGAGGATATATCAGTCTTGATAGGTTTCAAAGGAGGAAAGGATGCTCTGAGCATGAAGAAAATTTTGGCTTAGGTGATTGTACTTGGCAAGGGAGGAGTTTCTGAGGTGCCTAATAATCAGATAGGAGTCTTTTGACGATGCTGGACATGCCAACATGTTAAGGGGATCTCCCCGGTAAGAAGTCCCAATTAGACCTCAGACCATTTGGTGTAGGAGTCCTAGCAATGGGTCGTAAGGTAATGCCTTGACCGCGATATCGCACAGAGGCAAGTAGAATAACTCTGTTAGCAACAAGGGTGTGATTGATGCAGTGAGTCAAGGAAGGTGTATGAGAGGTTCCAACACTTCGAAGGGGGAAAGAGGTGAAGGTGAGTTCCAGGTTGAAAGGGATCAGTCCCAACTCGGCTAGGAACACACAACACAAAGGACATGCATAGCTTCCGACAGAGCAGTCCACTCGGATGTGGCAGTCACATCATACAAGGTAAGATAACACGTACAACACTCACGGATCAGTCTGAGATGAGTGCGACGATTGTTATGGCAAGGTTCAAGTGAAAGGTCTGTCTGATGTCTGGTAGAGCAGTGGACGCAGATGGTGACAACATTAACAACATATGCAACACACTAACAACAATATTCATATAATTGCAGGTGAATCATTTCATACACAAGTACATAATTTAAACAACATATATCATTAAAGCAACCGGAGCAGTCGAACTACAATAACAACATATGCATGAAAATGTGTTGGCTCTTATTATATAAAGAAGTGTAAGTCACAATGATATACATCCATGTAAACCTGCTAGCCCCAACAGTGGAACATTAGAGCCACATCCGCCTGCTCCTCCAAAGAGATGTACTAGCTCCGTGCAGTGGAGAACTCAAGACGCATTATAATATTGTCCAAGCCTTCTTCAAGATAGTCTTAGTAGAAGCTTCGCGAACCAAAAGCCTATATAATGAGTTATGAGGGACTATTTATAGAAAAGGGTGGGGTGACCCTTGACATTCCCCTTTGTGACAATTTAACTACCCTCATGACTCTTCACCTACTCTATGATTGTTACATCCACTCTTGACACTTGACTTACACTTGAAATGACTCAACATTACAATGCACATGTACCCATGTGAACAATGGCTTGGAAAATCCAGACTAGACATCATTTGGACTTGGACAACATAGAAGTCCAACTACTCAACATCCTCATGCTGATCAACAGTAACATATTGATCCCAAAATTGGTATTCCTTGAGAGTGTCCCTGTGTTCTACTGTGACATCCATATGAACCCTGA
Organism: Pinus tabuliformis; assembly: GCA_031772625.1. Lineage (NCBI taxonomy): Eukaryota > Viridiplantae > Streptophyta > Pinopsida > Pinales > Pinaceae > Pinus > Pinus tabuliformis. The sequence continues at coordinate 608,090,558 of CM062804.1, forward strand.
ACCTTACCTCCATAGCATCCGGGTACACAGATCGGGCTCCTCTATCCAACTCGTCTATGAGCATGCGCATCAATTGTCTTCAGTGTGGTTGAACCAGCAACGTACTTGTGCATGATGTCTACACTGATAGGTAAGTCTAGGCTGGTGGCAGTGCGCATCAACTCGTCGAAGTACGAGTCAAGCTCCTGTTGAACCTGCTTCTTGGTCTTCGCTTGGGTGAGAGTCCCAAGTGATGGGATCGCATGAGTGTGCACTATAACATCCATGCTTTTGAATACTCGTGCATGGGAAGCCTGTATGCTAGTGATGAGTTGCGGTAGGTCTTCATAGTTCCGGATCTGACTCCAGATACATGCTTGCAGCTTGACTGCATTTGCCTTCATCATCTTTAGCCAGTGAAGTGGGGCTCCCTTGTAATTCATCATCCATGCTTGCATGTTATCAACAACAATATGTATGTTCTTTAAGATGTGTGCTCTTCTCGCACATCGTTGCTTCCATCCATGGAGATGAACGACTACTTGATGCATGGTACCAAACTTGGAGTACAATGCTTGCATAACTGTGTCTAAGGAAAATACTTCATCAAGTATTTCCTTCTTTAGTTCCACTCGGGCAGACATTGTCACCAAGTCTCCTCCCTGCTTGGCCACATGTAGTTCCTTCACCATTCACTCATTCTCAGCTATGAGAATACGAACACTTGAGCTAGTGGCTTCGGCATACACTCTATTTGCATCGGCCAAAGTAGTTGGATTCTTGTGCACATCGGTCACGATCACTTTCTCTTCAAATTGCGTATAGGATGTTTGGTCCTCTGAAGTCGTTACTCTCTGAGACTGCACAACTCTGTGATGAGATTCGTCACAGGAGATGTTGTGCATCTCTGCTTTTGGTTGACCACCAAGGATCTCAGTGCCTCCTTGGTCATTCAAGACTTGCTCATCATCAGCATGCAATGAAGCGAGTGAGTCGAATTATTTGTGGTGAGGCATGAGGTCGGTATCCTGTTCCAAATCCTGCTACTCCATGTCTACATCCAATTGTTCAAGTGCCTATTCTATCTCATGAGAAAATTTTTGCCCCTGTGATGGTTCACCCTGTTCACCTAATGCCAGTTGTTCAGATGAATCAACTACTTGTAGGGGCATTGCTTCGTTTGACTACATGTGATGCACCCCCTGCTAAATCTATTATTGTTGTGCTTCCTACTCCTGTTGGCACAACTCTTGTTCTTTTCAGAGTTGCTCCCTCAGCTCATGCAACTCCTTCTCTACTTCTTCCATTCTCTTCTTATGCCTCTACTTTCACGCGATTCGCTTATCGCGCTGCTACCTCTTTGCCTGAATAGCCATAGCTTCTTGTTCTACAAGTGGATCTTCTCGAAACTTGCAGATTTTCTCCTCCTCCATGTGGTCGACAATCTTCCTCTTCCCTTTGTCGTACACAGGTATGCTTGCCTCTACTGCCTCTGCTTCTACTGGTAGTGTTGGTGCTCTTCGTGATGCTACTTCATGCTGCTTTGTTAACCACTCTATAGTGAAGCCGGCCTGTTCATTGGGGCTGGAGGAATTATAACAGTATCTCCATGAGTCCTCCTCAGCCCAATGACATGCCCCATGGGTCTAGTTGAACTAAACACTCACAAAGTGATCCTTCATAATGTAATGTGGGTTATACGGTTGAAGCTTTGGAGGTATAAAGGATACTTCCTCATTTGTTCTACTCCAACATCCTCTTTCTTGATACTTCGGATCTCATATAACCCAATCCTCAATGGAAGAGCGGGCCAAGGTGCCTTCTTCTTCTACTATTGTCTAGCTGTCAATCTTGCTGAGATGTGGTACGCTACATCCTACATGAAAAGCATTCCAAGGTGAACTTTGCAAAACATGCGGAGACTTCTCCGCACTAAATACTCATATGAACGTGCCAGACGGTGAGGCATACCAATCTGCAATTCCTAGCAATGCCTTCATCGCTTCCGTTGACATGTAGGGTGGATCCTATTCGAATATCAACTTGTAAAATGGGGTGAAAAAATGTTCAGACAGTTGTATGATCACTCCTCTGAAGTTTTATTCGGACAAAAACTTGAAATACGTGTTCACAACAGTCTCCGTCAGTGACCATTCCCACTCCAAGCCCAGGAAATCATGTCAGGCACAGACTGCATCTAGAATGTAAGTGGAAATATAAATCTCTGCATGCATACCATCAGGTGACTGTCAAGCCTCTGTGACTTGTTCCTTCATGTGGTGAGCCAGTATGCCGGACCAGTTGCATCGTCTTCCTTCTCTATCCAGTTGGTCCAATGCGATCACCCAACTCTGAGGGAAGGTCTCAATGCTTGCTTGGTCACTCAGTCGGCATGCGAATATGACCAAGTATTGGTATGCCTTCCTCAATATCTTTGTCTTATAGATCTGGTTGGGTGTCATCCTCAAAAAGGATGTCTCCTTTACCCAATCCTTCAAAATGTCTCTGGAGTGAGCTCTGCTTGTTGGGAAAGCTGAATGGAGGAGTCATGACAGTCATAGGCTTAGTCATCTTATACATCTCATTGTAATCTCGTGCCCAAAAGGTTGTAAGCTTTGTCCCACTAAAACTGTTCAGGGTCATCGTCTCGGGGTCAGTGTGAGAGACGATCTAGTGAATCATGTCCACGCATGGGAGCGCTGGGTATCTGCATGCAATCCGGTACAAGCCAGACTTGTGAATGTTCACGTACACCTGATGGTCTTCGTGGTCTTCCCCAAAAGTGCTTGTGAATGCTTAATTAACCTCTTGTCACTTCAGTTTGATTTCCTTGTCTAGATACAGCTTCGTATCTTCATATATCGGTAGACTAGAGGATACCTGCTCAACTGCTACTCCAGTTGCAATACCATCAGTGTCCTGAGATCCTGTCCTCTTGGAAGCCATTGAGACAAATGAGCACCTAAAAGATATGGAAACAAGCAGCATGCATGGCAAGAAATATGTTAGTGAAAACAAAGAAAATCTGAGGAAGGACACAGCACATACCTAGGGAACTGATGAGCGAGATTGCGCAAATTTCACTAGGAGGCTAGGTGACTAGCTACCAGAACTGCGCAAAAGCTAGTCTAGGCTATCTAGGAGGCTAGACTGGCTGCTGGATCTGTGAAATGTGCAATCCAGTCAGGCAGCTAGCTACTGGGATTGCGCAATGCGCAATTCCAGCTGGGAAGGACTGCTAGCCCAGGGACAGATTTGCGCAAATTTTTGGGCCAAGCAGCAGAAGTGATTAACAATGCATGCAAAACATGAATGAAAGATTTAGCAGACAAATAAACATGCATGTGGTTGAGGCAGTTCGTCGGTTGGACAAACGTCCATGAAAAACAGTTTCATGCATGCGACAGTAATGCGATAGCAACGAAAACTGAAACAAAGCTAGGATAAGCTAGAATACATGTAAACAATAGCAAAATTCAAAGAAATCAAGAAAATAACACTCACACAAGTGAATACATAAAAAGCGACAGAAAAGCTAAAAAAGACAAGTTGAGGCCACTTCCCCGTGAATAGCTAAGCCAGATGTGTCGAAGAGTCCTGGATGTGTTGTGGGATGTCATAGCTCCAAGATTGATGTGAATGAATGAGATCTAATGCGTCGAATAAATAAGTTTGGTCTCACGACGCGCATGCCAAAAATCTAGGAAAAAATGACACTTAGGGGGAAACTTCTAAAACAACTTTGCATGTAACCCCCGACTACTAAAAATAGCTCCCCAAATCATGGGATGCCTTTTACATGTTCTCTCTTGCTATTCCATGAAGATCAAGTCATGCATGCGTTCAAGTCAAGTTTCTCGGTCCTGGGTGGAACTGGTCAACTGGACTGTCCAATGCATGCAAGTGATCAACTGCTTTGGAAAAATGTGCATTCCTGCCTAGAAGATGGGCTGACTACCTAGGAGGTTTGCACAATTTCTAGGCAGAGCAGCTGACTGCTACCCAGATTTGCACAAATCATGGGTTGAATAGCCTACTGTTGGGAAAATTTGTGCAAATTCTTCTAGGAGGGTTGGCTGGCAGGATTGCGCAATCCTATAGGCCAACAGGTTGTCAGAGAGGATTGCGCAATTTCTGTAGGGAAGGCTGGTTTCCCTCCAGAAATGCACAATTTTCAAGGGCAAGCTGCTCAGCCTGTAGCTGGACCAAGTCCAGGTGAGCAGCCTGTGAGGGGAATGGAACAACTGTAATCGACAGGCTACCTTTGTGCGAGGAAAACATTGAAGCTTGAGTACTTGACGAAGTAAGACAAAGTGTTGTGTAATGTTGGTAGGGAGGCTCCAAAATAGGCTAAGGAAAAATTTTGGAGGATGGTTGTAGCCACTACAACACTTGGCGACACACTGGTAGAACTCCATATCTCTACATAGACCTTGTTCATGAAAAGCAAGTCTAACACCTTTGGAAGTATTGTTCAATTTTTAGCTCATCTTGGTTTCACACTAACTTGATTGTGAGATGTAACATCTGCCAAGCCCTTGGTTGATTGACACACATTCCAAGCCAAGGTAACACAATTGTTTCAATTGGGGTTGAGGGGTATATACAGGTGCACAAGCAGTATAGTCATCAGAGTCTTAGTTTCATCTCTGGTGTTGCTCCACTACCAACAGACCTAAATAGTACCCCGTTGGAGTCACATAGGAACACAAGCATGGCTCCGCCGCCAGCAATCTTGGTTAGTAACCTGACAGAGTTACTTGCATCACCTCCCTACAGGAATCCTTTCTCTTCTTTCACCTTATTCATTTTTCATTTTAAATTTTTTGACTTTTCATTTTTTCATTTTCATTTTCACTGTGCATAGCACTTATTCATTTCATAGGCAGAAGAGGGATCCCCACTTATTGAGAGCAGAGGAGGTTGTTCCAATACAGAAGTAGTTTATTATATCTATGATGTGCTTGTTAAGGTTTTCCCCCTCACCTTACTCTACATGACTGAGCTGACAAGGGTTAACCCAAAAACAACCAACTAGAGAAGGTGATAGTAGTTAGCGCACAAGCGTTGTGTTTTCACCAAGGTTTACTTCGAACAATACGTATTTTCCTTCGACGTATCATGGAATAAGAGTAACAAGCTCATCATACAAATGCAAGATGATACATAACCAAGTAGTGATAGTTGTAGAAGCCCTCTTGTACTTTACCCAGCTCACTTCAAGAGTCATACATGGTTTCATGTAAGACTACCCTACATACGAAAAAAATGAACTAACAAACATCAAAGAAAAGCAAAAGCGTAAGTGAAAGTGAAAGCAAGGCAAGTAAGCAAACAAGCAAGCAAACAAACAAGCAAACAAAGCATATGAGCAAACAAGCATGCAAGCAAAAAACTGAAAGAAAACACTACTCCTACCCCTACACTTATGGTGCAAGGGCCTGATCACATGAAGTGATACTTCCAATGCAGCCATCGGCGTATTGGTAGACCCATGTTGGTGAAGACTTGGTCCGCGAGCAACCTAGTGGTGCAAACCAGCAAGAAAGAAAGATATAACAATGAAGACAACCACACTTCATGTTTCAAAGTTCCCACAGGACATGAGTGAGTGCATGTGAATGAAGGGAAGTCTTTGGACTTATCGTGGTGTTGTGTGACACTACATGCAACTTTGAAGCATAAGCACATTCTTTACTATGACATGTAAGCAAATGAAGGAAACAAAGATAACTTGCATTGAAAATGAGTGCTGGCAATGTAAGACTCCTCTAGTGCATGAGAAATGGGATCATGCAGTTCGAGTGGAGGAAGTGTGATCTGTGAATGAGATGGATCTTCAACGCATATAGATGAGTGATGAGGAGCCTTGGGTGCTTGAATAGTTTCATGATCAGAAGTGAGACTGACCCCAAGAGAGAGAGGACCTGACATAACCATTAGCTCGAGCTAAAGTGCCTCAATAGTCTTGGGTGTCCCAACTTCATCATCAGGTAGATCATCATACACTGGTGGCTTCGAGAGATCAATTGTGATAGATTCATGATCATGATAAAAAATGGAAGCAAATGGATCACGAATGCCATGATCAGAAAAATTAATGAATTCTTCGACATCCTCATGATCAGATGAATCAAACAGAGGGGTAGATGAAAAGCGAATAAACTCATCCTTTGTGTTTCCAGAAAAGATAGATGAAGGATCAAGTGGATTTTCAACAAGTCACTTATCCTCTCTGTTGTCGAATGATGGACTAACATCCGGTGAGTCCTGCGAGTGATCAAAAATGGGTGCATCCGTGGATGAAGATACACATTCAAAATCATGGATGGCAGTTTCACCAAAGAGGTTAGGAAAAAACAAAGGGGGCTCAGATCGAAGGGAGTCATCCTTCGCCGAGTGTTGATGTTCAATCTCCCACTCATACTCTTCATGAATGACAATGTATATTGGTTGTGCAACACCAACTCTGTCAATGGGTTGTTCCTCGTTCACAACAAGTGAAGAGTCCGGAATGGATGAACACAATACAACATCATCTGGAGGAACACCTTAGTGCAAAGACAGAGGTCGAAGAGTGATGTTAGGAGAGTGTGAAGGATGAACCGGTGTGTGAGCATGATCCTCAACATCACTAGGCAATGGTGGAGTTGTTGAATGAGAGGGAGGCGAACATTCAGTTGAGACAGTGTTCGCTCCCACATGAGATTGCGCAGTTCCACCAATGAAGAATGTTTAGCGAGGCTTGATATCAAGCTTCCTCTTGGGACGAGCATATTTCTTAAGGAAATACTCGAACTAGTCCCAAAGATAAGCTAACTTCATCCGTCTCCTCAGAGCTTGAAGCTGCAAGTCACGGAAGTGCTGCCAAAAATCAATAACGGATTCATGTGGAGCCCTCCGTTGCTGTAACAGGTTTTGGTCAATATGGTTTGGATCACAATGATAGAATGTGTCTTCAATGAGATCACAGAATTGCACAAATGAGTGCATGGTGTCAGCCCGTAGTCTGAGCACCCAATGAAATGGAGATTCGCGAAGTGTGTATGCAAGTAGCAAACCAGCCTGTTCATCAGAAAACTCATCTTCCTCATGAATCATGGAAATAAATTTGTGTAAGTGCTCAGGCCAGGCCACTTCGCCTTCACCATCATATGTGTGAGTGGACAAGAGATCGAATAGCTTCCCCGATATGGAGACATCTTCATGATTCAAAAAACACCTTGGGAGAAGAAGAGTGCAAGACTCCATGAAAGGTATGCAAAGGTTAAAAACTGGATGAGAGGACACTTCTTGTCATCAGGCCCTCCTAGCACCAAAAATGTTGACGGTGCAGGACCCGCCAACATGTTAAGGGGATCTCCCTGGTAAGAAGTCTCAATTAGACCTCATAATGTTTGGTGTAGGAGCCCTAGCAGTGGGTCGTAAGGTAATGCCTTGACTGCGATATCACACAGAGGTAAGTAGAATAACTCTGTCAGCAGCAAGGGTGTTATTGATGCAGTGAGTCAAGGAAGGAGTATAAGAGGTTCCAACACTTCGAAGGGGGGAAGGATGTGAAGGTGAGTTCCAAGTTGAAAGGGATCAGTCCCAACTCGGCTAGGAACACACAACATCAAGGACATGCATCCGACGGAGCAGTCCAATTGGATGTGGCAATCACATCATATAAGGTAAGATAGCACATACAACACTCACGAATCAGTCTGAGACGAGTGCGACGGTTGTTATGGCAAGGTTCAAGTGAAAGGTGTGTTTGATGTCTGGCAAATCAGTCGACATGGATAGTGACAGCATTAACAACATATGAAACACATTAACAACAAGATTCATATAATTGCATGTGAATCAGTTCATACACAAGTACGTAAGTTAAACAACATATATCATTAAAGCAACCGGAGCAGTCCAACTACAATAACAACATATGCATGAAAATGTGTTGGCTCTTATTATATAAATAAGTGTAAGTCACAATCATACAATACATCCATGTAAACCTGCTAGCCCCAATAGTGGAACGTTATAGCCACATTTGCCTGCTCCTCCAAAGAAATGTACTAGCTCTATGCAGTGGAGAAGCCAAGGTGCATTACAATACTATCCAAGTCTTCTTCAAGATAGTCTTAGTAGAATCTTGGCTGACCAAAAGGCTACAAAATGAGTTATGAGGGACTATTTATAGCAAAGGGTGGGGTGACCCTTGACATTCCCCTTTGTGACCATTCAACTACCCTCATGACTCTTCACCTACTCTATGACTATTACATCCACTCTTGACATTTGACTTACACTTGACATGACTCAACATTACAATGAACATGTACCCATGTGAACAATGGCTTGGAAAATCCATACTAGACATCATTCGGACTTAGACAACCATAGAAGTCCAACTGCTCAACATCCTCATGCTGATCAACAGTGACATATTGATTCCAAAATTGGTAGTCCTTGAGAGTGTCCGTGTGTTCTGTTATGACATTCGTCTGAAACCTGAACGTTTCCTCCATAGCATCTGGGTACACTGATCAGGCTCCTCTGTCCAACTTGTCTGTGAGCATGCGCATCATTTTCTTAAGTGTGGCTAGACCATCAACGTACTTGCGCATGATGTTTGCACTAATAGGAAAGTCTGGGCTGGTGGTAGTGTGCATCAACTCGTTGAAGTACGAGTCAAGCTCCTTTCAGACCTGCTTCTTGGTCTTCGCCTAGTTGAGAGTCCCAAGTGATGGGATCGCATGAGTGTGCACTATAACATGCATGCTTTTGAAAACTTGTGCATGGGAAGCCTTTATGTTGGTCATGAGTTGCGGTAGGTCTTCATATTTCTGGATCTGACTCTGGATACGTGCTTGCATTTCGACCGCAATGGCCTTCATCATCTTTGGTCAGTGAATCAGGGCTCCCTTATACTTCATCATCCATACTTGCATGTTACAACAGTAGTATGTAGGTTATTTAAGATGCGTACTCTTATCGCACATCGTTGCTACCATCCATGGAGATGAACAACTGCTTGATACCAAACTTGGAGTACAATTCTCACATAATTGTGTCCAAGGACAATACTTCATCTAGTATTTCCTTCTTCAGTTCAACTTGTGCAGACATTGTCACCAAGTCTCCTCCCTGCTTGGCCACGTGTAGTTCCTTCGCCATTCGCTCATTCTCAAACATGAGAAAATGAACACTTGATCTAGTGGCTTCAGTATACACTCTAGTTGCATCAGCCAAAGTAGCTGGATACTTGTGCACATCAGTGATGATCACTTGCTCTTGAAATTGCATAGGGGATGTTTGGTCCTCTGGATTCAGTACTCTCTGAGACTGCACAACTCTGTGATGAGATTCATCAAAGGAGATGTTGTGCATCTCTACTTCCAGTTGACCACCAAGGATCTTAGTGCCTCCTTGGTCATTCAATATTTTCTCATCATCGAGATGCAATGAAGCGGGTGAGTCGACCTCTTTGTGGTGAGGCATGAGGACGGTATCCTATTCCAACTCTTGCTGCTCCATGTCTACATCCAACTATTCAAGTGCATGTTCTATCCCATGAGAAAAGTCTTGCCCCTGCCATGGTTCACCTTGTTCGCCTGATGTCAGCTATTCAGATGAATCAACTACTTGTACAGGTGCTACTTCGTCTGACTGCATGTGATGTGCCCCCTGATGAATCTGTTGCTACTACACTTCCTACTCCTGTTGGCATAACTGTTGTTCTTTCTGCAGTTGCTCCCTCAGCTCATGCAACTCCTTCTCTACTTCTTCCATTCTCTTCTTATCCCTCTACCTTCGCGTGATTCACTTGTCATGGTGCTGCCTGTTTGCCGGAATAGCCATAGATGATTGTTCCACAAGTGGATCTACTCGAAACATGCAGCTTTTCTCCTCCTCCATGTGGTCGACAATCTTCCACTTCCCTTTGTTGCGCACAGGTATGCTTTCCTCTGCTACCTCCGTTGTTGCTGCTACTATTGGTGATCTCCATGATGCTACTTCATGCTTCTTTGATAACCAATCTACGGTGAATCTGAGTTGTTCATTGGGTCTGGAGGAGTTGTAATAGTATCTCCATGAGTCCTCCTCGACCCAGTGACATGCCCCATGGATCCAGTTGAACTGAACTCTTGCACAGTGATCCTTCACAATGCAATGTGTGTCATACGAGTTGAAGCTTTGGAGGTCGAAAGGGTACTTCCTCATCTGTTCTGCTCCGACATCCGCTTGCTTGATACTCTGGATCTCATATAACCCAATCCACAACAAAAGAGCGGGCCAAGGTACCTTCTTCTTCCACTGCAGTTTAGCTGTCAATCTTGCCGAGATGTGGCACGCTACTTCCTGCATGACAAGCACGTCCAAGGAAAACTTGGGCAGAACATGTGGGGACTTCTCCGCACTGAATACTCAGATGAACGTGCCAGATGGTGAGGCATACCAATCTGCGATGCCTAGCAATGCCTTCATCTCTTCCTCTAACATGCAAGGTGGATCATATTTGAATATCAACCTGTACACTGGGGTGACAAAATGGTCAGATAGTCATATGATCACTCCTCTGAAGCTACATTCGAGCAACAACTTGAAATACATGTTCACAATAGTCTCCACTGGTAACCATGCCCACTCCAAGCCCGGGAACTCATGTTGGGCACAGACTCCTTCTAGAATGTAAGCGAACATATAAATCTCTACATGCATACCATCGGGTGACTGTTGAACCTTCATGATGTGTTCCTTCAGCTAGTGAGCCAGTATACTGGACCAGTTGCATGGTCTTCCTTATCTAGCCAGTTGGTCCAGTGCGATCACCCAACTCTGAGGGAAGGTCTCAGTGCTTGCTTGGCCACTCAATCAACATGTGAGTATGACCAAGTATTGGTATGCCTTCCTTAATATCTTTGTCTTATAGATCTAGTTGGGTGTGTCGTGGCGGAAAAAGTCGTTTGTGCGGACACAACTGACCTCCCTAGGAGTCTAAACTCTCTAGCGACAAACAAGACAAAATGGAGTGATCTTTCTCTAAATATACCTTTTAAAACATGAAAACTACAAGTGTTTAGGCTTACCTTATTCCAAAACGCGGTTGTTGTAGTCCGTCCTTGCCGATCCGGATGAGCTCCTCCTTCAAGTCAATTCCTGCAACCACAAACAATCAAACAATTACCAAGCACTTGCATTTCATATAATAAAACATATATTTAACATGCAGACCAAGGAACACATGAAATAACTCATTAACACAAGCTATTGAGAAAAATAAACCAGTTTGTATTAATAACGAAACAAAGAAACTCTTACAACCTGGCCTTGGTGTTGTGCAAGTTCCTCCCAGGGTCCATCAAGGGTTTTCCTCTACTTTGACAAAGCTCACCCACTTCCAAGTAGAATCAAGCAAAGACAATCTCTCCTCACAAGGTTCTAAATGGGAGTCCTAATTCCTGCAGCATTTACCCAAAGAAAATGTATAGCTCCAACCTCTTCTCCCTCTGGCTCAATGTCTTTATTTATAGTGCTGTAAAGAGGTTATTCAGGTCCACCATCAATGGGATAATCCCCCTCTTTGGGTGGGATAGCTCCCTTATTGATGGGATAAGTTCCCCCTTAATAGAGATACATGAACCAACTGGAGGCGCATCCAATTCATCAAACCGACCTCTAGAAAGTTCTAGAAGTAACCACAAGTAACTTTTTTAAGATGAAACTCGCGCATTTTGCCTTTTACAGAAGGACGCACCTGCCCCTTAACATACAGAGCGTCCAAGGACGCATCTTTTGTGAACATTGTGAGCGTCCCCGCAGGTAAGGCTAGAGAGAACCTGCGACCCCAGAGATAAACATATTTTTGACAAGACATTCTCTCTTCTTTGAGTTTGAGATGGATAGCAGAGGCATAAGACTTGCCTAAGAGGGTAGCATGACTGTTGATTTGAGCCATACTAACTGTAAGTGGTCATGGTGACATTTTTTAGTGTAACAGATTGCCCCCTAAAGTGCGAAGCCTGGAATAGATTTAGGGTTTTGTAATTCTAGGAAGGGTGAAGTGCTTTATCATTTCAAGGATTGTCTTGTGGATGACCTGGTTGGAACCTGCAATTTTCAACACAAAATACATGTATAAGATTATATCATCACTGAGGTAGGCATTCCCATACTCAGATTCAAAACTTTAACTAATGGACTAACTACTCTGATACAGGAATGATCTTGCAGTACATCATTTTTATAGACTTTTGTAGACACAGTATGGACGCAGCCATCTGTTTATGATTAGTCTACATAGATAATGAATACAAAACTCCTCGCAGCCTGGATGGTAGAAACTAGATCCAGGGTCTTCACTTCTACTTCCCGAATTGGTACGATTCTAGCCATGTGATTAAATGATTCGATGTCGAACATGTTAGAAACCACTTGATTACCAGTCGATGATGCAAACTGTTAACAAGCGTGAGAGAAACCACCAGTAATGTCAATGGTTCTCAAAGTACCAAGCACAACCCGTGAAATGTGAATAGATGTTTTGATGTCGAACACTTCACGGAATCCTTTGATCGAAAGTCAATGATGTAAACTGACGTCAAAGGCGAGAAACCTGCCATTGATGCATGCAGACTTCAAGGTACTGTCGATTCCTAAGTCATCTTTCTAGATAATGTGTCGATGTCGATAGAAAGCGACCCGTTGCAGGCAAGCCTGCAACACGAAATCATTGTTCAAGTTGAAGAAATGTTGCTGTAAAGACTGACTCAGGGATGGTCAAATGGATGACAAGTATTTTTGCAGATGAAAGTTTTGCTTGCAGACCTCTTGAACACATAACGACACGACAGATGGCTTGGTGACGAATAACTCAAAGTTAATCCCCGAAACCCGGTTAAAGACTTTCAAAGTGGTTTGGTCAACTGTGAGGTAAAAGATTTCCCAACCCAGGTGAATGAAAAGTGTTGTGTTCAAGAGCGGTAATAAAGTTTCTTTTGAGATAAAAGGTAACAAATAGGCTCATTCTTCTCTCTTTTCCCCCACCATTTCTGGCAAGTACCTCTTTATTTTTAACAAGCTTGAGGAGGATAACATATGCTTGATTATAAGCTCATCCTTCGGACAAGTCCAACCTAGTTTAAATTCGAACCCTAGGAAGGAGTGGTTCGTTCCTGTTTGTAATTGAACAGGTCCTTTACTGTAAAAGTTTAACGAGCCCAGTATAGGAGAAACTCGGCGTTTTTCAATTTTAGAGAGTCTAAAAAACTTAAGGAAACTCCAAGTTGAACTTTTTCGTAAATTTGTGTCCCTCAAGCCCGAAAAAGTATAAAATAATACTTAGGGGAACCGCTTGATCTTGCGACCAAGGAGTACTTTCATAATAGTGTCGTTGACCTGAAAAGTAAAAAGCGATCAAGGACACGTCGTTTTATTTCCTTATCGAGTTTGAAACGACAAAAACCCGGCAATCTTTTCCTGATTTTACGGTCAGAAAAGAGCTATAAGGGGACCGTCTTTTAATTCCGTTTTAACGAGTGTAAAAGAGACGCTCGGCAATCTTTTCATATTTTGAGAGTCTGAAAAGGGCTTAAAAGAGAACTCCAAGGTGTCACTTTTTCGTAAGTTTTAACGAGTTCGAAAAAGGGATAAAAATGTACTCATATGGCCGACTTTCAATTTAATTTACGAGTAGGAAAAGATGGAAAGGACTCAGCATTTTCATTTGTTTTACGAGAATGAAAAATAGCAAAATAATCTCGGTATTTTCATGAGTTTAACGAGTCTTGAAAATAACTGAAATTGACTCGAGATAGGTTTCATTTTTACAAAAGCTTGAAACAGATAAAAACTATGCTTCGAAGTAGTTTCATTTTTTCACAAGCTTGAAACAGAGAAAAAATTGTGCTTGATGCCCCCTAAGCGTAACTGCTAGAGCGCATGCCCCCCATGCTTCATTTCATTCAACCATTTGGATGAAATGAAGGTTGAGTTACGAGATCATTTGAAAGACTCGACCTAAAACTTGTAAGAAAATTATGCAAAACACTGAAATAACTAACCTAAATAGACAACTTAACATTTATGAGATCTAGTCAATCTCTCGACTCAAGTAGAGGAGGATTTGTTTCATTTTTTAACGAGCTTGAGACAGGAAAAGAACTATGCTCGGATTCGGTTTCATGTTTATGCAAGCTTGAAACGAAAAACTATGCTTGTTATAAGTTCGCGTGCCCCCAGCATAATGACGCAAAACGAGGTACATGCCCCCCAAGCTTCATTGCATTCAATGAGGTGGATGGAATGAAGCTTTACTTTCAAAATCTTGGAAAGACTTGTGGGAGTTGTTTCATTTTTTAAACGAGCTTGACACAAGATAAGGAACTATGCTCGTAACTATTCTCTACAATCTACCTAACAAAAACTCTACTCTAAAAACCTTGATTCATTTTTTAACGAGCTTGACACAAGACAAGGAACTATGCTCTTAAATCCTTGATTCATTTTTTAATGAGCTTGACACAAGACAAGGAACTATGCTCATGAATACTCTACAATCTACCTACTTAACCTACCCTTGTTTCATTTGTTAACGAGCTTGACACAAGACAAGGAACTATGCTCAAAAAATTCGCATGCCCCCAGCATAATGATGCAAAGCGAGGTACATGCCCCCCAGGCTTCATTGCATTCAACCGGCTGGATGAAATGAAGGTTTACTTTCAATATTTAACTTGAAAAGGGAGTTGTTTCATTTTTAAGGAGGTTGACACAAGAGAAGAACTATCCTCATACCTGATTCATTATTTAACGAGGTTGACTCAGTAACAGGAACTATCCTCAAAAACCTACTTTCTACAATCTACCTATATATCCTAAAATCTACCTGATTCATGTTTTAACGAGGTTGACTCAGTAAAAGAACTATCCTCGTACTCACTGATTCATTTTTTAATGAGGTTGACACAGTAAAAGGAACTTTCCTCATGACTCCTTGTTTCATTTTTTAATGAGCTTGACACAAGACAAGGAACTATGCTCATAACTTCCAATTTCATTTTTTAACGAGGTTGAGACTAGAAGAAACTATCCTCACACCTGATTCATCTTTTAACGAGGTCGACTCAGTAACAGGAACTATCCTCAAACCTGATTCATTTTTTAACGAGGTCGACTCAGTAACAGGAACTATCCTCAAACCTGATTCATTTTTTAACGAGGTCGACTCAGTAACAGGAACTATCCTCAAACCTGATTCATTTTTTAACGAGGTCGACTCAGTAACAGGAACTATCCTCAAAACCCTACTTTTTACAGTCTACCTACATAACCTAAAATCTACCTGATTCATTTTTTAATGAGGTTGACTCAGTAAAAGAACTATCCTCATTACAGCCTATTTCATTTTTTAACGAAGTTGATACAGGAAAAAACTATCCTCGTTACAACCTATTTCATTTTTTAACGAGGTTGATACAGGAAAAAACTATCCTCGCACTCACTGATTCATTTTTTAACGAGGTTGACACAGTAAAAGGAACTTTCCTCGTTACTCCTTGTTTCATTTTTTAACGAGGTTGATACAAGAAAAAACTATCCTCGTTACAACCTATTTCATTTTTTAACGAGGTTGATACAGGAAAAAACTATCCTCGCACTCACTGATTCATTTTTTAACGAGGTTGACACAGTAAAAGGAACTTTCCTCGTTACTCCTTGTTTCATTTTTTAACGAGGTTGATACAAGAAAAAACTATCCTCGTACTCACTGATTCATTTTTTAACGAGGTTGACACAGTAAAAGGAACTTTCCTCGTTACTCCTTGTTTCATTTTTTAACGAGGTTGATACAAGAAAAAACTATCCTCGTACACACTGATCATGGCTTCCAACTAGAAGAAATACATGTCAATGGACACACCTTGATCATGGCTTCCAAGAGGTCTTCATCAGAAGGAAGAATAGTTCTCTGGAAGGAACACATATCAAGGGACTCAAAAGGGATAAGAACATCGTGTTCAAAGAATCCCATAGAGTTCTCCATGTCAATTACCGGATCTAAATCAAAGGAAGATGAGCAAACAGTGAGAGGCTCACTTACATCGGTAACTGAAAACATGGGACCAGTTGCCACATAATTAACCCGTGGCAGGGTAGATACCACTTTAGGATCAGGAACATTTAGGGGTGTCATATTATTGGTAGTGGAAACAAGACTAGGGAATGAAATCTGGTCTACAGTCACAATACTGCCAATGTGAGGGAAAGACATCACGCGAAAGAGTGTCGATACGACAGCTTTCATTGCATAAACATAGTCTCGCCCAAGGAGTAAATTGAAATCCAAGGGACCTCGAACTACCATAAGATCAATACAGACAGTTTTGCCTTCCAAGGTAATAGAAAACTTAGGAAGGATCCCTAAAGGTTCACTAATGGTTCTGTTAAAAGCTTTCAGATTCTGCGTAATAGGCGCAAGCTGAGGGGAACCCAAAGCTTTCCAAACAGTTGAGGATAAAATACTAACAGAAGCACCTTCATCTACCTGTGTACGATGTATATCCCTACCACCAGCCTTGACAATGATTTGGAAAGGGATGGAGGAAGGAAGACGAGGTTCTGTCAGTCTATTCCAATCAAAGGAAAAGATCTCAGTGTTTGGAGGGGGTTCTATAGAAACAGGTGAAATGCCCCCGGGCATAGAAGAATCTGATGTAACAAGAAGAACCTCAGCGGTATGAAGTTCACTCTCTAAAGGGAAAGTGGGATCGATCGAATGTGAAATTGAATCGACCACTTGATCAACTAATTGATCATCAACCTGAGTGACATGAGTTTCACTCTCCAATGGAAGAGTGTGATTGATGGTACTTGAATTTAGATCAATCACTCCGTCAGTTGACGGTAGGTTGGGAGAAAGTTTACGGTAACCAGTTGGAAATTCTTGCTGTGGAACAGTAAGTTTTTCCAACAATGTTGAGGCTTCATCCATGTGAGGGCAAATGTGAGTTTGATGACGCCCTTTGCATAACTTACAAGGAAACCTAACTTTACCCTTTTCCCCAGGAACCTGACTATCACTGGTTGATGGATCAACGGAAAGTTGATGAGATTTTTCTGACCATACTTCCAAGACCTTTGGAATACCAGGAAAATTGACAAGGAAGTGGTCACCCTTACAAAGCCTGCAAGGGTATTTGGGTTTACGATGCATGTCGGAATTTTCCTCAACACAACTAACACTTACAGCCATGGTTGGTTGGTTGACTTCTTTCTTATCTTGTTTCTTCTTCTTCTTATTCTTCTTCTTCCCTTTCTTCTTCTTCTTAGCCTCCTGGTTACTAACATCGAGGCTTTTACCA
The DNA here is from genome assembly GCA_031772625.1 of Pinus tabuliformis. NCBI lineage: Eukaryota > Viridiplantae > Streptophyta > Pinopsida > Pinales > Pinaceae > Pinus > Pinus tabuliformis. Next base: position 608,107,885 of record CM062804.1, read on the forward strand.
GGCGAAGAGGAAGAAATGGAGGAAGAAAAATTAGGCGAAGAAGGTAAAGGGTCAACAGAAGGTTGGTGATGTTGAGATGGTGAACTCTGTTGAGGTGAAGCATCCGGTTGAGGTGGAACAATTGGAGTATTTTGGGCCAACGAAGTTGAAAATAACCATATCGGTAAACCTATTGTAAATCCAGGTAATGACAAAGTAGCCATATAAGGAGGACCAACATTTCCAAAGTAAGGAAAAGTACTAGGATTCTCATTAGGAGGGGTTCCTAGGTTGATAAATTCCGGAACATTTGCCATTATATTCAACTTCAGTGAATTTTATTAACAATTTTAAACTAAAATTAACAATTCACAATTTACACCTAACAATTAAAATTCACAATTCACACCTATGGTCTCTAAAAGTAAAAACAAACAAATTAACACGCGCTATCAAATCTAGGAGTCAAACCACACACAAACAGTAAGCTCTCCGGACCGAAAACACTAGTTGGTGATTAAGCCCAACCTCGCAGAATCCAGTACAGAAATAGTGGGTGGAACAGTTACCCCGACAACCTGCTTAATGAATAGACTGGACCAAGTTCCTCCACTTTAACCGTCTCGAGTGAAGTGAACCCCCCAGAAAATCCAAGTGAGTATAGCCGACGTCTGCTCCAGGTACAGTGGGACCTTCCCTCCACCGTCACCTTGGGTAGAATCCTAAAGATTATGGTCACTAAGGTTACCAATGGCCACAAGTACACCTGGGGGAACAGTCTAAACTCCGACAGCACGCAAGGGCAGAGTAGCAAGCTCAATCCCCTTACCGGCTCCTTGACAGTAATCCAAGGTTTACCGATAAGTGACCCCTGGCTCCTCGACAATGGTTAATCCGAGGTTTACCGTTTGTAATACGTATTGTCTGGCGTCGTTCCCAACGAGGGGGGAATGATCCCCTCACTGGTTCGGACACGAGCTCGTGCTTCTCCTTTAAGAGGAGCTTTCCCAGAGTGTAACTGTAACAATTGGATTTGATTCTATCACAAGATCGACTACTTGTTTGGTTTTACTGTCTTGGAGAGTTAAGTACTCACCTACTCCAAGACACTAGCCTAAGCTATGTTGGTGCTTCAGAGCCCTAGAAATGTAAAAATTACTAGATGAATTTTAATTAAGCGTTGTGTTATTAAGGCTGTTATTACTCAAATGGGTAAATGGATATGAAACCAATGGTGTTATGACCCGACTCAACTGAATGCAATCGAATATGATAATGAAATCCTTTCAATTCGATGAATCCTAACTAGAGTAAGGAGAGAGTTTCCATTCACTTCCAACAATGTAAAAAATTGATCACTAAGAGAAAATATAACAAATTCTCTAATGCACTAATTTCATCAAGAAAAACTAATGCAAATCAATTCCAAACCCTTTTTTTATTTTTATTTTTTGTGTAAATTCAAATCAAAGAAAGCTGATCTAAATCTACAATTGATTTTTCAGAATGTAAACTATGCAATTGTAATCTATGCACAATTCACTAGAAAAGTATGCAAATGTAATCTATGCACATTTTTCATTCATATTCTGAAAATGAGAACTCTAATTATGCAAATGTAATCTATGCAAGAGAATTCTCAAACACAAGATGATTCTAAGGTAATCTAAGAACCGACAAGTGCAAGTCGAGAAAATTGGGTGAGAGTTCCAAAGATCATAAAATAAAAACACTCAAAGGCGATTAACACTCATACACAATTTAGCCCCCCCTCCAAGTAATGACCAAAGGAAAACAAATCAAGAATTTCTCAAAAAAGAGACTCAAAACACCCAATTGATGAAAGCTAAAGCAGGAATGCCAATGAAACAAGCTTAGGTGAAGATTTATGGCAAGAGACTAATGAATCTGGGCAGAAAAAACTAAGAAAAAACAAAATCTAAGAGCAAAAAATGCAAAAAATGGAATTTTCTCAAATTTTGGCAAGGGACGCAGGCAACCCGTTAGCACAGGTGCGGGCCCGCTCTGTGCACACAGCCAAAAGTGCGTCCAGGGACGCACTGTGCAGCACTCAGAGGGTGCGTCCTTCTGAAAAACACAAGAAAACTTAAAATAAAACTAATCCTAAGCTAACCCACCCAGAGACAAGATCACAGAGCCAAAACCAGAAAAATAAACCAATTTTCTCAAAGCAAAGTTCACACAAAGGAAAAGACTCTCTCATTAATGGATTCCCCAGCGGAGTCGCCAATTTGTTGTGGCGGAAAAAGTCGTTTGTGCGGACACAACTGACCTCCCTAGGAGTCTAAACTCTCTAGCGACAAACAAGACAAAATGGAGTGATCTTTCTCTAAATATACCTTTTAAAACATGAAAACTACAAGTGTTTAGGCTTACCTTATTCCAAAACGCGGTTGTTGTAGTCCGTCCTTGCCGATCCGGATGAGCTCCTCCTTCAAGTCAATTCCTGCAACCACAAACAATCAAACAATTACCAAGCACTTGCATTTCATATAATAAAACATATATTTAACATGCAGACCAAGGAACACATGAAATAACTCATTAACACAAGCTATTGAGAAAAATAAACCAGTTTGTATTAATAACGAAACAAAGAAACTCTTACAACCTGGCCTTGGTGTTGTGCAAGTTCCTCCCAGGGTCCATCAAGGGTTTTCCTCTACTTTGACAAAGCTCACCCACTTCCAAGAAGAATCAAGCAAAGACAATCTCTCCTCACAAGGTTCTAAATGGGAGTCCTAATTCCTGCAGCATTTACCCAAAGAAAATGTATAGCTCCAACCTCTTCTCCCTCTGGCTCAATGTCTTTATTTATAGTGCTGTAAAGAGGTTATTCAGGTCCACCATCAATGGGATAATCCCCCTCTTTGGGTGGGATAGCTCCCTTATTGATGGGATAAGTTCCCCCTTAATAGAGATACATGAACCAACTGGAGGCGCATCCAATTCATCAAACCGACCTCTAGAAAGTTCTAGAAGTAACCACAAGTAACTTTTTTAAGATGAAACTCGCGCATTTTGCCTTTTACAGAAGGACGCACCTGCCCCTTAACATACAGAGCGTCCAAGGACGCATCTTTTGTGAACATTGTGAGCGTCCCCGCAGGTAAGGCTAGAGAGAACCTGCGACCCCAGAGATAAACATATTTTTGACAAGACTTTCTCTCTTCTTTGAGTTTGAGATGGATAGCAGAGGCATAAGACTTGCCTAAGAGGGTAGCATGACTGTTGATTTGAGCCATACTAACTGTAAGTGGTCATGGTGACATTTTTTAGTGTAACAGGGTGTCATCCTGAAATGGGCTGGCTCCTTTAGGCAATCCTTCAGAATGTCTCTGGAGTGAGCTCTGCTATTGGGCAAGCTGAATGGAGGAGTCATGAGAATCATGGGCTCGGTCATTTGATACATCTCCTCGTAATCTCGTGCCAAGAAGGTTGTAATATTTGTCCCACTGATATTTTTCAAGGTCATCATCTCAGGGTCAGTGTGAGAGATGATCCAGTGAAGCATGTCCACGCATGGGAACGCAGGGTTTTTGCATGCAATCCGGTACAACCCAGACTTGTGAATGTTCACGTACACCTGCAAGTCTTCGAGGTCTTCCCCAAAAGTGCCTGCGAATGCTTCATTAACCTCTTGCCACTTCAGTTTGATGTCCTTGCCTAGATACAACTTTGTATCTTCATATATCAGTAGACTAGAGGACACCTGCTCAACTATTGCTCCAATTGCAATACCATCAGTGTCCTAAGATCCTATCCTCTTGGAATCCATTGAGATAGATGAACACCTGAAAGATCTAGAAACAAGTAGCATGCATGGCAAGAAATGTGTCAGTGAAAACAAAGCAAATCTGGGGAAGGACACAACATATACATTTGGAACTGATGAGCGAGATTGCGTAGATTTCATTGGGAGGCTGGGTGACTGGCTACTAGAACTGTACAAAAGGAAATCTTGATTTTCTGGGAGGCTAGACTGGCTGCTGGATCTGCAAAATGCGCAATCTAGTCAGGCAACTAGCTATTGGGATTGCGCAATGCGCAATACCAGCTGGGAAGGACTACTAGCCCAGGGACAGATTTGCGCAAATATTTGGACCAGGCAGCCACTGTCCTCCAGAAATGCGAAAAAAAGCCCTAGAAACTAGTGTTGGTCAAGAATGTGCAAATCTGGAGAGGAAGGTGATCCTTCCTTCCCCAAATTGCACAATGCAGCCTTGGTGAAGGCACAACCCGGGCCAAGGTTGGCCCGACTCGCCGACGGGCAGCTGAAAGCAAGTAAGAAAATGAAATGCATGGTGCCACTAAGTGATAGAAAAAGTGATTAACAATGCATGCAAAACATGAATGAAAGATTTAGCATACAAATCAACATACATGTGGGTGAGGCAGTTCGCTGGTTGGGCGAATGTCCGTGCATAACAGTTTCATGCATATGACAGCAGTGAGATAGCAACGAAAACTGAAACAGAGCTAGGACAAGCTATAATACATGTAAACGACAACAGAATTTCAAAGAAATCAAGAAAACAACACTCACACAAGCAAATACACAAAAAGCGACAGAAATGCTGAAAAAGACAAGTTGAGGCCACCTACCCGTGAATAGTTGAGTGGATGTGTCGAAGAGTCCTGGATGTGTTGTGGGATGTCAGAGCTCCAAGATCGATGTAATGAGATCTGATGCGTTGAATAAATAAGTTTGGTCTTATGACGTGCATGCCACAAATCTAGGGAAAAGCGACACTTGGAGGGAAACTTCTAAAACAACTTTGCATGTAACCCCCAGCTGTTAAAAATAGCTCCTCAAATCATGGGATGCATTTTTCATGTTGTCTATTGCTATTCCGGGAAGATCAAGTCATGCATGCATGCAATTCAAGTTTCCTCGGTCCCAGGTGGAACTCATCAACCGGATTGTCCATGCATTCAAGTGCTCAACTGCTTGGGAAAATGTGCATTCTTGGCTGGGAGCTGGGTTGACTGCCCAGGAGGTTTGTGCAATTTCTAGGTAGAGTAGCTGACTGCTGCCCAGATTTGTGCAAATCCTGGGTTGAACAACCCGCTGTTGGGAAAATTTGCCCAAATCCTGTTGGTAGGGTTGGCTGGCAGGATTGTACAATCCTGGAGCCCAGCAAGCTCTCAGAGAGGATTGTGAAATTTCTGGAAGGAAGGCTGGTTTCCCTCCAGAAATGTGCAATTTTCAAGGGGAATTTTCTCACCCTGCAACTGGACCAAGTCCAGGTGAGCATCCTGTGAGGGGAATGGATCAAATGTAATCGACAAGCTGCCTTTGTGCGAGTAAAACACTAAAGCTTGAGTACTTGAAAAAGAAAGACAAAATGATGTGTAAGATTGGTAGGGAGGTTCCAAAACAGGCTAAGGAAACAGTTTGGAGGGTGGTTGTAGCCGCTACAACAAAGTCTCACAGGATTATGATGATTTTTATTTCTCTCTTCATGGCTAGGAGGAGTCCCATATACAACATGTATACTTGTGCTTGATTTTTGGTCTTGATGCCTACACCCCATGCATTTTTGTCCACTATTGAAGGATCCAAATTGGGATTTTGATTTCCACTCAACAAACTTCTCAAAGGACAATCACAATATCCAGTTGGGACAAGAATTAAGTTGATGATGACTATGAGAGGGGGGTCAAAAGACAGACTAGGGCTCCAGCGAGCACTTCTCCAATAGGTCGAGGTTGGGATCCAAAGAGGGGAAATTGAGTTCAAAACAAGATGAGAGAGCATGGAGAGCTAAGATCCCAGGAGGTGGCAGGAGGATTTGAAGATGGATTTAATCCTGGACAAGAAAATTTTCCAACAGATATATTTTGGCAGAGCCACCCAGGAGTCTTTCAAGGATTTTTTGGCCAGAAGGGAGCTCAAATAGAAATTTAGCCAAGAGGCAAAGAACGGGGTTATATCAGGGGGAAATTGGGTTTTGGACAAGAGAGTACCCAAGGTGAGAGACCAAACAAATCTAGTGTAATGCCAAAAGAGGAGGAGGTGAGGGATTCTTTCTTATGTTTTCTCACAGAGAGGGCATCAGGATGGACCAGTGATTCCACACTCCTGCAGGTTCTTAGCAGTGAGGCTTTTTTTATGCAAGAGTAACCAACAACAAAATTCAGTTCAGGAATGGCATTGGGTTTCTAGATCTTACTCCATATCGATTATTTTGGTTGTATTTTATGATTAAATAGGAGGAGGGAATAACCTTCCTTCACATAGTAGGAAGAGGATCTCCATCTCCATCGATCTGTCGCCTCCTGTTGCACTGGGGCACAACCATTTAATTGATTTTTCAATATTTCCAACATCTACAATAGATGAGTAGGGATATTCTTGAACCTCCAACCATTCTAATTACCTTTTTCATCCCAGACCGAGATATGATCTAAGAGGGAAATTCCAGTCTGCAGGAGGTGAGCCCTCATAGGGTAGATGGAAAGGTCATACCCAAGGTGGGTGACCCTAAATGGAGTCAACCCAAAGGTTTTCAAAGCTGTCATTTCCCAGAATTCTACTAAGGATATCTAGAATAAGGGAGTAAATGGCCCAAAGGAGCTTCCAAATGGGGTTGAATAAATGTTTTCTTGCCTAGTATTTTATTGTTGATATTTCGTCCGAAGAACTTGAACCCACCATTTCTCAGTGTGCATTTTAATCACTAGTATAGCTTAGCACCCATTTCTAGGTTTACCGAGGAGATATCCCTTATCCCCATCCCCCCATGTTGCTTAGGGGCTCAGACAGTCTTCTAGTTAACCAAGTGAAATTTTTTGGTTTCATGTTTCCCCCCTTCCCAGAGGAATTTTCTTATGTAGACTCCTAGTTGATGCATGAAATATGTTGGAGCAAGTAAAGTATGGGATGGATGATAGAACAACCTTCATAAGAATGGTCATTCTCATGCTATTAAGCCAAGACATCCCCCAATTCATTATTCTTGTTTTGATTTTATCCAAAATCCCCTGCCACACTTTAGGGGAAGTTATTTTTAAGAAAATAGGGATACCAAGATACTTGAATTATTTCCAGTCCTTGACAAGTTTGTACCCCAAAATATCCTCAATCTTCTTAGCTTTCTGCATAGAAGTGTTCCAAGTGAAGATGTGACTTTTTCCCTCATTTGTTGCTCCTCCATAGGCTTTTAAGAAGTTTCCAAAGGAATTTTTGAATCTTCTGGTGATTAATGTTGAAGCTCCTCCAATGAGGATGGTGTCATCAACAAATTTCCCATGATTTATGTTCTTTATCATCGCGTTAAATCTTATTCCTAGGAGGCTATAACTTTCTCTTTCCCACTCAAGTCTCCTGCTTAGAGAATAAAAAATTATTATATAGAGGAAGGGGTAAAGGGGGAACCCCTATCTCATCCCTATAGATGCTTTGAAGAAACCGGCAACCCTTCCATTCAAAAGAGAGAAGAGACGTAGAGTGACACCCCATGATAAAGGTGAAAGCAAATCCCATTTTCTACATTACCTTAAATAATAACTCATGCCTTACTCTGTCAAAAGCATTAGCCATATCAAGCTTGATTATCATCCCCTGATCTCCTCTTTTCCAGCTAGATTCCACAACTTCCTAGATCAGGATGATATTTTCAATGATTTTTCTACTAGGAACAAATTCTCCTTGGTTAGCTGAGATTAAATTTGGGAGGAATTTTGAGTCTAGAGGCCAACAACTTCGAGATGATTTTATAGGAGACATTGCAAAGGGAAATTGGGCAAAACCTGGAGAAGGAGGAAGGGTTGGATTCTTTAGGGATCAAGGCCAGGAAAGAGGAATTTATTTTGCCTCCAATGCAGATATGTTTGAGAGAGTATCCTATAATTCTGCACAAATCCTTCTTAATTAAATCCCAGAAGCATTGGTAAAATATGGTTGAAAATCCATCTTGGCTCAGGGTTTTATCTAAGAGAAATGGGAAGGAAATTGTCATGATCTCGTCATTATAAGGGGGCACTATGAGGTGGGAATTCATTTCTTCAAATACTAGGGTGGGAACATGTTCTAACATATATTCATCTGATCCCAGTCTCTCTAATTGCAATTCTGGTATAAGGCCTGGAAGTGTTGAACATAAGCCTCCTTGATTTCTTCAAAATCTGATATGGTTTGTCCCCATGTTGAATCTGAGTAATGGAATTTTTACTTTCTCTATACCGAGCTTTCTTATGGAAAAACTTAGTGTTTCAATCCCTTGCCTGGAGCCAAATGCTTCTGGATTTAAGTCTCCAATATTATTCCTCATTTCTGAGAAGGGAGTGGAACTTCTTAAAATCATCGGCTTCTCTCTGCATTACCTCCGAGGAGATAGGGGCTTCCTCAATATATTCTTGGATAGACACTAGTTATTGCTATGTCTCCTTCATAGGGAGCTTTCTTTCCACCTTTTTTTTCAGTAAGCCAAGATTTGATGTCCTTCTTCAATCTTTTAATCTTGGTTTCCCAAAATGAAAATAGGGCTTCCTTCCACCCACCCCAACCAAGATTTCCCGACCAGATCAACAAAGCCCAAAGAGTGGAAAATTGAAAAGGGATAGGGCCAAGATTCTGAGAGTGGGAGAGAAGGAGGCGAATGGGTCTATGGTCAGAGCCACACCAAGGGAGGCTAAATGATTTTAGGAACAAATTCGCTAAGAGAAGGAGGTCAAAAGTGAGGATCGGTCAAGGCGGGCAACAATATGACTAGGGCAAGAGCATTTTTTATTCCAAGTATAGAGGAAGCACGAAGTTTTAACATCAAATAGGTCTAGGGAGAGCATCAGGTCTTCCATGGATTCTTGGGAGGTGTCCCAAACGATTTAACCCCCTCTTTTATTTTTGGTTGATGGTGGTGTTAAAATCCCCTCCCATAGTACAATTTATTCCATAATTAGCATTTCCAGGTTCATGAGGGATTGCCAACACTCCTTCTTTTCTTTGAATTGAGTGGGCATATATATGTATTGAAAATAGTACACATCTACTTAATGTATAAAATGTTAAAATTTATTGCAATCGAGTGAGTGGTTTAGTAGGAGCTTACCAGTTACAAGTACTTAGGGTTTCACATTGTTCAGATTCCTCCAAATTCTCCTCTTGAGCTGACAACTTCCATGTTACTTCCATTCCAAATTTTGTGATGCTTATTGGAGAGATCAGACTCTCCCAACTTTGTCTTCTAGAACAGGACAATTGTGGGTTTTTCATTCTGTATTAGAGATTTTGCTTCTGTAGTCCTTTTCTCTGAGCCAAGTCCCCTACAGTTCTAGGAGATAATATTCATTATTTACTTTTGGAGGAGGATGTCCCTTTCCCAGGACCTGCCAAGCTTCCTTTCTTCATGTTCTTCTATTTTCCTAGGGATTATATGTTGGTACCCTAGTTCTTTGTCTTTCTCTATTTGTTCCAATCTGATTTCTTTATTGGACTTGTAGGCCGATCTTCTAACTTTATTTTCCTTCTGTTTTTCATTGCTTTTCAAAACTTCTCATCCGTTGATCTTAGGATTGGAAAAGTTCTCGTCATTTCCCAATAGGACAGATAATCTTCTTCTTCCATTTCCCCCTTCAAGGAGTCTTCTGAGCTGCTACTGGTGACGTGTTTCGGGGTCATGAACTCCTTATAGGGAGACGAAGCAGCCTGGGGGACCACTCCTTGGGAACGAGAAGTCTCATTAGGAGGATCAGACAAAATCACATCCTTAGGTAGAATCCCAACAAGGGCATTATATTGATTGAAATTTTCTATGGAGTTTCCTCCTTAGCTAGAAGCCCCAACAAGTGGGCTGTGAATACCTTGACTTACACCAGGTTCTAAAGGAGGGGCAGAGGTGTTTATGGGGGGGGGGGGGGATTTTGTTGCCAGTTATTTCCTCTTCTCTTCTTGGCTTGTTTCCATTGTTCATTTGGTCCATTCTGTTGAGGCTCTTGAGGAGACTTCACAGTCGTACATCCTTTAGAAAAGTGCCCATATTCATGACAAAGCTTGCATTTAAAGGGGAGTTGGTCATAATCCACCTCCTGGATATGGGACCAGTTATCCATGTAGAGTTGGACCTCTACTGGAAGCCCTTTTTCGAGGTCCACCTCCTATCGTGCTATTCAACAAACCCCCATTTATTTATATATAAATCTGTTAGGAAATTATTATATAAGTAATGGGGATCCTTATTTTTAAACATCATAGAAAAATAAAACATTTTAGTGTTTTAAAAGGACAAATTTGAGTTTATTTGAATAAAAATTCAAATTCCATTGGCCCAAACAACTCAAACGAGTTGGCCTTAAAGAAATCCTGATTTTTTCACACTTCATAAGTCCTAATGAATGACTCCCCATTTTTCCTTTTGAAATGATGCGATGTGATAAAGTACCCCTCGAGAACAGAAACATACTTAAAACTTTAAAAAAACTTAATTATTGTTAACATATCCGCTCTACATCAAAGCTTACCCACATCGCAAAACTTATAATGAGCGTGATATAAACCAGAGGACCACTCCTATTGCGATATGAAATAAATCTTCCAAACTTGATATAACAATTAACACAACCCTATAAATATGTCACATCTGAATGAATCACAAATTGGCAAAAGGTAAGCCACTCCATTCACTTCCGATCTTCTGATTGTGATAAAGCTCTTTATTTAAAGCGTGATTCTAATAAAACCATAAGAATAAATAAAACAAAGGAAAAGTGCGTTTAGTAAAGTCATCGGTTGGGCCCACTCCACTGCCACATCATTCCTCATGATTTCATAATCGCAAAAGGCCTTTGGTCAATTCCATTGTCCTCCACTCCAACCCCCTGATTGTGATATTACAACCATCACATCACAGACTTCAGATACCCAAACTGCCGATATAACAATATCACAATCGCATATCGGGAAAACACATTGAGACATATTTAAGATTACCATTTGAATGGTTTTTGCAATACGGTCTATTAATGGAATAATAAATTATCACTTGAAGCCATGATTTCAGATATTAAGGACTTCTAATGGTATTTATGATTTAAATCCCCAAGGTGATTTGATGGCCTGTATGTAGATATTTCATATTTTTCGCATTTAAACTAAACTCTCCATCATTTCAAACCTTGTATGTTAAAATTCTCCCACATTTCAAACCTATTGTTCTCCATTCCTCTTTTTTTTCACTTACAGATTAATCCTGAAAAGCAGTAGTGTAACATAATGACCAAAGCAATGAAAGGAAAGAAAGCCATGGAAGCTTCGCAACCCACACCTTCTGCTTCTAATGTAACAAAAATGCCCCTGGTTTTCTCGGACACTACATGCATGATAGACAGTGGAACATCCTCATGGGAATCTATGTATCAATTACTTGCAAGTGAAGGACCCAAGGTAATTTAGAGAGTCACAATAGTGGATGCTAGTTCATCTTCTGAAGCCTCCAACTATGAAGCTGCAAACTATTTTCTTCATAGGATCGTTGCTCGACACAAGATCCTTCATTATACTGATATGGTAAAATGGATAATTGAGAACATTAATATCACCGATAGGACATTCTTGACTTCAAGAAAAATAGTCATCGGGTCTTTTACAGCTCAAGATTTGAAGAAAATGTACCATATACCCGACCCACAGAAGGTATATGGAAAATATTTCCTCGAACAGTTTGCAAGTGATATTGAGGTGGAATGAGATCCAATTGAACGATGGAGATCCTACCCAAACAAACACAAACATGAAAAGTCAGGTATGTACTCTATATCTTCTGTCGCCGTTCCCTATTCTTATATCGCAGCTATGATGTGTAGACTATTCAGGTACCCTAATATAGCTAAATCTTAGTAGAATGGGTTCCTCTTATGGAGGCAGAATCAGATTCTTATATAATGGATTGTGGCACTATCCTTTCTAATATTATTGCTTCCCAAATCCGTGAATACAAACAAAATCAGTATGTTACTACCAGAGTAGTTCCACTATCTGTAGAAAAGAGAATAATTGCATTAGAAAAGAAGACTTCCCAGGAAGAAAGAAAGACGAAAAAGGTCACATTTAAGGATGAATCAAAGAAGAAAGCCCCTAAGGATCCCTTTAATCTTGAAGGCTTATAAAAAGTCCTTAAAACCATGTCAAATGAGATGGTAGAAATTAAGAAATAGGTAGTTGAGTCAGCTTATATAAAACCTTTTAGATCCTTCAAGAGAAATCATACATCTAATCCTTAACCTCCAAATAAAATATCTAACGTTGATTTTGATTTGGATGAAGATGATCAAGAAACAACATTATCTTTTGATGAATCTGAAGATGAATAATTGGTTGCATTACATGGGATGTGGGATTTTATCCTACCTACTACTGATAATGAAGATGAGCAAGAAGCTTTACCTGTTAGCACTAGGAGTAAAGGTCCTGCTGATTTTGTACAATCAACCCAAAAGCAAAAGCCTTCAACATCTGCTACCAAGGATAAAGTGGTTAGTAAAAATTCTTCTTCTACGTCTCCTCAACCAACCCCATCCTCATCCAAAACCTTGGTAGTTGCAGATACTAAGGACTAAAACATAGAGCAGGACATGAAGAAAGCAGAGAAAATATCTCTCTTCATGATCTTAGCAAGATTAAACATCAGAAAAAGATTTTACTCAAAGAATTGAATGCATTTCTTGCTTCTCCTCTTCCTGATGTTGTTATATCCAAAGCTTCTAGAGGAATGGGTAAGCCTCCTAATGATTCATCAAACAAGGTTGATTCCACCAATGTTATATTAATTGGACATAGATCTAACTCAAAAACTCCCCCTTTCATCTTGACTTATGAAATCTTTAATAAAAATATGTACAACTTCTTAATAGACTCGGGGGCCTCTTCAAACATAATGCCAAGATCAGTCTGCACGAAACTAAAATTCTCACCTCAAAAGTCTGCAGTTCACATTGTCCAACTTGATAAAACAAAAGTCGAGGTTTTAGGGGAAATGAATTCAATCAGCATTAGACTTTCTTCTAATCCAAACGTTTATCAAGTAATTGACATACTAGTTGTTGATATTCCCGAATTTTATGGTTTGATTCTTAGCAGGGATTGGTTTGAGAAACTTCATGGATATTTTCAACAGAATTGACTGAGAAAAACATTTGAAGTATACAGTAACTGATTTTGAGGATGAAAATGAACCAGTACCATTTAACAATAACATCATTGGAAACTACTCCGTTGAGTCATTTTTAGGAAATTTCAATGCATAGAAGTCATGTTTTTTGGATAACTCTGTTACTTCTCATATTGAAAACTTTTCACAGATAGATTATTCCAAATGTATAAATCTTGTAGATAAGCCATTAGTTAAATCTTTATTTTGGACATTATATTTTGATGGATCTAAATCTAACGATGGTGCAAGAGTCGGTTTTATATTAATTAGTCCAGAAGGAGAAAAAAATTATAACATGTAGGTTAGAATTTGAATGCACAAACAATATTGTTGAATATGAGGCATTGATCCAGGGTTTGTATAAAGCAATAGGTCTTGATATCAAATATCTTCAAGTATTTGGAGATTCTGAAATTGTTATCAAACAAGTGAGAAACACCATTCATTGTCTCTCTAGACATTTAAAACATTATCAATCATTGGTTCAGGACCTTACTTCACATTTTTTAGCATTCAACATTTCTCCTATTCCTAGACTTCAAAATGCAAGTGCTGACCTTCTGGCTAATATAGCATCCAAGCTTATACCATCAAAATACTACAGTCTAGATAGGTTTTCTATAGAATTAATTTTTTGACCATCGATTCCCGATAATATCACCAATTGGTGAGTGTTTAATGATGATGAAGATATCCTAAGCTTTTTAACATCTGAAGGATCATATGATGATCAGATAATTGATGAAAACGAACATGACAATTAGTTGAAACAGAAATCCAATGAAAATCCCATACCTAAATTTGTGGTGAAGCTTGAATATCTTTATGATCTAAAAGACATATTTAAGAAGGTTACTAATTCTAAACTCCAAATTTCAACCTTAAGGTTTGAACTAGTAAACCTTGGAATTGATCTCAAACCCCAAAACATCAATTTAGGACTTGGTCTCTCACCTGATGAGAGATTAGCCTTCATTCATTTATTAAAAAAGTATAAAGGTATATTTTCTTGGAGCTACGATGATCTTAAAACATATGATACCTCCATCATACAACACACTATTTCGATGATATCCAATGACAAACCAATGCAATAGAAATTAAGGAAAATTCACCCCAATCTAGAAATCCAAATCAAATCTGAGTTGAATAAACTCCTTAAAGGCAATATTATCTTTCCTAGTAGTCATTCAAAGTGGATTTCAAACATAGTACTTGTCAGGAAGAAAAATGGTGATATTTGTATTTGCATAGATTTTAGGAATCTCAATAAAGCTTGTCAGAAGGACAATTTCCCATTACCGACCATGGAACAAATACTGCAATTAGTAGTTGGTTTTGAACTAATTTCTTTTCTTGATGGCTTTTCAGGGTATAACCAAATCTTGGTCCACCCAGATGATAGGTTAAATACTACGTTTAGGTTCAAATGGGGAACCTATGCCTACCAAAAAATTCCTTTTGGTTTAATAAACACAATGGAAACCTTTCAAAAAGCCATGGACAGAGCTTTCAAGGGTCTGATAAATAAAATTGTTGTTTTTTACTTAGATGACATAACTATTTACTCCAAGAAAATAAGCAACCATTTGAGTGACTTGAAACAAATCTTTGAACGCTGCAAGAAGTATGGAATTTCATTAAATCCAAAGAAACCTTATTTCGCTCTAAATGAAAGCAAGGTTTTAGGGTTTATTGTATCCAAAAACAGCATTTGTATTGATCTTGATAGAATAAAATAAATTTATGAAATTCCTTTGCCCCACAATTAAAAAATCTATGCAATAATTTCTAGGTCAAATAAATTTTGTTAAGAGATTTGTGCCTGACTTTTCCCAAATTGTTTTACCATTAAAAACCACGATTAAGAAAAATACGGTATTTAAGTGGGGACATAATGAGAGGGAAGCTTTTGATTTAATCAAACAAGCCATTATGAATGATCCCTCTTTAACTACTCCAAAATTTTCTAATCATTTCATTTTGTACACTTTTGCTTCTCAAACATCTTATGATGTTGTTCTAACACAACTTAATGATCAACAAATTTAAGCACCCATCTCTTTCTTTAGTTCTAATTTTCAAGGTGTTGAACTAAATTATTCAGAGGTGGAAAAGAAATATTTTGCTATTTTTAAATATGTAAAGAACTTCAGGCCTTTTCTCCTAAAAACAAACACTAAAATAATAGTCCCATTCTCAGTAGTGAGACAATTTCTTATGCAAAGGGAATTAGGAGAAAAGAGGTAAAATTGGGTAACATCCCTATAAGAATATGATATTGACATTAAACTAGCTAAAATTATCAAAGGCAAATGTTTTTGCAGATTTCTTACAGGAGCTTCCAATCTACCAGTTGATGAGGACTCAGGTAATACTGTACACATATCTGAGATAAGCCTAAATGACTTTGAGTCCCAATATGTTGATCTCATTTTCTATTTAAAAAATGGATATGCTCCCCTTGAACTCAATCACAAAATGAAAAGGGATTTAAGATTAAAACCCAATCAATATGAGATCATTGATGATGTGATATTCAGAAGAAATTATGATTCTATATTTTTATGATGCCTATAAAAGTCTGAAGCATAGAAGGTTTTGCAGGAACTCTATGACAGACCAGCTAGTGGACATTTTGGAGGAGATAATACTGCACATAAAATCCTACATGTTGAGTCCTATTGGCGAACTTTTTTCAAAGATACCCATGAATATGTAAGGGAATGCAAAATATGCCACGCTGCTACTGGAAGACAATGAAAACCAACCTTACCTCTACAAGCAGTCAACATTAAACAACATTTTGAACAATGGGGATTGGACATCATAGATGAGATTGTTCCTCATTTTTCCAAGAATCATAATTATATCTTTACAGCTACAGACTATTCTACTGAGTGGGTAGAAGCAATTCCACTAAAGGTAGCAAATTTTGATGCCATCATTGAATTCATTGATCAATTCATTATTACTATGTTTGGATTACCAACTACACTTATGTTTGATAATGCTTCTTACTTTTCAGGAAATAATATGGCTGAATTTTCTCTTAAGAGGGGTTTTAAACTTAAATACTCTTGATCTGAATTGGATCCATGAAGAATAATCAAAGCACCATGACTGTATCAAATCATGACAAAACTTCAAATTCAAGAGCATAGAGCAATCAGGAAGACCTCTGAACAGTGGTAGTTAGTAGCCAGCGAGGAACGACGAGGACCTCGGTCAAAGCACGCTAATCGAGGCCCATGGAGATCGTGCAGGAGGTGAAACTAGCACCTTGGAAGCCCAGAATGGGAAAAGGAGGCAGTTTCTAATGCGCAATTAGTGCTAATCGCGCATCACTTGGCAAAACCCCTCGAGAAGGAAAGCCCCAAAGTGCTTGGTCACATGGAAGCCGGGAAAACCGTGGGGAAAATGCTAAAGGCTAAAGGTAGAACCCGCGCTCCAAAACCGGCAGTATTTATTGGGGGCACCCTTCGGCTGTAAGCATAATTGGAGAAAAGTGAGCGATTCCACTCCGCGCCCGACGTGTGGCAGGCAGAGGAGAGAGAAAACCGCCGCTCATCGCACGCTAACAGTTGAGCAAGTCAACCACACGATATGAGCGAATGGCATCAAATCTGGGGGCTCTAGATCTAATGGCTGAGACTGCGCCCGATGGGGAAGCCAGATTTGACAGGGGATTGAGCCGCGATGTATAAGGATTTGAGGTCTGATTTGACCGCTAAGGTGGCGAACGAGTCATTTCCCGATGTAACCAAAGAACCAAACCGACGAGGAAAAGCTGGCGCAGTTCGTAGGAGGACAAGTGGCCACTCCCTGTGAGCCGTTGATGATGACGCAGAGACAGGGAACTCCAAGCGAGCAGTAGCAGGAAATCCGACGGGGGCAGAAGAGGAAACGAGAAGTCATGAGAGTGACTGGCTTTAAAGCCATGAATAGATAGACATAAAACATAGAGAGAGAAAGGAGAACAGAGAACGAAGATAAAGAAAAGAAGAGACAGTGAAGCAAAGAGCAAAAAGATAGAGAGTCAAGCTGACCTATAGCATAAGGCAGCATTGAGCCATCCCTAAGAGGATCTGTCGGGTAACTGAGCACCACATTGGGCTCCTCCCATTAAAGACCAGAGAGGTCAAGAGTTGGTAAGGAAAAGAGTCTTTGCACTCTAGTGGCTTAGGGAATCCAAGAAACCACCCTGCCAAGCAATTTTGTTTCAGGAGACTCAGTTTGAGCTCCTCATTGTAATTCTCTGCTTTAAAGACACAATAAAAGAAGGCCACCACTAAAAGCTGGACCGGAGATGTAGCCCTGGACGATAGGGTGAACTCCTTATTAATTTGTTGTGTTCTTGTTTTTGCTTACTGTGTTTCTCTGTTTTTTTCTATTTCCAGTGTCTGTGTATTTTGCAATCTAATTGATCTGTTGCCTAAAATAACATAGACACACACCAGCACATGAATCTGTAATACATTCATTAATTAATTAATTAACTAAGATCACACAAGGGTGATTTTCAAATCAAGTGGTATCAGAACATTAGGTTGTTAAGGTTAGACAAGCTTGTGTTGGTTTAGCTATTGAATGCTAACTAGATCAAAGCTCAAATTAGGAGAAGGAGAGTTGGTCGAAACTAATCCTGAAATTGGGAGAGTCTATTCTCAGAAGATAATGTCAGAAGAAGGCTCTGTAGGACCAGACCCTCAATTCATAGATAGTTTCCTAGCCATAAAGTCCATGGTAGAGGAAATGTATAAGGACTTTAGAAAACATAAGGATGAAGATGCATCAGGCTCTAAACAAGACAAAGGAGAAGATGAGTCACATTTCCATGACCACTCCAAAGGCAAAGGGAAAGAAGAAAGCTTTCTCACACCTCCTAATAGCCCTGTACATAACAAGAAAGCATCTTTGATTAAGCTAGATGTTAAATTTGATTTGCCTATATATGATGGAGAGTTGAATGCCGAAAAGTTGGACAATTGGATTAGACAAATTGATGTTTATTGCAGAGTGCAGAGTATTGATTCAGACAAGAGCAAGATTCAGCTGGCAAGCCTACGCCTAGGAGGCACTGCCTTGGTTTGGTGGGAAGGCAGGACCCAAGCTGACCTGAAGAGACATGGTAAGACCATCTCTGTCTGGAGTGAATTTGTTTCTGTAATCAAAAAGTAGTTCTATCCATTGGCCTACATGCAACAAGCCATGATGAGTTGGAAAACTCTTTTGCAGTTGAAAGGCAAAGTGTGCAAGGGTATACTCAAGAATTTAGAAAGAGAGCATTGATTCTAGGAATCTCATTAGACTCACCAGAGACTCTGTTGAAGTACATTGGTGGTCTACACAGCTACATGAGGCATACCATCCTCATGTTTAATCCCACTAGTATAGATGAGGTATCTGTACAAGCTACTCATCTAGAAGCTAGAGGAAAGAATGGAAATCCAGAAGTCGGGGGACCATCCCAACCCACTACAAGCAAGGGCAAGGAGAAAAGAAGGCAGAAGTGGAAAGCAAGGAAGACTAACACTGCACAGAAAAGAAAAGCTTCATGCACTCACTGTAAAAAGGATGGGCATGATGATGAGCATTGTTGGATTCTGCATCCAGAGCTGAGACCTAAGAAGTTCGAGGGCAAGAAGAAGAAGATTGTTGCAGCTATTCAGAAAGATTTGGGGTCAGACTCAGGAGATGAAACAACTATTGCAACCATAGGTATAAAAGGTAAGAATTCTAAAGCATCTACTAGTAATTCTGCTCAATCTATTATTGATGAAGAAAATGAGAGAAAAAAACATGAGCTTTTCCATATTCGAGTTATTTCCAAACATCAAAAGATTGATACTTTGTTTGATAGTGGCTCACAAGTAAATTTAATTTCTGAAGCAATTGTAAAGAAGTTGGGATTAGTAACTACACCTCATAAGAAACCATACCCATTAGGATGGATGAATGATAAAGCACAACTACAAGTGACTAGACACTGCAAACTCAAGTTTTCTTTTGGGTCAGCATTTGCAAATGAGGTTGAGTTAGACATAATTACTTTGGATATATGTGGAATTTTTTTAGTAAGTCCTTACTTGTATGACAGAAAAGCTATTTTCAATAGAGATGAAAACAAGTATCTACTTGTTAAAGATGGAATTGAATACTCTGTAAGAGCTCGTAAGCTCAAAAATAATTATACTCTCATAAACTCAGGGCAGATGAAACGAATGATAAATTCATGTAAACAATTCTTACTGATGGTTGTAAAGGAAAATAAACCTGATAAAACCAATGTATTTGAGGGCTGTAATGTTGAACAGCAAGCTGATTTAGAAAAGGTTGTCTCAGAGTATGATACCTTGTTTCAAGAACCTAAAGGTCTACCACCCAAAAAGGAAATAGTACATGATATTATTTTGCAGCAAGATGCTCCATTGCCTAACATTGGAATGTACAGGTTGTCTGCTTTAGAGAATGCTGAAATCAAGAAGTAGATGCAGGAGTTCCTTGAGAAAGGATTCATCAGACCTAGCACATCACCATGTGGGTCACCAATCGTGTTGGTGAGAAAGAAAGATGACTCGTGGAGAATGTTCATTGACTACCGAGCACGGAATAAGATAACAATAAAAAATCGTTATCCCCTTCCTTGCATAGATGATCTTTTAGATCAATTGAAAGAAGCTGTTTATTTTTCAAAGCTAGACTTGCACAGTGGATACCATTAAGTCAGAGTCATAGAAAAAGATGCATGGAAGACTGCTTTCAAAACAAAGTAGGGATTGTACGAGTGGTTGGTTATGCCTTTTGGCTTAACTAATGCTCCTACTACTTTCATGAGATTAATGAATGATGTACTCAGACCTTTTCTCGATGATTTTGTTATTGTGTATCTAAATGACATTCTGATTTTTAGAAAAACATGGGAAGAACACGTAAAGCATGCTAAGTAGACATTAGATGTTTTGAAAAGAGAAAAACTTCATGTTAAACTCTCAAAATGTGAATTTGGCAAAACATCTCTGAATTATTTGGGTCAATTGAAAATAGATCCCTCTAAAGTGGCAGTCATTGTGAACTAACCTAAACCCAAATCTGCTACAGAAGTGAGAAGCTTCTTAGGGGCAGCACAATATTGGAGGGAGTTCATTTCTAACTTTTCCTCAATTGCAGCTCCCTTACATGCTTTGACAGGATTGAACAAGGTGTTTCAATGGGGAGGAAAATATCAAAAAGCCTTCGACACCTTGAAAGAAAAGATTAATACAACACCTATACTAGCACTACCTGATCTTCAAAGACCATTTGAGATCAAAACAGATGACATTTACTATGCCATAGGAGCAGTGTTGACATAGCACGATAAACCCATATGTTATCATTCTGAGACATTTAATTCTGCATTAGTTAACTATCCTACATATGATAAAGAATTGTATGCATTAGTATAGAGTGTGAAAAAGTGGAAACATTACTTAATGGGCAAAGAGACAGTAATACATACTGATCATCAACCACTTCAATATCTACACTCTCAAACTAAGTTGCAGCAATCAAGACACTATAGATGGATAGGTTTTCTACAACAGTTTCATTTAGTCATCAGATATAAAAAGGGCATACATAACAAAGTTGCAGACGTGTTATCTAGACCCATTATAAATGCATCTACTATACTTAACCATAATTCTGTGTTACATGAAAGCTACACTGAACAATATGCTCAAGATATAGACTTTAAAGATGTATATGCAACTTTAAGTCAAGGGAAAAGAGTAGAAGAATTGGATTATCATGTAAAGGACTGACTCTTATACCATTATGGGAAGTTATGCATTCCACAAACTGAGAGAGTAAAGATAATTAGAGAAGCACACACTTCTCTGATATCAGGTCACTTTGGGGTAAGTAAAATAGTTGCACAGCTGCAAAGATTTTTTTATTGGCCAAAAATGAATGAGACAGTTTCTAGATATGTGAGAGGATGTACTATGTGTGCTAAAAGCAAGCCCAGCAAAAGAAAACTAGGCTTGTACACTCCACTACCAGTTCCTTCTCACCCATGGGAAAGTGTTTCCATGGATTTTGTTGGAGGACTGCCTAAATCTAGGAAAGATCATGATTATCTATATGTTGTTGTGGATAGGTTCAGCAAAATGTGTATTTTGATACCTTGTAATAAACAGATCACAGCTGAACAAACTACAAAATTGTTCTTTGAACATGTATGGGTTCATTTTGGATTACCCACTTCCATTGTATCTGATCAAGACACCCAATTTGTGGGGAAGTTTTGGTCAAGTCTGTAGGAACTGATGGACACCAAACTGAAGAAAAGCATAGCTTTTCATCCACAAAATGATGGCCAGACAGAAGTAGTTAACAGGACAGTGATCCAGTTACTCAGAGGATATTGCAGCAAACATCATAAGCTTTGGGATGAACATTTGTGTTATGTGCAACATGCTCACAACAGAGAAAAACATTCTTCTACACAGAGATCTCCTTTTGAGAGTTGTTTTGGTTTCACACCAACGTCTTCTTTGGATTTTGTCTTTGGTAAAGATTCCACAATTAAGGGACACAATGATGTGGACAGGGAAACTAGGTTCATTGAAAAAATCCAGGAGATCCACCAGGTAGTATAGGAACAGCTGGAAAAGAGCCAAGCCAAATACAAGGCAAGGCATGACAAGCATCAGATGGAGCATCATTTTCAAGTTGGTGACCAAGTCTGGTTGTACATTAGCAAGGATAGGATGCAAGGTGAAGGTAAAAAGCTAAAGCCTATCAAGTATGGACCTTTCAGGATACTTGAGAAGATTGGAGAAAAAGCTTTTCGCCTTGATCTACCAGCTTACATGCACATCTACTCAGTGGTAAATGCAGATTGCTTGATATTGTTTGAACCCTCTCTAATTAAGGATCCCGAAGAGCAGAGTCAATTGCCTTCTATTGATGACCTGCTACCTGAATATCTTAATGAATTGCAGGAAGACATAGTTTTGGATAGGAAGGTGAGGACAACGCGCAGAGGAGATGTTGAGTACCTCAGAATTGGGCTCAAAGGTTCAAAGCCAAGCAGTGCAAAGTGGATTGAGATTGGACAAGTGAGACAGTTGTACCCTCACTTAGTCAATGCTTGAAAACCAACTTTTGGTGGTCCAAAAGCTTTTTCAGTGGGAAGGCTGTGATCCGAATTGGATCCATGAAGAATAATCAAAGCACCATGACTGTATCAAATCAGGACAAAACTTCGAATTCAAGAGCACAGAGCGATCAGGAAGACCTCTGAATAGTGGCAGTTGGCAGCCAACGAGGAACGACGAGGACCTCGGTCAAAGTGCACTGACCGAGGCCCATGGAGACCGTGTAGGAGGCGAAACTAGCACCTGGGAAGCCCGGATCGGGAAAAGGAGGCAATTTTTGATTCGCGATTAGTGTAATTGCACATCGTTGGGAAAAACCCCTCGAGAAGGAAAGCCCCGAAGCGCTTGGTCGCATGGAAGCCGAGAAAACCATGGGGAAAATGCTAAAGGCTAAAGGCGGGACCCACGCTCCAAAACCGACAGTATTTATCGGGGGCGCCCTTGGGTGGTAAGTGGAATTGGAGAAAAGTGAGTGATTCCACTCAGCGCTTGATGCGTGGCAGGCAGAGGAGAGAGAAAATCGTCGCTCATCACACGCTAACAGTGGAGCAAGTCAATAGCGCGATATGAGCGAATGGCGTTGAATTTAGGGGCTCCAGATCTAACGGTTGAGATCGCGCCCGATGGGGAAGCCAGATTTGATAGGGGATTGAGCCACGATGTATAAGGATTTGAGGTCCAATTTTACTACTGAGGTGGCAGACAAGTCATTTCCCGACGTAACCAAAGAACCGAACCGACGAGGAAAAGTTGGCGCAGTTCGTAGGAGGACAAGTGGCCACTCCCTGTGAGCCGTTGATGATGATGCAAAGACAGGGAACTCCAAGCGAGCAACAGCAGGCGATCCGATGGGGGCGGAAGAGGAAACGAGCAGTCATGAGAGCGACTGGCTTTAAAGCCATGAACAGACAGACAGAAAACACAGAGAGAGAAAGGAGAACAGAGAACGAAGACAGAGAAAAGAAGAGACAATGAAGCAAAGAGTAGAAAGACAGAGAGCTGAGCTGACCTGTAGCATAAGGCAGCATCAAGCCATCCCTGAGAGGATCTATCGGGGAACTGAGCACCACATTGGGCTCCTCCCATTAAAGACCAGAGAGGTCAAGAGCTGGTAAGGAAAAGAGTCTGTGCACTCTAATGGCTTGGGGAATCCAAGAAACCACACTACCAAGCAATTCTGTTTCAGGAGACTCAGTTTGAGCTCATCATTGTAATTCTTTGCTTTAAAGACACAATAAAAGAAGGCCACCACTAAAAGCTGGATTGGAGACATAGCCCTGGAGGATAGGGTGAACTCCTTATTAATTTGTTTTTTTCTTGTTTTTGCTTACTATGTTTCTCTGTTGTTTTCTATTTCCAGTGTCCGTGTATTTTGCAATATGATCGATCCGTTGCCTAAAATAACATAGACACACACCAGCACATGAGTCTGTAATACCTTCATTCATTAATTAATTAACTGAGACCACACAAGGGTGATTTTCAGATCAACTCTGCTAACTACTCTCCCCAAGGAAATGGTATAGCAGAATCAACCAATAAGAATCTCATAAGAATTATTAAAATAATTGTTGATCAAAGCCAAAAGAATTGGCACAAATCTTTGATATTTTCTCTATGGGCAGATCAAATAACCCAGAAGGCCTCAATAGGCACTTCTCCCTTCAATCTAGTATATGGGAAAGAGGCTATCATTCCTTCAAACTTAGCTCTTCCCTCATTAGCCCTAGTCCAATTTATCGAAGAAACACCTTCTTCTTCTTTACAGCTAAGACAGTCTCAAATCCTTAAATTAGAAGAAGAAAGAGAAAAATCCAAGCTTACACATGCTCGCCATCAGAAAATAGTCAAATCTTCTTTTGATGCTAGTTCTATTACCCCAAAATCTTTTCAAATTAGAGATCTCATCCTTAAATGGGACAAGGTACATGAGGAAAAAGGAAAGCATACTAAATTGTAGAAAATGTGGCTTGAACAATTTCAAATTTTTGAACAAATAGGCCCATCAACATTCATATTGCAAGATTTATCAGGAAAGAGATATTCTCTTCATGTCGATGGGCTTATTTTTAAAAAATAAAATAAAAAATCTTAGAAGATAATATCTTCTACTATAACATTATTGCATTTACATTTTTAGTTCTGTTAGAAAATAATGTTAAATAGCATAATTTTGGATTTACATTAGAATCTCTAAAAACATTTTATGATCTTTTGCTTTGAAAGTAGGAATTCTTAAGGAAGTGATTACAACTTTGAAAATTAGATAAGTGTCATAAAACTCTAAAATTTTCTTTTTCCATTGAAGTTGTAAATTCTTTGAAGCCTCAAACTTTATAAAATCCTTTTATTCTATTATTAGTCAAGAAAGGTTATCTTTAACAAAGTAAAGACTATTTACAACTAAGCATCTCTAACTCTAAAATTGTCATCCAAAACTCTTAAGGAGTCAATGATTCTCCCCATCCATTAACTTTACTCTTTTAGAGTGTAATTCAAAAATATATTAAACTTAAAATATAAGGGGCCTCATCACGAGCCTTCTTACCATGATCATAGGGAAATAATAGACTGACATTACCAATACTTAATATTAAACGAGGGTAATGGCTTATGATTATTTTAATTATAAGACAAGGGGTCTCATCATGAGCCAGCTTGTTAAGTCCAATTACAACCAGTGAATGTCATTGTCACTTTTTTGTCACCAAACTATGACAATGCCTTTAAGGTATTGCTAAAAAAATATCAAAAGAAAAGTAAACAAATAAAAAATGAAATATACATATACTTTTGAAATTATCTCTAAAGACGCTTAAGGTTTCAATTACAAGCATTATTGTTGAAAATATCAAATTTCCTGAAAACGAGTCTTCTTTTTGGACGAATTTACTTGGGGGCGACATCAACGAATTGGTAACCATGGAGGGACAAGGAGGAGGGAGCTCCACTCCCTCCTACAATAACGTGGTCTTGAACAAAGGTAGAGGGACAAGTTGGAGCAAGTAGAAAAAATCCATGGAGAAAGAGACAAAAATCATTGAGACACAAGTGCTGGAAGGTAGCGGACCCTAGGACGAGAGAGGGACCCACGAGGAGGCTCGGGAAGAAGCGATAGCAGGAGACAGAGGTCAGAAGTCGGAAAGCAGAGCTCCAACGGGACCCTGCAAGCCCAAGGCTATTATCAAACCTTGGGTGGTCCTTAGTGATCCAGCTTTGCAGGAGCACAGAGATCACATGGCTACCTATGCAGTCATATGTAAGTTCATGGGCATTTGGCCCACGGAGAAAGCACTATACACTTGGATAAGAAACACATGGAAACCGAAAGGAGATATAACTATACATCTGGGTTCTAAGGGTTTCTTCACTGTGGTTTTTAAGAACTTGGAGGATAAAGACAAAATATTCGAAGGAGGACCTTACTTCTTTGCTGCCGCGGGTCTCTACATGCGACCTTGGACGATGAACTTTGTGCCGGAGCGAGAAACGTTCACTTCGGTCCCGATATGGATTAGACTATATTCCTTACCTTTAGATTACTGGTTGCCGGAATCCTTAAGAGCTATAGGCAATAAACTAGGTCATTTTATAAAAATATCAGAGGCTACTCTGTGTGGTAAATACACTTCCTTCGCGCGCATATGCGTTGAAATGGATTTATCGGGAGCACTCCCAGATGAGGTCATCCTGGAAGTTTATGATGAGGAATGGATCCAGGCAGTCGACTATGAACACATCCCGTTCAGATGCCGCAAATGTCATGAACATGGGCATCTCTTCAAAGAATGCCCACTTAACAAAAGAGAGAATAATCAGAAAGGCAACATTGGTAAAGACCCTAAAGGTTTCACCAAAGTGGCAAGCAAGGGGAAAGGAGGGGGGAAAAAGCACCAAAAAAAACCTAGTGAGTATAACCTACCAAGTCACAACAGTTTTGAGACTCTAGAAGAGGAGGGGGAAGAAAATGAAAAGAGTAGAGATATGGGGAAAACCTCAACAGAAAGGGAAAGAGAAGATAATATGGACATAACACAGGATGACAAAGAAAGGAAGGAGGACCCACAAAACAACACAGGACTTGGAGAAGACCAGGATATGACCCCCAACGAAGTAGGAACAGAAGACCAAGAACTACAGGAGATCCTTGAGAGGGAGAACCTGGAACTTGAACAGTTTCTAGAACAGGGCACTAACAAAGGGATTGAATCTCTGCCACAAGAGCAGTTTGACAGAGTGCAACAACTCTACCTCAGTAGATCCCAAAAAAAGGCTGCTAGAGTCAAACGACACTATGATAGCCAGGAGAATAAAGGGGTCAAACAGATGGAGATCTCACCAGGATGCTCCACCAAAAATCCAGGAAAAAAAGAGGAAGAAGAAAACAGAATGATCTCCTATCAGAATGCGGGAAACTCCTGATTAATTCAGGTAAGATGAAAGATCTTACCAGTTACTCTTTTACAAACACCTCATTATGAAGCTCACAACCTGGAACATTAGGGGGCTAGGTAGCAAAAGAAAGCAAAGAAATCTCAGTAATAGAATAAAAGAAGAAAAACCAGATATGGTTTTCATACAGGAAACCAAATGCTCAATAGAAAAGATCAGGGACCTTCACAGCAAATGGCTCAACAACTATGAGTACCTGGAGGTCAAAGCCAACAACACAGTGGGGGGAATTCTTACCCTTTGGAATCCTAAAAAAATTGAGATCACAGATGCAGAAGCTTCCAGAAATCATCTCTCTATTATTATTCAACCGCTGGGGGACAAAGATTGTTACTTGACTACAAATGTCTATGGCCCTCAATTGCTTGAGGACAAACTAAGACTACTCACCTCACTAGAGGAACTAAGAGGAAGACATCCTAGCATCCCCTAGATTTTGGGGGGGGACTTCAATATGATCAAATCACTTTCAGAAAAAAAAAAAAAGGGGGGGAAGCAGAATGTTGGGGCGAGACTCACTCACATTCCAGAACTTCTTAGACAACATGAGACTGGTGAGCATGGAGACTATAAATGGCATCTTCACTTGGAATAACAAGAGAGGGGGAACAACCCAAGTTGCTTCAAAATTAGACCGCTTCTTAGTTTCGGAGGATCTCCTTCTATCGGGTCACTCCATGACCGCATGGATTCTTCCTTTTGGGGGTCAGATCACTGGCCTATTCAGTTGGAAGCTTCTTGCATTGGAACCCCAAGAAACAGACCTTTCAGGTTTGAAAATGCTTGGCTCACTCATCCAAACTTCTCCAATAACATTAGTAAGTGGTGGGTGGAAGACATGCCCATTCAGGGCACAAAAATGTTCATCCTACATCAGCGCCTTAAACATATCAAACAAAATCTCAAAGAATGGAACCGAAATGAGTTTGGTAACATTTTCGAAGCCAAGAGAGAAGTGGAAAGTAAATTACAAGAAATCAATCAAATTCTCATCAAGGAAGGATTCACAGAGGAGAGGAAGGTAGTGGCAGACTCTTTACAGCAGGAATGGGATAATAGATGTCAGCAGGAGGAGATCTTCTGGAAACAGAAATCTAGAGTGAAGTGGATTAAAGAAGGGGAGAGAAACACCAGATTCTTCCATAAATCCACTATGAAACACAGGGCTCATAACAAAATCATGAAGCTATTGGATACACAAGGAAAGGAGTTAAAGACTCACAAGGAAATGGAAACAATGCTCCTTCAACACTTTAAAAGCATAGCAATGGAAACCTTGGCTGATAGATCACACTCCATTAAGAACTTCACTAAGAATATTCCCAAGATGGTGACCAGGGAAGACAACTGCAATCTCAATAGGCAAGTAACGGAGGAAGAGGTCAAAGAAGTGATCAAAGAGATGCACAACGGGAAAGCCCCAAGTCCGGATGGTTTCAATGTAGATTTCTTCAAAACTTGTTGGGAAACAGTCAAACACGACATTCTTGATGTGGTTGTTTTAGAGGAGTAGACTGGGTATGTGGAGGAAAGACAAATCCTCAACAACATCATCCAAGCGCATGAAGTGGTCCATTCCCTCAAGACCTATAAGTAAACAGGTATGATAATACAGCTGGATATAGTCAAGGCCTATGATAAACTTAGCTGGCAATACATAAAGGAAATCCTTAAAGCTTATGGCTTTGACTTCAACTGGATAAAATGGGTCATGGATCTGGTGAACTCAGCAAGTTGCTCTATCCTTCTTAACGGCTCACCTTCCTACACTTTCAGGCCTTCACGAGGCCTTAGGCAAGGAGATCCTCTCTCCCCATTCCTTTTCATTCTCATGATGGTAGCATTGGGCAGAACAATTAATGCATCCAAGGAGGAAGGAAGAATCAAGGGGCTAAAACTAACTCAAAATGGGGAGGTTTTGACGCATCAACAATTTGTGGATGACACAATGCTACAAGGCACACCCACTGTCAAGGAAGCCAAAGCCTTTAAGCAAATCTTGAATGACTTCACCCTTGCTATTGACACAAAGGCAAGCCTTTCAAAATCCAAAGTTTTCTTTTTCAATACAGACATTTCAATTCAAAGACATCTCTCCAAAATTCTCAGTTTTCAATGAGAGAATCTTCCCTCTAAATATCTAGGTATGCCTCTTACTGACAAGCCTCTAAATAAGGTAGTTACAAATAAGCTTAAGGACAAGGTCAATAACTGGACTCATAGATCCTTAAATTTAGCAGGAAGACTAGTTCTTACAAAGGCGGTACTTCAGACCATTCCAATCTTCATGTTCTCTGCACTTCCAGTCCCTAAAGGAGTTTTACAGCAGATCAGGAACATTCAAAGAAACTTCCTTTGGGGTAAAGGGGAAGAGAAGAAGAAATGGGCCCTGGTAGCGTGGGACAAACTCTGTAAACCCAAAACCCATGGTGGTTTAGGACTCCACGACCCGGACACCCTAAGCAAGGTCCTGGGGGCCAAACTTTGGTGGAGATGGCTAAAAGAGTCCAACAATCCTTGGGCCAAGTTATGGAAACAAAAGTATGCAACAAATTGGCAGGAAAAGGACCACATTCGTATGTCAGGGCACATCAGGGGTTCTCATATTTGGAACAAGGCTTGGGAGAATAGAACTTTAATTCAGAATCACAGCTTCTGGGAGATTAAAAATGGGAACCTGGCCTGGTTCTGGGAGGACAACTGGCAGCAGGAACAGAATCTATGCAGAGACAGTCTAGACATCATCAAAAATGATACCCTTAATAAGGGGCTCAAGAGGGTAAGTGATTTTTGGGACCAGTCTAGAGGGGAAAGGAAATGGAGATTATGGAGAGTACCATCTTACAGTGCAGAAACCCCTTTGAGAACCCAAGCAAAAATTCTGGAAGACATCCTAGAAAAGAGACAGATTCTGACCTCAACTTCAGATGATATTCTTAGATGGGGTAGAAATAACGAAGGTAATTTCAACCTCAAAGAAGCCAAAAGAATAATCATAGGATTTGACTATTCAAACACTGACAAGACTTGGGGAAACATTTGGAGCAATCCTCACCGGATGAAAATCAAAATGTTCATATGGCTAGTTCTACACAAAAAAATTATAACCTGGGAAAATCTCAAAAAAAGAGGTTTTGTAGGGCCTTCTAAGTGTCACTTATGTGGGCGTCAGGAGGAGACAATGGATCACCTTCTCAGCTTATGTGAGTTCACCTCCTCCATCTGGAACTGGGTAGCCTCTATCTTCAACCAAACAGACAGAAAGGAAAATGACATCACAAAAACTTTAAAGAATTGGAGGAAAGACTTCTCGAAAAATGAAACAGTCAATGTGGCTTGGACATTGATCCCGGGCTTCTTGATCTGGGATGTGTGGAAAGAATGCAACAATAGAATCTTCAAGAATAAATCCAGCTCAACTCAAGGTATTGTGGTTCAGATTCTTAATCAGCTCAGAGAAACAGTTAAAGTCTTTATGAAGCAACCTCCCGGGAAACCCCCTGTTCCAAGAGACATCCTCATCATTCAACAGCTGGGTCTTCAGGCTTATGATACAACAAATACCAATAAGAAAGCAAGGCAAAGAACAGAAAACAAAGCCTTCTGGAAACCTCCCCCTCATGGCTTTTTGAAACTAAACATTGATGGAGCTTCAAAAGGGAACCCAGGGAATGTTGGTTACGGCGGAGCCATCAGAAATGCAGAGGGCAACATCCAAGTTATCTTTCATAGTCATTTGGGGAGGGCCACCAACAATATGGCGGAACTCATGGCCATTGAGCAAGGCTTAGAAATCCTAATAGAATACAATCTACCCAATACAATTATAGAGGCAAACTCAGAATTAATGATCAACTCAGTTAAAATAATCAGCACTAGTTCAGCACCAGTTAAAGTTTCAATGAACTGGAGACTATCGCAAGTGTTTCATAGAGTCCATTCTTACCTCAGAACACTTAAAACTCTGAGCTTTGTTCATGTGCGAAGAGAGGCCAACAGAGTGGCAGACAGATTAGCCAATGAAGGAGTGATCTACACACGAGAAAACAAGTGCCTAGTTTGGGAGAATGTCCAAACTGGACAGCTTCGCGAGGACTGCAGTACTCTGGCATGTGAAGATAGGGAGCATCACCAAAACGCCAAAGGAAATCAATTAATAGAAATCTCAGATGATGACAGTTAAAGGCACAAATGATAGACAGGCTAAGTTTTGTGCCTTATATAGAAAAAGAAGACAGAGGAATGGCAGGCAGAGTAGAAAGACAGGAAAACTAAAAAATGGTTCCAGGACTTCTTCTCAGAGAAAGGGGGTTTTGCAGACGCTACCAGATTTACCGGAAGCTCAAAGGTGCTGGAAGTGGTTTCACCAGAAAGTCTCCGATACCACAAAAGGAGGTACTCGTGGCCCTCGGCAGACTGAGAATGTCGCCTTCATAGGCCAGGTACATCCTGCGCAACTCTTCAACCCAAAATTAGGTTCAGTCGTTGGATCGGGTGGCAGAAGATCTAGGGCGAAGAAAGGTCATGCTTGTTGGAGGTGGGACCGGAGAAGTTTTGATACATTAACCTGGGTTATCATGCGGCTCTATGTACTAAAGCATTTTTTAAGAAATGGATGCCATGCCATTCAACATGCGACATGTGGCTTCAGACTCAATGGTAATACCACCTTTATCATGCGGGTAATGAGTGTGCATGTAGTCCGCGCGATATTCTTCACCGTCGTTGGATCGAGAGGCAGCAAATCAAAGGCTAAGGTTGATCAGGTTAGTTGGTGGTGGGACCGAGCTGGAGTGGCCATTGTTTCCCGAGTTATCGGGCATCAAATCAACCACAATCGAACTTTCGGCAAAGCCAATGACCAAGTGACAAATGGTTCCAGGATCGATGTTCATCTGACTCCCATCAATTCCGCAGACTTCCATGGTGGGAGATCGTTGGCTCAGATTTGCAGAGATATCTGTATATCTAAGGGTGATTCTCCTAAGCTTTGTGGTTTGTAAAGTGAGTGCGCATGTGACATTTTCTTACATGTATATTATGTAACTTTTTTTGTTGATTTAGTTGAATAGAAGGTCTGATTCTTGCCTGAGCAAAAAGGAAATTATCTCTAAAGACTAAACTCTTAAATGGATGGGATTCTAAATCATTGATGGTTAAAAGGTAACCCTGTCGAGGCTATGAACGCTTGCTGGCAGTAGTGGCTCTACCTATGACAAATGAGTATACTAAAAGGCTAAGTTGTAGAAGCCCCCTACTTTATCTTTACAACCAATTAAGGACTGATATAGACAAAAAGTATTTTCATCTATAAGAGGATTTAAAAGGAATTATGATTAAGTGAGTTTTTTTATATTTAGAGTAATTTTACTTATCTAAATATTTCGAAAATATTTTTCCTTTCCTGAATTATTTTTACTTAGTAAAGTTTTAGAAATTTCATTATTATAAATCAGAGATAATTGGTTCTTCTAGTGAATCGCCAATTGTTGTGCTATTCAACAACCCCCCATTTATTTATATATAAATCTCTTAGGAAATTATTATATAAATAATGGGGACCCTTTAAATTTTTCAAAATCATAAAAAAATAAAACATTTAGGTGTTTTAAAAGGACAAATCCGAGTTTATTTGAATGAAAATTAAAATTTCATTGGCCCAAACAAATCAAACGAGCTGGCCTTAAAGAAATCACGACGTTTTTGCACTTCGCAAGTCCTAATGAGCGACTCCCTGCTTTTCCTTTTGAAATGATGTGATGTGATAAAGTAGCCCCTGAGAACAGAAACATACTTAAAACTTAAAAAACCTTGAGTATTGTTAACAT
This sequence comes from Pinus tabuliformis, assembly GCA_031772625.1. Lineage (NCBI taxonomy): Eukaryota > Viridiplantae > Streptophyta > Pinopsida > Pinales > Pinaceae > Pinus > Pinus tabuliformis. Next base: position 608,140,459 of record CM062804.1, read on the forward strand.
AGCCTCTCTACATCAAAGCTTACCTATATTGCAAAACTTATAATGAGAACGATATAAAAAAACCTCGGTCACCACTCCTATTGTGATATGCGATAAAAATTTCGGACCCGATATAACAATTAACGCAGCCCTATAAAAATGTTGCATCTGAATGAATCGCAAATTGGAAAAAGGTGGCCCGTTCCATTCACTTCTGATCTTCCGATTGTGATAAAGCTCTTTATTTAAAGAGTGATTTTAATAAAATCATAAGAATAAATAAAACAAAGGAAAAGTGTGTTTAGTAAAGTCATCGGTCGAGCCCGCTCCACTGCCACATCATTCCTCACAATTTTGCAATTGCAAAAGGCCTTTGGTAATTTCCATTGTCCTTCGCTCCAAACCCCCGATTGCGATATTACGATCATCGCATCACAGACTTCCGATACCCAACCCGCCGATATAATAGTATCGCAATCGCATATCGAGAAAATTGTTGGGCATGAAATCGCCCCGAGGCATGTTTTGGGGCTCAAAGCCCATGTTTTGATCGAATAATGTTGTAAAGTCCCGTGAATTGCGGGTGCGGAAGTATGTTAGAGTCATAGGGTTGTCCGCCCTAGTTTGTAATATAAGGTCAGCCTACCCATGGTCTACGAACCATGGGATTTTATTAATAGAGAGATTCTCTAAGTGTAATAAAGAACCAAGTATGGAATAGGAACAAGTCTAAGGGATTGAGTCACAAGTGTCTAAGTGTGTCTTTGGGTTGTAGAGTAGGAGAAGGCTCTATAGCTGAGTGTGCAGAGGCCAAGTTTTCCGCAGCTAAGTGCATGGACCCCTGCAGCTGAGTGCACAGGGCGAAGTCAACTCTGTAACCGAAGAAGAGAATAATAAAGAGAAGTTTTATCCAAATACTGTGTATATGTTCTTGAGTTATTACATGTTTGATATCAATTGCAAATATATTGTTTATTTATCGTGTGCACTTGCATGAATGATTTATATTTCTAAGTATACTTTACACATGCAAGTAAGCTAAGTTAATCAACTAACGATGGAATACTAGTAAGAACTTGGGTAATAACAGCATTCAATCCGAAAGTACGGCTACGTGAAGGTAGCATCTCAGGCTGTGAGGTACGGGTAAGTGCACGTAGCGACATGCATGCAGGATCGAACCGTGGACCACTTGAACTCATCAAACATCTCCAGGGTACGGAAACTTGGTTCCAGCACCCTCCCATACTACTTCGAGTGAGACCTCAGTCCATACTCCGCGGACTATTGGCGAAAGGGCCAATAGTACCAATATTTGTTTGGATAAATCACCTCTGAACCTAGGTCAGGCCCTGACAAGCCAACAAATGGTTCCATTGTCGAACTAGGATCTGCATAAGAGATGTCTAATGTCGTGTCACTGGAATCCAACAAAGAAAGAAATTGAAGGGTGGCTAGACAGAAAGATTCACAAGTTCGCGGCACAGGAAAACAGGAATCTGCAAGTATCGAAGGAACAGCGATTAGAGCACTATGTATATACGGAAATCTATGAAATTTTCTTTGCATCCTTCCCCTCTGAGTTGTACAAGTGGATTGCAAAGCTAGGAGATAGTCAAGGAAGGTGTAGGCTCGACAAACCGATTATGTGGACTCCAGATTTGGTGCGCAGATTAGAAGGATCAAAAGATAAGATCGCGTGCATTGTGGACCATTGGCTCGATCAAATTATAGGAGGGCTTATCACCGAATTCACGGTAGACACATCAGTCAGCTACAGTGAGGTGGAGCGATGCTTCCTCAAAGGACCGCGAGGTAAGTACACTAAATATTTGAACACTTGGATTGAAATGCTACTGTGTGAAAAGGGGGTTATGTGAATAAATTGATGTTTGGGGCTACACGAAGTGGGAGGATCTACAAAAATGGAAATAGCAAATAATTAGAGACTAGCTTCTTGATTTCACCTTGGCGAGAAAGCGAGGAAGAGCTCGCAAAGGTTTCACCAAGGAGTGTGATTAGTCTAATAAGGCAGAAAATTCCGCGCATACCACCCCAACCTACACCACCACCAGTGTCACCATCTTAACCCCCATCTCCACCCGCCACCACCACAGTTCAATATGGCAAGCACGATAAAATTGTCGGTGTTCAAAGGAGTAGGGAACGAAGATCCAGACCAATTTTGGTCCGTGGTAAAGGCTATATGGGAAGCACAAGGAGTCGTGGATGACAATATAAAGAAGGAAATGTTGGTAAGCGCATTGCAGGATCGTGCATTGACATGATACATTAAGAATTTTAATGACAATCCAAACGCACGGATCGTGGATATCCAAGCTGTGTTGAACAGGGAATTCAGCAGGCCAAAATCGGAGACACAGTCGATTATCAGGTTTAAGGAAATCGTGATGCTTCTAGGTGAGACACGCTGGGAGCTAGATCAAAGACTGAAGGGTATGATTCGCGAAGTTAACATGAACTTGATGGTTGGGCAGCACTGTGCATGGTTTGTAGCATCACTAATGCCACATCTAAGGACGACGCTATTGCAGCAGAACTTATCCACCTAGGCCGAAGATTTGGAGATTGCAATGAGACTACACGAGACCCCAATACAAGATCCTAGCCTGTGAGTCCAATAAATCCACACGCAACTGAAAAATTTAAGTCTGGAAATGCAGAGTTTGAAATAGGATAAGACAACTCGCCCAGAGGCGAACGAGGAGGTATGGTGCATAAAGTGTAAGGCCAGGGACATGACAAGGACCATTGTCCAATCTTCGCGAACTACTTAGTGGGAGGAGGGCAAATGCCGCTGAGACCAAAGGCACAATCAGGGTCGAGCACGGTGCATGCATTATGGTGTGCGATTTGTTAGATAGGAGGGAAGCACGCTACAAATAATTGTCGCCTATTATAGAAGTATATGCAGACGTCCCAACAATTGTTCTATAATTTCTACAGGTCAGTAGGCCATGATGAGCGTACCTGTAGAAGTTATGAACTGATGATGGATCGAACTCCTGCCTACAGACTTCAGACCGAAATGCGAGCCCTCAATCAAAATGCATGGATGGCGCGCACTAGATTTTAGGGGCGCAGACAAGGTCGAGGTGTAATGGGACCAGAAAGGGGTCGCAGATAGCTAATTTGTTACAATTACAGAGGGCCAGGGCATTATGCCTATGATTGTACAAATCCGATGAGAGCATCATGTTTATATTATACCTAGCTTGATCATGAGACGGAGGACTGCCCTACACTGATAGCAAGTTTGCGCGATAAAGGAATAGTCTAGCCTCCCTCGACTCAGAACCTGCAAATGATGAGGTCTGAGCCACGTGAAGAGGATCCAAATGTAAACATCGTGCTCCGAAGTAGTATCATTACAAGAGATGACAAGGGAAAGAAACCCGAAGAGAGTGCTTGGGTTTGCAAGGCTCCTACAAAGGAACTAGAGTTCAATTTGGAGTGCACGAAGGAGACATTCATGGAAGCTAAGAATAGCTTCACGAAGGCCTCCACTTCAGGTAGTAAAGACAAACTAAAACCGAAGATGGACCCATCAATGCTTACTACCTTTCTGGAGACATGCATGAAGTTGCTGCACGATAGCAAGGCTATCAAGGGACTGCAGGAACTCATCACAAGGTGCACCGGGTCAGGAGAACCGCGTGTATTCTGAAAGCTTGGGAAGCACACAACACGAATAAGAAGGGATATGAGATTGACTGTGAAAATCGGGGAATATGAAATGGATCAAGTCATTCTAGATCTAGGATTGGACGCGAACATACTACCAAAGAAGACATGGGAGCGCATGGGTAGGCCCGCGCTGCAATGGTCTCCTATCTAATTGCAAATGGCCATCAGCAAAAGATCCTACCGATGGGAAGATTGTAAGGAATAATGGTAGATATCGAAGGTGCGAGTGCGTTTGCAGATTTTGAAGTGATAGAGATTGTCGATGAAAAAAATCCCTATCCCGCGCTACTGGGAATAGATTGGGCCACTGACATGAACAGAGTGATAAATCTGAAGAAACGCAAAATGATTTTTTAGAAAAAGTCACTGCGCATAGTGGTACCTTTAGACCCTTCGGAAGGATCATGCTACACAAAGCCAGTGCGCGATGATGAGAGTGACGATGATCTAGACTGTATCTACAAGATAACCGCTCGAGAGCAGGATTGGGTGAATCCTACAGCGGATGGTAGGATTCGTGGGAGCACAAAAGCTCTTGCACATCAAATTCGAACCAGGAAATAGAACGATGGCAAAACCGATTACATGAGGTAACCATGCTCAATTACAAAATGATGGTAAGATCACTGCACTGCGTGACAACAGAGGTAAGGGATCTGCCTATGTATGATGGGTTCACAGCAGTGGATGAATTCCTAAACAAATTTGAAAGCGAGGTTCCATAACAGCAGCGGTTCGATGCTCTGAAATGGGCATTGCGCACTACACCCCGTAAGGTGGTGGGGTACGCGCTAGAAGCATTTTGATGACTGGAGTGAATGTAGAAGGGTGATGCTTATACTGTTTGGGAAGCCTCAGTTGTGGATGGAAGCCGAGTATGATGGACGAAATATCCTGCATGCCCACCTCTCTAGATGGGTACAGGCATATGGTACGCAACCTGCACAAATGCACACCATCCTCACGATAGTAAACATGAACAACAAGTAGGAGCGGGAAAGACGAGGGCGCGAACAACAAAGTATGATAAGACCAAGCGCGCCAAATATTATTTGCGTGGAAGCATTTGACAAGGTGTGCGAAGTGCTGAAAACTGTCCACCATGTGAGACGCACTCACTGGGACCTATGCGTACCAGTGATTCTATGGGTTTATAGGACCATGTGTAAAAACCTGACCACACGAGCACTTCTGACGCTAACGTATGAAGCAAATGTTGTAATCTCTATGGAGCATGCAAAGCCTAGTCCACGCATAGCAGCACCTGTAGATACGATGGTCCGTGAAGTCCGGAATGAAGGAATCATACAACCGCAAGAAACAGAACACATTAGACTTGAGGAAGAAATCTGACGGGGAAACTTTAGACTCTGCGAACTTGAAAAATAAAGGGTACAGTTAAGAGAGAAAAATGCTTTGATGGACGCAGAGGTCAAGAAGCTGGAGGATGAGATAGAGGAAGAGTTTCTCGCTAAGAAAACTAGGATAATAAGGCAAGGTGCATATGATCATGCTGACAAATTTGAGAGCTATCGCCATGAACTGGTTAGTCTGCTACCTTGGCTTGCACTGCATATCGCCAAACATAGTGACCAAGGTCGTGCATTGCAAATAGTAGAGTGTGTGATGCTGACCACAACAATGGACAATGGGGATTCTCCGCTAACTAGGTTTGAATATGGGATGGAGCCCCACATGGGTGGTGCGACCACCTAACTAGTCATAGGAAGGACAGTCTTAGCACTCCAAGCAGTTGAAAGGAAGTGCGGGACTATAAACTATTCTACCCGGGAGCTGCATGATATTGGGGATGCGCGTAAAAGCAGAGCGTTACAGGGTTTGCGACTGCGCACAGTGGGCTACACTACCGTGTGGATTGGCCAGAAAGTGACTGTTGAAGTCACTATTCATGATGGGATGTGTGACTTGAGGCCAAATGGAGTGGGCAACGGGCATTTAAGACGTGATTTATGGGCAAGATTTGGGAAAATCTGCCACCAAGAAAGCATTAATGGACCGGAATTGGGGGGAACAGTCAAATTCAAATTCAAAAGGCACTATAAAACACAAAGGGATTCCCAGCAAACAACACTTGGTCATTTGAGAATTGAGCGATTGAGCAGAGCACTGAGCATTGAGAGCCGAGCGATAATTGAGCCCCTAAGTTCGCGAGTGACAGAATACAACCTAGATACGATGACAGTAACTAAGGATGGTTTGGGAATTGAAGAGGTAACCGCCAGCGAGGCCATGCAAACCCCAATGGTGGAGGATGTTCTAGAAGGCATCGGGGTTCTGGCAGAGATCCCAAAATCACCGCGTACGCCAAAACCTAAAAAGGATAAACAGGCAATGGCTCCAGTACGCATGTCCCCAAGGAATCCGCTGCGCAACAAGCTATCAATGGCAGAAAAATGGAAATTTGTCACGATCGACACAGATGAGGAAGAAGAGGATTTGCAGGCCCTTATCATCGTAGCAGAAGAAGACGAAGATATGGAGGAAGATATTCAACCTACATGCTCTGCAACAAAACTGCCCGCATATGTCCCTCCATGGAAAGGGAAGACCAAAGTGCCAAAGGACCTGGACAAAACTAAGAGTTCACTCCAGACCCCACTCCTCCCAGATGACATAGTGTTTGAAGGCACGCACCTGGGCCGCGTGCCAACCATGAAGTTTGAAGATTGGGACCTCACTGACCGCGAGAAGTTCCCTCACCTAGAGATCGGGAACCTCATGAAGCAAAACACTAAGGGGGTGGTGACAACATTAGAGCCACGGAAGTGGCTGCGCAGTGTGGAAAGGCCAGGTTGCTGCACTTACTATGGATACCGCATTTCCACCACACACCCATCACCATTTTCATCATCAGGCAGCTGCTCTGCCTAGTGCATGATGGGTACCTATTGCTGGAGGAGCCTATCCCCATCACGAAAAACCTAATCCACCGCATTTCTCGACTCCCCGGCAAAGGAAAGGACCCTGCAATCATAGCAAAAGGAAAGGGAAGTGATTTGGCCCTTGCAAAAGCCATGAAGACAAAATACAAGCTAGAGAAGAAGAAGAGGGGCTACTCCATCTCCAGCATCAAGGACAAAGGGCTACGCATAGCAACCCAACTCCTGACTGGCAAAGTTGTGAGGAAATTCCGCACCGATGAGGTACCGATGCCGGTGGTCACACTGGCCGAGCAGTGCGCAGAGGGGGTCCAGTTCAACTGGTCCGAATTCCTCTGCGAGGAATTTTTGAAGAATTGTCGCGAAGCCTAGGAGCAGGGTAAAACCTTCCACTATGCATGGTTGTTGTTATCCATAATGCTCGTTGTGGGGGAACTGCCGGAGGACACTCAATTCCCCAGCATTGACAGAGAATTACGAGGCCACAAAGTACACTTCGCTCTGGGCCACAAAGGACGCAACACCAAAATATTCTGGGTGCTCATGGAGATGAGCATCTGGATGTGGATCAATCGAAGGACGAGCCTGTCACCCATGGTGTACAACAGTCTACAGAGTTTTGCAAACTTTAAAGTGGATATGCACAACATTTTTATCAAGGCACGTAAGGATCCGGCGAGGCAGTGGACAAAGCTACCTTTTGTAGCCACTGATGACGCTATTTTTACTGTCTTAGAGACATGGCCTCCGAAATGGCGCGCCCTAGATCTGGCAGAACTTGAGAAGGTGACAACGCAGAAGAAGAAGGACGATGCTAAGCTACACGTCACACAATTGGCCAAAAAAAGGTGGAAGGAAACAACAGTAGCTAAGGATAGGGCAACGCGAGAAGCAACATAGAAAGCCGCAGAGAAAAAAAGGCTGCAGAAGTAGCAGTAGTAGCACAGGCAGTAGAAGAAGCAACAACAAAGATGGATTAGGACCAAGCAACGTCCTCACTGGGGCAGGAGGCAGAGAAAGAAGAAACAGCAGAAGGGAGCGCGGACCCAAGGACCACATCCACACAGTTGAAGCGCCCACACACGGCAGAGCGAACAGGACCGAAGAATAAGGTCAAGGCCTCGACGTTGGCCATTGACCTGATCACCTTAACCAAAGGTGACCTCCATGACATTGGCGAGACAGTTCGCGATGTCACTAATGAGGCCCTTCAGGATTTTATGCAGGAGCACCAAACTATGTTGGGGGCCTTCAGTGCGTAGCTATAGGAGTTACAGGTGTGGCCCCCTCCGGTGAGTACCCTTTCGACCCACCTTGTAGCAAGATCCTCGGTAGCAGAGCATATGCTACGCACACGGATGGAAAACACAATAGTTTTATCGGAAGGGGCCTTAGTAGCAATGAATGAGATTTACATATTTGCGGTTAACATGATCAAAGGCCTTGGCCTTAATTTGGTTGCCCTTCCAAGTTCTAAGCGAACAAAAGGTAAACATGGAACAACTCAGTTTGCAGCGTGACAAATCGGTGTCGCAAAATCAACATTTAGTGTAGGTGGTAGACAACACTTGTCGACGCATCCTGGAGCTAGCCATCCCAGCAGATCTACCAGTAGAGGTGCGGATCCATAGGTTGGCAACCGGAGTCCGCAAGGCTAGAGAAGAAATGACCAAGGTTCAGTTGGAGCTGAATCTTCAGATCGCCAAGTTGCAACTAAAAGTGCAGCCTTCCACTCCCCCGGAGGTCCGAGAACAACGCGCTAGCATTATCGCAACAGGATTGGAAGAAATTGGAGGTGCATTGCAAGACTGTACCAGTTTGTTGGACCAAGCACTTGAGGTCCTCATAACTCTGCAGGAGGACCCCAACATCCAGCACCTGGAGACAGAGGTGCGAGAATTTCAACAGCAATACGACAGTGTCAGAGGAACTGCGGAGATAGTAGTCTTCACTCAGCGGCTTGCTAGGATGCAGCAAGCGAAGGCACTGAAGGAGCCAGTGGACGCGGTGGGACATAAGGAGGCAGTTCTTAAAGCACACATCCAATTGTGGATTGACGAGGCTTTCACTATCACGGCAAACATCGAATGAAATCTCGCGCACATACAGGGGATGCACACGTTAATGCAGAGAAGTGCCTTAGACACGGAGGTCTCAGAACAGAGGATGCAACAGATTCAGCAAGCAGCGACTCAGTGTGCTATCGACATTAGCACAGTTCGAGGATACTTGCAGGAACTTTGTGCGAATACTGTCGTGTCGACAGAGTGACTCGAGGGTGAGTCATGATGTTTGTGTTGGGGGCCTATTGGGCATGGAATCCCCTCGAGGCATGTTTTGGGGCTCAAAGCCCATGTTTTGACCGCATAATGTTGTAAATCCCTGCGAATTGCCGGCTCGGAAGTATGTTAAAGTCATAGGGTTGTCCGCCCTAGTTTGTAATGTAAGGTCGGCCTACCCATGGTCTGCAGACCATGGGATTGTATAAATAGAGCAAGGCTCTAAGTGTAAGAAAGAACCAAGCATGGAATAGGAACAAGTCTAAGCGATTGAGTCACAAGTGTCTAAGTTTTTCTTTGGGTCGTAGAGTAGGAGAAGGCTCTGCAGCTGAGTGCGTGGACCCCTGTAGTTGAGAGCGTGGACCCCTGCAACTGAGTGCGCAGGGAGGAGTCGAGTCTATAACCGAAGAAGAGAATAATAAGAAGAAGTTTTATCCAAATTATGTGTATTTATTCTTGAGTTATTACATGTTTGATATCAATTGCAAATATATTGTTTATTTACTGCGCGCACTTGTATGAATGATTTACATTGTTAAGTATACTTTACACATGCAAGTAAGCTAAGTTAATAAACTAACGGTGGAATACTAGTAAGGAATTGGGTAATAATAGAATTTGGTCCCTGAGTAGGGTTGTGTGAAGGCAGCGTCTCACGCTGTGAGGTACGGGTAAGTGTGCGTAGCGAAGTGCACGCATGATTGAACCGCGGACCACTTGAACTCATCAGATATCTCCACGATGCAGAAATCTGGTTCTAGCACCCTCCCATACTACTTCGAGTGAGACCTCAGTCCTCATTCCGCGTACTATTGCCAAAAGGGCCAGTAGTACCGGGATTTTTTTGGCTAAATCGCCTCTGAACCTGGGTCAAGCCCCAAAAAACCAACAAAAACACATTGAGACATGTTTAATAGTATCGTTTGAAAGGTTTTTGTGATACAATCTATTAATGGAATAATAAATTATCACGTGAAGCCATGATTTTAGTTATTAAGGACTTCTAACAGTATTTATGATTTAAAGCCCCAAGGTGATTTGATGGCCTGTATGTAGATATTTCATATTTTTCGTATTTAAAATAAACTCTCTATCATTTCAAACCTTGTATGTTCAAACGCTCCCGCATTTCAAACCTATTTTTCTTCATTCCTATGTGTTTTCAATGACAGGTTAATCCTGAAAAGCATCAGTGTAATAGAATGACCAATGCAAAGAAAGGAAAGAAATACATGGAAGCTTCGAAACCCACACCTTCTACTTCCGATGTAACAGAAATACCCCTGCTTTTCTTGGACACTACGTGCATGATAGACAATGGAACATCCTCATGGGAATCTATGTATCAATTGCTTGAAAGTGAAGGACCCAAGGTAATTCAGAGAGTGGCAACAATGGATGCTACTTCATCTTTTGAAGCCTCCAACTATGAAGTTTCCAGCTCTTTTCTTCACAGGATCATTTCTCGACCCAAGATCCTTCCTTATACCGATATGGTGAAATGGATAATTGATAACATCAATATCACTAATAGGACATTCTTGACTTCAAGAAAAACAGTCATCGGGTCTTTTATAGCTCAAGATTTGAAGAAAATGTACCATATACCTGACCCATAGAAGGTATATGGAAAATATTTCCTCGAACAATTTGCAAGCGAGAATGAGGTGGAATCAGATCTAATTAAATGATGGAGATCCTACCCAAACAAACACAAACATGAAAAGTTGGGTATGTACTCTATATCTTCTCTCACCGCTCCCTATTCTTATATCGCAACTATGATGTGTAGGCTATTTGGGTACCCTAATATAGCTAAATTCTCAGTAGAATGGATTCCTCTTATGGAGGTAGCATCATATTCTTATATAATGGATTGGGGCACTATCCTTTCTAATAATATTACCTCCCAAATGTGAGAATACAGACAAAATCGGTATGTTACTACTAGAGTAGTCCCACCATTCTTTATGAGCGCATTTATATCATGGATGCAGTTTGTCACTTCAGATTTCCCAACCATGGGATAGAAATGGACCATTCAATACCCCACTCCTATCCATGTATATCATAAAATCCTTTGGGAATCTAATTTCCACGCCTATTTTTATAAAATTTTCCAAGGATTCATGATACCAATACACCAAGCCATTTTTTATCAAGACACCCAAGATTGTCCGAAGAAGCCAAAACTGATTTCATACCAATATGCAGGTGGTTTGGTGAAGAAATATTTACCTATGTTAGAGTCTATGGAAGTCTGGCACCTCTTCATGTTCTCCCATTATATGTCCCTAACAAACTACTGGCCAGGGAGATTTCCTATAGAAATGGACCATTCAAGGCCCCACTCCTATCCATGTATATCATAAAATCCTATGGGAATCTAATTTACACGCCCATTTTTATAAAAATTTCCAAGGATTCATGCTACCAATTTTTTTTTGATAAAAGAGCCCCAAGACTGTCCAAAGAGGGAAAAATTGATTTCATACCAATATGTAGGTGGTTTGGTGAAGAAATATTTACCTATGTTAGAGTCTATGGAAGTATGGAACCTCCTCATGTTCTCCCATTATATATCCCTAATAATCTACTAGTCAGTGAGATTTCCTATCGAACTATAGGGGATAGATTGACAAAAACCCTAAAGGAATCCAAGAAATATATATGGCCTTCATTCCTTATCCAATGTGGTGTATATTCTCTACATTATTTCAAGCATTCTTCGCTTGAAATTGATAACATAAAATGTTTAAATAATTCTACTATGCCTAGCAGATAGTTTGATCCAAACAAAGTAGCATAAAATGTTACTTCTCAAGTAAAAATCTGGCAATTCAGTCATGCAGATGATGACTATGATAACCTATTTGATTCCACCGAGATATTTTCACAAGTACAACAACTGGCTACATTGAAACTTAATCCAGAAAAGGTAGCGCAATTCAAATAATACAGGGAAAGAAGACTGCAGAACATCCCTTTGGATCTGTTGAGGATTCCTCAACCGATTTCCCAAGAAGAATTCAGAACAAAATTCGAACAAGACACAAAGTAGGTTTTTAAAGATATTTAAGTGGAAGATAAATCCATAGAAATCCACACTGATAAAACACCCTTCAATAATGAATTGGATGAAGCTTGGAAACAATTTGATCAACAACTTAAAGGACAACAAGAGGCAGAGAATATTGAGCTGGAGAAAACATTCAACACAACCCAGAACACTGAATAGAGCTCATTTACTGATAGGTCTTTTGATAAAGTTGTCACCACAGAAGAAATTGAAATCATCCTGACATTCCCTTCATCAGAAATTTCCTTTAAAGTGGAATAAATCCCTCCTCTTGGTGTCTTTTATAGTCCCAAACATCAGGATGTGGTGAAAAGAAAGAGGAAAAGGAGAAGAATAGATTCGTCATCAACAGTGATTCCCTGTGATATACCAATGGACATAGTGTGGAAGGATACACAAACTTATCCTTCATAGAATTTAACAAATTTGTCACAATTTTCAGGTGCTTATGCATTTGCTACGATTGATAAAGCAACAGAAGTTCGACAACTGATCAGGGAAAAGGAAGAAATAATTCAACAGTTGGAACAAAAGTTGGTAGAGGAAAGACAAAGTATTGATCAACAAGTGAAGACACAATTGTCTCAACTCCAGTAGAGATTTGATCAATTAAAGCTCCAACATCAGGCATAGATCAGTACTAAGGATACTCAAATTCGATAGCTCCAGTTTTCACTTGATCAGCTGAGGGACAATCCTAAAGTTCAAGACTTTATAAAAGAAACATTGGAACTAAACACTATGTTATCAAAGAAACAAGGGATATTCTATCAAAAGTTATTAATCATCAATCCACTATGTGTCAAATGTGATTCACTAATGAATCAATCATCCGATCTGAGGGTGACTTTGAATGAAATTGATGATAAAATATCAAGATTTATAACATGGCAGGATACACCAAAAGGCAAAGGAGAAGACGTTCCCAGAATAGAGGAATCTCATAAGGAAATACTATTTATTGATTGGGACATTCAGTTGAAATAGGTAGAAAGAGAAGTCTCTAGGGAAAACAATGCTGCCAATAACATCATTGAAACTATCAATGATAACCTGCATAATGCCAACCTGATTCAAGAATGCCCACTTGGTAATCTTCCTGATATTAAAGTTCTGGAAAGGCAATGGCAAGAAATTTCTAAAGAAATGGAAGAAGAAATTTAAAAGTTGGCAAAACTCGACTAGGATATGTACTAGAAATATCTTGTGAAGCCACACATTCAATGGGTAATGCTTTGTTCCCTTGTTGACTCATCAACTCATATCTTTCCTGCGCTTTCAAATGCAACATCCACTAGACAACTACGCTTGAGGATAGGTCAACCCCCTGAAGTTAAGCCAATGTTAGATATTTACAAGCTCAAGCAGCGAATGAAAGAATAGACACAATTGCATTCATGAGCTCGTCATTTCAACAACTTCTATTTCTATCCTATTGTCTCTTATTTTAAGGAGAGTTGTTTCAACCTCCTCAACACTTTTTATGTATTGTCTATTTTTATACTTTATTTTTGTTATATAAACCCTTTCACATTTATAAAGAAAAGGTCCCCAAATTTTATAAGGAAATACTTTGGAAGCTTTCACTTCTATACTTTCAATTTTATCCTAATAGAATGACTGGATCAGGGTCCTAAGGTTTTGTATGGAAGGCTTTGGAAGTTTTTACTTTTGTACTTATAAAACCATCTTAATGAGAAAGACTGTACCAGAACTATTTCTTTCCCGAGCAGAGTAACATACATCAGGTACTTTTATCATTGTATTTATGTTTTGTTTATGAATTGATAGTCATTCCTCTTTATATTGTTTATTATATGTATCTTTCTAACACAGTTTTGCATTAAATCATTTCTGAACATGCTAGAATTTTCATCTTTAATACATATATAAGCAATTTGTTAACGTTATTTGATTGTGATACAAGTTTCATCAATTATTTTGATTAACTATTTAATCAAAATAATTATCTTAAATGCTTTTCATTTCTGTAAGTGTTTGATTAATCTTTATTATCATGCACTAAGGACAATTATTCTAGATCGCATAAACATAAGTAACCCTGGGTAATAGATAGATTAATATACATGTATTTGAGTTTATAAATCACCCCCATCTATCACTTAGTTTTTGGTTATAAACACTCTATCCATTCTATCACATTTTATTGGGAAATTGGTCCCATTATATCCAGTCAGACCCAGTATTCCAAACAGAAAAGGGACGATATTCAAGTCCTAGACTGGGTGGTTATCCCCCATGTTGTTGCAACGAATTTCGAAACATCGACACCTCCACACAAATCCTTGCACATGAAAAGAACCCATCCTTTGGTTCTGCACCATATATCTATTTTCCTAAAGAGTTTCTAATCAATTTGAAGGTTGCATCGTTCCAACAATGTAATGGGAGATAGGGAAACTTCACCCAAACTAGGATAGTTGAGGGGACATCACAGTCTGGGTTGAATTTGGGGCTCCATATGTCAAGGTAAAGACCCTGAGGCCCCATGAAGTATGGACCGCTTCGGAAGACTAAGTCTCTATCTAATTTATTTTCAAAATAGAAGGTATAAAACCCCTTACCACAGAATGAGGAGATCACTTCCCCGTTGATGAGAGGCTTCTAGTTCTTCTCAATCCAAGACATAACAGAATGTGGGGAGGGCCAAAGGCCCATAAACTAACCTATGAGCCCACGATCAGCTAGTTGTAGAGCATGTGAGCGATCCTGAGGGGTCTTTATTTCAATATTCAGGATTGCATCAACCTTCTTCATGAATTTGGAAGCCCCATATTTCTGAAAGTTTGGTCCCGAGACCGCAAGAGCAATGAAGGCAGCAACCTTTGATTCCATGGTTAAACACAGGGCTAGCCCATCCATGGCAGGTAGTCAGGCCAAACATGGGGGACAGTGTAGCGGATCAGAAGGAAGGAAAAGATGGAAAGGGGGGGAGACAGATGGATAGAGAGGGATATGAACAAGAAGGCAGAAGCATGAGAGCTCATCGCAGGGAGAGGATAGAAAGAAACTTGATGTTCTTTCTCCAAAATTACAACATGGGTTTTTCCTCATCTCATAATTACTCAAGCATATAAAATTTATTAATCATCCATGTTTTAGAATCTATTATTTCTTTGTGAATTATAATTTAACCATCTCTATAACTACAAAATCTTTCTCATTCCGGAGCTAATATTGGATTCTGCAACCATATCCATGGTTAGATAGGTTTCAATGCACCAATGAGGAAATGAAAGGTACATGTAGATGAAAAATGTTCCCACATGGATGTCCACCTATCGTCATGATCTGGATGGATACAAAGGTCGAAATATCTAAAGGTCAAATCAAAAGTCAAACTCTAGTTATTACGTTTCAGTAGTCCAACACAATTCAGAAAGAGATCAAGTGAGATTAAGCGAGAATGGAAAATAATTGTTCGATCGTGAATAAATGTTTGAGAATAATCCCTCATGATTTTCTCTTCCAGTAGAAAATCATGAGGAGATATACTCCTAATTTTAGTTTACTTCTTAGATGGAAGATTAGTTTAATTTCCTATCGGCATAAGACTCTTAGAACAGTTCGACTAAGAATTGTATAAAAGTCGTAAGGAAAAAACCAAAAACGCAATTAGTCCTTTTATTTCAGTATTTACAAGCTTTGTTTTAATAACTTCTGCGAATTAATATAATACTTTGTCTTCTTTTCCAATGTGTGGTTGAGCAATCATTTGATCAGTGACAAACTTACGCTCACGGGAGGGCACCCTGGAGAGTTGTAAGGGTAGTTAGTTTTTGTTTACATAGATAGATAGTTCACATTCAATTCATAATTTCATATAGTTTTTTTCTTTCTGTCAATTGGAATAGTTACATTTCAGTTATTTTTCTAATCACTTGTTGTTTATTTCCATATTTCTCATAAAAAGAAAATATCAAAAAGATTTATTTCTAGAATGCATTTTGTTTCATTAATCTAGTCCTTAATTTAGTTAAATTTCATGGATGATGAATATATGTTTTTTTAGAGCTATAAGTGCACATTAATAATCACTTGAATTTACAAGTTCTCATTTGATTTATTTTATTTTGCAAGTAATTAGCATTAGTATTTATTTCTGCAATTTAGAGTTAGAATCTCCTTTTATGCAAATTAGAGTTAAGTTTCCTTTTTGCAAATAGTGTTAAATATTTCCTTTTAAAAGTAGTGTTAAAATTCCAATTCTGCAATTAGTATTAAGATGTCTTTTCTACAACCTAGCATTAATATTTCCTTTCTGCAAGTAAAGATAGACTTTCAATTTCGCAATTAGAATAAATTTAGATTTCAAGTTCTAGATTAATTTTCAATTCAATTTGGCATTTAGTTTTAATGTAGATTTAATGGAAATAACATGTGTGTGACAACTCTTTAATTTCATTTAACATTCATCCATACTTAGATCACTTTCATATAAAGATAGAATTCCTACCATATATAGTGCACATACACCTCTTAAGTACACATCTTGGTTGACAATTAATGAAGAAATTTAAGGACAATTAACTTACCCAACAATTACCTCTATCATATGGAGGCTCAACCGTTGTGAAGAATATGTTGGGACACCCTATCAATAAATCCCCATGTAGATAAATGCCAACGTGACAAACGCATGGTCATCCTCACTGGTCATTAGCGCCAGTGCCTTGGGAGAAATCGTGGTTGGATACTTCGGCATGCCCCACTTGGACATCATCTTCCCCCACATGCATATCCAAACCCCAATGATCGACCTAGGAGGGTGACACTCAAATGTAAGCCTTGTCTCTAGAAACCTCTCAAAAAATAAACAAAAATCTCGGAAGCGAAAGGGAAGGTCTCCCTTCCATGTCTCAATGCATGGCATCTATCTAAAGCCATGCAAAACTACCTCAAAAAAATGGTATACCATCTGATGCAACGTGGCACCTAAATCAAAGAATCAACATAATAAAAAATAGGGCAATTAACGCATTTCCCATCACTACTATAGTGTGCAATCGTGGTGACTAATAATGAGAGGCACCTAACCTCCTCTATAGCTAAAGAAGAAATATTTATTTTTCCACCATGGACCTAAAAATTTGATGGATGGACTGCATGAGACTTGGAATATATTTGACTGTACGCAAGCTGACTCCCAGTTGCAACCCCATGGGGGACATCTGAGAACTATGGAAATTCCTCCTCTCTCCTGGATAGGCCGTTGATAAAGTAATGTCCTCCTCAGTGAGCCTATACCACGTTGTAAGACTAACATGGAAAGCCTACTTTTGGACACACCATTTGTGGATCAAATGCAGCAAAAAGACAGAGTACACCTTCAGGGATGTAGCCTCCTCATACTACTTGAGGAGGCCTACATTCCTCAAGAGCGTTCGAGTTGCTACAGTAATAGGTCAAGGACATAAATCCATCCCCCTCTCTCTGGCATACCATGTTCATACCATATTGTATGAGCTTTCCACCTCCTCTTCTCATGCTAGTTCTCCCTCTGCTAACGTCTTTGCTACATGATTGACATATAAAATACATCAACCTCATACATATAATACATCTTTTTTATTAAATGAAACATGTTTCTATAAATATGGAAATATAATTTTTAATTTTAAAAAAAGCACCAATGCACTCAAAAGACAGTGATGCACAGTGTTGGTGCACTTTTAACAATAATCGCACCGTTATCGATACACACATAAGCATAACACACTGTTGTTGGTTCACAATTTTAAATTTTGATAATAGTGTAGAAAACTTGTGCACCAGTGTGCATGAGTAGCCTTTTCACACCAGTACAGAATGCTCAGGTTATCGAACACACTAATCTATGGCTATATTTTTAAATGTTAAATTTTCGATGCGTTTGGTAAATATAAATGCACTAGGTGTGACGCACCGACGTACAATTTGTTGCATCAATCCCAGTGCATTTTAGTTTACAAAACACACCGCAACAACAGTGGTGTGTTAAGTTCACGCATCGGCTTGTGGTGCACCCTATAAATTTACAAGGTGCATTGCTATCAGTGCGAGCTAAACGTATCAAATGCACCGTGTAGTGAAAAAAAATTGAAAAAAAGTGCCAAATTTATCCTAATCTACAATTCTAATATGCTAAAAAATTAAATTACAAAGAAACACAGCAATTACCTTGACATTTTATCGTCCAGGAGGCATTATGGAAACGTAATGGAGAAAAACAAATTTTAGTATGGTTTAAAAGAATTGAAAACTTAAACAGTGTGCACGGTGTGGAAATATGGTGAGAAAGAGAAGCATCGGCGTTAGGGCACTTGCATGTGGCAAGAGCGGAACTGATGCTTCAGACCTCTCCTGCACTATAGATTATAAAAATGAAAATTAGAGTCGGGAGGGTTTTTTTATTTAAACCTCCTCCAGTGCATTTCTCCAAACGCACTAGTGCGAGATATATCCAAAAGCACTACATTTTTTTAATTAAAACATATGGTGATGCTTTTCTTAAGATGGCCCAAGGATTTTCTATACAATTACCGCATCGGTGGTGTGTTTTTACTATAGCACTGCTATATTTTTAGAATTTAAAAACTGCCTAGCAATGCTCTTTAGAATATGCCCCGGGGCATTTTGTTAATTGTACCACATCGGGGCTTCGTTTTAAATAGCACCACATTTATCTGGAATTTATAACTATAGCATTGTTCGTTACTGGTATGCATCGGGATATTTTACTATGTGAAGGGCACCAGTGTGTGATGTTATGTAGTGCACCATGTTTTTTATTTTATAAATATTAATTATCAACGATGCACCATGTTATTTGCAGCACCGGTGCATGTATGGATAGTAAAGCACTAGTGCGTTTGTATATTTTAGAAGAGTCGTTAAAAAAGAATCCTCTAAAACATCCACCCGCCCACCTCCGCTACAAACAGATTTTTGGGCTATTTTTACAGGTTCTTCCATAAAAACCTCTGTTATAAGGTCTTTTCCTAGTAGTGCCTTCCCTAATTGTTGCCTAATGATTCTAGGTTTAAGAAGATACAAAATAAAGGATAGAAAAACCAGAAGGGTTGAAAATTAAAGAGATCCCAGAAATGAAAAAAAGTGAATGAGAGAAGGGAAAGAGCTATTCTAATATGGCTAGACTCTTTAACTTAAACTTTATCAATCCAATCAAGTGATGTGCCTACCCCAATAGGGAAAAATCTATGTTTATGAAAGGGAATGGAGAGTTAAGAATCGTTGAATGGAGATATACATTATATAAGTTTCTATTGATTCCCCAAAAGATAGAAAATTCCCCTTAGACCAAATCTTTACAAATTTAGTTGAGCCCTAAGCTTGGATAGACAATGTTCATGGGAGGTCGAAAATAATTAATAAGCATGTCGAGGTTCAATATCCCCTCCAAAACTAGGATGTGCTATTGCGCAATTCTAACACCTAAAAAATCCATTATCCCATTGATGAAACATGTAATATAATGAGATCCTTCAATATCTAAAACCAAAATTAATGAACTCGGGCTTAAGGCACTATAAAGGATTCTTAAATCTCCCAAACTGATGTAAATGGAATGACGAACAAATCTACTCACTCATGAGAGAATAAATGTAATGTGAAACCATGAATCTAAACTTAGAGTTATGGGACATAACATGTAGTTCTACCCATATTTTTCAATAGTATTCCAATCTCAAGGTCTGAAGCTATGTTAGCTCACTTTTTTGCCACATAGTTGAGGTGTCTTTTGACATGGAAATAGGAGGAACGTGAAAGGAAATGGAATCCTTTTTAATCCAAGTGATAATGTTTGTCAAGTTCTTTCCCTCTACATCACAATGAATTCATGGATTTTATGATGGCTATGGAATCTCCAACAATTTTAAACAAGTTGACCATTTCCTCCTTTGTAATCAATATCCCTTACATGGCCAGTAAGCCTTTGCCTAGTTATAGTAACTAGTCAAATCCCTATGCAAAAGTGGATATTATTTTCTCCCAAGATCAAGAATTACTCCCCTCACTCTCACCACCCTTACATCTTTAAAGAAAAAATAAAATGTATATGATTAATATTATAAAAGTAGTGTTAAATCTTTTATTATTTTATGGTAATGAAAATTGTAAAATTGATAGGTCTTTAAATATATATATATATATATATATATATATATATATATATATATATATATATATATAGGTTAATATTTGTAAATTATGTGTTACATTTTTTTAATTAGATTTTGGTAATGAAAATTGTAAAATTTATAGCCTTTTAAAATATAGGAAATCAATTATGGGGTGTTAGGGATGCATGGGAAGATAGTAGACAACTAGAAAGGGAAGTATGTTCATGTACATGGGAAAGAGAGGAGAAGGTAGGATTATATGAACCATCTTAGTTTCATTCCAACTCATCATGGCTGCTCTAAGTTCTTCTTCCAATTTCACACTTAGCTGCTCTAAGTTCTTCTTCCAACTTGACATATATATTTTGTCTCATCTTCCTTTGCAAGGAATGCCATCTCACCTTCTTTTTTCCCATTATCCAACCATAACTCTTTTCATCTTGACTTTCTTATAGAAATTGTTTCATATGATTGAGTTATGCTCTTAACTCAACCATATCCTTCTCAAATTATTCATCCTTTGAGTCCAATTGCTTTGGCACTTTTCTTCTTCTGCCTGTGACTTTCCTTTGAAACATTTTTATGAATAATAGCAGTCATCTTCATCTCTTCCTCTTGTGAACTCTCCTTGTCTACTAGTGAGCTGCAACAAGCCCTTCTTTTCTCTATAACAAGTCTGCTACTTGTCACCCATACCAAGTCATCCTCCTGGTATCTTCTCTTCTCTAGGTTCTCTATAGTAGAACCTCTTCTTGAGCATGCTTTCTCCTCAACTTTCAAAGTTGTTGGTTCTTACATCTTCAACTAATCACTCTTCTTAGTTTCCGGGAAATTTGTTTTGTCATTGGGTTTCATCACCTTTTATTCATCTAAGATCTTTTTGTGCTCCTTCTCCTTTGACATAGCTTACTTTCTATGGTAGTTGTTACCGATTCAGTCTTGCAAACACAATTCTTTTAGCTGCTCTAAGTTATTCTTCCAATTTGACATATATATTTTTTCTCATCTTCCTTTGCAAGGAATGCCATCTCACCTTCTTTTTTCTCATTATCCAACCATAACTCTATTCATCTTGACTTTCTTATAGAAATTGTTTCATATGATTGAGTTATGCTCTTAACTCAATCATCTCCTTCTCAAACTATTCATCCTTTGAGTCCAATTGCTTTGGCACTTTTCTTCTTCTGCTTGTGACTTTCCTTTGAAACATTTTTATGAATAATAACAATCATCTTCATCTCTTCCTCCTGTGAACTCTCCTTGTCTACTAGTGAGCTGCAACACGCCCTTCTTTTCTCTGTAACAAGTCTGCTATTTGTCACCCATACCAAGTCATCCTCATGGTATCTTCTCTTCTCTAGGTTCTCTATGGTAGAACCTCTTCTCGAGCATGCTTTCTCCTCAGCTTTCAAAGTTTTTGGTTCTTACATCTTCAACTAATCAATCTTCTTAGTTTTCAGCAAATTTATTTTGTCATTGGGTTTCGTCACCATTTCTTCATCTAAGATATTTTTGTGCTCCTTCTCCTTTGACATAGCTTACTTTCTATGGTAGTTGTTACCGATTCAGTCTTGCAAACACAATTCTTTTAGCTGCTCTAAGTTCTTCTTCCAATTTGACATATATATTTTGTCTCATCTTCCTTTGCAAGGAATTCCATCTCACCTTCTTTTTTCTCATTATCCAACCATAACTCTAGTCATCTTGACTTTCTTATAGAAATTGTTTCATATGATTGAGTTATGCTCTTAACTCAACCATCCCCTTCTCAAATTATTCACCCTTTGAGTCCAATTGCTTTGGCACTTTTCTTCTTTTGCTTGTGAGTTTCCTTTGAAACATTTTTATGAATAATAACAGTCATCTTCATCTCTTCCTCTTGTGAACTCTCCTTGTCTACTAGTGAGCTGCAACAAGCCCTTCTTTTCTTTGTAACAAGTCTACTACTTGTCACCCATACCAAGTCATCCTCCTGGTATCTTCTCTTCTCTAGGTTCTCTATGGTAGAACCTCTTCTCGAGCATGCTTTCTCCTCAGCTTTCAAAATTGTTGTTTCTTACATCTTCAACTAATCACTCTTCTTAGTTTTCAGCAAGTTTATTTTGTCATTGGGTTTCGTCACCATTTCTTCATCTAAGATCTTTCCGTGCTCCTTCTCCTTTGACATAGCTTACTTTCTATGGTAGTTGTTACCAATTTAGTCTTGCAAACACAATTCTTTTAATGACCAAGTTAGAATAAACATCACATTCAATTTTATAAGATCTATAACAAGATCTCATCTTCCACAATATTTCTTGTATCTACTTGTTGAACCAATTCCTTTCTATCCAATACACTTGTTTTTCCTCAAGATCATATCAACTCTTCACTTCCCTGCAATCACCTCACTTACTTCCTAAGAATTCAACTTGTCCCCCTCTTGTTGTAATCTTCTTCTACTCTTCAACCTTATCCTTTGAAAGTTTTCAAAGCCCAAATCGCCATTGTCAGTTCTGAAGTTTCACCCTTCATTTGTCTTCTAGAGTTGTTTCTACTTTCCACATAAAAATGTTTAAAAATCCATTTCCTCTTGAACAAAACACTTTGTTCTATTATGTCATGTCTATCCAAGTTTGATTCTAATAACCTGCATAACCTTACCTCAAAATACATCAAAGTATCCTCTCAACCCTATCAATCTTATTCCAGAGGATGTTGAAGTGATTTGTTTGCTCACAATTTCATTCATATACTTTCACAACATCCCATTCAAAATGCCTTCATACTCAATCAACAATTGAAATTTAATTTCAATCTTATTCATGGACACTTCATGCATTTAAACTAAGCTTCAATCCAACTTTGAGATCAGTCATGGTTTGATCTATTTGAATCTTCAAATACACTTTATAGCAATCTAGGCCTTCAATGTTTGCACTACAATTTTATGATAGACACCATGAAATTCCTTTGACATTTCCTTCTCGAATAAAATATGGTTCACCTCACAAGTTCTTTCCTAAATTTATTTATATACTATCTCTCTTCTCCAATTTAAAATGCAAGGTTATATTTGACTGCCCTTCAATCAATTACAACAATCTGTCCAGATTTTAATACAAATTCATTCAACCTTTCCCTTAATGACTTTCAGCACCATGACAAGTCACCTCCTTCAACTTGCTATCCCTAATATTCATGTAAATTGAACAACAATTTCAAAATAAAATCATGTATACATAACCCACCTATTTTCATCGTTAAGCTATCTTCAAACCTAGAAATTCAATCTGTACATGGATCAACTCTTCTCGGCATGCAAACATCTCCACTATCACTTCATTCACTTTTATATGTACTTAAAATCCAACCTCTATTGCTGTAACTAAATCACCAAAGAGTGAACATGCTATGATATTCTCCAAAGAAATTAGTTGAGCTCTGATATGACTTGATGACGACTGGGTTAACCCAGCTACCAATAACCCCATGCTAACTCAAATTTACCAAAAAGAGAACAAATCTGAAAAGGTTTCAGACTATATTAAAACAAAACCAAAATAGGGTGCTTTGTTTTTACTGATGGGGTTCACTCCACAAAATCATGCACTCTCTGACCCAGAACGCACAAACACCTCCCCATGGGTTTTGAAATAAGATACAAAAGAACTGTGAACAACTACAAAATGGTTGAGGCCACAATATTCATACTTTCTTAATATAAATTGACTAAATAAGTGCAGGCCTCAATAAATTGAATCTTCATTAACAATATTCAAATAGAGAATTTAACAAACACAGAGGCACATAAACATGTTGCTAATTAATCAAATTCAAACATACATTAAACTAGCCAAATATACAATATGGGCATGTGAAGCCCAGGCCACTTGGCCTTTGTCTCTTCTCCTCACGCTGGATATTCCCTTCTTCTCCTCCACCTCTTCTACACTTTTTTTTCCAAACACCCTTTCTCTTTAAAAAGAAAGTTAACATGGGACAGCCAAGAGTCATAAGAGATGAATTGTTTCCCCTTCTCCACAAAATAAGGGAAACTAAAACTATATTTACATTAGGAAATAATTCCTCCAACTTATTCTAAAAACAAAACTCACTTCCTAATGTAAATATTTACAAAACACTTAAAATTTCTCCCAACATCACCATGTTACCATCCCAACACATTGGCAAGCTTTTGGTCCAGTCTTCATTGAATTTTGTGCTCCATTTATGCACTTTCATTAGTTCACATGTACAATTTATTCCCCCTAAAAGTTGACCTATCCTATTTACCATTATGGAATTGAGAAAATGCCACATCAAATCCTTATGTATCACACGTATCGCTAGTATTGTTTTAGAATTCCAAGAATATTCTAGAGGATCCAAAACCATAATATTGATTAAGAATTTAGGCATGAAAAAATCTTAACGCTAACTATAGATGATTATGAGTGTATGTTAAATAATGGTCCACTTATTGATAATACATTGCATAGATATTGGGCTAGACCTTATGATGCATAAACACACATACTACTATTTCATTAAGTATCATGGCTATAAGAAAAACATATTCATTATTTGAAAGGTATGATTGCTTGATTAATAAACTAGTGAGGAATTGTCCCAAGAGCTTTTGAAGCCTATAATGAAGCCTAATGTTTTTGTGCTTTGGTATATAAAATAGTATTACTAGTATAAATAATATATATGCATTATATCAACATAACATTCTCATATATATACTGACATAATATATCTGTATACATCCTAGGATATATACTAACATATTATGTTGACAAATACATACATACATATATACATATGTTGACATTCCCAACTTACTCTAATATGCTTGTATCCTTAATTCTGAAAAATGTGTTTGCAAAAAAATTCTGTTATATAAAAACAATTCATTAATTCTAGAAATTATACATAAATGTTCTACTCTGTAAGGCCACTAGTTGTCTTCTTTTGATTTCTCAACAGTTTGTGTTTCTCAAGTGAAAATTCTAGGTAGATAAATAAATTCAACTCTTCAATAGTTTCCAATGACTATTCTCTTTCTCAACTCTTAGTTCTAACTAGAGAGTTATAGTCTTCTGAATTTTTCCAATTTAGCCCTTTTCTATAGTTGTATCCATGATATAATTATTCATGAGGTCAACTTTTATCAATTGTAGAGGACAATATAAAAATATATAGAAAAACATTTGTATCATATATTGATAATAATGATAATGTTTCTCTCACAATACCTCTCATATTTATGATCTAATGTTCCAGTCAAAATCCACAACCATTTGGAAATTACAACTTTGCACCTTTTACACATTTTTTAGACATGTAAATTTTAACCAAATTGGCTATATCAGAAACTAAGTAGTTCCAAAAATACTTAACTAAAGAAAAGGTATATATGGCTTGATGAGTAGATAAAATGTTGAGTAAACAATTTTTTTCAATTTTTTCATCTAAAGTCTCTTTTCTTCATCTAAAAATCCCCAAAATCTTGCAAAATTGTCTTTGAGAAGTTGATGCCATTGCTTTGTTCTAGAATCTTTTCCAATCTACTTGGAATATGGCCAATTCCTTCATTGGGTATTTTCATTTCTTCTTTTCACCTTATAAAAATATCATCAATAATATCATCTCTGACTTTCCTTCTTTATTTTTCAAATTCATGTACATGAATCAATCAGGGTTAGTAAGTGGAATAAGCTATTATCTATCATATGCCAATAGGTAGGCTTGCGGCATATATTGTCAAGGAACATAGGCAAAATACAGGAAAACAAAATTGGAAATTACACTAGGGAGTGAATCTGTGAAGAAGTAGGTCTTTATTGTATTTCTTGTACTTTTTACTTTTTGTTATTTTTGGGTAGTGTTCAGGGCTTCTGTAGGAGTTAGATCTAAATAAATTTCTTAAAACTTGAAATTTGGGCTCAGAACCCTAAGCAACACTCTTCTACAGTGTTGATAGAGTGTTGAGACTCTTTCCTATGCTCTGCGGAAATATTCTTAGAGCATTGCAGTGCTCTAACTAGTCACAAATAAAGTGTTGAAGCCCTATTTTGGATTTTTCTAGAGAAATCAACCCTTTTCTTTTGGTGTTTTCTTGGAAATATGGGCACTTAGAGCTTGGATAAAACTTAGATTCAACTCATTAGAACCTATGCACATTCACCACAACTCTGATCCACTTGGATTTTTGGTATCTTTTTTTTTAAGTGTTTTGAATGCAACCTTGGGTTTTGATTGTAGTTTTGTGTGTGTGTGTGTGTGGATAATATGTGTGTGTGTTGTGTGTGTGTGTGTGTGTGTGTGTGTGTGTGTGTGTGTGTGTGTGTGTGTGTGTGTGTGTGTGTGTGTGTGTGTTTGTGTTTATGTAATCCCTTGTTCTTATGAAAGAGAATATATTGAGGAGACAAGTAGGTTAGTCAATATTAGGATAAATGAAAACAAAAAACAATGATTATGTAGAATCATATAAACAACCCTACTTTAGTTGGGAACTTGAACATGACAAGCACCATTTTTATTTTAAAAATATGAACATAATTTCTTTTATTGATAAGAATCATCAAGTACACATAAGAGTGAAATTGAAAATTGAAAAGCATTTATGTGTTAAAAATCAAGGACACCTCAAAACCAATCATCTAAGTTAGAATTAATTTTAATGTTGCCAACTCTCTTTATACTTTGTCCCTTTAATGCAAATTGAAGAAGAATGAGAGCCAACCTTGCTTGTACATGCTTTTTGCAATGAAAAACATATTTATTGTTTGAAAGAATTTGTCTATCTCTTGATGATGAACTTTTCTTTCAAAGTTCAAAATGTCGAAGTCTTTAGACATTCTACTTAGGAAAAAATTTCCACTAAGTTATCCCCAATATATATTGCAATAAAAGAATATTTTTACCTTTTTGTCTCTCATGTATACATTATAATTATTATTGTTTTTAATAAAGACCAAATTCAATGTTATGCAGTTGCATCCTCCCTTAAGAATGATTTAGGAGTAAGGAATGGCATTATATTAATCCTCACTTAATAGAAATTTTCTTAATCCCACTCAGTGAACAATGAAGGGACATAATAAGAATGTCCACATGTAAGGTTAATATATTGTGCTGATTTGGTGAAGCTTGAAGAAATTTAGAGTTCTAACAAGATGATCATTTTTGTCAATAGTGAATAAGTCTCAATTGGAAAATATAAGTTAGATGGTACACAATTTAATTTGAATGTCAATTCATGCATACATTAGGTATTTGTTTCAATTTTATGCGGAAATTGGATAAACTTCTCAAGATTTCAAGATTTGGGGAAAATATCAAATAACCAATTTTCAATTATGATAAAATCTCAAGATCATGGTTTTTTTGTAGGCAATGTATTTCTATATTTTTGCATGCACTATGATAAGCATAGACATTTTCCCACAAAAGATGCAAATAAAGAGTGAAATTATAATGATTTCTGTTTTGTTTTAGCCCTTGGTCAAAACGAATTATGATTTCTTAAATAGATGGAAATATTATAATATTTTGAATCTCATTTTGTAATCCTATGGCCCTTAAAGTGTAGTCTTGGTAGTCTTATTTTGTGAATCACTAAGTTGTGTTTATGGTATCGCTAAAGTAGTATATGGTGGTTTTGAACATCATTATAAATATTATAGATATGGGGTAAGAGAGCTTGTCAATTTTCTATATTAGTTTTGATGTAAAATGATTTTAATATATTGAAAATACAATATATCATTTTTTTAATATTTTATACACTTGAATAAAATATGGCAATGGTAAGAATAAAAATTAATTGTGTTCATTTATAAATTTTTAGAATCAAGAACAAGATATAAGGGAGAATAAATGATGGCTCTTAATATTTCACATTCTTTCTAGCTCTCCTATTACAATTGCATCCATGGTCTTCACCCAATTCTAATTGGGTAAGCCTCTCTAATCCTAGTGCTTAGCTCATTCTTAGACCTAATCACAAGGTGAGGACAATTAGTGATAGTGGGGTTACTTGGAAGCTTGGAGAGAGTGAGGAGTGGTGGTGGATTAGGGTGCAAATTAAGCTTATGCAAAATAGTGGTGTTTGGCTTGACTAGGCAATAAACTTTTGCTAACATAATATGTTCTTAGTGCTTAGTACTCGTATGGGTTCAAAGTTACTAGCTAGTAGCCAGTAAAAATATATTTATGATTAGACTATTTTTTTTTGTCATTTGCCTATGCTTATGTTGATAATATTGGAAATTTTTTTATGAATATATTTTATAAACTTTGAAATGTTACACATTCGTTTGAATTTACAACAAATAACACATTCGCAGTTGGTTAGGTTATTCCTAGTTGGTTGGGTGGAAAATTCAGTTGAGTAGTTCAAATGCAACACAAGGGGTGACATTTATGAATCTCACCCTGAACTAATCTAAAGGTAGAAGGTATTTTCCTAGCTCATTTCCAACTTCATTCTCATAAATTTGATTAACAATTATGTTGCCTTGTTATTTAATTAGCTTCCTACAACGAATATATATATATATGTTAAGTTATATTCTACTTAGGAACAATGTGCATTCTACTTTTGAAATAGACAAATATATATAACAAAAAAATAACCATGTAGATGCCAAAATGCTAGGAAATCAAACAAATTTTTCTTTCGACCAATAACATGTTGGATAGAAGAATTGGTTACAACCCCAAGTTTTTGGGTCTTGGTATAGGGCCTCACACATACATAAAAAATGTGGAATGGCACTATCAACAATGAGGATTCACTGTTCACTACAAATGAATTGAAAAATTAAGAATAGTATTTGGAAAGAGTTCTCGATGCATTAGATGAAATCTATAATGATGATATAGTAATGGGTGGAAGTGATTCACCTGCCAATCATTTCTAGTGCAAGACAAGTTAAATTGTTGATGCTAATTGTAATATACTCCATATAATATGAAGTATTATGGGTGGGGATTTTGATAATGTGACAAATGAACCAATATAAGTTGGACCCATGTGCAACAAGCCCAAGTTAACATTCAATCATATGATTGATTTTGGGAAAGGAAATATGCTACTGAAATGATGATGAAGGGGAGATGATTTGGATGGAGAAATCTGCCTAAAATATTTTATAGGATGATGAAATTGAGATTTTTGATGTAAAGGATGATTGGTGGAAGAAAAATTCAAGGAAATACATGGAGAAATATTAGAACAATATTGGATAACAAATCTTAATGACATATAACTTGAATCTATTCCAATTAATATCATAGTTTGGGCATGGATGCGAAAAAAAGAACATTGCAAAAAGGCCAAGATAAATAAATGTAGTGTAGAAGTTATACTTGATATTCTTTAGCAAACACCATGAGATTAGGTATGTAGTGTAGAAATTATACTTGATATTCTTTAGCAAACATGATGAGATTAGGTGGAGATGATTCATGAATGTAAGTTTTTTCTTTTGAAAGACTTATATATACATTAATATTTTTTCTTTTATACTTTAAAGTGATCCCAATATTGTACTAATATAATAAGTTATACTAACACGGAAAAATAGTTACTTAAGGTCAATAATTAAAATTACTATAATAATAACATACATAATATTTATATATTTAATTAATGTCAATAATTAAAATAGTTAATAATAATACCAAATATATTATGCTTGAGTCAAATGTTGATGAACTTTTTTAATACATAATAAAAATATTAATAAAAATAAAAATCTAAATTTAAGAAGAATATTGATATGATATTTTAAATAGAATATGCTCAAACATTTCACAAATTAATGCTAAAATGTTCAATAATAGTTTGGCTGATTTTTTCTCAAAAAGAATCAAATTATACATTTTTATTTGTATTCCATAATCAATTTTAGTTATTAAATTTAATAATAACTATTGGACACATTATTAAAATAAATATTGTTAAATAATTTTAAATAGATAAAAGTGTATTACATATTAATTTATTCTTCATGAATTAAGCCTTGATCAATTTAGTTTTTATTACTACTACAAGTAGTACTACAATAATAATAATAATAAATCTCCCTATTCTTATTTATTCATTATTTTGATCCTTGCAACATTATAATTTTGACTTATTCATAAGATGGATCTAGGTTGGTTTAATTCCCCTTTAAATAGGTTATATTCCACGTGAATACCATGGGTCATTTTTATTTTTATTTTTATTTTATTTTTACACATTTATTTTGGTTTTGTTATTTTTACTTTCATTTTTTTTTACCTAGTTAAAATGTTTACATTACGTCCATAGTGCTCTGTTACGTTTTATAAGTCGCTCTAAAATGATTTCATTCTATTATAGTAATTCAACCTAGACATAGTAATAATATTGAAATATAATTAAAATCTAAGTTAATAATAATAGATATTGATTATTAAGATCAATAAATACCTTTATAGGTAAAGAATTTCATTCACAATTTATTATTCTCAATCAAATCTTAAATCACTTTATCTTTTAATTATTAATAATAATAATAATAGAAATATGTTTCTATTTTTATTTATAATTCCTATTGAGTACCTCCCTAAGTACAACTTAAGAATGCACACTCTCATGAACTTAAAAAGTAGGCAACTTTTTAATACAAATACGATCACTTATTATGTTTAGAATGAACAAATAAAATAATTTATAATTAAATGTTTTTATATATTTACACTAAAATTATGTCAATTTATACTCTTATAAGAATTCAATATATAAATTCAATCACTAATATTTCAAATTATAATTAAATTAGTTAAAATAGTAACATGCACAGTATAAAGGTTATTAAGTAATTTTAATCACCTTAAATAATAACCATAATAATAATAATATTGATGTAAATCTAAGACTCAAAATACTAACAAATTTACATAAATTTGACTTTATATATTTTATTTGATAATTTTATGTCATGGATCCACATATTAAAATTAACCGTATAAAAAACAATTTCTTTTACCATTTATTACTACAAGATAAATACACATCTATTTGGACACAATGCCTTAACCATAACCATTTTATTTCATTCCTGGACTTTTGACAGGGGGGAACTATGGGCGGGTGACACACAGCGGCGAGAGTGCCTTCTCCGAGACCAACCAGCTCTCAACACCAGGAGGGTTTGCCTACAGGTAGTTGCAGCTTGAGAGGCGGGACAAACTAGAGCCCACCATCCAGCCATGGCTATTCCAAGTCTACGCATGAGGTTACTGCATCTATATTTCACGTTACATTAAGCGTTATCTATCACAGGCCGAGGAACATGCATGCATGCGAAGTATGGGCTAGACACATGGCTGTTTACATGCTCAAGTTTCATCCGCGCTGAAATCTTATAAAACATCCTCTCCTTCATTTGTGAGCGGTTTTGGCCATCCGGCCTATCGTCCCTCTCCTAGCCTAGGATGGGGAGGCTCATGTCCGACTGTTCTATCACTTTAGTTTTGAATTATTTCCCCTCTGCAAAACGATGACGAGCTCAGATATCCTTCGCTCGCTGATAGTCTGGTGTTGTTAAAATCTTACTTGCTGATGCTTAGACACACGAGGTCTCTGGCGCTCTCGCTCATGGTGGTCGCTCGTCGTAAAGGTCAGTACATTTCTATCCTTCTTTGTATGTTTCTGTATCCAATTTTGGTTAAATGCTCCATTTCAATGCACCTGGTGACTTAGCTGTGTTTCCTCATGATGGGTAACATCTAGTATGTAGACTCTCTATCTGGTTAACTGAGTATAGGTACCTATATTTCATGAATGTCCTTTCTGGTTTGCCTTTCCTTTGGAGCTTTTTGTCAAGATGTTAAAGGATATTCTCCAAAAATTCAGGAAGATCATAGTACTCTACAAGCCGTGTAAAGATGTTAGGTTTAGGATAGGCGAATGGTGGTGTATTTTTGAGATTTACTGTTGTTGCATTGCATGTAATGAATCTCCATCTCTCTAGTCCGGCCTCACAGAAGTCTCGGCTTCGAATCCTCATAGCTTCCTGATGCGGAATAGTCTTCCTCCCTACTGTGCCGGAAATTTTCCTTTTTCGATGGCCGGTTTTTCCATGAAAATTCAAATCGGTATTGGGATTGGAAGATTATCCTTTTTCGCCCTGACATGTCCTTGAAAATCTGCTAATTCCTTGGAATATCCATTTTGTGGTCTAAATGGTGGCCAGCTGATGGCATCCTAAAGTTTAGTTTCTGAACTTTTCAGCTGATCTTACCTGAGTAAGTACATGCATTTAATTCCGAGGGCGTACTTTTACTGTCCTTCAAATCCTCTCGACTTTTCTATAATCCTACTGTGGTGTCAGAACAACTCCCTCCCATTACCTATTTTCTCTAGGTATTTATTTTAACAGTGGTCATCCCTACGTCATAAGCCAGAGAACTTTTATGCTTATGTACTCTCATGCTTTGGTAATCTGACCAAAATCTTGCTGAGCCCAAGGAAAGATTTTTTGGAGGCGTATGGAGGGTGGGTCCGACGCTCCTGCCACCGAGGCTCTCATTAGGGCCACCATGGAGGCTGAGAGGGCATGGGAGAATGCCACGGTGGATGGCAAGATACCTTGGATGAGGTGGCTGTAAAACCGTCCCGTCAAGATGGTGAAAGGAAACATCATTTATCCCGTAGAGTTGTCAATGCGGAACAGAAGATACAGGCTCCGCGTGATCGCTATAATAAGTCGCAAAACCCTGTCAAAATAACTGCTCCGCCTTCTGCAATCAAGCTCGATAGTGTCCATCTCACAGAAAGGATTGAAAGCCTCCAGAACCTCGCCCTTATAGGTAGATGGCATTTCCCCGAGATGAATGATGCTGATATGAGAAAATGGATTGCCATCCATTGGAAGCCTGTAATAGGATACACTCCTGTTATATCAAACCTTATGAAAGAATGGTACTGTTTTCACTTTCTTGCTGCCGGAGATGCTGAAGCTATTCTTAAAGGGCCATGGGTGTTTAGAAGAAGCTTCCTCGCTCTTTACAGGTGGTATATTGGGTATGATCCGTTGAAAAACACGCCCTCTAATAACCTCATTTGGGTAAAACTTCCTAATCTTCCCTTAGAGCTGTGGTCTAAGGAAACCCTTGAGGAGATAGGAAATTCTATTGGCAGATTTGTCTATGTAGATCCTTGGTGTTTGGGTGAAAAGGATAAGAGGATTGCATGGATTCTCATAGAAAAATCCTACAGGGGGGGCTATCCAGAACACATCGAGATAGCCTGGAGGGATCAGTTAATTAAGCAAAGACTGGACTTCTGGGGCATTCCATTCAGGTGCGCTGCCTGCCATAAAACAGGCCACTTGATTAAAAATTGTCCTCAGCATAAGCGCCTCAAAAACAGGCTCCTTCGACAAAAGGAGAGAAGACGTTTCTCCACGGCCAGCCTATCTTCTACAGAGATTCTGGAAGACCAACTTCCCAGATCACCTAACTATCCCCGGGTCTCATCACAGGACCCCCCTCTGTTTTCAGGAACGAGACCTGGCAGCCCTGTTAATATCGATGGTCAATTGTTAAACAGTCCTTCGGCTTTCCATTGCCCTTCCATTCCGGAACCAAGAGATGATGAAGTTGTTCCTTCCCCTACTCCCATGATGGTAAAGGACTTCTCCTTTGGATCAATCCCCATCCCTATTTCATCTTCCTCTCCAACTCCTGACAAAAATCTCTTATCCCAAATAAAAGGAAAGGACCCATGCCTGTCTGTAACTCCTGTAAATTCCCCTGCTTCATCTCCAATTAATCTGAATGACAGTGACTTGGATTTCCTTCTAAGCAGGAAGTCTCTTGAACTGGAACCTTTAACTATCCATAAACCCAGGAACCAGGCCTCGCCTCTCATAAGCCCGGACTCGGCTAAAAACATAACTGTAAGGAAAAAGACTCGAGGGGGTAGCAGGCATTTTAGAGGAAGAACTACTATCACCGAAAGTGGGGTCAGGAACCTCTCTTTGATTGAAGTTCCTATTTATGGCATGCCAGATCCACAGCCTCTTAGAGCAAATGCGGCTGGTGAATCTTCCAAATGACTCTTATTATCTCCATGAATATCAGGGGCCTTGGCGTTGACCCCAAATTCCTAACGCTGAAAAACTTTTTTTACTCTTCCAGACCGGGAATAATTCTAATCCAAGAAACAATGCACAGTTGTGAGGCATCCATCTCCTACTTTAGGAAGATGCTACCATCATGGTATATGGTAGCCACAGAGGCTAAAGGGCTGTCAGGAGGTTTAGCAACTCTATGGGATCCTATGCGAATCAGGGCTAAAGCATACAAGTGTTTTGCAGGGATCATCATTTCCACTTCCATCAGGGGCAAAGATTTTCCTATAAACATTCTAAATATTTATGCGCCTTATAAAAACAGAGCTCCTTTCTGGGGAAAATTTTTCACCTCAGACATGTTTGATATTGAAAACTTGATAATTGCAGGTGACTTAAATGTTACATTGAGCTCTGATGAATGCTGGGGACATTGTAAGAAAAAGGACTCTCTTGCAGATAGCATTAAGCTTGAGCTTCTAAATAAAAACTTGGTGGATATCGCCCCTGCAGAAATGAAGCCGACATGGATGAATGGCAGAACCGATAAGGCTTTTATTGCGAAAAGGATTGACCGCTTCCTAGTGCATGTTAGCATTATAGATAAGATGGGAATGCCTCATTCATCAGTGGAGAATGTACTAGTGTCCGATCATAGACCAATTCTGCTATCCTGGTCGGAGAAAGGTATCAAAAAGGGATATCCATTAAAATTCAATAGAACTCTCTTACAGGACCTAGCCTTTAATGAACTTATCTCAAAAGCATCGAAAGAGATGTCATCAAAAGCAATGCTCCCCCCGTTCCTCACTTTTAGAGATAAGATGGCTGCTATGAGGAAGTTTGTGAAGAAGTGGGAAGCTGAAAAAAAGGAAAAATATAAAAAGGATTTGCAGTCTATTCAACAGGAACTGGACAACATCTTGAAAGAGGCAAGTGCTAACACATTCTCTTTCTCCATTAAATGTAGCATTCCAGAGCTTGAAAGGAAAAAATTTGAGTTATTAAAGCAAGAGCAATCCTTTTGGAGGCTTAAAAGCAAGGGAAAATGGCTTCAAGAAGGGGACAAGAATACGAAATTTTTTCATAATTATGCAAGTGCCAGACATGACAAAAATTCCATATGGAAGATAAGGAATGATAATGGTTTTTGTAACTCAACAAGACATCACTAAGGAGGCTGTAAATTATTTCAAGAATCAATTCAGCAGAAGGAATAATGTAGCTTTTCGGGATATACTATGGGGTATTGAACTGGTCCCTCAAATGTTTGATGAAGATAAAAATGAGGCCCTGTTTCAGCCAGTTTCAGAAGACGAGCTTCTTGGAATTTTGAAGTCTTTTAAGAAAGATAAGAGCCCTGGGCCGGATGGCTGGACAATTGAATTCCTCACCCACTTCTTTGACCTCATTAAGCATGATCTCCTAAGGATGGTGGAGGCGTCGAGGATGTCTGGCAATATTCACCATATTACTACTTCCACTCTGATTGCCCTAATTCCGAAAAAAGGGGAGCCAGAATCGTTTAATGATTACAGACCGATATCTCTATGCAATATATCCTTCAAGATTATCACGAAGATTATTGCTGAAAGAATTAAAGGAACTCTGGCTTCCTTTTTATCAAAGGATCAACATGCTTTTCTGAAAGGCCGAAACATTCTGGATGCTGTAGCTAATACACAGGAATGCCTCTTCTCTATGTTTTCTCAAAAAACACCAGCGGCCATTATGAAAATAGATCTGCAGAAGGCATACGACTGCTTAGATTGGGGATTTATTGAATGTCTACTAGCAAAGATCGGCCTGAAGTCAAAAAACATCTGATGGATAATGGCATGTATTGAGAATGTGAACTATGCGGTCATTGTCAACGGTTTTCCCTCTCATTTTTTTCAAGCTGAGAGAGGCCTGCGACAGGGATGTCCCCTTTCGCCTCTCTTGTTTATCTTGGCCATGAATTCTCTAAGTATCCAAATCAACAAAGCAGTGGCTGAAGATAGATGCAGACCCATAAATATTTTCAGGCACCTCTTTATCTCACACAACCTCTTTGTTGATGATGTTCTCTTATTTGCAATGCTTTGTAGATCAACGTGGATTTGTTTAAAAGATATTCTAGATAGATTTCAAATAGCCTCCGGGCTCTTTATAAACAAAGCAAAATCTCTGTTATATCACAATGATGTCAACATGGAGATGGTGAATTGGATTTCTTAGCTTTTCGGTATAGAATCCAAATCGCTCAAGCATGGCCTTAAATACTTGGGCTCTCATCTTAAAGCAAAGTGCTACTCCAAAAACAACTGGCTGACTTTATAAAAAAATATCTGCTTGGGAACATAGGAGTCTATCCTTGGCAGGCAGGGTTATACTTTCTCAAGATGTTTTATTGCAGATGGCGGTTTTCTGGGCTCATCTATTCTTCCTTCCGGCAAGTATTATCCAAAAGATGACCAAGATTACGGCAAACTTTATTTGGGGTGGAAGTTCTGAACAGAGGAAGTTTCACCTCTCCAAAATGGACAGAATTTCATTGCCAAAGCGTCTGGGTGGATGGGGATTAAAGGACTTGAGGATTTTTGGCAAGGCCCTTTTGTGTAAATCGCTCTGGAGAGGGATTTTCGGGGACGGACCATGGAGCGAGACTATAAAACAAAAATATTTAAAAGGCAAATGCTTGGAATTCTGGTACAGAAATGGCGCAATTGGAACCAAAAAAGGGTCGGCCATTTGGCTTAGCTTCAGGAAAGTTGAGAAATACTTTTTGTCAAATCTGAGATGGAGGATTCACTCTGGAAACAGGCTCATAATTGGTCTTGATCCCATTGCATGTAGTCGTAACTTCTATTTTCCAGAAAATATCTTGTTTTTCCTGCACAGAATCGGTGCTTTCACTTGGGATAAACTCATCTCTGATTGGTCTGGCCTTATCCCTATATGGAAGGAAGCTGATGACATTGGTCTGCCTGCCGAACTCTCTTCTACATGGAATGCGGTCAAAGCTTCTTTGCAAGCAAGCGGGATTCATCGTGGAGGGCTATATGACCACCTAATCTGGTCCATGTCAAATGCTATTGTGCCAGCCCGAGTTAAAGATATCTACTCTGATATTATCTACTCAAAGGCTTTGAACTCAGTCTCAAATTTTCCGATGGTTCTATGGAAATCGGGCTGCCCTCCTAGAATGATTTTTTTCACATGGCTGGTGTTCAATAATAAGAATCTGTCATGGGACAACTTGAGGAAGAGAAGTTGGCATGGTCCTAGCAGGTGTTCAATGTGCGAATCAGATGAGGAGACTAATCTACACATGTTTTTTCAATGCAACTCCTCACAGGAAATCTGGTATGATCTTGCCATTCTTTTTGGTTTTCCTCATATTGTCTTTGTTTCTGTTCATGCAGCCTTTCAATGGTGGTGTAGTCAAAGTGAGTCAAGGCGTCCTCTTCTTGTTATTATGATCTGGTGCGCATGGAAGTGGCGGAATTATAAAATCTTCAGAGATTCCAAGGTTCCCTATAAGTCCATTTTGCACCGCATCAGCTCAATTTTTGACTCTGTTCCAAGAAAATAGGCCTAAAGTTTGGACTCCAAATGGCTATGGTCTTGTGGCCTTTGTTTTCTTTTCATGATTATGATTATAGGTATATGCATTTATGAGTATTGTCTTTCTCGATCTAGAATCGAGTTCTAGAAGTTTTGAATATCGGTCTGATCCTTTTCTCCACAATCTCCATGTTATGTTGTGCTATTTGTCATCCTTCTTATATGATTTTTCTCAATGATGTCTTGATATGGCCGCTCAAGTCATCCTTTTGTATCCAATCATGGTTTTTTATATTGACTTAATATAATCTATGGTGCTTTTTCTTCTGAAAAAAGATAAATACACATCTATTTGTTTCAGTCGAATGATAGACATTACACTTGTAATTATATAATTATGCAATTTGTTGATACATTAACGTGTTACAGCTTGACCGTAGCCTTGCTTTAATTTCGTTCCCTTTTTCAAAGGTTTTTGAGTTAGATTTGATGGTCCTCAAATATTCTTGGGATACATAAGTACTAAGGATATACAATCGTATTGATGCCGCTCAAGATATATCTGTCCTAAAAACTAAGGTTGTAATATACATGTTAATTTTTTTGAGTTAATCAAGTTTGAATGTTGCACTTATCTCGCCATCTGGTCCCCATTAATGCTGAGGTTACTATCGACTATTGTGGTGGCCTAGGTAATAGGTCCGGCCTTCCCAAATCTTCAATGTAGAGTGGCACCTATGTCATCCTTGGACTCCAAACCCCATCTACAACCTCTAGGATTTGGCATCGATCCAACGGAGGGTAAAAGCTTTGGGTCCTTTTGCCTCAAATGGATTGGCAATATTTGCTCATTGTTTCTCTCCTCCGATCTTCAGTCCACTCTACAAGAGGGTTTCTGTGTATAGTTGATGTTGATCCTTTGCCGAGTGTTGGAGTCATTAGGTGCCGAGGCCATCCTTCCCTGCCATGGCAGTCCTTACTGTTGCCTTGTCGGTCATCTGGTGTTCTCTGGCTCAACGATTCAACAACGTTGTGAACTTTCAAATGTACAGGTATTATGTTGCGTAATTTACTTTTGCTAGATGAAAACTACGACTTATTCATATGCATTTGGTTTTTACATAAACGGATTCTAATTTGTGGCCTCCTCCTGGTCAAGAGGGAGTGGTTTGCAGGTGGAGCGGACTCCCATATGAAGTGTTGATGGAACCCTTGTCCATCTCGTCGAGATTCAAGCTAAAAGCCCAACCCCTTTATCAAGTATTTGAACTAGTTTTGAGTTTTCCTAAATCAGGGTTTTACTGCAGAAGTCAGTCTATAGGTTTGACATTGAACTTTTTAACATATTCATATGTTTTAACTGTGGTTATTATTGTTCATAACCCTTCAGGGATTTTACATTATTATACAATGTTCTCTGTTTAAGTCGCCTTTGAACTCTCTGTTCACTATGGCTATAGTATATTATTTTGTGTTTGTTTTCACCTATTGAGACATGAATTTTAATATGCAAATGGATTAGTAGAAATGTCTATCAAGCCTTGTTTCTACACTATGATTGCTTTGGCATTTAGAGTGTTTTATTCAGTTATTTCCCTTTTTCTCTCGCATTACCGAGAATGAACTAAGAAGGGGTTTTTGCAGATTATGTGGCTCATCTTTCTTTTCCCCTGATTCCAAGGTTTCACTGCTATCTAGAATTGTACTTATGTTTATATGCGGTTTTTGTGTATGACGGTTACGGTATAGTGAATGCATAAGGTTGCTCTTACTATCAAGGTTTGTTCTATTTTAACCAAAGTTTTGTGTTAATATTCATAGGAAGAATGATTCTAGGAAATTTTAATCTTGAACTTTTAAGTGTTTGCTCTTGATTCTAGCAGGGTTTTTATTAAGAAAATTTATCGTTTTAATATCTTACTCTCTAATGCTAGAATAATTTCTATTATCTATGGAAACTTGTTCTTTTCCTTGCTTAATGATAGAGTTCATCTCTGTTATTTGATTATTAATATTCTTTTATGAGTTTCTTTTTTTAATCTGTACCTATACTAGATTCGTAATTATCATTCTATTTGTCTATTTTTTTCTATAAGAGTTTTTGCATACTAGCCTACTCATTTTCAGGCTATTTTGTCATTTTCTACAGTTTAATAACATGTGACCTGTAGATATAATATCTATTAAGCTATGTATGCTTTCCTTCATGCTAATAGCTCTAGACATGTAGATATATATGTATATACATTCCGAAAAATACGTAACAGATTTTCTAGAATCATTTGTAGGATAATTTTACTTATCTGGCTCACAAATCTTTTCCAGATTTATCCTGCAACTAAAACTTGCTGCTCAAAAATATGCCTCCCAACCTTGAGACTACTTACGTTGTAGTCTCCCCCCGAGCTATTCCTGTACCCAAGAACATTTTCTTACTATTTCTTGGTCGAGATCTTTAATATATCTGACAGCTATCTGGTCCAAACCAGACGTAGCAACAGAACTCTGCCTAACATCTCAGCACAAATTTTCTCTTTTCTTGTCTCCCTAATCTCAGATACCCCTATCCTCTTGATCCTTCTTGAGTAAATACTCAAGAAATTAGTTAGGGCCAATAACTGTTTCCTAACCACTTAGCAAGTAAAACAATATTTACAAGTAACTGCTAATTCACTTATGCATAAGAATTTCAAAAATAATTTTATAATTAAAATAACATCAAATTGTTTGGTTTGCAGTAAATTAAATATTTACATAATTTGGGGATATCACATCTTCCCCCCCAAGATGTAACATCATCCCGATGTTTTCCTCCTGAGAATAAATCTGGAAAGGTTTCCTTCATAACCTACTCATCTTCCCAGGTGGCCTCTTCCGGCCCATAGTGTTGCCACTGCACTTTAACCTGGGTGATAACTTGTTTCCGCAGCGTTACTTCTCTCTGATCAAGTATAACCAGAGGCTCAACCAGGAATTCACCTTCCGGTTCAACCTATACAAAGCAATAAAACACTTTAATCTGTCAATCAACTGGTTTAATAAATTTGAATTCAAATAAAATGCCTATATTATACTTTACCTGTATGTTTTGCCAATTGATTATGTGATTAGCATCATAAATGTATTTCTTAAGTAAAGAAACGTGAAAGACATTGTGCACACGGATATGGTTGGGTAAAGCAAGTTGGTAAGCCACTGGTCCAATTCGAGCTAGAATCTGGAAAGGCCCGCAGAATCGAGGTGCTAGTTTAGCACATCCGGTCCACTGCAAGGTGCTTTTCTTGGCTCGTACCCGAATGTAAACATGTTCTCCTACTTGAAATTCTCGGAAGCTCCTCTTCCGATCGGAAAAATTCTTTTGCCGATCCTGAGCAGCTTTTAAATTGCTTCATACTCTTTTTACCATCTTCTCCATTTCCTCTAGCATATTTGGTCCTAGCATTAGTTTGTCTTCTAGGCCACTCCAACTCAAAGGTGTCCTGCACTTACGCCTGTATAACACTTCAAAGGGACTCATCTATAAGGATGTATGGTACCCATTGTTGTAGGAAAATTCTACTAAGTGCAGGTAATCCTCCCACTTAGATGGTTGTTGCATTACATAGGTTCGCAACATGTCTTCGACTACTTGATTTACTCTTTCTGTCTGTCCATCCATTTGAGGATGATATGCAGTACTGAAGTGTAGTTGTGTGCCCAATCCCTCAAAAAGGGCCTTCCAAAAGGCTAATGTAAATTTCACATCCCGGTCGGAGATGATCATTTTGGGTATACCATGTAATTTAAAAATGTTTTGCATAAAAATGTTTGCAATTTGTACTGCTTTATAAGTTGATTGAACTGGTATGAAATGAGCATATTTTCTCAATTTATCTACCACCACCATGATAGAGTCATTTAGCCTTTTTTATTTAGGCAGTCCGGTAATGAAATCGATAGATATGGTCTCCCACTTCCATTCAGGGATAGGTAGTGGGTGGAGCAACCCTGTTGGGTGCTGGTGCTCTGCCTTTACCTGTTGGCATTCCAGACAACATCCTAAATATTCTGCTACTTCTTTCTTCATACCAGGCTAGAAAAATTATTTTCTAAGGGCAGAAATCATTTTCTGGTATCCTAGGTGCCCTGCATAAGGACTTTTATGATATTCATCTAAGATTGAATTTTTAAGCAGTTTCTGGTTAGGCACATATAGCCTTTTTCTATAAATCAGTAATTCATTTGGATCAACCTCATATCCCAATTGTTTTTCATGGTTGTTTACAATTTTTGCTTGCTGCCATAAATGTTTATATACTAAATCTTGCATGGTTGTTTCACGAATCTGCTCATAGAAGGTAGTTCGTGATTCACTAAAAGAAATTTCATATAAGCAATTTACCTTCTGACTTAAAGCATCCACAACCCGGTTTTCCTTTCCCTTCAAGTGTCTGATCTCAAAATCAAATTCGCTTAGGAAGTCAGCCCAACGGGCTTGCCTAGCATTTAGAGTGGGTTGTTTGAAGTAGCTTGTCAGACTATGATGATCTGTCAATAACAAAAATTTCTTGCCCAATAAGTAGTGTCGCCACATCTTCAAGGCGTGAATTACTGTTGTTAGTTCCAAGTCGTATGCGGAATATTTTTGTTCATATTCTTTAAGCTTTCTTGACTCATAGGCTACAACCCTACCTTCTTGCATTAATATGCCACCTACACCTTCCTTGCTAGGATCAGTAATACTCAAAATAAGGGTGGTGGTGAGTAGATGTTTAAGCTAATCAAAGCTCCTTTGATAGTCAGGGGTCCATCTAAAGGCCTTTCCTTTCTTTTGTAGAGAGGTAATAGGGTATGCCACCCTAGAAAAACCTTCCACAAATCGCCTATAATATCCAGCTAGGCCCATGA
The DNA here is from genome assembly GCA_031772625.1 of Pinus tabuliformis. Classification (NCBI taxonomy): domain Eukaryota; kingdom Viridiplantae; phylum Streptophyta; class Pinopsida; order Pinales; family Pinaceae; genus Pinus; species Pinus tabuliformis. Next base: position 608,183,086 of record CM062804.1, read on the forward strand.
ACGATCTTATGTCTGCTACATCTTTTGGTACCGGCCACTCCATGATAGTTCTTATTTTCTCTAGATCTACTATGATCCCATCCTTGGTGATAATATGTCCCAAGTACTGGATTTGTTCCTTAAAGAAATCACATTTGCTGTATTTGGCATACAACTGGTGTTCTCTTAGGATTTGAAGAACAATTTGAAGATGCTCCTTATGTTCTTCCATGCTTCGAGAGTAGATCAGTATGTCATCAATGAAGATTAGCACAAATTTGTCTAAGTATTGATGAAATATGTTGTTCATGAGACACATGAAGGTTGTTGGGGCATTAGTCAGCCCAAAAGGCAGCACCACGAACTCATAATGTCCATATCGATTTTTGAATGTTGTTTTCACTATATCCTCCTCCTTTATCCGAATCTGATGATAGCCTGATCGAAGGTCAATCTTAGAGAATACAGTTGCACCCTTTACCTGATCAAATAACTCATCTATACGAGGTAGGGGGTATTTATTCTTAATATTCATTTTGTTTAACTGACGGTAATCCATGCACATTCGTAATGTTCCATCTTTTTTCTTAATGAAAAGTACTGGAGCTCCCCAAGGGGATACACTGGGTCGTATATAATTTTTATCTAGCATCTCCTATAGCTGCATTTTCAATTCTGTTAGCTCTGGTATACTCATACAGTAAGGGGCTTGGGAGACTAGGGCAGCTCCTGGAATTAACTCAATGGTAAAATCTATGTCCCTTTTTGGGGGTAGACCCGGGATTTCCTCAAGAAAAACATCTAGAAAAAATTGTATCACGGATATATTTCAGCATAACCTACTTGTATGGCATAAATTTGGCAGCCCTTTCTGATGCATTTTTCTAATTGGGAAGTTGTTACAGGTCTTATTTGCAGAGGTTTCTGAATACCTTGCATTTCTTGTCTTTCTCCCTTCTCATTTTGGAAATTAATGGTTTTGGTCTTGTAGTTAATAAGGGACCAATGTTTTTCTAGCCAATCCATGCCTATAAGGATGTCATATGATCCTAAGGGTAACACATTCAAATCTGCCATGATGGACTGGTTAGCTAATTCTAGAGGACAATTACTGACTTTGGCCAAAACTCTTCTTTTGGCTCCTGTGGCTAGTTGTACTAGCCATGGATTTTTAAACTTTACTGCTTGTAGTTTACATTGTTCCACAATCTTGGGGCTAACATAACTCAAAGTAGCCCCGGGATCAATCAAAATAGATACAGTTCAGTCAAAAAGTTTACCTTCAAATTTGACCATCGTTGGCTGAAATTTCGCCTGATGATCTTCTAGAGCGGCATTAATTTTAGGGAGGCTCCTTGTTATTTCTCCTACTATGGAAGCTTCTTGTATTTGCGAAATCTGGTCAGCTCCCTTGCGGTGTGGGCAATTTTTGACATAATGCGGGCCTCCACATCCCCAACACTGTACAAGGGGCCTAGTAGTTAACTCTGCTTCAGTTCTGCCAGTTTTCTCATTAGTTCTAGCTTCGCCTGGTACTTTAAATCTGGGCTGATTTTTATTAAAATTTCAGTTAGTTTGACCCTTGTACAATCCTTTTTTGCCTGGGCCCTTATTCCCTTTGTGGCTGGGAACAAATTTACTTCCCTTTTTATCAGTCCATCTCTTGCTCATGTCTCCCTTTGGTTTGTTTTGCTAATAGCAGATCTGTGCCTTACGAATAACTTTGTCCATGGTTTTTGGGTTGTCAAATTCCAATCGTTCTTTCATGAACAGGGGTAGACTGTTGATGAACCGTTGCACCTTTGTTTTTTCTTCGCATATGTAAGGAACATACCGAAGTAATGACGTGAACTTTGTTATGAACTCATCCATAGACATTTGGCCTAGCCGGAGATCATGAAATTCTTTTGATTTTTCATCATAAAATCTCTTTGTTAGATATTTTTCTTTAAAATATCTCTAGAATTTTTCCCAGGTTATACTTTGTTCATTTACTCCTCGAACTGTCTTTACTTCCTCCCACCATAGTGTGGCCTTTCCTTGTAGCTGGAAAATAGCCAAGTGAGCCTTCAGATTATGGTCATATTCGTACAGCTGGAAATATTTATTCATATTTATGAGCCATGCTTTTACCACTTCTTCCTGTTCGCCATCGAAAAGAGGAGGCTTTATTTTTCGAAATTCCCCTTGAAGTTCCACTTTCTGCCTTTTCTGTGTCCTGTGATTGGACACATTATCTGATTCTTCTTCACGATTTTCCTCACCACCCTCAGTTTCCACATCCTCTGTCTGGAACTCTTGTTCTCCTGTCATATTTTTGTGTTCAGGGCTAGGAACTAGTGGCCGATTATTTTGTCTATCGGATAGACTCTTCATAATTTTTTCTTGTTCCTGCATTAGTCTTTCATTGTCTGCCCGTAACCGGGCCATTTCATCCTTTAATTCTTGTATTGTCACCATGATATCTGTGTCGGTATTCCGCGGCTCATCGCCCAACTGTACCCAAACCTCAGGATTTCCTTCCTGAAATGACGTGGGCCCTGTTCCCATTATGGATCTGGGTGGTAAATTCCCAATTCTTCTCATACTGACTGCTCCCTGCTTCCTACATGCATATTACCAAATTTTTATTTGTTTGTTCCAGAGGTCTCAGCTTGGCAACCTGAGCGCTCTGATACCACATGTCATGAATCCACATATTAAAATTAACCATATAAAAAAAAACTTTTACCATCTATTACTGCAAGGTAAATACACATCTATTTATTTCAGTCGAGCGATAGACATTACACTTGTCATTATATAATTATGCAATCTGTTGATACATTAACATGTTACATCTTGACCGTAGCCTTGCTTTAATTTCGTTCCCTTTTTCAAAGGTTTTTGAGTTAGATTTGATGGTCCTCAAATATTCTTGGGATACGTCAGTACTAAGGATATACAGTCGTATTGATGTCGCTCAGGATCTATCTGTCCTATCGACTAAGGTTGTAATATACATGTTAATTTTTTGAGTTTATTAATCAAGTTTTAATGTTGCACTTATCCCGCCATCTGGTCTCCATTAATGCTGAGGTTACTGTTGACTATTGTGGCGGCCTAGGTAATAGGTCCGACCTTCCGGAATCTTCAATGCAGAGTGGCGCCTCTGCCATCCTTGGACTTCAGACCCCATCTATGGCCTCCAGGCTTTGGCATCGATCCGACGGGGGGTAAAATCTTTGGGTCCTTTTGCCTCAGATGGCTTGGCGATCTTTGCTCATTGTTTCTCTCCTCTGAAGGAGGTCTTCGGCCCGCTCTGCAAGAGGGTTTCTGTGTACAGTTGATGTTGATCCTTTGCTGGGTGTTAGAGTCGTTGGGTGCTGAGGCCATCCTTCCCTGCCATGGTGGTCCTTGTTGTTACCTTGTCATCCATCCGGTGTTCTTTGGCTCAGTGATTCAACAACGATGTGAGCCTTCAAATGTACAGGTATTATGTTGCGTAATTTACTTTTGCTAGATGCAAACTACAGCTTATTCATATGCATTTGGTTTTTACATAAACAGATTCTAATTTGTGGTCTCCTCCTGGTCGGGAGGAAGTGGTTTGCAGGTGGAGCGGACTCCCGGATGAAGTGTTGATGGAACCCTTGTCCATCTCGTCGAGTTTCAAGCTAAAAGCCCAGCCCCTTTATCGGGTATTTGAACTAGTTCTGAGTTTTCCTAAATCAGGGTTTTACTGTTGATAAAATTCATCTTTTAGAGAATGTAATGGGTTTGAGCATATTTTTTATTTACTCGCGGTCTTATCTCTTTATTTTGAATGGAGGGTTAGCCAACCCGAAATGGTGTATGTAATGGAATTTGGGTGAATATTGCGAGGCCGAGGCCTATTGATTTCAATTCGAAACTAGCTCGGCCTTCGTGGTCAAGTTCTAGAAGTCAGTCTATAGGTTTGATACTGAACTTTTTAACATATTCAGATGTTTTAATTGTGGTTATTATTGTTCATAACCCTTCAGGATTTTACATGATTATACAGTGTTCTCTGTTTAAGTCGCCTTTGAACTCTTTGTTCACTGGCTATAGTATATTATTTTTTTTCTGTTTCCGCCTATTGAGGCATGAATTTTAATATGCAAATGGATTAGTAGAAATGTCTATCAAGCCTTCTGAGTTTGATATTGTTTCCGCACTATGATTGCTCTGGTATTTAGAGTGTTTTATTCAGTTATTTCCCTTTTCCTCTCGCATTACCCATAATGAACTAAGAAGGGGTTTTTGTAGATTATGTGGCTCGTTTTTCTTTTCCCCTGACTCCAGGGTTTCACTGCTATCTAGAATTGTACTTATGTTTATATGCAGTTTTTGTGTATGACTGTTATGGTACAACAAATGCATAAGGTTGCTCTTACTATCAGGGTTTGTTCTATTTTAACCAGAGTTTTGTGTTAATATTCATAGGAAGAATGATTCTAGGAAATTATAATCTTGAACTTGTAAGTCTTTTCTCTTGATTCTAGCAGGGTTTTCATTACGGAAATTTACCGTTTTAATAGCTTACTCTCTAATGCTAGCATAATTTCTATTATCTGTGGAAACTTGTTCTTTTCCTTTCTTAATGCTAGAGTTCAACTCTGTTATTTGATTATTAATATTCTTTTACGAGGTTCTTTCTTTTAATTTGTACCTATACCAGATTCGTAATTATCATTCTATTTGTCTATTTTTTTAATAAGAGTTTTTGCATACTAGCCTACTCATTTTCAGGCTATTCTGTCATTTTCTACAGTCTAATAACATGTGACCTGTAGATATAATATCTATGAAGTTATGTACACTTTCCTTCATGATAATAGCTCTAGACATGTAGATATATATGTATATACATTCAGAAAAATACGTAATAGATTTTCTAGAATCATTTGTAGGATAATTTTACTTATCTGGCTCACAAAGCTTTTCCAGATTTATCCTGCAACTAAAACTTGTTGCTCAACAATATGCCTCCCAACCTTGAGACTACTTACGTTGTAGTCTCCCCCCGAGTTGTTCATGTACCCAAGAACCTTTTCTTACTATTTCTTGGTCAAGATCTTTAATATCTCTGACAGCTATCTGGTCCAAACTAGACGTAGCAACAGAACTCTGCCTGACATCTCAGCATAGATTTTCTCTTTTCTTGTCTCCCTGATCTCAGATACCCCTATCCTCTTGATCCTTCTTGAGTAAATACTCAAGAAATTAGTTAGGGCCAATAATTGTTTTCCTAACCACTTAGCAAGTAAAACAGTATTTACAAGTAACTGCTAATTCACTTATGCATAAGAATTTCAAAAATATATATAATTAAAATAACATCACATTGTTTGATTTGCAGTAAATTAAATATTACATCATTTGGGAATATCACATTTTATTTAAAAAAGTAAAAGAAAAATAAATATGTACATTAAAAATAGTGATTTAAATGATTTATTATGCATTGTATAAATTTAAATTTATTAAAATATATGTTATAAATATATTTGAAAAAAAAAAAAAAAAAAAACTATATGAAAATACAAAGAAGATGAAGAAATATTGAAAATTAATACTTTGACTTATAGTCAATAATGTTATGAATTGTGTAAAGATTAAATATTTCTATAGAAATTTTAAAATATAAATAAAAATATATGAAGAGATTTACATTTTATTTCTTCTTTTACATTTAAACTCATAACATTTATGAAAAAAATACATACTCTTATCGCTTATATTTACCCAAAGTATCTCATTTTAATTTTATATATATTCTATTACTTTACAATTTTGTTAAAATCATTTTCCTTTATCTTATATAATTTATTAATTTTTTTATTCAAAAATAAATATTAAAATAATAATTATTTGATATTCCATGAACTGAAATTCCATGAAGAATTAAAAAATTATTAAGTAAGTATGTATATGAATTTTCATATAATAATTAATGTAATACTTAAGTTTTTATTATTATTGAATTAAAAATAATTATATTAAATATTATATTTTAAGTATTTAATATATGAAAAAAAAATTAATTATGATTTTAATAGCTTTAATTTAATTAGAAAGGGTCTCTTTTTAGTATTTTTTTTGTCAATCTTATTAAAAAAATTAAAAATAATAAAGTTAGATTGTTTAATTTGTAAAATTCCAATATTTTAAGTGTTCTACAATGTGTTAAAATACATTTTTATACTTAAAAATCTATTTTAAATAATAACAAATCACAATTCCAATCTAAATTATTATTTTTTATAAGCTTGGCAATATCATTCTATTACTTTTTCAAAATAGGCAGGTGTTACAAGATCAATGTTCCTATCCATATGGTCTCAACTTGCCCAGAGGGAAACCATGTATGTTGGCCATCTTGTTGCATGAATTGTTGACCATTTGGTTGCATTATAAGTCATCCAAAATCTGAATTGTCTGAGATAGGTTAACAAAGCTATATAAACTTGACTATCTTTATGACTCCTATTAACCATAAACATATACCATGTATACAAAAATTCCTTACTGTTTATCTAAATAGGACTAAAATATCAAAATATTAATTATATACTAAAAACTCGACTAATCATCATAAGACTCAACTGGCATCGGGTCTTTCGCACTAGAGCTCGACAGCTCAGTCTTGGGCATGCAAATAATGTGCCTCTCTATACGTGCAAGGTTGGAGTTTTGTTGTTGAATATGGCACTAAATAAATTGGAATTCATTGTGGATTTCCTAAATTTCTTTTCTATGGCCTAAGATCCCTATGATAGTAGTAGCCAAAGCCTTAGTCAAGAGTGTCTTCATCATCCATAATGGATATAGGGTCCATTGGAACTGTGTGCAACGACCTCGGGTATGGCTTGGGTTTGGAATAAAGTCCCTCAACTCATCTAGTGCCTAATCATTGTTATTTTTTTGATTCCCAATCTCATTTTCCCACTCATTGATAGTCTGGCGAGCCAGAGGATGGGTGTTGGTCCTATAAGCTCTAACTGCAGTCGAGACTAATTGGTGACTATTCCTTTGACCCCAGCCTCTTGTGGGTTGAGATTTCCCCCACCCACATGTGGCCCCGTCCCAGGTTAGTGTTTAAAATTAAACCACACTGCGAAACAGGACAAGCCATATCCTTTAACTGAATGTCGTTGGGGATGAGATTGAGAATTGCTAAAGAGATAGAAACCCAACCTTCTTTTCTCCTCGAAATAAATATGAAATTGAGCTCTAGAAGACGACCTAGAGAAAGGAGCTCGAGAACCAAGCTAAATTGTGAGCTTGCAAGATCTATAGAGACATACCTATCGTAGAGATAATCATTAACCCATACTAAAAAAACTTCTCCACATTCTCTTTGAGAGACTATTTAAAAAAAACAACTAGAATATCACCAAATAAACAATTTTATTTATTACTAAAATTCACCTAAATCTTATCCTATTACCTTTCATCTATTAATTAAAATATACTTAAATATAATCCTATTACCATTTCATCTATTAATTAAAATGTCTTTAAATCTTAACCATTTTCCATCTATTAATTAAGATGTCTTTAAATCTTAATCATTTTCCATTGGTCTATTAATGCGAATGCACCTAACTCTTATTTTATTATTAAAAACTGTAGAATTGAAACCATTAAATCTCCAATAAATAAATAAAAGTCGCTATGAGTGTTACAAATTGATTAGGGTTATGAGTAACTCCAAGGGAATTGTAGCCAATCTACTAAATTGAATGTTTGGATTTTAATAGGTCTTCAGTCTTGTACATCGCATTGGCAGGTTAACTGCATTAATTCATGATAGCCTTGAACATCAAAATGACCGTATGGATAAGCACAAAAGGATTTGAATTTATATATATGAAAAAAATATTTTCGATTCTAAATTAACACTTCAATAGAAAATATTTGACTTCAATTACAATATGTATATTAAGTTGCAATATTATATGTATATACACATAATACAACATAGGCTATTTTAAAATTTACGGCACATATTTCATCCTTTAATACTCTGATAGTTTAACCCTTCACCCATACTATACTCTTCAATTCTTGATATGATCCTTTATAGTGATAGTTTAACTCTTCACCCATATTATACTCTTCCATTCTTAATGTGTCTAAGTCAATTGTGAATGGGAAGGGACAAGATGCATTTCTATGGTTGGTCTAATCTATGGAGAAAGTTCTCTCTGGAATATGTACTATCTAAACAATGTACTTTTATTATCTATAAATGGAAATCGTTTTTTTCTATTTGGAAAAAAGATGCATTTCTATGAACATTTGATTCGGAAAAAATTGCATTTACAGCGAGAAGATGTCGACCACATCTCTAGAAATCGCAACGATCACAAAAACAATGGTATATTTGGATAAAGTTTGGAATCTGCATAAAAGAAATCCACCAAAAACTTGTTAGTTTCTTCAAAGATTCAAAAGATCCTAATGTTCATTCAGGGAGATGATGTCTTCGGTGGCTGGAAGACTAATGTTGTGTATGTGGGCATGATATTAGTTTCTAAAATAGTATTCCTGTTCAATATTCTAATAAGGAAATGAACAATATCTTATGGTAACATAAATTAAAATGAATAAGCAGATGAAGAATGAAAAAAATATTTTTACACTGCGGGAAGGTGGGTGTGGAAAACCAATACCTGGATATATCGGCCTCAAATCGTAGAACCATTAGTTGCTTCCCCATCATTTCAACTCCTTTCTTCACTATCGCTTCCGTATCAATTGCGTAGAGACCATCTTCACTATTTCTCTGTCACTTAACTCTTGATTTAGCCACAAGGGTTAATTGATTCGCCATCATTTCGACTCCTTTCTTCACTATTGCTTCCTTATCAATTGTTGGAAAAGCGGAGGAGACGAAGCATAAATTCACACAAATAACACAAGTTGTGGCTCTTCTATTGATCACACAAAACATGATGCTTACGATGAACCCAGTGAAGGGTATTTAAACATCTTGTGCTAATGACTTAGTAAATATATCAACCAATTGATCACTAGATTTACAAGGCTTCAAGTGAACTTCTCCATTGCTCACGAGTTCCCTAATAAAGTGATATCTAGTATCGATATGCTTGCTTTTTTTTTGAAACACACTATTCTTGGATAGTGAAATCGTTGAGGTGTTGTCACAATATATTTTTGTTGATCCTTGTTGTTTCTGCTTGAGTCCATCAAATACTCTTCTTAACCACACTTCTTAACATGTCGCTGATGTTGCTGATACATATTCTACTTCTACTGACGAAAGTGTCACAATGGGTTGCTTCTTAGATGCCCATGAAATCACACCTGAACCAAGATGGAACACAAAACTAGAAGTGCTCTTCCTGTCATCCAAACTTCCTGCAAAATCGCTATCTATTTATCCAATAAAATCTTTTTTTTCTATGTTTGCATACATTATGCCCCAAACTCTAGTTCCTGCTATGTATCTCAAAATTCTTTTTCCTGCACTCCAATGTGTGTCTTTTGGAGTCTCCGTAAATCTGGAAATCAAACTCACTCCTTGCATGATATCCGGTCTTGTAGATGTGAGATACATGAGGCTTCCAACCAATCTTTTGAATAGAGTTGGATTGACATATGATCCTTCATCATCCTTGCTTAACTTTGTACCTATTGCAACTGGTGTAGGGATAGGTTTGCAATTTTCCATCTTGAATATTTTCAACAAATCTTTGGCATATTTGTTTTCAAAAATAAAAAATCCTTTTTCAGATTGCTCAACTTCTATGCCAAGAAAATATTTCATGAGACCAAGATTTGTCATCTCAAATTCTTTCATCATGGTTGCTTTAAATTCATCTATCTCAAAATCACCTGTAAAAATCATGTCATCAACATATAAGCAAACAATCAAAATCTGTCCATGCTCATTTACCATTGTGTACAAGGTAGGATCAATGTTTATTTTGCAAAATCCATTCTTGATCATGTAGTTGTCAATTATACTATACCAATCTCTAGGCGCTTTCTTCAGTCCATAGAGCGCTTTCTTCAACCTATATAATTTATCTTTGTTACCTTCAACTTCATAACCTAGAGGCTGCTGCATATAAATTTCTTCTTCTAAAATTCCATTCAAGAATGTTGATTTCACATCCATCTGATATTCTTTCCACTTATTATGAGTTGTTGTGGCTAGAAATGCTCTTACAGTATCCAATGTAGCTACCGTAGAAAACGATTCTCCAAAGTCTATTCCCGGTTGCTGCAAGAATCCTTTTCCTACAAGTCTTGCTTTAAATTTGTGAATTTCACCTTTTTCATTCTACTTTGTCTTGTATACCCACTTCACACCAATGAGATTTTTGTCCTTTGATAAATCAACCAAATCCCATGTATCATTCTTTTCAATAGCTTCAATTTCTTCATCCATGCCTTGCACCCAATTTTCATCTCTGATTGCTTCTTCAAACGAAGAAGGTTGGAATGACAACAATGCAAAAATTTGAACTAATATCCAAATCATCATAAATATCTTTCAAACTTCTCATATTTCTCTTACCATTTCATGATTCATCACCTAATTAACTGTTGGGAGAATCTCGATCTGTTGATCTGCTTGAAGATCCATGCTGCTTTGAAAATCTTAGAGTCCTTGTCGGTGTGTCTTGGTTTAGTGTCTTCACCTGTGATTCTTGTTGCTCCTTTTCTGCTACATCATCTTCTTCCATCAGTGACACTTGTGTATCTACTATTTTGTCTAAAGTTCCATTCCATGATTCTTGTTCTTTGAACACGACATCTCTGCTAATTATGGTCTTCTTTGTCACAGGGTTATACAATTTGTAAGCTTTTGATTACTCACTATAACCAATAAATATGAATTTTTCAATTTTATCATCCAATTTGCCTCTTCGCTCTTTAGGCACATGTGCATAAGCTACACATCCAAATACCTTGAGATGAGATACGTTGCAAGACATACCTAACCATGCTTGTTCCGGTACTCTATTCATCACACTCTTTGTAAGAGATTTATTGATCACATAAATAGAACATGCAACTGCTTCTGCCCAATAATCATTAGACAAGTTTTTGCCTTTCAACATGCTTCTTACCATGTTCATAATTTTCCTATTCTTTCTCTTTGCTACACCATTCTGTTGCGGTGTGTACCAGGTTGTAAATTGTCTTCTGATTCCATGTAATTTACAGTAATCATGGAATTCCTTTGAGTCATATTCTCCACTACAATCTAACCTCAATACCTTGATCTGTCGATCACTTTGGTTCTCTGCTAAGGGTTTGAATTCCTTGAACGTTGCAAAAGTTTCAGACTTCTGCCTCAAGAAGTAAATCCAAGTCTTTCTGTTATGATCATCAATGAAAGTAATGAAGTAAAAACTTCCAGCAATCGGCTGTGTCCTCATAAGTCCACACAAGTCTGTATGCACTAGCTCAAGAGGTTGCTTTGCTCTGTATGCAACTCCCTTTGGAAAAATTTCACGGTGTTGCTTTCCCAAGATGAAACACTCAAGTACTAGCATGTTCTTTGATGGAAGGTAATCCTCTGACCATATGTTTCTGCTGCAACAATCTTAAAACAGAAAAGTGCAAGTGTCCAAATCGAAAGTTCCATAACCAATAATCATCAGAACATGCAATTGTAAAAGAATGGACTTGATCATTGTAATTCATAACTAGAGGAAAGAGTTTGTTCCTCGTCATTTGCACCTTTGCTATCAGTTGCTTGCTTGGGGGCTTGTCATATATAACACATTCTTGATCTTTAAAGATAACTTTGTATCCTTTCTGTGTCAATTGACCAACACTTATCAAATTATGTGTGAGACTAAGAACATAATATACCTCTGAGATTGTCTTCAGCTCCCCTTACTTGGTTAGAATGTTGACCACTCCTTTTCCATCTATTTCCAAAATCTTGTCAATCCCCAACTTTACCTCTGTTTTCATAGAATGATCAAAATTTACAACCAAATCCTTGTTGCTTGTCATGTAGTTACTGCAACCACTGTGTAACAACCACACACTAGTAGAAGGTTCATGCATGGTATGGAAAGCCAAGAACATGGAGTTAGTACTCTCTATAGTGACATTAGCTCTATGATTCCCTTGATAAGCTATCTTCTCCCTGCAATCACGAGCATAATGACCAAATTTATTGCAATAATAACGACTCACCTTTAATTTGTCAAATCTTTGATTATTGTCGAAGCTTATGTAGTTGCTTCCACTTTCATGTTCATGCTCTTTTCGAAAAAAAAAAAATAGTCATTTCAATAAAACCCTAATTTTTGTTTTTTTAAATTAAAAAAAGAAACTTAAAAAATCCACTAAAAAAACCTTTTTATCTTGAAGACCCTTTGATAAATAAAAATCTCTCCGCTTTAAGAAAAAAATTGTTGAAAAGGCTTTATAAAAGAAACCTTAATAATACGCGCTTCATACTTCAATGGTCTTTTAAAAGGCTTTATGAAAAGACCTTTCACCAGCACTTCCTTCTTTCACGTCACGCGTTTTTAAGAAGTCAAACTTTGGTACTACGCTAATGCTTCCACGCTACGCTAACGCTAACCCTCTGTTAGAATGGTATGCATTAAACGCCGTGCACGATAGGGAGCCGCGTGTTAATGCTTTAAAGCTTAAGGAATACACGGAACCCGCGTGCATGTAAGTCCAAGACGATTAACGCGGCTTTATGTTACGCCTTCCAGCGTTATAACCCGTTGTATAATATTATAGGATGGGTTAATGCTCAAACAACGCCCCAAAAAAAAATAGATTTCTCCTCTCACATGGATTGCCGAAATAGATTTCTCCTCTCACATGGATTGTCTTTAATCTGTTTTTCTGTTTTTCGTCGCTCTGATATCAATTTATTGGAAAAGTTTCTGTTTTTTGTCGCTCTGATACTAATTTGTTGGAAAAGCAGAAAAGACAAACCATAAATTCACACAAATAACACAAGATGCTGCTGTTTTATTGATCACACAAAACATGATACTTACAATGAATTCAATGAAGGGTATTTAACCTAGCAACATGCCTTGATATGCAACCACACACTAAAAGTCGTATATTTGATTTGACTCAAACACTCAATAAACTGATTCTCTAAATTTAACCAACTCCTTATGCAAGAATAATTATCTTATTTTAACATCAATTGAGTAGAGACCATCTTTATTATTTCTGTGTCTCTTAACTCTTGATTCAGCCACAAAGGAGAGTGAAGAGGCTCGCTTTTCACTTTTAAAGTAATCCATTTTCCTGGAATTTGTAGAAACAAGTGTAGAACTTATCCATGCTCGGCGACATTGTATGCAGTTGCTGGCTGTGAAGTTTGGACACAAATGTCGCTTAGCATGATCATGACCTTTCATTATAATTTGCCATGCTTCATCTCCACTAAACTGCACAAGCTTCACTTTGGTCCTCTCCACAAGATTTTGTTATCATTGGTGACCCCCAACGAATGCAAAGAAATGCATGATCGTGATCTAGAAAAAATGCATAAAAATATGATCATTAAATGTTTTTTCAAAGTTAACGCCTATGGTAGAATGTTTTTTCAAATTCAAAAATGAGCGCCAAAGGTTGAAAGTTTTCGCAAATTCTAAAATAAGCACTAAAGGAGTAACAATGGTAGAGATGGGGCATTAGAGGCTTGAGGGTAGAGATGATACATTAAATATTGGGTATCTTAAGTCTTTTCCATCAATCCATTATAGATAGCTTTTCTGAAAGCAAAAATTAAAAGCCATACACTAAGTCAATAAAGAAAAATATGAAAAGCCGTGCACTACACCAATCATTGAATTAGTGCATGGTTCTATTATATTATTAAAATACCATATATTTTCATACATACCATCGACTCATTGGGATATTCTTGCGACTACACCGCTCGGGCTGCAGCCACGGTTCACGGATGTAGTTAATGACATCGACCCACATGTGTTCAATGTCATCTCAGTTGGGCACGCAAATTTTTGAAATGAGAATTCAAACTCAACATTCCCGTGCTCAAAATTTGAAAATAAAAATTCAAACGCAACACTCCCGTGCTCAAATTTTTTAAATGAAAATTCTAACTCAACACTCCCGCGCTCAAATTTTTGAAATGAATTAGAATATTCCCGCGCTCAAATTTTTGAAATGAATTAGAATATTCCCGCGCTCTAATTTGAAGTGAGCATCTTCTAACCTCATCGAAATGAGTGGACACATCTCGTTTCGTTCTTCTAGGTCGTTTTAATCCATAGCTTGAGGAATATAAATTTTGAAAGATTGTACCATTTAGAATTAGGGATAGAGCAAGGGTGTAGTGAAGGTATACAATGAGTATTATATATATTCTGAATTAGAAAAAGCAAAGGTGGGCACGCTTCTTTTTAGGTTAAGGCATTTCCAATTTGTGATTTCTGAAAAAATATTCTTATTCGTTGTGCCCATCGTCTTGCCTTTCTCTTTTAAAAAAAAAAATTAATACACTGAAAGATTTAATGCAACGGATTTGGAAAAGTCAATTTTTTTGTTAAATAATTTTTTTTTCAGTATTTTTTTTCCCAATAAGAGTATAAAATTGTATTTTTCAAATAAGGGCATGGTATAAAATTGTATTGAAGTTAAAACTTATTTTATTATTTTTATATTTAATTGTTTTTAATATAAAGAATTAAAATTAATGCAAAATTTTATTTTAAGTTTTTTATTTATTTAATAAAGAGCATATTCCAAAATCGTATTTAGATTGATGAGATATTGTGTTATTTTTTAATTATGTTCAAAGTAAGGAATGATAATTAATCGAGATATTTCAAGAATATGTATAATAATTATGTTATACTTTTTTATATTTTATTACAAATATATATTCAATTGGGTTATTTTGCATGTTTGGCCAAAATCATTATTATTGTTTTCATATGGGGATAAATTTCCACTTGTTATTAAGATGTGCAAAGTAAGTACTTAATAGTATACAAAATTGTTGAGAGCTCTATATTGATAAAATATAAATAAACAGTGATGTATATAACATGTAAATTTTGATGAATATTATTGTAATGACTTATATTTTATGGATTCTTTCTTGGAAGCTCATAGACAAACAATTTCTACTCTCTTTTTTTAATGTCTTATTATAAATAACCAATCAATAATTTACTTAGTATTTAAGTAATTTAATTTATAAATTAAAGTAAAGGTGTAGATTTAATTATATTATATGTGGACATCACACACATATCATTTTCTTCATTTTTTTAATTTTTTATTAAGAAATACATTTATTTTGACAAATGCAACGATTATGTTTATTATATTTCTTTATAATTATTTTCTTTTATAAATTATGAATTAAAATAAATGTAGTGATTAATTTTCTTAGAAAAAATAATATATTTTTTAAAATTGGATGGATTTTATATTTTGCATATAAATTAATAGAAACCTATGGTGTGTTGTTTCACATATTAAATGTTTTTTATATTTTTTTATATTTTAAGATATTTATAAAACAAATATATATTAAATATGGAATATAGAAAATTGTACACACATATATATCATTTTTCAGTAATTATATGGATTTTGATTTTTTTTAAACGATATTTTTTTACCAAGAGAGTATAAGATAATTGTTTGTATTGCTACAATATTTCCACTTAAATGAGGAATAAATATATAAAATTTATGGACAAGGAATACAATTGTGAGGCTAATTTGGCAAAGGCAATTGTTGTTTTATATTTTTAAATTAATAAAATTAGAAAAAACTGTAACATTTAAAACTATTAACATAATGAAACTTTATATTTTTTTACCATGTAGAGATCACTATGCAGTAGCTAAAAATATAATCTCTCAAGGTAACTGTCTAGTAGTAGCTCAAAATATAATTTTTGGATTTGTTGAGGAATTTTAAATTTATAAGAGAAACATACATCATCTGATTTTTACATTAATAATTTACAAGGAAATAAAAATAAATTATAAACTAATATATCTTTTACAAATAAGAAATTTGTTATTTATATAAACACATATATGTATTCTTGCCAATTATGAATATTTGTAACATGTTGTACTAGTTTGTCTAGAAAAAACATATTGATTATGTTTTATGCATTAAAAACTTAAAAGGGGTTGACCTACAAGTCCTTATAGACCCCGACCTCTAACATCAAGGTGGGAATAGTGTCGAGGAGAATAGAGGGATCAAAATACCATTAAGAATGTGTTGTCGTTGTTGATTGGGAGAGATGCCTAGACATTGTTGTTGAAGCACTGAGCTCTAAGGCAGCTCCTGGTGATTCAAAAATGCTCATAAGCACCTAAGTGATTCTTCCCAAATAAAATAGGTTCATCAACCACAAGCTTCCAGTGGGTTCTTCAACCTCATAAGCAGGCCTTGCTTTAAAAAACCAATCACCAACAAGCCTCATGGGAGGCATTTCACTATGCAAAGAACTCCAACTCACTTTCCGAAGAAGAGAGCCCATTATCAAGAAGGTTCAATACTATGGAAAATTTCTCTATGGGTGATAAATCGTTTGTCTAGGTGGTTCCACATTGAGTCAATAACCATAGTTTCAACCCCAAGGACTCTTGGTGGTTCAAAAATCCTCACAAGCACCTATGTGATTCTCCCTAGTTTGGCAAGTTCATAAACCACAAGCTTCTAGTTTGGCTCTCTCTTTGTGTCTTTCATATGAGTTGTGGATGATTTCCCACAGACCTTTCAACATCATGTTCTACTCTTTTCCACATGAGCCTCTCAACCTTCCTTATTCTTGTTCTCTCATAGGAGCCTCTCGACCTCCTCTTTTCTCTATGCACATTAGATCTTCTCTCCCCTTCCTGCAGCATGTGAGAGAATGTAAAAACCACATAATACTCTCTCCTTTCCCATCTTTTTTTGTTGTAACCTCATTGTTTACTTCTTTGACACAATGGTTCTATTGTTCAAAGTGGTCTACGGGATCAATTATACAGTGCAACCATACACTCTTGTGTGTTTATTTTTCCATCCTACCCTCTCGCAACACTGGCACATAATTTTCATATACATAATTTGTGCATGTACAAAAGTTGCATATACAAAAGTTACGCATATACGGAAGCCATCAACTATATATGCATGCTTTCATATATACATTCATATATAGAAGTTGTCCTATAATAGAAGTCATCTTCTGTCTATGAACAACTTTTGTATATGCACATATATATGCAAGCGATGTTTTTTGTATGTGCACATCTTCTATATAGAAACCATATTCCATGTGTATATGACTCTTGTATATGCCTATAGATACGGAAGTACATATATAGAAGTCATATTTCATAAATGCACTTGCATTTATGCATGTGTTATATATATATATATATATATATATATAAGCCATCTTCTGTATATGTGCAACTTATGTATATACACATAGATATGGAAGTGTGCATATATGAAAGATGGCTTCCATATCTATATAGAAACCATATTCCGTGTGTGGAATTTTGTATAGTACATATATAGAAGTCACCTTCCATAAATGTACTTTCATTTATGCATATATGTGATTTCTATATATTCACGCTTCCATATATACGTGCATATACAGAAGCCATTTTCTCTATATGCAAAACTTATCTAGATGCACATATATATGAAAGTGATAGCTTTTGTATATGCACATATATATCGAAGTGTGCATATACTGAAGATGACTTCCATATATATGTGTGCATATATAGAAAGTTGCACATATATGAAAGTTGAGTTCCATATATATATATATATGCATATACAGAAGTTGCACATATACGGAAGTCATCCTCTGTATATGCACAACTTGTGCATATGCACATAGATATGGAAGCGTGTGTATATGGAATATGACTTCCATATCTATATATAAACCATATTCGATATATATATATATATATATATATATATATATATATATATATAAGTCAACTTTCATAAATGCACTTGCATTTCTCCATATGTGTGATTTCCATATATGCATGCTTCCATATCTATGTGCATATACAGAAATTGTGCATACACAAAAGACATCTCTCATATATATATATATATATATATATATATATATATATATATATATATATATATGTTTCCATATCTATGTGCATATATGGAAAATGTACATATACAAACATTACACATATACGGAAGTCATCTTCTGTATATGCACACTTCCATATATACATGCATATAAAGAAGTTTCACCTATACATAAGTTATCTTCTATATATGTACAAGTTTTGTATATGCACGTATATATGGAATAGATGACTTATGTATGTGTGCATACTCCAATCTCAATCCGTTGAAATACATCTTCCCAACATAGAACAAAATTGTTTCATTGAAGCTGCAATTCAAAATTTCTGAAGACGGGGTTCAATAAATCAACTTCTAATATAATTTTAGGACTCTGATACCATGTAGAAATTTAATAGAAATTGCAACTGCTCAAGAACTCGAAGTGAAAACAAGAGACACAAATTCTTCTCATAATTCTACGGAATGGAAATCCCAATTTAAAAACACATGCAATGACATGCAACCATCAAAACCACAAGAACACAATCATTTACATGGGAACCCAACTGGGAAAAACCCCTTTGCCTCTTTTCATTAATTCAGATGAATTGAGAAGCTATTACAATGACTTGCTTCAGCTCTGAAGCACAAACTGCACTGTAAATATGTTCTCCTGTTGAATGAGTATCTCTGGCCAACACTTAGCCTATTGAAGCCTCGGGCAACCTCTTATTTCTTTGCGCTATTCTGGAGAAATTGATCTCCTAAAAAATAGGGGAACTCCCTATTTCCTTACACAATTCCCAAGGATTGATCACTTACCTCCAATGCAAAACCTTTACACTCAACTAGTATACAATTAATTTTACATGATTGCCTTTCCTCCACTCTAGCTAGGTAATTCGAATTCCTTGCATGTCTGAGCTATTTGGGGTTGATTGATCAATTAATATAACACCTTCCTCACACATCTACCCAAGCAACCGGCCAGTCGGGGTAAACATGTGACGAGAGGCCACTATGATATGATTTGACCTCCTAAGTCATGTTAAGGAGGTGGAACTGATAGAAACACACCATAAATACATTAATCATCAGCTACAGGACCCTTAGGAACCAATCCAATACTTTAGGCAGCTTGCCTTGGGGTCCCACTAATCTTTTGGATCTCTTAGGTCATATTCACTATCATGTTATGGGAGAGGGAGTGACGAGCAACCCATAGTCGCTCTCATAGGCTTTCCTACCAGCGACCAAAGACCAAAACTATTAGTGTTATGCCACCAACTCCAAGATTTGAGCCACTTTTTCAGGCCCATAGCCCAGATCATTGCCCAGAATTGAACCATCTCTTCAAATTGGTAAAATAACATGGAAATTATAGTATTAAAGAAAATACTTGTTTAAGACCTTGATTGGACCCCTACTAGCCATGACAGGCATTTCATCAAACATATCACGAATATGTAATCTACAGGTGTAAATAACAGTTCTGAGCATAGGGGTCTCATACTTAGCTGAGAATCACTAAGAACCATTGATGCCTCAATACATCAATTGTCATTCCATCCATTAGGTCATAGATACATTGATCATTCAATTACAAGTAAAAACATGATGAAAGCCATACATGGATGCTATCATAAAACACATACATAACCAACATAATAGTAGCAGAAATACTCATGAAAGTACAACCATATAGACCACATATAATCCATAAAAATGCTCATAGAAATACAAGGAGAAATAACCTTTCATTAATGATGTTACATGTAAAATCCAAATCTGGGATGGGACTTCCATGTTCCACCCGGCCGTATAATGGTTGAGCCAAATCTATCTTCAGCCATTCACCCCCATGCCATGTTTCAAGCATGAATGTGGGATCTCATATAGCACATCAATCAAAACTCATCTAGGGCTTCCAGAGGCCATCCAACTGTTGTGCTGTACAACAACCCCCCATTTCTATAAAAAAATTACACAAAACTTTCAATAAGAAATGGGTCCCTTTTTAAATAAACTTAGTTAAATTCGTGAATTAATGAATAAAATGGTATTGACCTCATTGCAAGAAAAGTATCTATTAAAAGGCCCGATGCAAATAAATCATTTTATAAAGCCTTTGATAAAAGTGTCCCTGTGAAATATTATGAGAAATTTTACATTTGCGATAAAGCAATCGGAGATCGCATATCGCGACAACAAAGGAACATTCGTAAACAAAGACCTCATCCAATCTTCCGATCCGATAAAGAAATCGCAATCGGCAATCAGAGGAATCAAATGCCAATGGTACACACACAGAAGGGTCTCCACAAATCCTCCGATCCGATAAAGGAAATTACAATCGGGCATCGAAGATATCAAAGGTGCACACACAAAAGGCCTCATCAAACCTTCCGATCCGATATCGCAATCGGCAATCAGCGATATCAAATGACAAAGGGATAAAGTGTAAGCCAAACCTCGATTTGCGATCAATCAATTGGGCGCGCATCTCAAAAAAGGTAAACATACGATAATATGGTTTGCATGCATAATACTCCATTCCATTATAATATCGCTTTTCGGCAATCGAAGATATTCATTGCCAATACTAAAACCTCTTCCTTTAAAACTCCCGATTGCGATTTTCAATTTATCACCAATCACCGATTGAGGAAATCTGAAACACGCTTGAAATAATCATTCGATATACGATCGACGAGATGGGTATTTATGATATTAATTCACCACGATTGGCGGTTCGAACGGCTATTAAATTTGACAGTTAAGAATAAATCCTTCAAAAAGATTTCATTCGTGGTAACTCTTAACTGCATTTGATTTATCGTATGTCAATCACCGTAATTCTGTTCATTGTCATATTGGCTTTCAATGGCGAAATCTCTGTGTTACAGTTTGCAATTGTCTATGCAGAGTCTCTCCGAATCCATGAATCCAGAAAAGATGGGGAAGAAATCTAAGAAGGCTAAAGCGACCCCTGGAGCCAAAGCAACCCCTGTGGCCAAAGAACCAAGACCAAGCAAGAAAGGATTAATCTCAGACACAACATGCCTCGGTCTAGGAAATACTAGCTGGGAAAGCATTTATAATTTGATAGAAGCAGAGGAGCCCGAAGAATTATCAGAGGAAGCCACGACTGATTCAACCAACAAGTCAGAGGGAACTCTCAAAGAATTGGCTTGTTCTTATCTTCATAGGATAGTGAGCGAGCCAAAGTTTTGCCATACACTGATGTGGTTAGATGGGTGGTTGAGAAAATCCCAACTTCAGATAGAACATTTTCCACAGCAAATAGAAGGATATTTGGCTCATTCAAACCTGAAGATCTCAGGAAAATTTACCATCTACCGGAGCTCGAAAATCACTACAATAAGGCATTCCTGGAAGCATTTGCAAAGGAAAATGACTTGGAGTCAGACCCGATCAAGCAATGGAGGCATTTCCCAGAGAAACACAAGCATGATTCATTGGGTAAGTATTCTGTCGACTCACTAGATTCTCCTTATTGCTATGTTGGGGCTATGATGTGTATACTATGGGGACAACGTGATTCCGCCAAATTTTCTATAGAGATGGTCCCGTTAATGGAAGCAGTGATTAATGGTTATGTTATGGACTGGGCAAATATTTTTTCTGATAGATTAGCCACATAAATATTAGAATACAGAAGGAATGCATATACAACTACCCGGACCATTCCCCCTTTCTAATACAGTGCATATATTATGGACATTATTTGTTTTAATTTTGAATTCCCGATACTTAGATGGAAGTGGACTTCCAAAGATCCCAACCCGATTCATATTTATCACAAGCAGTTGTGGAAGGCACACTATAAAAATCACCTGTACAAAATTTGCAATGGTTTTGTTTCACCTATATATCATTCTATTTTCAATAAGCTTGCTCCCAGGATATCCCAGGATGTAGCAACTGATCTGACAACAGTAGGCAGCTGGTTCAGAGAAGAGAAATTTACCTATGTAAGGCTTTTTGGCAGTCTCACTAAACCCCATGTTCTCCCTCTGTATGTGCCTGATAAATTGTTAGCATGGGAATTGGCATATCAGATAACTGTTGAAGGGACATCTAGAACCCTTAGAGATTCTAAGAAACAGATGTGGCCTATATTCCCCCTACGATGTGGCATTTTCACTTTACATGACTACAAGCATGTAGAAAAAGAGGCAGAAAAGATTCAGATGTTGAATCTTGCCACCATTCCTAACATGCAATGTTATCACCCCAAGAAACTCTCCTAGGTTGTATATTAGAGATGCTTGGGAACATTACAAACTCAACAAAAATGTTGGAAAATGGTGGATGAATGAAAGAAATGTTGCATATTCAAGCCAGATAACCACTTCTACTATGCTTAACCCCAAACATGGGTGAACACCCCCAGACTACAAGGTTTTAGACCACCAATTACTCACAGTTTAAGGAAAATGTAATGATGGAGAATATTGATCACACCAACAGATGCACAGGACCCTGTGATGGCCAGTTGCAACCAATAAGGAGGTCTGTAAATCTATTTCCTAATGCACAGACGGGATGACAACTCTCTAGCATTAAAACAACAGAAACCTGCATACATATTCAATAATACTAACTAGATCCTAACACAGAGGTGGGATGACAGCCCCTCTAATGCTAAACATCAAGAGAAAATGAAAAATGCATAACAGGCACAGCCTGGAACAAAGAAGAAGTGGAAAGTGAGCAATTAATAGAAAAAGAAGCTTGTATTAGCTGAAAATGAAGACCAGACGATGCAGGGATCATAGTAGTTACAGTCTCCAGAAGTTGAAGCTTACATCAAAATAACATTCATCAACCCTCAACACATCTTGTTTTTGGGTATATATAGAGATTGATTACAAAGATATTTTGCCAGGTTATGAGTGGAGGGTCATCGCTGACCACCAACCACATTAATTCTCTAAAATGGGCCTCTGCTACAATCTGATTGTCTTTAATGGACAAATCGACCTTTTCTGGTGCTCTGCAGTCCTCCTCTGAGCAGGTGGCTTATAATATGGAACATGCCCCATCACTGATAAATGCTTGAACTGCTCGAGGGTGTCCTTTTTGTCCTTTGGCCATTCTGTTGGTTAATTGCAGTTGTTGAAGCTTTATTACGTAGGGTACAGGTAGCTGGCCTCCTTCCTTCTCCGGCAGCAGAGAGCAGTCGGGAGTGATACAGGCAGTATGGCGGGAGCAGGCCGAACAAAAGAACCAATCTCAGCCATCAAATCGCACATATTAATGGTGGAGATTGCTTTATGCAGGCTATTGGGAGGTGATGTGGATGGAGCAACAAGGGCCATTGGATCTGGACGCGGCCGATTTGATGGTTGATGGAAGTGGAAGACGCACAAAGATTAATGGGCGAGAGAAGGGTACGGTGGTGGAAAGTGGTTTTATCGCACCGCCTATCGGAGGAGGCGGAATTCGTATGCGATGGCGCGATCCTGTAAGATTACGACGCGTGGCGGACGAAAACCGCCGCCCCTGCGGGTTAACGTGTGCGCAGGTCACACAATCAGGGCTTGCGACTACCGTTAGATCTCGCGATGGACGCGATCAACGGTGGGGAAGTGAACGATGTTTAACGCGCGGTAGAAATGGCGGAGACCGTCGGATCAGGATGCGATCGACGGTGGAGATCAAAGCGGAGGAATAGCGGGGTAGGCGCGGGTTATGGCACGTGGGAGACGGTTAATTCGAGGATCGAATGAAGGCACGGGGCTTCGAAGAGTTCTGTAAAAGAATGGAGGCGGGGAATGCAGACTTTCAAAGAAGGAAACAGAGACAGCGGAAAGTGAGAGCGGAGGAGAATATAGGTTTACGAAGGATTTTGGAAGAAAATAGAAACAGCGAGAGGTTAAGAGGGTGTGAGGAAACTGAAAGAGGAAGGAAAAAGAGACTGCTACGAGCTCCTATTTCGGCATGAACCCACCACCAGACCTGAATTTGGCCCCTAAATGTTGAAGCTTATAGCAGAGCTAACAGGCAATATGACCCACACAAGGTTGCCCATAATGTCACCTCTCAAGCTAAACTTGCCAAGTTCAATCATGAAGCAGATGTTTTTGATGATTTATTTGATTCAGCCGAAATATTTTTTCAAGTTAAAGCATTGGCTAGGATCAAATATGGAGAAGAAGGGTTAGAAACATTTAATAGGATCAGAGCCCAGAGGTTGCAAACTTTGCCTTTGGACCTATTAGCTACAACCCCTACAGTTCAGCCACCAAGTCAAATTGAACAGAAAGCAGCTGACAAGACTCCTGTAGAGGAGAAGATCCCTGAAAAAGAAAAATTTCCAGAGCAGGAACAGGGACAAGAAAAAAGTGGTGAACTCATTGATTCAAGTCTTTATGTTGATCCTAAACTGCTCAAAGAATGGCAACAATTTGATTCTATCATTAGCAATACTGAAAGTCAACAAGGATTCAGCACACCCAAGGTGACAACTGGTCAGAAATCAGCAATCAATACAGTTCCGACTGAGGGAACTAGCGGCCCACCCATAACTCAAAAGGATGTAGAAATAATTCCTGAGAATCCAACTGATGAAATTGTTTTACATGTAGAAGAAATACCACCCTTGGATGTCTTCTACAGCCCTAAGCATAGGGTTGTAATCAAAAGACAAAGGAAAAAGAGGAAAATTGATCAATCTCCTCTTTTAACTTCACAAATGGAGATAACAAACGTGGTATGGAGAGAAGAAGTCAACCCTTCTGAAGATCTCACTAAACTCTCTCAGTATGCTAGAGCATACACAACAGCTACAATGGACAAAGCATCGGAGGTAAGCAACTTGCTTAAAGAAAAGGACCAAGCAATTGTTTTGCTGGAAACACAGGTACAAGAGAAGCAACAAAAGATAGAGCAGTTGGAACAATAGTTAGCAGCCCAGAGACAGTCAAATGATCAATTAAACGAGCAATTGCTCAAAGAAAAACAAAGGATTGATCAACATGAAATTCAGAAACAACAGGAACTATCCCAAGCATTGAGCAAGTTGCGATCATTAAATGAACAATTGAGCAAATCAAAGGAAGAACAGATCGCTCAACTGTCACTGCAAATAGAAAAATTCAAAGGATATCGCAAAGTGGGAGAATTCAAATCGGAAGCTCTCCAAATTACCAAAACATTATCTAATCAATTGAGCCTATTGTGTCATAATATCTCTCTCGTTCTTCCCCTATGTGAAATTTCATCATCTATGATTGATAAGTCAGTTGATGAGAGATAGAAATTAGAGCAAGCGGATGAAAGATTAACAGAGCTCCTCTCTTGGCAAGAAACCAAAGAAGGAAAAGCTACAAATCTACCCCAAATTCTAGAATCACATAAAGAAATCCTATTCCTTGAATGGCAATCTCAACTAATGAAAGCAGAAAGGGCGACATCAAGATGCAGATCGGCAACAAGTAATCTGGTTGAATTGATTAATGATACTCTTTATTTGTCAAATTTAATTACAGAATGTTCTCCAGGGAAACTTCCATCAGTGAAAGCATTGGAACAAACATGGAAACAGGAGCTTGAAAAGAGGGAAATATTGATTGTAGGTATTCAAACTTTAACATGGGAAATCTTTTGGTTTTTCCTTATTAAACCACACAGTCAACAAACAACAATGAAATGCCTCACCGACGCAATCGGTTGTATGTTTCCCGAAATTACTGATGCCACATACACTGCCCAGTTACATTTGCAAATGAGTCATCTGCCAGATTTGCAACTGATACTTGCCATTTGCCAGCTCAGGACACAAGATAGTCAGCTAAAACAGTGAACCACTCTGACCGATTACAACATGCCTATTTTGAGAAGATTATCACAATTTCTGTGATTTGGTTAATACCAGCACATAGCATTTTTATTTCATAGTTTGTTAGTTTAGATAGTATTTATAGACCCTTTCATGTTTTTAGAAAGGGTCCTCAAATTTTTGTATTAAGACTTGGATTGGAAGTTGCACTACTATACTTTTGATATATTTATTTTTATAAAAACTGGACCTAAATTCTGAATTTTGTTGAAGAATACTTTTATGTGATATGCACTGTTGCTGCTTGCGAAAGTGTTTCCAAGTTGAAAGGCGGGATTTGAATGCAATTCATATTGAAGGAGACTCAATTACATATGGTACTATTCTCTATGTTTCTTGTTTCATGCTTTTATGTGAGTCATCATTTATTTAATTTTGCTATTATTGATATATGTATATTCTCTTACAACAGTTCTTTTACTTATCACTATTGAATGTTTAAGAGTTGTTATTTTTCATATGTATGTGTATCAGTAATATATAAAGATTAGTGTGATAACGTTTTAATCATTACTTTGTTCAACTACTTGAACAAAGTAATTATCATATGAATAAATATTTTTGTTTATAAGTAGAGTCATCTATATGCCTACTTGTCAATAAGAATCATCAAAAATTGCACTAAGAGAAAGACTTCCCGGGATAGATTAGTTGTTTATATTATTGCATATTAGAATAAATCATCCATCATTCCCATTAGATATTAGAAAATCGATCACTTATCCATCCCATTTATAAATCATTGGGAAACTGGTCCCATTATATCCAGTCGAAGCCACCACACCAAACGGAAAAGGAGTTTCTTTTAAGGTCCAGACCGAGTGGTTTTCCCCGATGTTGATGCAACAATTTTCGAGGCATCAACACCACCTCAACACATCAAACAGTGATTCCACTACCTGGTCGAACATCACCAAAACTATCATCAGATTGGTCTCCATCCAAGCCTTCCAAGGCTTGCAAAGCGTTTGTTCCCAACCAAGGATTCTAGGACTAGTAACTCAACCCACAGATTATACAAGGCTTCCAGAGCATTTGTCAAACTAGGGCTTCCAAAACTAGTAACTCAACCCACCAAGGGCTTCCAGAGCATTTTTCCAACCAAGGCTTCCAGGACTAGTAACTCAACCCAAGTTGTTATAGAGCTTCAAGAGCATTTTTCCAACCAAGGCTTCGAGAAACTAATAACTCAACCTAAGCTATGGAAACATGAGAACCAACCAAAACAAAAAAATAAAAATAAACCCACAATTACCATGGATATCCAGGAAATGGAAAGGCTAGGCAATCCACTGTTAATATCGGCCATCCTCCATGTCAATGACAGATCACAACCAAAAATCCACATGCATATGCCATGTATGCCAAAACTAGTGAAGGAAACATACATGCACAGAGTCCATCAACATGAAGATTGTTCTTCTCTTTGTGATCCAAAACCGATGTTCTGTGAATAAAATAAAGTACCTCCGTGGGACTTGATCCGGGAATGCTGCTCTAGACTTCTGCTCCATCGTAACATGGATTACCTCATTTACCATGGCGTCCAACAGACATCCTTGTTGTCAAGAGCAATCAATCGTTACCATTACCTTTGAGGAGGCTTTGAAAAATAATGTCTAACACACAAAGCAGATAAGTGAGTAGAGATTTATATTATTTGTTCATTCAAGGAATAAAAGTGCAAATTTTCGCAGTATTTTCTGATTCTTTGGTTTTACGTTTGGAATGAGTTAGATTTTGTGGATTCTTTCTTAGAAGCTCATAGACAACCAATCTCTACTCTCTTTTTTAATGTCTTATTATAAATAACCAATCAATACTTTACTTACTATTTAAGTCAACTAAGTTATGAATTAAAGTAAAGGTGTAGATTTAATTATATTATATGTGGATATCATTTTCTTCAATTTTTTTTTAATTAAGAAATACATTTATTTTGACAAATGGAATGGTTATGTTTATTATATTTCTTTATAATTATTTTCTTTTATAAATTATGAATTTAAATAAATGTAGTGATTGATTTTCTTAGAAAATCTATAATTTTATATTTTCTAAAATTGAATGAATTTTTTATTTTGCATATTAATTAATAGAAGTCTATGGTGTGTTATTTTACATATTAAATGTTTTTCACATTTTTCATATTTTAAGATATTTATAAAACAAATCTATATTAAATATGGAATATAGAAAATTGTACACATATATATCATTTTTTCCGTAATTATATGGATTTTGAATTTTTTAAAATGATAATTTTTTACCAAGAGAGTATAAGATAATTGTTTGTTTTGCTGCAATATTTCCACTTAAATGAGGAATAAATATATAAAATTTATGGACAAGGAATACAATTGTGAGGCTAATTTGGCAAAGAAAATTGTTGTTTTATATTTTTAAATTAATAAAATTAGAAAAAAGTGTAACATTTAAAACTATTAACATAATGAAACTTTATATTTTTTACCATGTAGAGGTCACTATGCACTAGCTCAAAATATAATCTCTCAAGGTATCTATCTAGTAGTAGCTCAAAATATAATTTTTGGATTTGTTGAGGAATTTTAAATTTATAAGAGAAACATACATCATCTTATTTTTACATTAATAATTTACATGGAAATAAAAATAAAATATCAATTAATAGGGATGAATTTGTAGCCCTCAGATTCTTAAACCAGAACAAAGATATCGTTGTTCTAAAAGCCGATAAAGGAGGGGTTGCTGTCATTCTTAACAAAGTTGATCACCGCAATAAGATGTTGGATCATCTTCATAATAGTGGAAGCTATAAGAATCTTCCCAAAAACCCGTTAAAGAAGATTTCTAGGACTGTGGCTCTTGCCATCAAATCCAGTAGCTCAGTGAGTTCCCTACACCAAAAACTCATTGAGAGCAATCCCATCACTCCTAGGATCTATGGGCTCCCTAAAATTCACAAGGAAGGAGCTCCCCTAAGACCCATTGTCAACACCATTGGAGGTCCTACCTACCTTCTTGCTAAATTCCTTGCCTAAAAGCTTAAGCCCTTAGTTGGCCGTACAGATTCCTTTGTCAATGAATCTACTTCCTTTATTAAGGAACTCAAGGACATTAAGCTTGACCTTGGGGACATTCTTGTTAGTTTTGATGTAGTTTCCCTGTACACTTGCATCCCTATAAATGAGGCCATGGAGGTGATCAACCACCTAACGGATCCCAATACCACTCAGTTAGTGGAGATCTGCCTCACTTCCACCCTTTTTAGTTTTGAAGGTGAGTTCTTTGAGAAAACCTGTGGTGTTGCCATGGGCTCACCCCTATCCCCTGTCGTTGCTAATCTTTTTATGGAAGATTTTGAATCCAAGGCTCTAAACTCGGCCCACCTCCTACCTAAACTTTGGAAAAGATATGTAGATGACATTAATGTCATCTAGTCTCATGGCCAAGAGAAATTAGATCTATTATTCGATCATCTCAATAGTCAATCCTCGACCATTAAGTTCACCAGGGAACAGGAAGTCGATGGTTGCCTCCCTTTCCTTGATATTCTTATTTCAAATAATAATGACGGTTCCCTCTCCCACCAAGTGTTTCGAAAGAAAACACATACGGAGCAGTATCTTCATGCCAGTTCCCACCATTTCCTGGTGCAGAAGTTGGGTGTTCTCAACACCCTCGCTACTCGTGCCCTAAGGATCTCTGATGAAAAGAGCTTTGAGAAAGAGAAATCCCATCTCCTTAATGTCTTTGTGGAAAATGGTTATAGTAGATACCTGGGTCAGAAGGCTTTCCTCAAAGCTGCCAAAAATTCGTTAACTAAAAGAGAACCTAAAGAATGAATCCCAGGTGTCCATCTTCCATTTTTGCAGGGGACCACTGATAAGATTGTGAGGATTCTTAAGAAACATAATGTTCCCTCGACCTTTAGACCCCTTAACACCATTTGTAAGTCCCTCAGATCAGTGAAGGATCCTATCGACCCTAAGGACATGAAGGGGGTCTATATTATTCCTTGTTCCTGTGGGACCCCCTATATTGGTGAGACTGGACGCTCCATTAATTAGAGGATTAGTGAGCACGCAGTTGACCTTAAACATAGGAGAACCAAGTCTTCCGCTTTAGCAGAGCATGCAGAGAAAACCAAACATCATGTTTGTATCAAAGAGGCCAGTGTTATTGCTAGAGTTTCGCAGTTCCATCACCGTAAATTTAGGGAAGCCCTTGAGATTGAAAAAAGGCCGAGCAATCTCAATAGAGAAGACGGTTGGAAGATCAGTAGTTGCTGGATCCCAGCCCTCACTTCCTAGTCGTGTTCTTCACTTCCTCCCCTCCTTCTTTTTATAGCTTGTTCTTGTTTTCTTATAAGTTAGTTTCCCCTTGTTACCCTTTAACCGTCTCTCTTTTACCTTTGTTCTTTGATCCTCTTTGGTGGGTTGTTTATATAGTATAAGAGGCTTTAATAGCATTTAGTTTAAGCTATTAGTTATATACTAAATTTTAACTTAATAATTACTTTGATCTATGATAATATGTTTTTATTAATTTATAATTAAAAATAATTTAACAATTTAACAGTTAAATAAACAGTTAAATAATACCTAAATTAATTTATTCTATTATTTTATTATATATATAATAAAAAAATTAAAATAAATATCGAATTGTTAATACCTTTATGTAAATTCATATATCCTATTAACTTTTAATTTAATAATAGTATAACTAACTATTAATTTAATAATTATTTAAATCCATAACTTTAACTTATTTTAATTTTTAATTTTTAATTAAATACAGTTATGCTCCTTTTTCCCTGAGTCCAGTCCAACTAGCCATTTCCTAGTCAAATATAGCCATTAGCTAGTCAATATAGTCGTTGCCTGGTCAAAAATTATAGCCGTTGGATGTTCTACTCTGTCTATTTAACATGCAACCTAGATCTAATTCTTCAACTTGTCCTAATGATGAACCACACTGGTTGGTTCGAAACGTGTCGACAAATGAAATATCATGTGATTTATGCCGAAAAATCTCTCATAAAAATCTCTTTTACAAATAAGAAATTTGTTATTTATATAAACACATATATGTATGCTTGCAATTTCACCAATTATGAATATTTGTAACATGTTGTAGCAGTTTGTCTAGACAAAACATGCTAAAGAAAAACATATCGATTATGTTTTATGCATTCATATCATTAAAGGGGTCGACCTCCAAGCCCTTCTAGACCCCGACTTCTAACATCGAGGTGGAACTAGTGTCGAGGAGAATAGAGGGATCAAAATACTATTAAGAAATGTGTTGTCGTTGTTGATTGGGAGACCTGCCTAGGCATCGTTGTTGAAGCACTAGAGTCCTAAGGCAGCTCCTGGTGATTCAAAAATGCTCATAAGCACCTGAGTGATTCTTCCCAAATAAAATAGGTTCATCAACCGCAAGCTTCCAGTGGGTTCTTCAGCCTCATAGGCATGCCTTGCTTTGAAAAACCAATCACCAACAGCCCTCCTGGGAGGCATTTCACTATGCAAAGAACTCCAACTCACTTTCCGGAGAAGAGAGCCCATTATCAAGAAGGTTCACTACTATGGAAAAATTGTCTATGGGTGAGAAATCACTTATTTAGGTGGTTCTGCAGTCAGTCAATCACCATAGTTTCAACCCTGGTTCAACCACCCTCACAAGCACTTATGTCATTCTCCCTAGTTTGACGAGTTCATAAATTAAAAGCTTCCAGTTTGGCTCTCTCTTTGTGTCTTTCATATGAGTTGTGGATGATTTACCACAGACCTTTCAACATGTTCTACTCTTTTACACGAGCCTCTCAACCTCCCTTCTTATTGTTCTCTCATAAGAGCCTCTCGACCTCCTGTTTTCTCTATGCACATCGGGTCTTCTCTCCCCTTCCTGTAGCATGTGAGAGAATGTAAAAACCACATAATACTCTCTCCTTTCTCATTGTTTTTCGTTGTAACCTCCATGTTTCCTTCTTGGACACAGTGATTCTATTGTTGAGAGTGGTTTACGGGGATCAATTCCATGTACATTACAACCATACACTCTTGCGTGTTTATTTTTCCATCTTACCCTCTCGCGGCCCTGGCACAAAAGTTTCATATACATAATTTGCGCAAGTACAAAAGTTGCATATACAAAGTTGTGCATATACAGAAGTTACGCATATGCGGAAACCATCATCTGTATATGCATGCTTTCATATATACATGCATATATAGAAGTTGTCCATATATATAAGCCATCTTCTGTCTATGAATAACTTTTGTATATGAACATATATATGCAAGCGATGTATTTTGTATATGCACATCTTCTATATAGAAACCATATTCCGTGTGTATATGACTCTTGTAAATGCATATAGATATGGAAGTACATATATAGAAGTCGTATTTCATAAATGCACTTGCATTTCTGCATATGTGTGACTTATGTATATGCAAGATTTCATATATATATATATATACACACACACACATAAGTCATCTTCTATATATATATATATATATACATACAAAAGCCATCTTCTGTATATGCACAACTTATGTATATACACATATATATATATATGAAAGTGTGCAATATACGAAATATGGCTTCCATATCTGTATAGAAACCATATTCCTTGTGTGGAATTTTGTATATGTATGTACATATATAGAAGTCACCTTCCATAAATGTACTTTCATTTCTGCATATGTATGATTTTTGTATATGCACGCTTCCATATATACGTGCATATACAAAGGTTGTGCATATAGAGAAGCCATTTTCTCTATATGCACATATATATGAAAGTGATGGCTTTTGTATATGCACATATATATGGAAGCATGCATACACCGAAGATGAATTCCATATATATATATATATGTGCATATATAGAAAGTTTCACATATATATATGTGCATATTTGGAAGTTGTACATATGTGGAAGCCATCTTCCTTATATGCATGCTTCCATATATGTGTGTGTGTGTGTGTGTGCGTACGTGCGCGCATATACAAAATATGCACATATACGGAAGTCATCTTCTGTATATGCGCAACTTTTGCATATGAACATAGTTATGGAAGCGTACGTATATGCAAGATGACTTCCATATCTATATATAAACCATATTCGATATATGGACATATATATATATATATATATATATATATATATATATATATATATATATATATAAGTCAACTTTCATAAATGCACTTGCATTTCTGCATATGTGTGATTTCCATATATGCATGCTTCCATATGTATGTGCATATACAGAAATTGTGCATACACAGAAGACGTTTTTCATATATATACATTTCCATATCTATGTGCATATATGGAAAATGTACATATACAGAAGTTACACATATACGGAAGTCATCTTTCATATATGCACACTTCCATATATACATGCATATATAGAAGTTTCACCTATACAAAAGTTATCTTCTATATATGTACAAGTTTTGTATATGCATGTATATATGGAATAGATGACTTATGTATCTGTGCATACTCCAATCTCAATCCGTTTAAAGACATCTTCCCAACATAGAACAAAATTGTTTCATTGAAGATGCAATTCGAAATTTCTAAAGGAGAGGTTCAAGAAATCAGCTTCTAATGTGATTTTAGGACTCTGATACTGTTGGGTCCCTATAGTACTAGTGATTACCCCATTACTATTGTATTTATACCCCTTATTTATATTGTTGTGCCCCTATTACCCCCATATTGTTATTTCTGTGCCCCATAGAATCCCTCTATTGTTATTTTTGTGGCTTTATATTATTATTGTTAGGTCGGCTGGATTATATTGTGACTCCCTAGACTCCTATATATAGAAAGGAGGTTTTGTCATTTGTATCATCCAAGAATTTTTCATTTATGTAATGTAAAGGAGGTTGCCTCCTCGAAGAGGCTGAATTCTAAGGCGTTGATCTATCTTTTCTTGAGCTGGTTTCATAACATTTGGTATCAGAGCTTTGGATTCTAGGGTTTCGCTGCTCCAAACAGGTCATCGTGTAATTTTCGCTATAACTTTTTTTTCTGTGACGTTTCAGAAGTCGCAAAAAAAACCCATTTGAGAAGAAATCGCGCTGAACCTTGGGTCCGAATTTCAGAGCTTTTCGCGCGATATTTGCGGAGATATGATCTGAGGAAGTTGGTCTTTTTGCAGACTCCTGAATTACATTCAAAACAGGTGACCTGGGGAAAATCGTCATAACTTTCTCTCTGGGGATCGGATTGAAATTTCGTAAGAAGGTACAGAAAGAGGACGAACTGTAGTTTCTTGTGTGTGTGTTTTAGATTCAAAGGTTGAAACAGTGACTCGTGGCACGTCGTACAAGTTCGCTCTACTGAACCAGTCTAAAAACAGGTCACTGTGGGAGATTTCACATAACTCTTCCTTGGAGAATCCAATTTGGCTCAGACTTGTGGCATTGGAAAGAGGACGCAGAAGGCTACTACAGGTAGCAATTTTAGAATTGGATGATTCGAA
The DNA here is from genome assembly GCA_031772625.1 of Pinus tabuliformis. Lineage (NCBI taxonomy): Eukaryota > Viridiplantae > Streptophyta > Pinopsida > Pinales > Pinaceae > Pinus > Pinus tabuliformis. The sequence continues at coordinate 608,217,524 of CM062804.1, forward strand.
ATTACAGAGATACATCAGATTCAATATCAGGCTTCTATAAAGTGAAAAAAGGTGTGTAGTTTTTTTTTTTAATTTTTGTGTAAGCTTGGTTTAACGAAATTCAAAGGGCATAGTAAAGCATTATTATCGGTAACTGATGCCCCGAGGAAAGAAAATGCAAACACCTAGTAAGGAACCTGAAAGCTCTAGCATGACTCATGAAGAAGAGGAAGAAATGCTACATGATATATCAAAATTACAAGAACAAGTGCAACAAATGTCACGCTCACAAAAGCTAACAGAAGCTAAGATAAGTGGCGTGGAATCTAAGATAAATGGAGTGGAATCTAAGATAAATGGCGTGGAAGCTAAGATAAAGGGCATGGAAGCTAAGATGGATGATTCGAAGACAGATTTGAAGAGAGACATGGCAGATTTGAAGATAGATATGAAGACAGACATGGAAGAATTGAAGAAGTTGCTACAAGAAAGGGTCACTAATGGTGAAAAGGTAGTAAAGGAAACTCATGATGAGAACAAAAGAAATGTTAATCATGATTCCATAGACGCTAATGTTGGATCGAAGAATCACCATATTCCAAAAATCGATATGAGGAAGTTTGATGGCAAGGATCCCGCCACATGGATATTACAGATGGAGCAATTCTTCGATCTCAATAATGTGCAAAACACACAAAAGGTACGTATGGCAACTGTATATTTGGAACCAAATCAGTTTGTATGGTATCAATGGCTTTTCTCTCGTAAACAATTTATCACTTGGGCAATTTTTACGGAAGAATTGATAGCACATTATGAAGATACAAAAAGCAACACTTTTTTTAGCCAATTGATAAGTCTCAAACAAAAGGGTTCAATAATGGAGCACATTGAGGAGTTCCAAAAATTGAACATAAGGGTAAAAGATATTCCAGAGGAGCATAGGATTGATGTGTTCATAGGGTCTTTAAAGGATAATATCCAACATGATGTTCGCCTTTGGGAACCTGATTCATTAGAGAAGGCATTCAGGTTAGCAAGAAAAATGGAAAGCAAAATTATGGCAACCAGGAAGCATACCACTCACAACTATAAAGACGGAAGTGTTGTTGCCCCTAGTCTTCCACAACCTATAAGGTTGACACCACAACAATTGGAAGAAAAAAGAGCAAAAGGGCTTTGTTACAGTTGTGATAGCAAATACACTAAAGGTCATAAGTGTGCTGAGAAGAAATTATTCTACATAGATTGTGAAGAGGAAGAAGAAAAGGAGCAAGAAAGGTCAAAAGAAGAAGATATACTTCAGGAACAAAGCCTAGATGAAGAACAAATAAATCCGACCATATCTTGTAATGCATTGGCGGGAATTACCACTCCTCAAACCATCAAGATAGAAGGACAAATCAAGAAGAAAAAGGTAATAGTGTTGATTGATTCAGGAAGCACCCACAATTTTATTCATTGTAGGGTAGCAAAAGAATTGAATTGCTTCCTATATCCAGCACCAGAGTGTCAAGTGATGATTGCAAATGGAGGAACAATAAATTGCTCTGGAAAGTGCCATAATATCAAGCTATCCATGGGAGAATATGTATTGACTAGCCCAATGCTTTCCATTCCAATGGGAGGTGCTGATGTTGTACTAGGAGTCCAATGGCTACAATCCTTGGGTACAATAGCTTTTAATTTTCAAGAACTTTTCATCAAATTTTCTACGGAAGGAAAGGAAGTTGAATTAAGGGGTATTGCAGGGAAACCAGGAAAGATAATCAGCTCTAATGGTATGACAAAGCTTCTAAAAAAGGAGCAAAGAGGTGTAATTGCACAATTATGTTCGCTAGATGTTTCCACATTGGAATCATCTATTTCTCCAGATCTCCAAAAAGTCCTGGACAATCATTCCAAGGTATTTGAGACTCCCAAAGGTCTCCCACCTATGCGTGATCATGATCATGCTATTCATCTGATTCCAGGAAGTGTTCCTCCAAACATCAGGCCGTACAGATATCCCTATGTCCAAAAAAGTGAAATTGAACGTATGGTTGCAGAAATGCTAGAGGCTGGTATAATTCAACCGAGTCAAAGTTCTTTCTCAGCTCCAGTAGTATTGGTGCACAAGAAGGATGGATCATGGCGCATGTGTCCGGATTATAGGGAGCTCAACAAGCTCACTATTAAAGATAAGTTCCCCATTCCTGTCATTGATGAATTACTGGATGAATTGCATGGATCAATTTACTTCACCAAGTTGGATCTTCGTTCGGGATATCATCAAATCAGAATGAAGATTGAAGACATTCCGAAAACGGCATTTAGAACTCATGAGGGTCATTATGAATTTTTGGTCATGCCTTTTGGCCTTACCAATGCACCTTCAACATTTCAAGGTTTGATGAATTCAATTTTCAAACCATTCCTTAGAAAATTTGTGTTAGTATTTTTTGATGATATACTAATCTACAGCAAGTCTTGGAAGGATCATGTTGAACATGTTGACAGGGTGCTACAACTATTGGAGGAGAAACAATTATATGCAAAAAGATCCAAATGTTTCTTTGGAGTCCAGGAGGTGGAATATTTGGGTCATATTGTATCTCATGAAGGAGTTAAGGTAGACCCTAGCAAAATTAAAGCCATTAAGGAATGGAAAATCCCCACATCCATAAAGCATCTGCGAGGATTTCTTGGGTTGACAGGGTATTATCGCAAGTTTGTTAAGAATTATGGGAGAATAGCAGCACCTCTAACAACATTATTGAAGAAAGATTCATTTTCATGGACTCCGGAAGCAACAAAGGCCTTTGAACATCTTAAAGAGGCAATGTGCCAAGCACCGGTCTTAGCTACACCGGACTTCACAAAAACCTTTATTGTGGAATGTGATGCTTCAGGAAATGGAATTGGTGTTGTTCTAATGCAAGATGAAAGACCCATTGCTTTTGAAAGTCGTCCAATCAAGGGAAAGTTTTTAAGCAAAGCTATTTATGAGAAGGAAATGTTGGCAATACTCCATGCACTTAAGAAATGGCGACCCTACCTAATGGGAAGACACTTCAAGGTAAAAACGGATCATGATAGCCTTAAATACTTTTTAGAACAAAGATTATCCTCTGAAGAGCAACAAAAGTGGGTCACAAAGATGTTGGGTTATGACTTTGAAATCATCTACAAAAAAGGGAAGCAAAATGTGGTGGCAGATGCACTCTCAAGAAAGGATGAGGATGTGGAAGCATTGTTGTGTGCCATTTCTATTATCCAACCAGATTGGATAAACGAAGCAAGGGAGGAATGGAAGAATGACGAAGAAGTGTGGGCACTTATTCGAAAGCTACAACAAGATTCCAGTACTTCTGATACATTTAGCTGGAAAAATGATTCGTTATGGTACAAAGATCGCTTATACCTCTGTAAGAATTCCCAGCTAAAACAAAAGATTCTTATGGAATTGCACACTTCTCCCTTAGGAGGGCACTCAGGATTTTTAAAAACTTACCACAGGGTTAAGAAGGAATTTTTTTGGGATGGCCTTAAATCAGATATTCAAAAGTTTGTGGCGGAATGTTTGGTTTGCCAACAAAATAAAGTTGAAACAATTAAGACACCGGGTCTATTACAACCTTTATCCATTCCAAGCCAACGTTGGGAGGAGGTTTCAATGGATTTTATCACAGGTTTACCCAAGTCTGAGGGAAAGAGTGTCATCATGGTGGTAGTTGACAGACTTACCAAGTATGCACACTTTTGTGCATTATCACATCCATTTAAAGCCAGTACAGTTTCTACTGCATTTATGGAAACAGTTCAAAAGCTACATGGAAACCCAAAGATTATTGTAAGTGACAGAGATCCCATTTTCACTGGAAATTTTTGGACAGAATTATTTTCTTGTCTTGGTACTCAGTTAGCTCATAGCTCATCTTATCATCCTCAATCTGATGGGCAAACTGAGATAGTAAACAAATGTTTGGAAGGATATCTTCGTTGCTTTGTATCTGATAAACAGACACAATGGGTCAAATGGTTGCCTCTGGCTGAATGGTGGTATAACACTTCCTTCCATACAGCAACAAAAATGACCCCATTTATGGCACTTTATGGGTATCAACCACCATCCATCACATCATATTTAAGAGAAAATTCTAAGGTTCAGGCAGTGGAACATCACATCGAACATCAACAACAAGTCCTCCAACTCTTAAAGGATAACCTCGTGTTGGCACAAAATAGAATGAAACAACAGGCAGATCAACATCGCAGTGAAAGAAGTTTTGATGTAGGTGATTGGGTATTCCTACGGCTACAACCATATAAGCAAATGTCCCTAAAGCAAGCTAAGAAGGATAATAAATTATCACCAAAGTATTATGGTCCGTACAAGGTGTTGCAAAAGATTGGTACTATGGCATACAAATTGGAGCTTCCTGCAGCTTCTCGATTGCACCCAGTTTTCCATGTTTCATGTTTAAAGAAGGTTATAGGTGACAAGCTCCCAATTCAAACAATATTGCCAGAACTTGACGAGGAAGGAAAAATTATATTGGAACCGGAAGCAGTCACAGAAACAAGAACTCGACAGCTACGAAATCGATCAATTTCAGAGTATCTTATCAAGTGGAAGAACTTATCCGCTGAAGATTCCACATGGGAGGATGAGAATTTTATGCAGAAGTATCCAGAACTACTCAAGCGTTGAGGACAACACTTTTTTGAAGGAGAGGGGCATGTTGGGTCCCTATAATACTAGTGATTACCCCATTACTATTGTAGTTATACCCCTTATTTATATTGTTGTGCCCCTATTACCCCCATATTGTTATTTCTGTGCCCCATAGAATCCCTCTATTGTTATTTTTGTGGCTTTATATTATTATTGTTAGGTCGGCTGGATTATATTGTGACTCCCTAGACTCCTATATATAGAAAGGAGGTTTTGTCATTTGTATCATCCAAGAATTGTTCATTTATGTAATGTAAAGGAGGTTGCCCCCTCGAAGAGGCTGAATTCTAAGGCGTTGATCTATCTTTTCTATCTTTTCTTGAGCTGGTTTCATAGCAGATACCATGTAGAAATTTAATATAAATTTCAACTGCTTAAGAACTCGAACTGAAAACAAGAGACACAAATTCTTCTCTACAATTATACGGAATAGAAATCCAAATTTAGAAATACATGCAACGACATAAAACCATCAAAACGAAAAGAACACAGTCATTTACATGGGAACCCAACTGGGAAAAACCCCTTTTCCTCTTTTCATTAATTCAAATGAAATGAGAAGCTATTACAATGAATTGCTTCATCTTTGAAGCACAACCTACACTATAAATATGTTCTCCTGCTGAATGAGTATCTTTGGCCAACACTTAGCCTATTGAAGCCTCATGAAACCTCTTATTTCTTTGCACTATTCTAGAGAAATTGATCTCCTAAACAATAGGGGAAGTCCCTATTTCCTTGCACAATTCCGAAGGATTGATCACTTGCCTCCAATGTAGAACATTTACACTCAATTAGTATACAATGAATTTTACATGATTTCCTTTCCTCAACTCCAGCTGGGCTATTTGAATTCCTTGCATGTCTGAGTTATTTTGGGCTAATTGATTAGTTAATATAACACCCTCCTCCCACATCTACCCAATCAATTGGCCAACTAGGGTAAACATGTGATGAGAGGCCACTATGATATGATTTGACCTCCTAATTCACGTTAAGGAAGTGGAACTGATAGAAACACACCATACAGACATTAATCATCAACTACAAGACCCTCAGGAATCAATCCAATACTTTAGGCAGCTCTTCTTGGGGTCCCATTGATCTTTTGGATCTCTTAGGTCACAGTCACTCTCATGCTATGGAAAAGGGAGTGACCAACAACCCATTGTCACTCTCATAGGCTTGCCTTCCAGAGATTAGAGACCAAAACTGCTAGTGTTATGCCACCAACTCCCATATTTGACCCACTTTTTTAGGCCCAGAGCCCAGGGCATTGCCCATAATTGAACCATCTCTTCAAATTAGTAAAATAACATGGAAATGACAATATTAAAGAAAATACTTGGTTAAGACCTTGACTGGACCTCTACTAGCCATGACAGACATTTCGTCAAACATATCACAAATATGTAATCTACATGTGTAAATAAAATTTCTGAGCATAAGGGTCTCATACTTAGTTGAGCATAGTTAAGAACCATTGATGCCTTAATACATCAACTATCATTCCATCCATTATGTCATAGATACATTGATCATTCAATTACAAGTAAAAACATGATGAAAGCCATACATGGCTGCTGTCATAAAACACATACATAACGAACATAATAGCGACATAAATACTCATGACAATACAACCATATAGACCACATATAATCCATCAAAATGCTCATAGAAATACAAGGAGAAATAACCTTTCATTAATGATGTAAAATCCAAACCCGGGATGGGACTTCCATGTTCCACCCAATCGTAGAATGGCTGAGCCAAATCTCTCTTTAGCCATTCACCCCCATGCCATATTCCAAGCATGAATGTGGGATCTCATATAACACATCAATCAAAACTCATCTAGGGCTTCTAGAGGCCATCCACCTCAACCCATCAATCAATGATTCCACTACCTGGTCAGACATCACCAAAACCATCATCAGATTGGTCTCTATCCAAGCCTTCCGAGGCTTCCAGAGCATTTGTTCCAACCAAGGCTTCCAAGACTAGTAACTCAACCCACAACTTATACAAGGCTTCCAAAGCATTTGTCCAACCAGGGCTTCCAGAACTAGTAACTCAACCCACCAAGGGCTTCCAGAACATTTTTCCAACCAAGGCTTCCAGGACTAATAACTCAACCCAAATTGTTATAGGGTTTCAAGGGTGTTTGTCCAACCATGGCTTCCAAGAACTAATAACTCAACCCAAACCAAGGAAACATGAGAACCAACCAAAACAAACAATAAAAATAAACCCACAATTATCATGGCTATCCAGGAAATGGCAAGGCTAGGCAATCCATTGTCAATATCGGTCATCCTCCACGCCAATGACAGATCAAAACCAAAAATCCACATGCATATGACATGCATGCCAAAACTAGTGAATGAAACATACATGCAACTCGGTACCTGCAATCAAATATGATGTAGTTTTTGATCTTTTTTCCCTCTTGTGCTTTCCTGCTCTTCCTTTGCCTTCTTTCTAAAAAAATCCAAGTATGCCACACCCTCCAAGAGTGCTCCAAGAAAAATCTAAGTCTCCAAGAGTATGAGAGAGAGAGAGAATAATGAGAGAGCTCCAAAACTGAACTGAAAAAAGGTTACCAACTGATCCTCAAAAGCCTTTTTATGAATGAGGCCTCTATTTTCTTCATTTTCCATTATTTTCCTTCAATTTCCTTTTCACATTCAACCTGTTACATTTCACCTCCCTTTTCTCCTAATTTCCATTATTTTCATAAATAAATGTGCCAAAAATTCCATTTTTCCTTTCCAAAGCCTTAGCCATTTCCTTTGCCAATTTCCTTAGCCATAAATAATCACAAGTGATCCCCATCACTAGGATTCTTCCCAACATTCAGCTTGGAATAAGCGTCCCATCATCTGTCGTTATTATTTTGCCTTTATCTACTTTTATTACATGGAATTTTCACCAAGGCTATTACAGTTAACTGAGAGATCATTGAGTTGCCAACAATCTTAATTATTCAACTAGCCTTCAATTGACTCTATTAATTGTTAGAGCTCAGTTAACTGAGTACAACTAAAAATAACCAAACTTAATTGCTAAAATTTAGCAATCAACACATGCACAACTGAACTCTAAGCCTACAAACTCAGATTTGTTGATCTAACTAGGTGACAAAGCCATGTCACACAAGTTAACTGTCATCCAAGTCATCCTGTTGATGTGGAAAATTGAATTACTCAATTTGACTAAGGAGAAAGTCAAATTGAGCCTTTCTTACTACAATTTCTCTTTGCACCCCAATCATCAAAGCAACTCTCTTTGCAACAAAATATTGATAAATCAACCAAAATGTATCTCCATAGTAATTCTTCTCTCGAGCATATAATCCTCTGCAGCTTCACCTCTTCTTTGAGCACTTCTACCTACATACAACACTCTTATCCATGTTCTTAATTTCCTACACAACAATCTTTAATTTAGTCCTGATATTCAATAAGTTGCTACAACCACATTGTTTCTCTATCAATGCCCTCTCAATGGCTCACTCTCACAATACATCCAACCAACCTCTCCTGAAAATAATTTCCTCACATAAATATCTTTTCAAAGTGATTAAAGAAATAATTACAAAAGAGTACAAAGATCAACAACTTTGTTCATACACTCTTGAACTAGTCATGTTGAACTCTCAGAGTGCATATAACAATTTTAACCTAAAGTCTTCAACACACTTGAGCCCTTCTTGGACTTATCTTTGATCAGATGGTGAGGAGATTGTATCGTATGAATCAATGAATGGTTGATTGGATCTTGGCCCGCAAAGTTTCCATATTGGGGAAAATTTCCCTCATTTCTCTATGATCCCTGCATAGAACTAAGTTTGGCTCCACCTTGTTACAAACCCACTATATGAGTGTCATTTCTTTTTCATTGATGTCTTTGTTATTAAGTTAAGGTATATATATATATATATATAATGGGATGCTACTAATATATTCCTAGGGTTTCATACCCAAGCGGTTGGATTTGGACTCAGAGCTTATCTCACACAAACACTTGACCCTCAGTGTGGGCCCCATATTCTGTAAAAGAGAATGGGGGTGAGACAAAGAGGAAGATAGGAAGAGAGGGAGGGACAAACATATAGAGCTAGAGGGGGAAGACATAGGAAGGAATATAGAGATAGAGAGAGTATGAGGGAGTGGTGAAGAGAGAGGGAGAGAGAGAGGGGGATGGCAGAGAGAGGGATAGAGATAGTGAGAGAGTGAGGGAGATAGAGGGGGAGAGAGAGATGGATATATATATATATATATATATATATATATATATATATATAGAGAGAGAGAGAGAGAGAGAGAGAGAGAGAGAGAGAGAGAGAGAGAGTTGGATGGGAGATAAAGAGGAAGACTGAGAGAGAGGAGGGGGAAGGGAGAGATAAAGAGAGGAGTGTAACACCCCCATCTCTCTCTCTAGGTGATGCCACTCACACAAATTTCATAATTTTCAAACATAACTAAAATCATATGCATAGTTTAAGAAGAACCTAAATCCATGTGCACAGTGAAGCCATAATAACAAAGCCATATGACAACACCGCAAAAGACATGCCAATAAAATCCATGAAACATACACATAATATATTTCAAGCACCTATTTGATAAATTCCCAATTGACTACAGAACATGGAAGTTCCTCCAAACTCTAAATCATGTTGCTCTATTTCTCTCAGCATCCAGTCACCCTCGAGTTGGGGCCATAAATCCACTTGATGTCAAATTTTCGACCAAGGTATGTGCCTCATACTAGAAATAACGTGGCCAAGGTACCAAAGTCAAGGTTCTCTAAGCAACATGCTCACATTCCCCAATAGCCCGCGCCCAGGTGATGTACCCCCTTCACCTGTAGTCCCTCAACAAGGAAGTTATCCAAGGAACCTGACCTTTGTTTGATCCATACCCAAAATGAAAACTACAGATCTCCTTCCATGCCTATGGTGAGGCACCTGGTGTCATATTTTAAGAAAAAAGTCACCCACAACAAAGACCCCGCACAACAATAAATTGGATTCCTTGTTTCTTCACCATGTTGATAGTATTTATGTTGTTGTCATGTAAAGTATTCATTGCCATCAAACTAAACAAAAGTTTGATACAAACCATGTGCATATCCAAAAGTTGTGTATATACAGATGATGGCTTCCATATATGTGCATATTATGTATATGCACAATTTTGTATACAAAAGCATATTCTGTATATGCACGAATTTTGTATATGGACATAGATATGAAAGTCTGCATATGCGGAAGATGACTTCCATATCTTTGTGCATATATGGAAGTTGTGCAAATGCGGAATCCATATTTGGTATATGTATGCTTCCATATTTATGTGCATATATAGAGGTTATGCATATATGAAGGTCATCTTTCATATATGCACACTTCCATAAATATGTGCATATGCAAAAGCCACCTATATAAAGAAGTCATCTTCCATATATGTGGAGATTTTGTATATGCACACACACACACACACACACACACACACACACATGGAAGCATACACTTATGGAAGATAGTTTCCGTATATGCGTAGCTTCAATAAATGGATTCTGTTTATGCACATCTTCTATAACATAGATATGGAACTGTGCATATACAGAATATTTCTTCCGTATATGTGCAACATTTGTATATGCACATATATATGGAAGCCAACTTCAGTATATGCATGTTTCCATATCTATGTGCATATACAAAAGTTGTGGATATACGGAAGCCATCTTCCGTAAATGCATGCTTCCATATATATATGTGTGTATATATAAAAACTGCACATATATAAAATCTTCCATATATGCACACTTCCATACATATGTGCATATACAGAAGCCACACATATGAAGAAGCCATCTTTTGTATATGTGCAGATTTTGTATATATATATATATATATATATATATATGCATGCATATACAAAATATTGCTTCTGTATATGCGTAACTTCAGTATATCACTTATGTATATGTGCATCTTCTATAACATAGATATGGAAATGTGCATATATGGAAGATTGCTTACGTATATGCGCATCTTTTGTATAATATGTATATATGGAATTCATCTTCCATATATGCACACTTCCATATCTATGTGCATATAAAGAAGTTGTGCATACACATAAGTTGTGAATATATGAAAGTCAGTTTCTGTACATGTACGCTTCCATATATATGTGTGTGTGTATACAAAAGATACACATATATGGAAGCAATCTTGGGTGTGGCTATTGGGGAATGTGAGTATGTTTCTTAGACGACCTCAAGTTTGGTTGAGAATTTGACATCAAGTGGAGAATTGACCCCAAATTGAGGGTGACTGGATTTTGAGAGAACTAGAGCAACACGATTTACGTTTGGGAGGCACTTCCACGTTTTGTAGTCAGTTGGGAATTTTTCAGATAAGTGCTCGAAATATATTATGTGCATGTTTCATGGATTTTCTTGGCATGTATTTTGCGGTGTTGTTACATGGTTTTTCTATTATGGCTTCACTATGAAAATGGATTAAGATTCTTCTTAAATTATGCATTTGATTTTAGTTATGTTTGAAAATTATGAAATTTGTGTGAGTGGCATCACCTAGAGAGAGGGATTGGGGTGTTACTCTCTCTCTCTCTCTCTCTCTCTCTCTCTCTCTCTCTCTCTATATATATATATATATATATATATATATATATATATATATATATATTTCTCTCTTGCCCTCTATCTCTCTCCCTCTCCCTCACTCTCTCACTATCTCTATCCCTCTCTCTGTCATCCCCATCTCTCTCTCCCTCTCTCTTCACTGCTCCCTCGAACTCTCTCTATATTTATCTTCCTTCCTCTCTCTCCCCTCTTTAGCTCTATATCTTTGTCCCTCCCTCTCTTCTTATATACCTCTTTGTCTCACCCCCATTCTATTTTACAAATTATGGGGCCCACGTTGAGGGTCAAGTGTTTGTACGAGAGAAGCTCTGTGTCCAAAGCCAACCACTAGGGTATGAAACCCCAAGAAGATATTAGTAGCATCCCATTAAAAAACAAATATAGGTATAGACCTTAACGAAATAAAAAAGACACCAATGATAAAAGTAATGACACTCATCTAATGGGTTTGTAATGAGGTGGAGCCAAATTTAGTTCTATGTAGAGACCACAGAGAAATGAGGGAAAGTTTCCCCAATCTGGAAACTTTGAAAGCCAAGATCTAATGAACCAATCATTGATTCATACAATACAGTCTCCTAATTGTCCGATCAAAGATAAGTCCAAGAAGGGCTTAAGTGTGTTGAAGACTTTAGGTTAAAATTGTTATATGCACTCAAGAGTTCAACCAGACTAATTCAATAGTGTATGAACAAATTTGTTGAGCTTTGTACTCTTTTGTAATTATTTATTTAATCACTTTGGAAATATATTTATGTGAGGATATTATATTTAAGAGAGGTTGGTTGGATGTATTGTGAGAGTGAGCCATTGAGAGGGAATTGATAGAGAAGCAATGTGGTCGTAGGAACTTATTGAATATCGAGAGTAAATTAAAGATTGTTATGTAGGAAATGAAGAACATGGATAAGAGTGTTGTATGTAGGTAGCAGTGTTCAAAGAAGAGGTGAAGTTGTAGAGGATTGTATGTTCTATAGAAGACTTGCTATGGAGATATGTTGTTGTTGATTTATCAAGATTTGGTTGCAAAGAGAGTTTCTTTGATGATAGGGGTGCAAAGAAAATTTGTAGCAAGAAAGGCTCAATTTGACTTTTGCCTTAGTCAAATTGAGTAATTCGATTTTCCACATCAATAGGATGACATGGATGGTAGTTAACTTGTGTGACATGGCTTTGTCACCTAGTTAGATAAAAAAATTCGATTTTGTAGGCTTGGAGTTTAGTTGTGCATGTGTTGATTGCTAAATTTTAGCAATCTAGTTTGGTTATTTTTAGTTGTACTCAGTTAACTGAGCTCTAACGATTAATAGAGTCATTTGAAGGTTAGTTGAGTAGTTAAGACTACTTTCAACTCACTAATCTCTCAATTAACCAATTAATCAACCTAAAATAGCCCAGACATGCAAGGAATTTGAATTGCCTAGTTGGAGTGGAGGAAAGGCAATAATGTAAAATTAATTGTACACTAGTTGAGTGTACAAGTTTTGCATTGGAGGAAAGTGATTAATCCTTGGTAGTTGTGGAAGGAAATAGGGACTTCCCCTATTGTTTAGGAGATAAATTTCTCCATAATTGTGCAAGGAGATAGGGGGTTGGCTAAGGCTCCAATAGGGTAGGTGTTGGCCAGAGATATTCATTTAGTAGGAGAACAAATTTACAGTGTAGGTTGTGTTTCAAAGTTGAAGCAAGTCATTGTAATAGATTATCATTTCATCTAAACTAATGTAAAGAGGCAAAGGGGTTTTTCCTAGTTTGGTTCCCATGTAAATGATTGTGTTCTTGTGGTTTTGATGGTTTCATGTCATTGCATGTGTTTCTAAATTGTGATTTCCATCCGGTAGAATTGTAGAGAAGAATTTGTGTCGCTTGTTTTTAGTTTGAATTATTGAGCAGTTGCAATTTCTATTAAATTTCTACATGGTATCAAATCCCTAAAATCACATTAGAAACCAGTTTCTTGAACCTCTCCTTCAGAAATTTCAAATTGCAGCTTCATTAAGCAATTTTCTTATGTGTCGGGAAGATGTCTTTCAACGGATTGAGATTGGAGTATGTGCATATACATAAGTCATCGCTTCCATATATATGTGCATATATAGAACTTGTACATATATAGAAGATAGCTTATGTATAGGCACACCTTTTGTATATGCATGTATATATGGAAGTGTGCATATAAAGAAAATGACTTCCATTATGTGTAACTTCTGTATATGTACATTTTCATTATATGCACATAGATATGGAAATATATGTATATGTATATGTATATGTATATGTATATGTATATGTATATGTATATATATATATATATATATATATATATATATATATATATATATATATATAAGAAAGATGGCTTCTGTGTATGCACAATTTTTGTATATGCACATAGATATGGAAGCATGCATATATGGAAATCACACATATGTAGAAATGCAAGTGCATTTATGAAAGTTGACTTCTATATATATATACAGAGGTCCATACATCGAATATGGTTTCTATATAGATATGGAAGTCATCTTTTATATATGCACGCTTCCATATTTATGTGCATATACAGAAGTTTCACATATATAGAAGATGGCTTCCGTATATGTTCATATTTTTTATATGCACACATATATAAATATATATATGGAAACATGCATATGCAAAGGATGCTTCCGTATATGTGCAACTTCTGTATATGCACACACACACACACACACACACACACACACACACACACATATATAGAATTCATCTTTCATATATCCGCAGCTTCTATATTTGCACATATATATGGAATTCATCTTTTGTATATGCACACTTTCATATATATGCATATACAAAAGTTGTGCATATAGAGAAAATGGCTTATATATACGCAACTTTTGTATATGCAAGTATATATGGAAGTGTGCATATACAAAATTTCACACATGGAATATGGTTTCTATATAGATATGGAAGTCATCTTTCGTACATGCACACTTCCATATCTATGTGTATATACATAAGTTGCACATATACAGAAGATGGTCTCTCTCTCTCTCTCTATATATATATATATATAAGCGTGCATATACATAAATTGAACATATGCAGAAATGCAAATGCATTTATGAAAGACAACTTCTATATATGTACTTGCATATCTATATGCATATACAACATTCATATACACATGGAATATGGTTTCTATATAGAAGATGTGCATATACAAAATACATCACTTGCATATATATATGTGCATATACAAAAGATGGTTTCTATATATGGACAACTTCTATATATTCACATATATATGAAAGCGTATATATAGATGATGGCTTCCGTATATGCGTAGCTTATGTATATGCGTAACTTTTGTACATGCACAAATTTTGTATATGAAAATTATGTGACAACGTTGCGAGATGGCATGATGGAAAAAGAAACACGCAAGGGAGTATGGTTGCGTTTGCCACAAAATTGATCCCTGTAGACCACTTTGAACAATAGATACATTGTGGCCAAGAAGGAAACAACAAGTTTACAACGAAAAACTACGCGAAAAGAGAGAGTATTTTATGGCTTTTACATTATCTCATGTGCTACAAGAAGGGGAGAGAAGAATCGATGTGAACAGAGAAAAGAGGAGGTCGAGAGGATCTTGTGAGAGAACATGAAGAAGAGAGGTCAAGAGGCTCATGTGGAAAAGAGTAGAACATGTTGAAAGGTCTGTGGGAAATCATCCACAACTCATACGAAAGACACAAAGAGAGAGCCTAACTGGAACCTTGTGGTTTATGAACTTGTCAAATTGGGGAGAATCACATAGGTGCTTGTGAGGGTTGTGAAACCGCCAAGGTTTCCTTGGGGTTGAAACTATGGTGATTGACTCATTGTGGAACCACCTAGAAAAGTGATTTCTCACCCATAGACAGTTTGACCAAAGTATTGAACCTTCCTAATAATGGGCTTTCTTCTCCAGAAAGTGAGTTGGAGTTCTTTTCATAGTGAAATTCCTCCCAGGAAGCTTGTTGGTGATTAGTTTTTGAGAGCAAGGTCTTCCTATGAGGCTGAAGTACTCACTAGAATCTTGTTGTTGATGAACCTATTTGATTTGCTAAGAATCACTCAGGTGCTTATGAGGATTGTTGAACCACTAGGAGTTGCCTTAGAACTCAGGGGCTTCAAGAATAATGCCTAGGTGGCTCCCCTAATCATCAACAACAACAAGTTTCTTAATGGTATTTTGATCTTTCTATTTTGATCACTCTATTATCCTTAGCACTAGTCCCACCTTGATGTTACAGGTTGGGGTCTAGACGAGATTAGAGGTTGAGGTCTAGACTAGCTTGGAGGTCGGCCCATTTAATGATATGAATGCATAAAACATAATCAACATGTTTTTCTGCAATTTGTTTTGTCTAGACAAACTACTACAATATGTTACAAATATTCATAATTTGTGAAATTGCAAGCATACATATATGTGTTTATACAAATAACAAATTTCTAATTTGTAAAAGAGATATTAATTTATATTTTATTTTTCTTTCCATGTAAATTATTAATGTAAAAATGAGATGATGTTTGTTTTCTCTTATAAATTTAAAAATGCTCAACAAATTGAAAAATTACATTTTGAGCTACTAGACAGTTATCTTGAGAGATTGTATTTCGAGCTACTATATAGTGACCTCTACATGGTAAAAACTATAAATTTTCATTATGTTAATAGCTTTAAATGTTGCACCAATTCTAGACGTATAACTTTTGGTTTTTTCTAATTTCATTAATTTAAAAATATAAAACAAACATTTTTCTTTATGAAATTAGCCTCACAATTGTATTCCTTGTCCACAATATATATATATATATATATATATATATATATATATATATATATCTCATTTAAGTGGAAATATTGCACCAATACAAACAATTATTTTATACTCTCCATAAAAAAATATTATTTTAAAAAAATCAAAATCCATATAATTATGGAAAAAATGATATATATATATGTGTCTGTGTGTGTGTAATTTTCTACATTCCAATATAGATTTGTTTTATAGATATCTTAAAATATAAACACAGCATGGACTTCTATAAAATTATATGCAAAATATAAAATGTATGCAATTTTAGAAAATATAATATTATAAATTTTCTAAGAAAATTAATAATTACATTTATTTTAATTCATAATTTATAAAAGAAAATAATTATAAAGAAATATAATAAACATAACCATTTCATTTGTCAAAATAAATGTATTTCTCAATTAAAAAATGAAGAAAAAGATACATGTGTGTGATGTCCATATATAATATAATTAAATCTACACTTTTACTTACTTTAATTCATAATTTAGTTGACTTAAACACTAAGTAAATTATTTATTGATTATTTATAATAAGACATTAAAAAAAACTAGATATTGGTTGTCAATGAGCTTCCAAGAAAAATCCACAACTATACTCATTCAAGAGTGCTTTTTCAAAGTTTAACTCATTACAACAATAATCATCAAAATTTACATGTTATATACATCATTGTTATATTTATGTTTGATCAATATAAAGCACTCAACAATTTTGTGTGTTAATAAGTGCTTATTTACAAATCTTAACAACGAGTAAAAATTTATCCCATATAGAAACAATAATAATAATTATGGTCAAACATGCAAGATAACCCCAATTGTATATTTATTTCTAATAAAATATTAAAAAATATAACATAATTATTATATATATTCATGAAATATCTCCATTAATTATCATTCCTTACCTGAAACATAATTAGAAAATAACAAAATATGAAATCAATCTAAATACAATTTTACACTATGCTTCTTAAATAAAAATACTTTGAAATAAAATTTTACATTTATTTTAATTCTTTAATTCTTTATATTAAACGTAATTAAAGATAAAAATAACGAAATAACTCTTAATCTCGATACAATTTTATATCATACTCTTATTTGAAAAAAGAAAAACATGGAAAGAAATTTCATTTAACAAAAAAATAAAATGACTTTTCGAAATTGCATTAAATCCATCCGTGTATTATAATTCCTTTTTAAAAGAAAAAGGCAAGAAAATGGGCAGAGAGTTTGCTTTTTCTAGTTCAGAATATATACAATACTCATTGGATACCTTAGCTACACCCTCGCGCTATCCCTAATTTCTAGAAGAACGAAATGAGATGTGTCCACTCCTTTACATGAGGTTAGAAGATGCTCACTTCAAATTAGAAAGCTTCTTAACTTCCTCCCTCCTCAATTAAAATTGAAAGCTTTCGGAAATTCAATTCTCTGGCCATTATTCATTCCAAACGTGAAAGTTTTAAATTTTAAAAGGAAATAAAATTAAAAGCGATTTCAAAATTAAAATTGAAAGCTTTTAGAAATTCAATTCGTTTGCTCTTATTCCAACCTTGAAACCAAAGAATCAGAAAATGCGGAGAAAATTTGCAGTGCTATTCTTTGAATGAACAAAATAATTTGCAGTGCTATTGTTTGTTAGACGTTATTTTTCAAAGCCTCCACAAAGGCAATGGGAATGGGCTGTAAAAAACGTCTACGATTGCTTGCTCTTTTATCTACAACTAATTCCTACTCAGATTTAATTTATATATAATACTCATTGTAAATATTACTTCTACAACTAATTCCTACTCAAATTTAATTTATATATAATACTCATTGTGATTGGTAAACTGAATAACTTTTCAAAATCGTTCTCTTTCACGTTCCGGATCAAAACGACTTTAAAAAAAAACCTAGATGTGCCCACTGCTTTCTTTCTGTAAGGTTTAGGAAATGCTCACTTCAAATTAAAAATCTTCTTAACTTTATTGGTGTGGGTATCGAAAAATTAATGTAACTTATCATTGATCACATAGACATTGCAGTTCGTTGCAGGAAAGAATTGGTGTCTCTTAAAGATGTCCTAGAGCCTATCGTTAAGCAGATCCAGAGAGGCCGCCAAGAAATGAATAAGAACAAGAATGACAAGGTTTTCGCTGTGAGTTGATGGGTTAAAGATTTGGAATCCCTTCTCCAAGAATCATCAGAGTTGGCACGACGCTGCACTTGTGTAACGTTGTTGTTCGTTATCAAACGAGCATGAAGATCTCTGGTTTTATTTTATACACCAATGAGTATCTCGTTAGAAAGGAAGAGGAGGAAAAACACAAATTTAACATATAAAACATATGAGTTGTGGCTCTTTTATTTATCACACAAAAATTTGATTACAATGAACCCAGTGAAGGGTATTAGTGATTCACCTAAAATACTTTGACATCCAACCACACACTAAATTCGACTTTAACTTAACTTGACTTGACTTGACTCCCTAAATTTAGCCAACTCTTCATGCGTGAGTAATTAGTTTATTTTAACACATCTCAAATTGCCCCCTTTGGTTTATTTGCCCCAACTTCCCCCGAGAAACATACTCAGAACCTCCAACAGAAACCTTGGAAGCACAACCTTCGTTTTGCAAGCACTTCCCATGGCGTTCCTGCTCCAATTGGCTATGCAGAGTTGAAGCTTATCGATGAACATTTTATAGTGGGACAACAGGAGGTCTTGTCACTTCTCGAAAATTTGGTGATGGAAGATGCAGAGGCTAAGAATATTGGCCTGGTTGGTAAGGCTTGATCCAGGAATACTCTAATTCTCAATATGATATTCAATAGTGAAAATGTATGCAATCACTTCAATGGTGGTTTTATTACTTTGGTTGACTTTTTTGCAATGTCTTTCTGTTAAGAGTCTTTGGAATGAACTCCGTGTACAAATAGCTTTACAAAAAGGTGCATATGTCGTTCATAATCTAGATGAAGAAGGTGAAAAACAAATTGAATCATAAATTGGAGTAAAGTCAGAGTTTTGCCATCTATTAACTAATCCTTCAAGATTGTTATTGTATATTGTATAATATGTAATTAATTTTACATTCCGTTTTTACGGTTAATAACTTAACGGAACACAATTGTCTCGTACCTAGATTGCACATGTATAAATAAGTAATTTTATCATTAATATGACGTTATTTCATTGTGGAGTTTATTTGGACTTGTACAGTGGTATCAGAGCCCTGGTTGAACTGTTCCTAAACTCCATGTATTTGAAGTCTATAGCGTAAAGGAAACACAAAGCGTGAAGACTGTGAAGATAGAGTGCAGTAGAACGTTAATTCAATGGAACAATGCAGTGGGATGCCCAAACTATTGACTCCTTGTAAGTTTCATATCTTTTAGTCATAATGAAAGACGATAGGAGAAATTGAGTTGAGTGGCATAAAAAAAATTGAACATATCCTTAGAAGTTAGAATACAAATGTCTAATACTGAGTCTAGTACCAATAATTGTTGGATTGTTTGCTAAAAATCCAAGTTCCATGCATCTAAGGACGACTTGTTATTTTAATTTTGGGAGGCTTTATTTTCATTTACTGCATCAAACAAGAGTTTACTTACAGTGAAATTTCTGAAAGATAATATTTTCATTTACGGCAGTAAACAAAAGTTTAATCACAGTAAAATTTATGAAGGATAGTATTTGCATTTACCGCAGTAAACAAGAGTTTAATGACAGTAAAATTTCTAAAGGATAGTATTTATATAGTGATCCGGACTTAAACAGGAACGCCACAAATTACAGAGATAACCATAAACACAGATATGCAGCGGAAATAATACTTCATTTCATTAATGTAAAATGCTGAAATATGCTTACAAACAGTAATGGAAATAAACCAGCTAGGGCGATGGTAGCTTATCTCTGAGAAGAGATGTGGTGGCTACATGCCTCTGAACTGTCTTACAATGAGGCTCGAAGGCCTATTTATTATTGAGAAACCATGGAAAACCCTTCAAATTCCAAAACCTAACCCTAGAAGATCAAACGCCAAACAGTGGGCCCCATTTGGGTAAATTGGTACATCAACTTCCTAGGGTCGTAACTTTGGCATACAATCTCTGTTTGACGCGTACAATAGCTCGTTAGAAAAATCTATCCCAACACTACCACTTTGGGAAGGGAAACATCGGTCCATGGACCCATACCCATGTTGCCCTCAGATTTCCCAAAAAACGTCATTTAGGGCCTCAAAACGGGTTGGAAGTTCAGGACCCAAAAAACTGCTAAAAATAGTAAGTTGTGCTACAATTAAGGAAACTGAAAATGCTGAGAGAAACAATGGTGGGGGTCCAGGTGGACTTGGCAGGTGGCCACCAAGATCCACCTGGATCATTCCTCCCCCCTTAGGAAGCAATGGTCCCCATTGCATTGAGTTCCTCCATGAGATGAGGAAACTTTTGCTGAACTTGGTCTTTGGTGAGCCACTTGCCCTGGTGAAGGAGTTGGCATGCTTTGACAACTCGATACAGTTGGATATTTTGTTGGCGAGTGTTCTTAATTTGTGTGTCCATGCTTCGATCAGTTGCAGCTTGTTCCATGCAATCTGGATTTAATTCTGTGGGTGTGAGTTGTTCTCCAATGTCGGATGTGTCTAGCAATGGTGGAAAGTATGGCCGAAGGTGGTCCACATTGAACACTGGGTGCAAGCCAAGGAATGGGGGAATGCTGAGCTCAAGTGTATTGTCTCCCACAACCTTAGTAATGGTGTAAGGACCATATCGAAGTGGTCTCAGTTTCTGATAGGCTCCAGTAAGGCATTCCTTTTGCAAATGCAACCAGACTTTGTCGCCCACCTGAAACTTGTGTGGCACCCGATGTTGATCATGTCGCTGCTTGTACTTGGCATTTGATTTCTCCAGAATATCATGGACCTGCTGGAAAATATGTTGGATGTGCTCAATGAATCTGGTTGCCTTATCTGTTTTGGACTGGACATGAGCCGAATCTATGTGAGTAGCTGCAAGTGGCATGGCCACATCAATGGGGCATAGTGGCTGGAATCCCAAGCCCACCTGAAAAGGGCTGTGGCCAATCGAGCTGTGAAGAGCTCGGTTGTAGCTGTGCTAAACATAGGGGAGACTCTCGTCCCATGTGCGTGGATGCTTTGAGTTGTACATGCACAGAATGTGCATAATCATCCTATTGACAACCTCTGTCTGGCCATCAGTTTGAGGATGGAAGGTTGTGGACTTAGTGAGTTTGGTGTCCAGCATTGACCAGAGACTGGACCAAAATGTACTGAGGAACCGACTATCCCGATCTGAGATGATAGATTGTGGGATCCCAAAGTGCACCCACACTCGTTCAAAGAAGAGTTTAGCAGTGGCTTTTGCTGTGATATTCTTCTTGCAGGCCACCATAATGGCCATCTTCGAGAACCTGTCGAAGACCACAAAAACAGAGTCATTTCCATGCTTAGTGGAAGGAAGGCCTGACATGTAATCCATGGAGATGGATTCCCAAGGTTGACTAGGGGTAGGCAACAGGGCATAGAGGCCTTGCTTCTTGATGGTCGGTTTGGCAATGGCACAGGAAGTACATGATCTGATGTACTTCCCAACATCCTGTTGAAGATTCGGCCAGTAGAAATACTTCTGCAGTACTGTCACCGTTTTCTCGACCCCGAAATGCCCAGCGGCCCGACTGTAGTGTGCTTCCCAAATCATCTTGGCACGCTCGCTTGAAGGAACACAAAGGTGACCCAGGTGGCATAACAGGGCACCTTGGAGGTGAAAATATGGAACATGCCGATCCTCCAAGAGTGTTTGGTATGTGTGGCCGAATTCTGGGTCACTTTTGTAGAGAAGTGGCCAATCAGAAGTCTCGTGCCCACAAGAGTTGAGCACGGTGGTTAACGCCATGATCGGTGGTCGACTGAGGCAATCTGCAACATTATTGGTGCTGCCCTTCTTATATTTGATATTCAATTGGCACTGTTGTAGGTATGTAGACCACTTTTGATGGTGATCATTCTGCAATTTCCCTTGGGTTTGTATGAATTGCAAGGGTCGGTGGTCTGTGTGGATGACTGTTTCCTTCCCCAAAATGTAATGCTTCCGTTGCCGGCAGGCCTGCACAATGGAATACATCTCTTTATCATAAGTGGGATACTTCTGGACTGTGTCTGAAAGTGTTTCACTGTGATATGCCACTGGATGCCCGTGTTGAGTAAGGACTGCCCCAATAGCATAGTCAGAGGCATCTGTCTTGACCTCAAATGGTTGTTGTAAATCTGGTAACGCGAGCACTGGTGTTGTGCAGAGGCGATCTTTCAACTCTATGAATGCCTTCTGTTGAGATTCAGACCAAAAGAATTTTGCTTTCGCTCCTCCCTTGGTGACTTGACTCAAGGGCCAAGTGATATGAGAAAACCCCAACACAAACCTGCGGTAGAAGTTGGCAAGACCTAGAAAGCTGCGGAGCTATGTCAGAGTGGTTGGAGATGGCCAATCCCGAATGACTTGGATCTTGGCTGGATCCACATGCACCCCATGTTCATCAATAATGTATCCCAGATACTGAACCTGGGTCATGCCAAAAGTGCATTTCTCCAAATTGGCACATAGCTTGTGTTGCCGCAGTGTTTGGAGAACCTATCGGATGTGGTGGAGGTGCTCTTCCCAACTCTGGCTGAAGATTAGAATGTCATCCAAGTATACCACTACAAATGAGTTGGTGAATGGCCGCAAGATGTCATCCATTAGCCTCATGAAGGTTGCAGGAGCATTTGTCAATCCGAAAGGCATAACCAACCATTCAAAAAGGCCCTCCTTGGCTTTGAAGGCAGTCTTCCACACATCAGAGGGTTCGATTGGTACCTGGTGATATCCTGACTTCAGATCGATCTTGCTAAAATATTTCGCCCCCTTTAGTTGGTCCAGGAGGTCATCAATCCACGGGATCGGGTACCTATTACGAACAGTGATCTTGTTCAGCGCCCGATAATCAATACAGAGTCTCCAAGTCCCATCCTTCTTTTGTACCAACACGATCGGGCTCCCACAAGGCGATGAACTCAGATGGATGTGACCTTTCTATAGGAGCTCTTGAATCTGCCTATTGATTTCATTGTTCTGTAGAATGGAGCACCGATAAATTGGTCCATTGGGTAGTGGCACACCTGGGGTCAGATCGATGGAGTGCTTGACCTGACAGTGCAGAGGAACCCCTGCAGGGGAGGTGAAGATGTCCTTGTACTCCTCCACAACCTTGTCCATCTGTAGTTGTTGTGCAGAGGGGCCCTGTCTGGAGGCCGTGGCCACCGTCTTCTTCTTTCCTTGAGGGCGTATCATCAGGAAAACAAATTTCCCGGTTTTGGAAATGAGCTTACTGCATTGTTTTGCAGTAATCAAAGAGATGGCGGTAGGCGGTGATACCTCTGGTATCCTGTACAACTTATTTCCCAATGTAATAATAACAGCACGGGGCCTTGATTCATACACAGCATGTCGCTTCCACAAGTATGGTTGTCCTAATAATACATCACAAACTTCAAGGGGAGCAATGTCACACAATACCTCATCTGTGAAGGGCTTGATGTTGTATGGAAGGCGACACTGCTGGCTCACGCAAAGATCCCGTCCTTGGTGAAGCCACCCGATGGTGTATGGTTGTGGATGTGCTGTGGTCGGTAAGCCCAGCCACTTCATGACCTCTGCCGAAATGAGGTTCTTTTGGCTCCCGCTATCGAAAATGAACTGTAGCGGGGAGCCCTTTACCCACATCTGGGAGTGGAAGAGACGCTCCTCCTCCTCTGGATCTTCGGGTTCATTTTTCTGGATCTTGGCGGTAGCAACAGTGGCGTTGGGATCCGCATCAACAATCTGCTTCCCTTTGTCATTCCCCTTTTCGGGTTCTGACTCAGAGTCGGAACATGCATATGATTCTGAAACCTTTAGCTCAGCCACCAGTGATTGCTTGGCCCGACACTCACTTGTGTTGTGAGTGGAGCTCTTATGGAACTCACACCATTTTCCTGTGTCCTTTTTCGGCTTCGCGGCGCTGTTCTTTGCTTGTAGCTTTAGCGGGTTGTCTTGGGCTGCCCCGCCTTGGCTCTGTCCTTTATTCTGTGGTTTAGGGGCACCTTTCCCTTGCTTTGGATTCACAGATCCAAAGTCTCGCTTCTTTTGTTTAAACTTCTGCTCGACCTTGACGGCATATCGGTACGCTGTGCCGAGCGAGGAGATGTTCAGGAATTGTATTTCTTCCTGGATGTACTTGTGCAGGCAGCCGTGGTATTTGAGTATCAAATGTTGCTCTGAAGCCTTGATACCCAACTTTGTGCGAAGGGTATGGAAAAGATTGGTGAACTCCGGTACGTCCTGGTCCCTTCCCTGTCGCAACGTGGTCCACTTTATATATTCATCCTCGTAGCTTCCGACAGGGTAGTACTGCTCCTTGATGGCATCCCATAATGAATTTCAGGTGGGTGCAGCTGAAAATAGTGAGCCGATACTTTCATCCTTCTGCTCGCAGTAGGTTTCCCACCAGTCCTTGACGTGGGGGGCTGCTTTGAGAAGAGCAAAAACAATCTTTTCTTGACTCGAAAATTCATAAACAGAAAAATAACCCTCTAGAAGATTTAACCATTTATTTACGGCATCTGCGTCTATCTGACCCTCAAATATGGGGATTTCAAAATTAACTTGTACCTTAAAGGGCGTGGCGTTTCCAGAGTAGCTGCTGGAAGCCGATGTGTCGCTTCTGGGTAGCCGTTGAAGGATATGGGCAAAGCTATCCATCATCGCATTCCATTGTTGCTTGAGGGCTTCTTCGAGCAAGATTTTGATAGGATCACCTACCCCCTCGTCTTTCTTCTCATCTGCCATGGGAGGCCGTCGGGATTTGCGAGGCTGTTCTTGCAAAGGTTCGACCAGTTCAAGCCCTAACTCCTTATATCCCGACCTCGTTGAGGACATGCAAAGAAAAACAGAGAAAAAGTAGACCGCTATGATACCACTGATCCAGACTTAAACAGGAACGCCAAAAATCACAGAGATAACCATAAACAAAGATATGCAACGGAAATAATACTTCATTTCATTAATGTAAAATGTTGAAATATGCTTACAAACAGTAATGGAAATAAACCAGCTAGGGCGATGGTAGCTTATCTTTGAGAAGAGATGTGGTGGCTACATGCCTCTGAACTGTCTTACAATGAGGCTTGAAGGCCTATTTATTATTGAGAAACCATGGAAAACCCTTCACATTCCAAAACCTAACCCTAGAAGATGAAACGCCAAACTATGGGCCCCATTTGGGTAAATTGGTACATCAACTTCCCAGGTGCGTAACTTTGGCATATGATCTCTGTTTGACGCGTACAATAGCTCGTTAGAAAAATCTATCCGAGCACTACCACTTTGGGAAGGGCAACATCGGTCCATGGACCCATGTTGCCCCCAGATTTCCCAAAAAACGTCGTTTAGGGCCTCAAAACGGATCTGGAAGTTCAGGGCCCGAAAAACTGCTAAAAATAGTAAGTTGTGCTACAATTAAGGAAACTGAAAATGTTGAGAGAAACAATGGTGGGGGTCCAGGTGGACTTGGTAGGTGGCCACCAAGATCCACCTGGATCATATAGTATATATATTTTGGTGGCTTGAATAAAACTTTTAATTGAAGAGTGGTCAGGATATATATTTTTTGGTGGCTTAAATAAAAATTTTAATTTTAGTGGTCACTTTCTGGCGAGGATGTATATTTTTGGTGGTTTGAATTAAATTTTTAATTGAAGACTGATCAATTTTCTGGTGATTTGAAATACATATTTTGTTAAGAGGCCATTGGTAAAATAAAATTTACTTTTGGAGGTTAATAAGATTTGAACCTAGCTCTTTGCTAGGCTATTTTTGAAACTTACCACTAAACCATAAAGCCAACTTTGTTAAAACAAGAGGAAAAATGAATTTATATCATTTCAGAAGTATTGCATATATTTTGAATTTGAAAGGATTTGAAGAATATTTCGCTACATAACAATTATGACTTCAATAATTTCCATAATTGGAGTTATTCTTAATGAAAAGGAAAATTATCAAAAGTGGTTTAGAAAGCTTAAAAGTGCCCTTGTTTTTAACGATTTGTTGGAAGTTTGTCAAGGCAAGAAGGATAGTGGTGGAAAAGAAATTGCACCAAAGCCGCTTGATAATGAGAAGTAGCATGCAATTTAGGAGAAAAAAGACAACAAGGCATATGCATTAATAACTGCATCACTGACAGAAGAGGTAATAAAATATATCATTTCTTGTAGTACTGCATTAGAAGCACTAAAGAAGTTGAAAGAATTGTATGATTCACATTCCGAACTCGAAATTATTCAGTTATTGTTAAAGTTGTTTAATTTGGAGATGAAGGATAATGATCCTTTGAAGAGTGCCTCTGAAATAAAAACCAGTTTTCATGATATAGAAGCCACTGGAATTAAAGTAGATTTACAAATTATAGCTTTTATAAAAGTCCTTCACCCTGTCTATTCAAACTATTTGGAATCTCTCTAAGTTAGTGGGTAGCTAAAAGACATTACTTTGATAAACTAGTACGCAAAATAGATGAGAGAGAAAAATCCTTGGGAAGAAAGAGGCTCCACCTAAATCTAATGTAGAAACTTTGTGCCTTGCATAAAAGGATCAGAAGTCTCATGCTGAAACTTCTAGAGGTGATAAAAGTAGTAGAGGTCGTGGTAGGAGAAATTATAGAGGCAAGGAGGGGCAAAAATAATCAGGGAGACAGACAACAAAATGATAGACAACAAAGGAATTTTAATGATAGACCGGTTATCAAACGTTTTAGATGTGGTAAATTTGGTCATATTTCTACTAACTGTAAAATCCCTTGGGAGAAAGTCAGTGAAAGGAGAGAACATATAAATGAAAATAAATATCAACCACCACCAGATAAGGGAAAATCATGAGAGTCTGCTCATTACATTGTTTCTCACTATAATTTTAATATGAATGATATTTTCAACACTGCATTCTCTTCATGGCGAGATAGTTGGATTTTGGATTCATGAGCCACTTGTCATATGACATTTAGGCGAGATTTTTTGAAACATTTAGTGATGATATTGATGGTGTTATTCACTTTGCTAACAAGTCTCAAATTAAACTATCTGGCATTGGATCCATTCGTTTGAAGATACTGCATTTTGCAGATTATGTTCTACAGGATGTACTTTATATTCCATAGTTTCAGCGAAATTTAATGTCTCTTATCCATACTCAGAATTAGGGGCATTCTATTCATATATTTGATGGCATCATCAAGATAAGAAGAGCATCTGATCATGCATTTGTTATGACCAGTGTGGAAGAAGTTATGCTTTAGCAAAGTGATATCTTGTCTCACAGCTTGTTATGGCATGCTCAATTTGATCACATCAATTATGGCAACATCAAAATTATGAAAAAGCAAGGTATTAAAGGTATTCTGATAGTTCCAAGAAATATTATACCTTGTGATGCTTGTATTATAGGAAAGCATTGTAAACAACCTTTTCACCGTTCTTCTTTCAGATCTTCACGAAAATTAGGTCTCATACATTTAGATTTATGTGGACCTATGCATGTTGCAACTGCAAATGGAAATAAATGTGTACTGACATTTATTGATGATTACTCGATAATGTGTTGGGTGTATTTGTTGAAGAATAAGTCAGAGGTGTTTGATGTTTTTAAAAAATTTCATTTGATGATTAAAAATGAAACTCAACAGAATATAGGCATTCTCAAAACTGATAATGGTGGCGAGTACACTTCTCATGTTTTTGAACAATATTCAAGGACAATGAAATCAAACATCAGACTACCATACCTTATAATCCACAACAAAATGGCATCGCAAAACATATGAATAGAACTTTACTTAATATGTTTAGATCTATGATGTTATTTAAGAATGTTAAGTTGATATTTTGGGGAGAAGTAGTGCTTTGTGCAGCTTATATTCGTTGTCCTTCTTCTGTAATCAATAATAAATCTCCTTATGAAATGTCGTATAATCATCTTCTTGTTGTTCAACATTTTAGAGTCTTTGGTTCTTTATGCTATGCATTAATTCCTAAATATCAACGCAGCAAGTTGGGTGCTAGGAGTCGCAAATGTGTTTTCTTAGGATATTCTGATACTTCCAAGGCTTATAGTTTGTATGACGAGGAGAACAAGTTCATTCTTTCCAGAGATGTTATTTTCCTCGAATCAGATAAAAGTAATTCCACTATTGATAAGCAACTGACTCATTTGGAGAAATTTGCATCTAAAAAGTTCTATTTTGAATCTGATAATATTGTTCTGCACACTGAAGGGGGGGGTGTCCCATTTTGGATTAGTCTGTGGTTCTTCCATCTTTGACTCATGAGAATTTTATTGCTGAAGAAAATTTGGATGATAGTAATGTTTCTGCAGGACCAGAAATTGCTCTTGAAGAGCCTGTTCTTGAGCCTGTTTTTCAAGATGAGCAACCATCACAACCACTTCAGCAACCTTTACGAAGATCTACACGTGCTCGAAAAGTTCCAAGAAAGTATGATGATTTTGAAACATGAATGTCTTCTAAAGGTGATTTAGGTAATGTTTCTCATGACTGTGAATTCAATCATTGTACAATTAGCGAACCTAATTGTTTTGAAGAAGCTGTTAATTGTGATGAATGGAAGGATGCAATGAAAAGGAATATGATGCACTTATTAAGAATGGAACTTGGAGGTTAGTGGATCCTCCTGTAGGTTTCAAACCCATTGGTTGCAAATGGGTGTATAAGATCAAATACAAAGCAGATGGTTCGCTTGATAAATATAAGGCAAGACTTGTAGCAAAAGGCTATGCTCAGAAGGAAGGCATTGACTACACAGAGACATTTTCTCCTACAACAAAATGGGGTACAATTAGAACTTTGTTTTCTCTTGCATCTCAGAATAGCTGGAAGATACACCATATGGATGTTAAAACAAATTTTTTGAATGGCGATTTGAAGGAGGATGTTTATATGTTTTAGCCTGAAAGTTTTTCTGTTAAATGCAAAGAGAAAAAGGTATGAAATTTTTTTAAGGCTTTTTATGGAATGAAACAAGAATCTCATGCATGGTATGAAAAGTTAACTGAACACCTTCTCAAGTTGAATTATAAGTTATTTGATCTAGATGATGCAACTCTTTTATTAAGAAAATTGGAAAGTCAGTTGTATATTTGGTTGTGTATGTAGATGATTCGATGATCACAGGAAACAATGATGACTATATAGCGTTCGTTAAAAGAGAATTATTGAAAGTTTTTGATAGACAGATTTGGGTTTATTACATTATTATTTCGGGATTGAAGTTGATCAGAAACCCAAATATATTTTCATTTCTCAGAAAAAGTATATTAGATAGCTATTGGATAGATTTGGGATGCAGGATTGTAATCCTGTCGCTACTCCTATGGAGCATAATTTGAAGCTTACTTCCACTGAAGGAAGTATGTTTGAAGATCCAACAAAGTACAAGCAACTTGTTGGAAGTTTGAATTTTCTAACTACTACCTGACTTGACATGGCTTTTATTGTAGGAATACGTTCCAGGTTCATGCATAAGCCATGTGAAGGTCATTGGAATGCAACAAAGTGAGTGCTCAAGTATTTGAAAGGCACTCGAACATATGGCATCAAATATTCCAAAGTTGTAGATTTCCATCTCACTGGCTATTCAGATTCTGATTTTGATGGAGATAAGGAGAATGGAGTCTCTACTTCTGGTTATTTGATGAGTCTTGGATCAACAACCATCAGTTGGAGATCACGCAAGCAATCTGTTCCTATTGATTCTACCACCGAAGTCAAATATGTTGCAACAGCTCAAGCTACAAAATAAATAATTTGGCTTCGCAAAATACTTGAAGACTTGCAAGAGAAACAAAAGGCTTCAACTCCACTACTCATCGATAACTCTTCTGCAATTCAGTTGGCCAAGAATCCCAAGTTTCATGATCGAAGCAAACATATTAACACCAAATATCACTTGATTCAACATTATGTAGAGGACAAAGTTATTCATCTGACACATTATCCTACTTCAGATCAGATCACAGACATATTTACAAAGCTACTAGGATGTGAAAAGTTTGAAAATTTAAAATGTTACTCGACATGTCAGATGTCCCTTCGGATTAAGGGGGGAATGTTAACTAATCCTTCAGGATTGTTATTGTATATTGTATAGTATGTAATTAGTTTTACAATCCGTTTTTACGGTTAATAAGTTACCGAGACACAACTGTCTCATACCTAGATTGCACATGTATAAATAAGTAAATTTATCATTAATATGATGCTCTTTCATTGTGGAGTTTATTTTGGCTTGTCCACCATCTTCTTCGATAATGTATGGGGAGAGCATGTTGCAAAGTTGTTGGAGAAATTGGGTGTACAACGGCCTATAAGGGAGCACTCCAAGTCCAAAATTATTGTCAGTTCCCGGGATCGCACTGCCCTGTTAAAATTCAAACTGGAAATTAATTTAACTAGCCGAGAAGTCGCAAGAAAAATGATGAATAGTGGAATACTAGCGGGCATGATGAGCATTGTGCACGTTTTGTTGGATGTTATGGTAAATGAGGTAATTTGTGTCACGATGGAGCAGAAGTCTAGAGCAGCATTTCCGGATCAAGTCCCACGGAGTTACTTTATTTTATTCACAGGACATCTATTTTGGATTGCAGAAAGAAGAACGATCTCCATGTTGATGGACTCTGTGGGAATGGCAGACCATGAGCACACATCATCTATCAAGATCCCTGTAGTTTACCAATGATGAAACTCTCTATCCAAATTGAATTGAATCTAATGACACAACCCTCCATCCGAATTTCATTGAATCCCCTAAGCCAAGCAAATCAAAATTGCGATTAACATGCACTCCGCGGTTTTCATTTTCATTTCAAATTTTGAGCGTGGTAATATTGAGTTTGAATTTTCATTTCAAAAAATTATGCACCCAACTAAGCAGTTTAAACTCCTTGAAATAGAGATGACATTGATGACATTGAACACATGTGAGTCGATGTCATTAACTAGAGAAAGTTTGAACAATGAACTATGCTAGAGCCTGAGTGTTGTAGTCGCCAGAAAATCCTGATGAGTCGATTGTATGTATGAGCATACATGGTCTTTAATAACATGATAGGAGCATGCACTAAGCTCGATGTCATTAACTAGAGAAAGTCTGAATAATGAACTGTGCTAGAGCCTGAGTGGTGTAGTCGCAAAAGAATCATGATGAGTTGATTGTATGTACGAGCATACATGGTCTTTTAATAACATGATAGGAGCATGAACTAAGACAAAGATTGGCTTAGTGCATAGTCTTTAATGACATTCATGGGAAGAGTAATACTATTTGTCAATGCCAACTAAATATTGAGTTAACAAAATCAACCAATGCATTCAATGTCAATCTGCAATAAAAATAATACTCACTTATCCTGATATTATTACTAGGTCCATTGAATTACTATGGAGGAAAACACTTGTCCACGTTAATGGCATGTGCCCTGCAGTCTTTTATTTTGCTTGCAAAAGAGAATGGTCTTCGAAGATGTGTTTGCTAGAAAGTATAAGCATATATTTTATGAGATAAGTAACACTGTGTTGGGATACCAAGTTTTGAGTAAAAGCACTCAGTTGGAAAGCTTGATTTGAAATGGGTTCTGTCTATCATAGTATTAGGCATCAAATTTGAATTTCATATCGACTTGCTTCTCCAAATAATCATAACCATGAGAACACTCAACATTAAGATATTGCAAGCTTGCTACAAGTTCTCATGTAATTGACTTCTATAGGTTTATCATATTCATAATCGCAGTCCTCTTTGGGAGTTTGTGTTGTTTACTATAGATCAGATGATGTTCATCAAGAATTTGAGATTATAAGTTTGTTGGATTGCTTATGTTATCAATTGGGCATATTTATTTATTTTAACAAGAAACCAATAATATATGAATTGTGACTATTAAAGTTTGCTCAACAACCATTTTCACTTAAGGAAATGAGAAGGCCAATTTCATACAATTTTAATTGATATTGCAGCAATTTCACAGATAATCTCGTGGAGTGGGTTTGAATTACATATAAAATATGGTTTCTTAATCACCCAAACCACTAGCAAGAAGGCTATGAGATGTTGCCTGCGATCTTGAAATGGTTGTTCCAAAACACCCCCTAGGTGTCAGTATTATTCTTTATGGGGTTAAGATTTCAACAAAGGAGGCATTGTATGAATATGTTCCAAGACAATTTTTCATCTAACCTTTTCCCCCTAAGAACCCATCAGGAAAAACCCATGCATTGTTGAATCTAAGGCCAATAAGAGCTCTTGCCACAGTCTTTGCCACATCTCCATACGAATCCATTATGAATCACAACACAATTTCATATATCCTTTTAACTATTGATTGACATTTGTCTAACAATTCACCAAATTTATCTGCCCAACAATGACTTTCCCGAACATGACCAAGTTATGCATTACAGTTAATTAATTTGGTGTGGGAAAACGGTAGAAGGGGAAGAGGAGGCGCAGGGGATCAATCGGTTGCCCTAAAATTCTATCGAATAGTAAATTCTCTGAACGTTTCCATGCTCGTGTTGCTTCATCCTTTATTTTAACATTTTTGATCGCGGAGGAGGAGGTGAGTTTGGGGTTTAGACTTCTCCTTGAGTCTGTGAATATGATGATATATGCCCATGACAACAACACTAGGCAACATCAGAAGGCCCAGGTGTGGGGCCATGTTTTGGCTTCTAGCTATGATAGGGAATACATCAAATTTGACTTCTCAATTTATTGGGAAAATCTTCGACTGCTAAGGATAAAATCTTTTTTTTAGCACTCCTTGGCAAATTAGGTATGCCAGCCTTGGATTTCTCTTTCTCTATTTGAATGTCAATCATCACATAGTATTGTTTAGTCAAAAACTGAAGTGCTTGAGTAGGGTTTGGATCACCTTTATATCCCCTCATAGAAAAGGAAATGGTAGAGAAAATTGAAGGAACAAGCAGTTACAACAAGATTAATGCCCTATCACCTCCTGCAAGGACAATGGGATATGATGATAAAAGTGAGTCTAACGTAGTTGAATCTATGGGTTTCGTCTCTTTGATTGCCTTTTTAGTTTGTTCATTTGCCCCCCCTACTACAATTATTGTAGTATTTGCTGCTTCTACCACTGGTTTTGGATCAACACCAATAGATTCAAGTGCTTTCTAGGCTTGCTGAGTGACATCTGATGCAACTAGGGAGGCTATTTGAACTGTAGAATCGGAAGCCTTTTGTATGTATGGCATTGCAACATCCATTGCAGGCTTCATGGTCTTGATAGCTTGTTCAATGAACTCCTTTGACACCCCATAGGCACTTGAGTTACTCCTTCAAGTCTTTGGTATTATCCTCCACTGTTGTCAATGTTGTAAGAAAATATTCCTTTGGCACAGCTTTGGCATCTCCCACAAATGTGAAAATGGATAGAAGCATAGGTAAATAATGTGTTTTTTTGTTGATATTATCATCTTATTTTTCACTGCAAACAATCCTCAGGTCGTGATCATTAGATAATTGTTTTCCTTGAGGTTTGTGATGGACTTGAAATGCATGCTTAACTTAGCCAGAAAGGAAGGGCTTATCCAGAAATCCTGTTGTCCCTAACAGGACATAAATGCCAACTGCCTTGCTAGCCATCGTCACTAAAACCAGTTGCTAGGTTATTTACAGATCCTCATGCATCCTCCTGCATGGATTTGGACACCACCCATCAACCATACACAATCGTTGGGAATATTTGTTATAATAAAATCCATCACATTTATTGGAATGCTTACAGTTGGTTAAGGAAAAGAAATTATGTGTGTTTCTAGGGTAGCATACAGAGGGAATGTTACATAATTTAGAAAGAAAAAATAAATAAAACCCTAGATATTTTACCTCAGTTGTAGAAGGACCTACTGGGCAAGATCCTCTTTGAGGTCCCCTGTTGTTGAAAATCCTTGAAAGCGGGCTTCACTGTTTCTTTGTCTCCGTATTTTCAACAATTGAAGCACGTTGGTGTGTTGCAATATAAAATGGTTTAGGCACAGTATTTCCACATTGGGATCCCAATCTCAGTGAGATGTACAAGGAAACAGGTGCGGGATTTGGAGGCCTAGTTGTGTGATTGTTTGACATATTTGTTTCATATTTGGTTTTGTTCTTCATTTGAGCTTTGAATGTCCTTCATCTCGTGAGCTTACAATAAGAGTACCTCTACCACAACAACCTTTACATGAAGTTGGTGCCTGATTGCTTCTAGACCTGCAAGTTGACAGGAATGCAGAAACACAAGTTGGATGGGTAAGAACTTACGGTGCTCGAATTCTTCATATACTTCTGATCTTGCATTCCATCATGTTAACTTGAACATAACTTGTCCTTTTTTGAACTCTCATTGAATTTTAAAATGTTAGAGTCAAACTTTGAATTCATGCAGACGTCTCATGTTTGAGACTCTGCCCTGAGGCTGACATTCTCTAGAGTGAAATGAAGTATATCTCTCTTTCTCTTCCATAAGAATATTATCAAATACCAAAACCCCATTGTGGTTAGAAGCCTAAACAATAAAATACATAACAAAATACAAACTTGATGCCTAGGTTTAATTTTCTTTCATTTCTAGTTTTGATGTCTAAGTTCAATCCATATTATAGTCTTCCCTATAACATTTTTTGCGTCTGGAGGCCTTTTTTCGACTCTCAACTCTTCTTGGATCTTGGCTACCCAACAAATTGTGGAATCTATATTTCTGCTCAACTCCCGGATTTTGTGTAAGAATCGAAAAGGAATGAGTTCAGCTAAACTTTTGGTTTTCAGCCTGTAAGCAATTGAGTAAGACTCCATAAGCATATTATCAAATACCAAAACCCTGTCATTGTTAGAGCCAGTGTCTGATCTGTCTCATCGGATGCCCATAACAAGAAACATATGTCAAAATGGAAAAACTAAACCCCTGATATGTGGTGATGGAGGTCTCTGTATCAGTGTTGGAGGTTTATGCATTTCAAATCAACGGTTAAAAATAGTTCAATAGTTCAATTGATGGATGGAGGGAAAAATGGTACACGAAATTGGCCTGACCATTTTCAAAGAGAAACGCCTATCGACATAAAAGTATCATTTGGAGAACTCTTCGAAAATGAAAATACAATAATCTTTACCAAAAAAAATAAAAAAATCTAGCAATAGACGTTACCTTTTACGAACATATCTACCATCATTTGATGGGATCAACCTAGTTCTTCCCAAAAAACATACTGCCACTAGTCCCTCTCGTCCTTCAGGTGGAATCATTTCCAATATCATATTTCAAGCGCCTATGCACAGTGTTGGTATCCAAGCATACTAAGATATCTCCACATTAGTCCCTTGACACCACACCTGGAATTAAGAACCTAGCTTCAAGCTTCATGCTCAACAAATATGGAATCGTGCTTCTTGTTGTTACAGGGAAAAGTGTCTATATAGAACTGCTCTATCCCACTAAGGTGTGACAGCTACCTTAGAAACAAACAGAGTAAAGCTACTTTCGTTTTTCCTTTATGAATTATAGATAGAGAGGAACAGAAGGACCAACCTCTGTCTTGCGCTAATCCCTTGATTTGATTCCTCTCTTCCTTGATAGTCTTTTGCTACTTGTTCTCTTGCACGCCCAGCTTCTCAAAGTACCTGTAAGATCACAGTAGCATATAACTTTACAAAGACATGGATATATAATCATAAACAATCTAGGATCAGATGTAAATTGACCATACAAATGCAGCAAACAACAATGACACAAGAGTATGGAGGAAAACTTGAACAACTTTTATTGATAAACAAGAAAGAGCCAAGAGGAGTTACAACCAGTTGTTCTGACCCAGCATCAACCTCTCAGCAAGGAAGCCCCTCTTCACCTCATACAAAGCTTAGATCACCCAACAATCTGATGTTTGTCTCAAGAAACCAACAACAATTCCTTACAATATGAAAAATTCCAGCCTCTGGATCTCTGGGATGAGGGATCCATATATAGATATCTGTAAGGGGGATGAGTCAGCTTATGATTTGATTAGTGTCTTCCCTCTGATAGTCCTTGCTTCCACTTGGAGATTGATGATCTCTTACTCATCCTTGGTCGAATTCAGAAAGGCAAGTGTCACAGGAGAAGTTTCTGGAAGCTTCCATTGCCTCTCCACCTCGCGGAATGACACTGCCATTTGTCATTTCTCACCCATCGCACCCCATAGAAGGGATTTTTGAAATGCAACGCACCCACACAGTGTATTTAGGTGAGATGCAACGCACTTGGCCAGTGGAGCAGCTGAAATGATCCTGTTTTGACCAATTCTGAGCAGTTTTTCATGGAGAACTTCTCGGAGAAGCTGTAATTTGTTGACCGTGTTCCTTTAGGGGTTAGAACAACACTTTTAGGGACTTAGGAGCCCTTGGTTTATGGAAATTTCATGCTTGGGGTTGTAGTGCCCAAAAATGTCTATAACAGTTGCCCCCTAAAGCATGAGGTCGTTAATCTTTTGATGTCGGGTGAAATGCTTTATTATGAGGATCCGAAGTTCTTTCAAGCTGGGATGAGATTTGTAATAAGATACAATACAATACATTATCTTCATAACATTTTCATGATCTAGCTGAGGCGGGCATTCCCATGCTCAGTTTTATAAATTCATTTTCATGTACATAGGACAGACAATCGTCTGAGTGTAGACTGATGATTCTGGTAGAGCCATCATCCCTTTGATTGGATGATTATCTGTGCAGCAATGATGTACATTTGATGTCTTTATTTCCCTGAATATATATCGCAGCCTGGATGGATGAAACTAGATCCGGGGTCTTCAGTCTCGTTCGATCTTCACTCGAAGTACAAGTCGATCCATGTGAAAGATGTTCTGGAGTCGAACATGGAAAGACATCACCTAATTACAAGCCAATGATGTAAGCTGTTAACAGGCGCGAGAGGAATCACCGATAATGATAATGACCCTCAAGGTACTGCAGTACAATTCACGTGGTGTGAATAAAGGACTTGGCGTCGAACACCACGCAAAATCTTTCGGTCGAAGGCCATTGATGTAAACCTGTCGCCGGAAGTGAGAAACTTGCCATTGAGGCATGCAAGCTTCAAAGTACTGAATGGGGTGTTCCTAGATCGACTTCTTGGATAATGAGCTGATGTCGACAAGAAGTGATCCATCACAGGAGGGCCCTAATGAATCCCACATCAATGACATGGAACAGAGCAAATGATTTTAATGGAGGTGAAAATGATCTGGTGATATAAGGTTCAGGGTGGCGGTCATGAAAGAATGGAGTATAAATGTATGGTAGTGGGTGAGACACAGGTGAATTCTCTGAATGACTTCTCTTGAACATATCGGCGACACTGACGTGATGGATTGGTAGCATTAACCCCAAATGTGGATGGTATGATGGGACCATGGTGATGTGACCGGTGAATGGAACAACCCAACCTGACTTGGATGCGGAGTGAAAGTGTCATGTTCAAGAGCGACTTGCTACCAACAAAGTTTCTTCAAGTTTTCTTCCCAATTTTCCCCAGTCATTGCTGACCAGTACCTCTTTATTTTTGTCAAGCTTGAGGAGGATAACATATGCTTGTTCTATAATTTTCCCTTCGGGCAAACCCATCGCTATGTTTTAACGAGCCTAGCGATAGTGAGACTCGTTCTCGTCTATAGACAAGTTTGTCGCTATTAAAATTTTAACGAGTTTAACGACAAAGATAACTCGGTCCTTTTCAATTTTAGAGAGTCTGAAAAGGAACGTAAAGGAAACTCCAAAATTCCTTTTTCGTCATCTAATCCCTTAAGTCCAAAAAAGTATAAAACAATACAGAAGGGATGAATTTTCGATACTTTTAACGAGCCGAACAAAACAAGCGCTCGATCTTTTTGTGTAATAATCTCTCAGGTCCAAAAAGATTAAAATTTAGAGGAGAGATAGCACTTCCGGTCCCTTTAATGAGCTGGAGAGGCCAATGGCTCGGCAATCTTTTCATATTTTACGAGTCAGTTGAAAAGAGCTTAAAGGAGACTCATCTTTTGAGGAACGAGTGATAAAATGGGTAGCAACTGATTCCAGGTAAGGTTTGGAATTTTCCAATCACAGTAGTGTTACAAGGATGGCTAATGAGATCACTCTTCACAGATGTTCCTCAAAATGGGTAAACAATCAAATGGGGGTGAATGATCGGCCAATGCAAAAGTGGAGGTGATGGTGCAAACACGACCAAGGCTTTAATGGCTGAAGTACTACATTCACGATGGTTATTTACCGGGGAATAGTTCATTTTTTAATGAGCTTAAACGCGGGGGGAAATATTTGCTCATGCCTTATGTTTATTTTTTAATGAGCTTGAACTATGTGCTAAAACTGCTCGATTAATCCAGTCGTATAATAAGAATGTCTCATATAAAACGGAAGTTTTTAGAATTTTGCCCCACATCCTTTCTTAATGCAAATTAGGAAACGACCAATCCAAAAAACAGATAAATGATCGCTCTTTGCTTGCACGCCAAAAGGTTTGCATGCCCCCAGGTATAAAACAGAGTTTCAAGGTTACCCCTTCTTCTTTCCGCCAAAACATTTGTTTTACCGAGAGAGGTCTACCTCTTATAGGTTACCAAAGATTGTTCTATTCACAGCACAAACAAAACATTTCTTTGGCGATGTCTACCGAAATAGACAAAGGTGAGTGGAGGAGGCTGCTTCACTCACGTGACTTTGACAAGAGAATCTTGTTCCAGAATAACCCCCTCTTCCAATCACCGACGAGAGTACAGACTAGTCATATTCTCTCGCGGAAACCTACCCTATACCCAAAGTTTTCCTGTCGAAGCAGACCAGGGTGCATGCCCCCTGGGTTTCAGTCATGTCCCCTGAATCACTCGCGCTCATCAGGCAGGCGGACTGGAGATTGAGACATTTCTTGCGTGAAAAGACCATTTAGGGATGGTATATGACTAGTTTCTATGCGTGAACCGGAGAATGAAAGCTGGTCTACGAGCTTGACCACTCTTCCTTCGTGCGGAAAACATATTACTCTAAAGAGTGAGGAGACAATGGCTCCCATGCAATAAATATAGTCTCGTCCAAGGAGTAGATTATAATCCAGGGGTCCTTGAACTACCATTACATTCATTTGAACGGTTTTCCCCCTCAATGTTATGGGCACATTGGGAAGGATCCCTAACGGTCGACTGGTTCCTTTATCAAAGCCTGTTAGATTTCTCATCTCAGGCAAAAGCGATGGCAAACCAAGCGCTTTCCAAGCAGTCGAGGAAATGATACTCACAAAAGCCCCTTCATCTATGATGGTACCAGCCATAACCATTCTGTATATTTGAACAATGATTCGGAATGGTATACTAGTTGGTAAACGGGGTCTCCCTAGTTGATTCCAATCAAAGGAGACAACTAGGTTGCTTGGAGGTGGGACCGAATAGACGACCGGGTACGAATCTGATGAAATTCCTTCCTGCGGTAAAGGAACGGGTAAATTGCCCCCATGTTCATTGGAGTCTGTGCTTATGAAAAGAATTTGGACGGTGTCATCCTTGTTCTCTTCGGTGACTGTATCATCTGAAGATGGAACCTCTGAAGGCAAGACCGGGTCAACTGCCGCCTCGACCTTTTGACTTTCGTCTGGTATGGGTTCAAATGGTTTATCTTCAATGATAGATGCTTCAGCCGACCACCTGAGCGGGCCAGTCGGATTTTCAACTAGTGACGGACTCGGCAAGAGTTTTTTATATCCAGGAGGAAGTCGTAACGGTGAAACCGGACGATCGTCCAAAACTCTTTTAGCCTCGTCTAAGAAGGGACAATGGTGGACGGCATGATCGCCTTCGCACAGTTTACAAGGAAATCTATATTTTCCTTTTTGTCCTGGGGCTTCACTTTCACTAGTCGACGATGTGTTTTCAACATGATCGCCAGAGGTTGACGACACCGGGTTGTGCAAACGAGGAGACCAATCCCTTAAGATCCGAGGGATGCAAGGACAATCTCTGTGATAGTGGTCTCCTTTGCAAATGACACATGGCGATTTAGGCCTGGTCAGTGCAGTGTGTGAATTTTCAATAGACGATACTCGTTTGCCCCCATTCGCTTTTGGCTCCTTCTTCTTCTTCTCTTTCTTCTTCTTTTCCTTCTTCTTCTCAGGTTCTTGACTTTTGGCTTTACCAACCCCGTCAAGCGAAGAGGAAGGAGGAGAGGAAGAATTAGAGGAAGTAGAAAGTTGGCGAGTAACTCTGGACTTGTCTAGTTGCTGATTCAATTGTTCAGGAATTACGGTGTTCTGAACGACAGAGGTTGAGTAGAGCCATACAGGCAAGCCGATTGTCAGTCCTGGAAGCGACAATGTGGCCATATGGGGTGCACCAACATCTCCCCAAGAGGAGAAGGGACTAGGATTTCCTCCAAGGGGAATTCCTTGGTTGGTGGATTCCATTTTCTCAACCCAAGATCAACGTAGGAAAGGGTAATGAATATTCCGTTTAAAATAAATTTTAGACGCTTTGACACAACTTGTTTTTTCAATTTTTAAGAGTCGAGAAAAAACAAAATATGACTCTAGTCTCCTTTGATTTTTAATGAGCCTGAAGTGACAAGTGCTCAAATGGACCTTTTCTGTTAAAGAGTCTAAAAAGGAACGAAAGGGACTGCTCTGGAAATCTAGGTAGAGGGATTACCAAACCAATCGCAAAACTGCAGAATACCTTTTACGGTACGGAAGTCAATCTTTCTGAATGCTGCGTTCAGTGCATTGCGATCGATAGGGCGACAGACACGGCTTCCTATGGATAAAGGATTAAGCCTATTGGGGTCTCCCAAAATATACTCGACGGTACATGGGAGCACAAGTCCGTACTGGCACTTATCGTCTTAAAGTGGAGGAATCACCCAACCATCAGTAAGAACAACAGTCACCAGGCTTTACGACGCCGGAATATGTCTCTAGCCTAGACTTCTAAATGTTGTGCGTTAAGTTCCAAAGCGTTGTTAGATTCATTGAATTTATTTTATGGTTGATCTTGTTTATGAAGTTTTCCTTTCAGGTTCACCGTGAGATGTAGATGTAATTCCTAAAATGTAATCTAAGATGACAAACAATCTTTTTATCTTCTTTGTGCAATGAAAATCCTAGCTACTAAGGAAAGAAAGACAGATTCTTTTCACAAAGAGCAAAGAGCACACTCTAAATGCACTTTCCTAAATCAAACCAATCAGACTATCTATATGCAAATGCACATGCATGTATTTGTTTTCGACTTTCTTAGTATATGAATGATAAAAAGAAAGTTGTTGCACAAATCTAAATTTCTTTTCAAGCGACAAATATCAACAAGTTTCTTTTCGAAATAAAAAATGGAGACGATCACAACACCTTACGATTTTGAAATGAATACTTGTTTTTGACACTAGAAAATTACAAATTCAGACCAAAAACAATAGTAACAGGATAATCGACTATCAACAGCAATCAAACTCTTTCCTATGATCGAAATCGACACTTGCGACAGTTTCAAATCAAAGGACGACAGTACGATTATGCTACTTTTGCAAAGGAGAACTGAAAATGACTCAACAAACACACAAAAACATTTACAGTTTTTTTGTACAAAGGAGGCAGAATAACAGCAAGGAAAAGGGGTTTCAAATAGACATATACTGATCATAGGCAACAAAATTCAGGAATAGAACTGGAAAGAATGAATCACAGAAACCAACACTGCACAAAGCCTAGTCTGATCAGCGCACCTGTAACATAGGGAATTTGAAATGCAGTGCACCTTCTCCACTCGGGAAGTGCGCTGAAGTTCAGATTCTCTGAACAGTACCTGTGCTGGGCCAGAAACGAGACTCTGTTTGGGTTTCGGGTCACAGTTTGCAGTTCAGTTCGTGGGTTTTGGCCGAGCAAAAGGTAATCAGTAATGCAACAATCAGGGTAGATCTAAGGAGGATCTAAGAGCTATCACAAGGGCAATCAGAGAGTTTGTGAATCAGTTGTTGAAATCATAAACAGATCCAGTAGATGGACTGAAGTAGCATTTATCTACTTTGCATTTGCTACGGCAAATGCAGTTCGAATGCTACCTGTAAGTTTATGAAATAGACAACAAGGAAGATAAACAAACAAACTAATTCATCCCCAGCGGAGTCGCCATTTTGTTACAGGGAAAAGTGTCTATATAGAACTGCTTTATCCCACTAAGGTGACAGCTGCCTTAGAAACAAACAGAGTAAAGCTACTTTCGTTTTTCCTTTATGAATTATAGATAGAGAGGAACAGAAGGACCAACCTCTGTCTTGCGCTAATCCCTTGATTTGATTCCTCTCTTCCTTGATAGTCTTTCGCTACTTGTTCTCTTGCACGCCCAGCTTCTCAAAGTACCTGTAAGATCACAGTAGCATAGCACTATACAAAGACACGGATCTATAATCATAAACAATCTAGGATCAGATGTAAATTGACCATACAAATGCAACAAACAACAATGACACAAGAGTATGGAGGAAAACTTGAATAGCTTTTATTGATAAACAAGAAAGAGCCAAGAGGAGTTACAACCAGTTGTTCTGACCCAGCATCAACCTCTCAGCAAGGAAGCCCCTCTTCACCTCATACAAAGCTTAGATCACCCAACAATCTGATGTTTGTCTCAAGAAACCAACAACAATTCCTTACAATATGCAAAATTCCAGCCTCTGGATCTCTGGGATGAGGGATCCATATATAGATATCTGTAAGGGGGATGAGTCAGCTTATGATTTGATTAGTGTCTTCCCTCTGATACTTCTTGCTTCCACTTGGAGATTGATGATCTCTTACTCATCCTTGGTCGAATTCAGAAAGGCAAGTGTCACAGGAGAAGTTTCTGGAAGCTTCCATTGCCTCTCCACCTCGCGGAATGACACTGCCATTTGTCATTTCTCGCCCATCGCACCCCATAGAAGGGCTTTTTGAAATGCAACGCACCCACACAGTGTATTTAGGTGAGATGCAATGCACTTGGCCAGTGGAGCAGCTGAAGTGATCCTGTTTTGACCAATTCTGAGCAGTTTTTCATGGAGAACTTCTGGGAGAAGCTGTAATTTGTTGACCTTGTTCCTTTAGGGGTTAGAACAACACTTTTAGGGACTTAGGAGCCCTTGGTTTATGGACATTTCATGCTTGGGGTTGTAGTGCCCAAAAATGTCTATAACACTTGTGGAGGAACATTTCTTCTTTATGAGGTACATTCTGATGCCAACTGATCAAACCCAATCGGATTTCTCTACAACCACCACTTCGTTATACCTTTGTTTCGATTGATTCATCGATGACAAATTTTTTATATAGAGCAACCATTGCTTAACATTGGTTCTAGATATTTCACATCCACCAGACTAAATAAAATTTTAGACTATGATACTAATTGTTAGGATCATGAAACAATGAGAGAACTGGTGGTATCTAAAGGCATCATTGCTTCAAATCCTAATGGCCTCTAGAAAAAATTAATATGGAGTTTTTGGGTGTTGAAATAAGCTATATTGGAGACGAATACCATGGAAAAAACCACGAGTTCTCATAAACATGGAGCTCGAAAACCACTAGTAACTTGACATAATCAAGTTTACCCGAACCACCATAAGAAATGTAAATAAGAAAGACAATTGTGGCAATAAAGTTGTCATAAATTCAAATATTTAAATTAGATGCTGAAAAACTTTTTGATAATACAAATAATCACAACTTTTCATTAAACACATGAAAAATATTTTTTTATTAAGTCTTTCAATATACACATAATATTTATTAAAAATTATTAATAATAATAATAAATGCCAGGCTCTTTAAAAAATCTAAAATATATGTAATTTTATGCCACATCCAAACCTGGTCAAGTTTAAATGTTCAATTAGCATGGATTTTTATATTTTTGGAAATCATTGATATTTAAATCTAATCTATTGTTACATGAATAGTATGGTAAAATAATATATATTTTTTTTCCACATCCAACTTTCTCAAGATTAAATAATTCAATTAGCATGGCTTTTTATATTTTTGGAAATCATTGATATTTAAACTTAATTTATTGTTACATGCATAGTATGGTAAAATAATATTTTTTTTCCTTTCTATTTTCTTGATTGTAATAAAGAGGATTTACTTTTGCTTAAGGCCTTCATATGATTAAATAGGGTGTTGTATACCGAGGCCACAAATTTGGCCAAAAATAATATTTTTTGCAGGAATATGACGATTTAAAAAAAAAAAAAAAAATGATCATAGGAGCGTTTGAATTATTTTTTTGATGGTGGAAATGGATTCAGCACCATCAAAAAGCACCTGGGTACCCAAAATCATGAAGTTTGACAGTTGTAATCCAGATTTCCCAAAATTTCTGCCGAATTTTGGCAAAAATCATGCCAGAATTTCCACTATTTTCTGAGCAAATTTGTGGCCTCGATAGACTACTCCATTAAATAGTAGAGATATAATTTATTAATCATTTCTATAGATTTCATTTCAGATATGA
Organism: Pinus tabuliformis; assembly: GCA_031772625.1. Classification (NCBI taxonomy): domain Eukaryota; kingdom Viridiplantae; phylum Streptophyta; class Pinopsida; order Pinales; family Pinaceae; genus Pinus; species Pinus tabuliformis. The sequence continues at coordinate 608,262,430 of CM062804.1, forward strand.
ACACAAGGGATGGATAGTTACCGTGTGGTGTTTATTATAAATTGTTGGCCTACATTTTTAGTATAATGTGTATGCATTTGGATCGCATACCAATCTACTTTTTCAATTGCATGTTCATCCATTTTAAATGCACATTTCGTTTATCTGTTAGCATTCCCCAAGGTTTCCACCCCTTGGACATGCATAGCTAGGTGAATGGTTTAACTTAGTGTGATCTCAATAAGTACAAGCTACAATGCATGGGATGATCAACCCATGACAAATTTCTTTTCCATTACAAAAAGAAGTTGTGAAGGGTTCATATGCTAGTTTCATGTAGTTTCAAGCACAGTCTTATAGTTGTTGTTATTGAGATCCCCAAGGTGGAAGACTTGTCTTGTAACCATCCTTTCACTTATTAAAGGTCAAATAAGGAAGCCTCAGTATTGCAATATCAATATGTTTTTGAAATACAATACGTTAAAAGGAGTATGATCCTAGTAACGAGAGAGATAAAATAAAGAGAGTGTATAAAGACCATAGATTTGGAGGTTAATCCCAATAAGTAGAGATAAAATAGAGAGAGTGTATAAAGACCATAGATTTGGAGGCATTTGATAGTCAATGGACTAGTAGAACCAATAAGTGAGACATATGCTACAAGGACAAGAGTGATGGGGGGAATATGAAACAACACATGCTTTGCTTATCAATCACTAGGTTTGGGTTGTGACAAATAAGTCAAGTGCAACCATGATGGACCATTATTTAAGTCAGGTGCCTCCATGATGGAAGAATTTTGGAGGTCAAGCATCACTCACTTATTAGGTCAAGTCCTAAGTGATATACACATATCTAGGCCTATATTTTATTGACTACTTCTACCCCCCTTCTTACCTTGGAAGAAGGGTATTTTCGTTTGTCAAGCTCTTTCATCAAGTTTTTATTATGACATGACTCAAGGAAGAAGGGCCTATTTTGCGTCTTTGTAAGTTTGATGATTCAAACTGTATGTCACAGGGTGAAAATCTTTTGATGTAAACCACTTAAAAATGAATAGATAGTTGCAAGCTTATTGATCTATCATAATCTCCAACAACAGGTAAATGTAGATGGCCTTTTATTTGCCTTTTCCAAAATGAGATATGGAATGATGGTAGCTTAGTTTAAAAGCTTTATTGGATGTAATAGGTCGACTATGAAAAAGTCAACAATTAGTAGGGAAGCTAGCCAATCTTTTCTACAACAAATAATCATATGGTGGTGGACACAAGACTGTTGTATGAGTTTCCTTCTATGTTTTAGCATGATCACTCACATGAATTCAAATTCTTGTATTTGTTTTCTTGTGAATTTGTATAAAATTTTCTTTACTATTGCAACAAAATGGATCTATTCATAAATAAGTAGTGCTTCTTTTATTATAAATACTTAAATAGAATATATAATCTAGAAGAACATTAGAAAAGTATTAAAAAATTATGATAAGAAAATTAGGAATCGTTACAACCTTAAAATACAAAAAATATTTGAGGCAGCAAATAGGTCTTAACCCAAATATGAAGTACATATTTGCCACAGTTACAGAACCTAAGGAAAAAGCTAAAATATAGCTGATGTCACTGTATATGGAAAATTTAATATTCCTTTGTTGAACTTGCATGAGAGTGTCTATTGTTCCTTGTAGTTACTACTTATCATTTTTTGAGCCACTCTTCCTACCACTGTTCTCTACTTTATCATCTTGTGTTTGCTGGTGGGAATTTTTGTCTGTGCATAGCTTGGAGCTCCCACGTCTGCAAGTAGGACATTTTAATTATAGAAACACCAGTACTCTTTGATCTTCTCTTGCAAAACTATTAGTTGACAAAGCCTTTTGTATGATTAACTAGGTAATGTAAGAAAGCTTATGTTTTTCTTTGACAAAATTTCAAATTTCATGTTTAACTCAAAAAAATATATGGAACCCTGAGCTTCGCAAATTTTGTCTATTGTGACATACTTACCATTTCGCGTATTTCATCGTGTTTTTAAATGAGAGGTTAACGAATTTGGACTAAAAATCTAAGAGCTTTTGTGTTTTTGTAACTGTAACATGTAACTATAGGCACAGGGTAGAAGCATTATGGAATAGCAGGAGGGATTACTCTATTTCTCATATTGGCAGGCATAATAACAAAAACGCAGATGCTTTATCCAAAATGGGCCTATCTTCTCCCCAAGGCATTTGGAGGTTGTAGATCAAGATGGAAAATATCACCTTCCAGATCCAAGACTTTAGTCTTCCGGGTACATAATTTTCTTTCTAATGAAGAATTTCTGGTATGTATCTACTTTTTCCTTTTTTTTTGCCCGTTTCATTGCGAAGATTTGCTCACTTATATTTTGTGGCCATAAGAATCAAATTTATAAGTATCTGTTACTCATATATATCTATCCGCATATATTTTATTTTGTAGCAGAACTAGATATCTATTCTAGTTTTTATATCTACAATATGTGACTTTGAAACACCATATTTGCCTCTCTACCGTCTTTATCCTTTGATACATGTATATGTCTGTACATTCTCTTTGATGAATATAATACAAAATATATAGCTTTTTTTTCGTACTAAAAAAACCTATAAACACAGGCTTGCATTGCCCCCTAAAATAAAAACTTTAATCATTCTATTATAAAATTACTGGACACTTTGAGGACCTACGAACATAACTAGCTCATATCCCATCTCATACCCCAAGGCAATGATGGCTGGCCCACTCAAGCCAACGACTTGCGGCCCCACAGCCCCCTTTGATTATTATTATTTTGGTGATATTATGTTCTTCACTCCTAGTGTCATTGATACGAAAGTTGAATCACTGTGATGTGAAAATATGCATTTCTTCCCATCCGATATACTTTGAATTGTAATAATATGTCTTAACCATGTTGGGGGTCGAACACTGATGAAAATGGCCAAAACATTAGACGTTGAAATCTCATGCATACTTGTTGAAAATTATTTTTCAGTGGAAGAAGCTTGAATATATACCTTTACCTTCCTTTTTATAGTGGCTGAAGCTGGAAGATTTTCCTTCTCCCCCACATTGCAATTTCAAAAAGAATATGGATTTGATGTCTTGGTTATTAAATTTTGTTATTTTATTTACGTCAAGATTGGAAATCTGAAAGTAATTTTTATAGTTAGTTTTAAATTATAGTTTCTAATTCAATTAAAATCAAATTTAGTTCATATACATAAATTTAATTGGAAAGAAAAGACGCCGGTTAATTGAAATTTCAGGATCAGAGACTCATTCAATTAATTGTGCTATTTAAACGTGAGTAGTTACTCACATTCAATCATTGAATGTCAAAAAAATTAGTTTAAAGATATGGTTTGAAAATAAATTTAAAAATAGGGTTCATTAATATTATATTTATTAAATTTTAAATTATTAAATTTAAATATAAGATTTAAACTTCTTTATATTAAAGTTATTAAGCTTATTTTAGGATTTACAAATTCATATATCTGGTTGATGTGGTGTGCAGAATTATTCTAGCATTGCTTTCCACTCGCTTTCCTTACCGTAGGCCTTTTTGACACTGAAAAAAAAACATAAAATGTAGAAATGCCCATACATTTAGGGAAACATCATTTTAATTATTTGCAAGAAAAAATATCTTAGTTCATGTCAGTTGAGTTTATACTAAGTACAGATTTGGTTATTTCCATATTAAAGTTAACTATTGGTTCAATATTAATAAATATGAAAATTAATTATTAGGTATATTAATAAGTGTTATATGGTAGTTACTTGTTGTTTAGTTTAAATATAGCTGAATTAGTTTAAATATGGCTGAATAAAGTAAAATACAAGATTCAATTTTGACATATTGATAAACTTATAATATGTATATCTTTTATAATGGTTTTGAGAAGTTGTCTAAAAAAAATTCAACTATTTATAAAAATTAGATGTAAATTAGTCATTTATTATTTAAAAGTCCCTCAGTTATTCATGGTTGTCAATATTTAACTATATGTGAATATGGTTGTCCATGATAACCATGGAGGAGCATTGTGTCCATGGTTAACCATTGTTGAGGTGGTTTAAGGATGGATGAATATGGTTGTGTTGTTTCCCATGATTGAGTTTATTTGACCATGGTTAATTATGGTCAACCATGGTTGATTATGGATGAACATGGTTGGCCATGGGTGACTATGGGCTAATGTGGTTGAGTATAGTTGTTAATGTTTAACTATAGATGAATATGGTTGACAATATTGACTATAGTTGATAATGGTTGAACATTGTTGAGTTTGATTGATCATTATTGAGGTGGATTGACCATAGTTGACCATTGTATAGTTTGACCATTATTGAGCTTGTTTGACCATGGTTGCCAACATGTAACTATAGATGTATATGGTTGACCATGTTGACTATAGTTGATTGTGTTTCCCATGTCAACCATGAATAACCATGGTTGAATATGATTGAACTTGTTAACCATGTTATACTATAGTTATGACCCCATTGATATAAGCTACATAAATCTCATCAATAGAAGTAGAATTGATTATGTTGGGATTTTGAAAAAATCTTTATTTTTGTGCAAAATAAAACTTAATAAAACTTTAAATTTAATTATATTAAATTTAAAATTTAATAATATCAAATTTTATATTAATATAGCTTTAACACAATAAAATAAATAATATTATATTATATTAAAAATATATTAGTAAAATAAATTATTTTAGTCATATAAAAGTCAAATAATTACATTAATGTTGATGGGGCTTTGGATTGACGGTGAATGAGTGCACTGTTAAGGTGCTCCTTGTGATAGGTCACTGGTTCAAATCCCTTGTGGGTGCTTACCTACCCAAGCATTATGATTATTAAAATATGTATTTTATAATAAAAATAAAAATATAATATTAGAATTATATTAAAAATTGAATTATTTAATTGTTGAAACTATATTATCACATATATTTATGAATTTTGTATATGATTTACCAAAACTTGAAAAAATGTGACACATTAAAATCTGTGGACTTGTACTTTCATAGGCTTAGAGTGGGCAAGTTAAACAATAAATGGAGCCATGCTTGGTTAGGAAGCCAGCTTGAATGAAATACAAGGTGGCATTTATTGATGTTATGCCACAAGGCTTTGTACTTTCATAGGCTTAGAGTGGGCAAGTTAAACAATAAATGGAGCCATGCTTGGTTAGGAAGCCAGCTTGAATGAAATACAAGGTGGCATTTATTGATGTTATGCCACAAGGCTTTGTACTTTCATGGGCTTAGAGTGGGCAAGTTAAACAATAAATGGAGCCATGCTTGGTTAGGAAGCCAGCTTGAATGAAATACAAGCTGGCATTTATTGATGTTATGCCACGAGGCTTTGTACTTTCATGGGCTTAGAGTGGGCAAGTTAAATAATAAATGGAGCCATGCTTGCTTAGGAAGCCAGCTTGAATGAAATACAAGCTGGCATTTATTGATGTTATGCCACAAGGCTTTGTACTTTCATGGGCTTAGAGTGGGCAAGTTAAACAATAAATGGAGCCATGCTTGGTTAGGAAGTTAGCTTGAATGAAATACAAGATAGCATTTATTGATGTTTTGCCACAAGGCTTTGTACTTTCATGGGCTCGGAGTGGGCAAGTTAAACAATAAATGGAGCCATGCTTGCTTAGGAAGCCAGCTTGAATGAAATACAAGCTGGCATTTATTGATGTTATGGTTCAACACTGCAACATACATTTATTGTTGTTATGGTTCAACATTCATTGTCCACTTGCGCTTTTCCAAGGCATTTGGCAATAGTATGTTAAAATGAACCACCAATCCGTTGATAGATAAATAATTCACGAAAATTAGAAAATATGTTTTTAAAGTTGTGCTTTGACAAATTAAAAAAAAAAAAATGGCATGTTTGATTGAATTAATAGGTAATCAACTTGATACCCTATGCTGCCTAGGCAAATGCATGCCTAACTAGTAGAGAAGTATTATATTGTTGAGCCCAGAGGCTCATCATATAGCCCAATATGAGGGGATGTGTAAGTTTGTTCTTCCGTGTCCATTTTAAATAAAATTAAAATTAAAAATTATGGGCGGATGCGTGCCTGACTAGTAGAGAAGTATTATATTATATCCTACAGCCCAGTATGAGGGGATGTGTAAGTTTGTCGGTTAGTTCATGTCCATTTAAAAAAAAAAATGTTCTAAATAGAAATGCATGCCTAACTAGTACAGAAGTATTATATTATTGAGCCGAGAGGCTCATCCTACATCCCAGTATGAGGGGATGTGTTAGAAGTAAAAAAAAATGTGTGAATATGTTGTAAAGTAATTAGAAGGAAAAACACATTGTATTTTTCACTCTAAAAATTTTTACACGTGAAGAAATTAAAAAATATGAATATACTCTAAAGTAATTAGAAGTAAAAAAAAATTGTGAATATGTTGTAAAGTAATTAGAAGTAAAAACACATTGTATTTTGCACTCTAAAAGAGTTTACACGTGAAGAAATTTAATCCCTCTGGACTCATGTTAGATTAGTCCTTAAGATGGATCTATGCTAGTATTGGATGTCCAAATCCAATATGTACCTAATTATTGAAGACTTTATTATTTCTTATACATTAATTATTGAGCTTATATTGACTATAACAAAAAGAATTATATTAGATTAATTAAATATATGAGATTATCTTAATCTAATGTATCTCTAACTTTTTGATACCTTCCTTATTAGTATTAATACTATATATGTGGAAAAATATATTTGAAATTTGAAATTAGTACAATGTAATTATTAAAGGTTTTTTAGTGTTTTGGTATTTTTTTAATTGAATTTGTTAAAAATTGATGAAATTGTAAGTTTTAATTGCATTATCTGCACTAGTAGAGTGCTCCAAAAATATAATAGGGTATTGAGTATATTTATGTATTTATAAATGTATTTCAAACATAAAAATCATAATAGTGTCCTAGGGTATTGAGTATATTTATGTATTTATAAATGTATTTAAAACAATAAAAAATCATAATCTCTACCAAAATTGTATCATCAATTTTGACTAAAAAATTTAAAACATTAAATAATTAAACAATTTTTTAGAAATTATATTAAATTAACAATTTTATTATTAGATGGTTTCTTCTAATCTAATATTAATATTGATGATGTGATTATTCCAAAAGCCAAAAATACAATATAGATCACAAAAGTCTGAAATAAAAAATTAACATAATTTTATTGGATGGTTTCTTCGAATCGTGAACAAGTCCAAGTTTTATTTGTCACCTGCGCTTAATTATTAGCACAGCTATGGGATTTGGATTGGACTGGAAGCAGCCTATGACTTAACTTTGTTCTTGAGATGTGCACCCTGTCGCCATTTATATATAAATAATAAGTTATGATATATTACATCTTTACTTGTAACATGTTTTTTTGAAAATGAAGTGATATATAATAAAATTGGAATTCCAGAAAAATGAATGCATAGGAAAATACTTTAGATTATGTATTCATGAAAGAAAAAACATTTACAAACTAACACCGGAGTATTCAGCGCCACTCACCATAGTGAATCTAGAAATTTTCCAGAGATTGACATCTCTCTAGTAAAAAATGTGTTTTCATAGGCCCGCCTATTTTCGCTCCAGAAATTCGACCTTACAAGAAACCAGCTAAACTATGTGTCATGACCCTAGGTTAAGATACATTAATGTATTAATTTTATGATAGTACAAGTGTTAAATCAAAACGACTTTCAGAGACTCCTTCCAGCGCAATACCCTTAAACATTTACAGTTCCATTTACTTTGTGCAGATATTTATAGAGATTTGATTGACTGGAGTATTGCAGGGGTGGGGGAGCTTGTATGCAGTTTCAAAAACTCATTTACTTCACAACGCTTCTGGATGGAGGTAAATTTGCAAATTAATTTTCTGATACTTTCTAGATATGGCGCATTTAGTATAAATGAGGGGTAAGAACTTCTTTAGAAGCGTTTATATTAATCCAGTACAACATATACACAATATGCCAAAAAATACAATAGCTACATCAAACTGATGGCAGCGCAACATGTAGCTATGGGTCAAACCCAAACCCCGGTGGGGAGGCAAATAATGCCCATAGGAATATTTATTTGCCTTGGGGAATTTTAAATTAATAGATACGATTTCATCTTCATCGTCTAAGTGTTTCGATGGGTGTGATTTCAGACTCTCGTTTCATCTTGCACATTACAAACTTAATAAAAATTTTAATGTGTTTGGTGGTAGGAAAATCGGTTATCTTTGCGTTTGAATTCCAAAACGCTTCAAGATTACATCGCTATTTAATTAATTCACCGTCTGCGTTATGTCTGGGCGATGGATTGTCGTTTCAGATGGGCTCTGCAATAGATTGTTTCACTACACTGCGCGACTGTAAAGAAGGAAATTGTGAAGGCCATTTCCTTTAGAGTCGACTGTGGTGATACAGATTTTGTGAAATTGTTTTATGCTCCTTCACTTCTGAATTTGTACTTTCCTGTTTTTTAATTGATGAGATTTTTGGAAGTATGTTTTTTTAGCAAGGTTGTTAATGGTTGGTTTTTTAATAGATGAGATTCTAGGAAGTATATTTTTTCCATCATGTTGTTAATAAAAATTGTAACAGGTCAACCGAAGTGATAAATTGATTTTTTAGGATAGGTAATATAACATAAATATATGTGCGATATATTCATTAAATAAATAGATTATTTAGGATAGGTAATATAACATAAATATATGTGTGATATATTCATTAAATAAATAGATTATTTAGGATAGGTAATGTAGTATAAATATATGTGCGATATATTTATTAATTTTTTTTGTTTAAATTTGAGTAAATATTAAATTATAATGTTTAAAGTTTGTATTATATAGAATAATAAATGTTGTGGTTAATTGTTACAATATAGAATTTGGTTTGATTGGATCAATGTTATTTGAAAATAATAGAAGTTTTTTAGATTTTCAATATTATATTTGTATATTTCAAAATTTCAAAATATTGGAAAAATAATATATTTAAATATGTTTAAATATCTATTCTTAAATTTTTTGAATATCTAATCAAATTCAAGTTCAAACTTAGTAACTATGATATTTTTGTATGCAAAACAAAACAAAAAAATAAAAATAAAAAATTGTGCATGCCAAAGCCTTGAACACAAATAGTGTATGGGTAACCAATGTAAGTTAGGAAGGGATATTAGTTTAGTTGTGTGATGTAAAGGAATTCCTAAATTGGGTCAAGAAGGGCTATTTGGGTTTCTCGCCCAACAAGATTTCGTGACCCCTGTTGTGTTGATTACCTAATGATTCATTTGGTTTTAATTCAATAGGAACTTAGAGACTAAATATTCTGCATTTTATGACCATGCAGCTACTCTTAAAGGGGATTGAATACATAATTAAATATTCTGATCACACTTAAGTATACTTTGCCCATCATAGAATATATCTCAAAATTGAAATAAATTAATCCTTTAATTCCAATGCTTTGCTTCGGGAAAAATAGTTGTACCTACGTGCAACAACTGTTATCTCTAACTTAACATTTCAAACTGAACCCATAATCATATGTCACACATTGAGCATAGAATAATAGAGATCTTGATAGACTCATGGAGGCTGAATACCTATTTTTCTAAATGCCAACCCTTACAGGAATAAGGTGAGAAAAAAGAAAAGTTGTATTTGAAAACAGTAGCCCATCTTGATATGTGGAGTCTATATTTGCATTAATATGAAAATTTTCATAGATGATAGAAATCAAATAATGGTTTGAATACATTGAAATGTGCAACCACGTTAAAAGCATAAACCTTCTTACCTCAAACTTTGGGTTTTTAGCATTGCAATGGATGCACCTATCTAGTAGTGCTTAGATAAAAAGATGAGTTGATTGCGTGCATTAAGCTTCAACCTCAGATCATGCAAAACTATTAAGGGTGGAATTCATAGCGAGATATATTGTCAATGATGCAATTTTGACCTAAATTCAATGCCATTATATTGTTGCATCTAGTTCCATTCCAACCTTATTGGGATATCAATCATCAAGTGATTGTTGAACGAGTTCTTCTACTAGCAACGTTATATTCCTCCCTAAGTTTCTACAGAGATCATAATACTCAAATTAGTTAACCATCAATGTTTGTCCCGTGCAATTAAGGAAACAACATGTTGATATTGAATGTTCATTCCATCCCTAGGTTGCCAGATTTTGTAAATGACTAAGGTCCAATGGATTACTACTATTTGCATTCATAACTTCCCAAAATTATAATTATTCTTATGCATCTTAGAATGACTTCTGTTAAGTGTGAATCCAAATTCATTAATCACATGCAGGATTCTAGATTCTTCTACATCGCCAGTAGATTCTAGAATCACATGCATGATTCTAGATTCTTCAACACCGCCATTAGTTTCTAGATCATTCCAGATCTCCATCTAAATCACATACAGGATTCTAGATCCTTCTTCTGTCTATATAAATTTGTAATTTCTCCGGCCAAGGAAAGCAAGCCAAGGCCCAAGCCTGTTGTGTAATGCAAAGTGATTTCTGTTCTCCAGTGATCGTTTTATCTATTCCACTGTTTCTGACTGAGTAATCTTGTGTTGTTTCTCCATTTGTCTGTCTCTGTGAATTATTCTCTGCTATTTCCGTCTAAGTCTCTGAGTATAAATCTGTTGTGTGTTATGTATGCTCTAGTCTAACAGCTGGTATCAGAGCTAGGGTTGAATATCCACTATGCAAGTCGTTGAGTGCCATCGCCTTACTCTGGCAGCGTTCATTAAAACGTTGGTTGCTACCCCTAGAGCTCTTGAAGGATCTATCTAGGAGATAGCTGAGGAACACTGGAACTAAAAGACAGTTGCTGCAAGAAAAACAAGGTCGTGGAACTATGTTGAAATGTGTTGCTGGAGTTTGAAACGTGGAGATCGGTACGTGTTGCTGGAATTTGAAACATGGAGATCCGTGGAGTTTGGAGTTGAAACATGGTGTTCGTAAGTTTTTTTTTCACATCAAGCTTGCACGTATACGTTAAGTTTTTTTCTCAAACCAACATATGTATGTGTGAAATGTGAAAAGGTTAAAACATTATATATGTTTTTATATTTATTATGAAACATATATAATTATATGTTGGAATTTTGAAAAGTATATTTTAAAAGGGAGCAGGAATTTTGAAAAGGGTATTTTAAAAGGAGGAAGGTCATTATTACTAAATTTTAAAGAGTAATAATTAAAGTTTTATTTTTAAGTGGAGTTTTTTGTGTGAATTTGATTGAAAATGGGGACAATAGTTACAGATATGGAGAAGTTGAGCGGGGCTAATTTTGCCCTATGGAAATCACAAATAGAGGATATACTGATTTTAAAGGATCAGTATTTGCCGATTGAGGGCACAACAAAGAAACCCTCATCGATGACAAATGAAGAGTGGAATAAGCTAGATAGAAAGGCGATTGCAACAATCCGCCAATATTTAGCAAAGAATGTTTATTTCAATGTGTCTAGAGAAAAGACAGCAGAAGGATTATGGAAGAAGCTCCATGATCTATATGAGAAGAACATGGCATCAAAAAAGCGTTCTTAATGAAGAAGCTTTATCATCTCAAAATGAAGGAGGGTGCTTCAGTTGCTGAGCACTTGAATGCATTTAATATTATTACTAATTAACTTGCCTCTGTTAAAATCATTTTAGATGATGAAATTAGAGCTATTTTGCTAATCTGTTCTATGACAGACAACTGGGAAAATTTAATTGTAGCTATGAGCACTTCAAAAACTATAGGGACTCTGAATCTTAATGATGTCAGCAGCAGTTTAATGAATGAGGAGCTGCGACACAAGTCAATTGCAGAAAACCAAGGAGGAGAGGCTCTAGCTCTAGCTGATTGTGGTAGGAGAATGGATCAAGGTTGGCAAGGGTGATCAAGCTCTAGAGGGCGATCAAAATCAAGGAGAGGCAAAATCATCTGCTTTCATTGTGGCAAACCCGAGCACATGAAGAAAGAATGTCAATTCTGGAAGAAAGGACAAAAGGATCAGAGACCATCTAGTACAAATCACAAGTTATCTAGCACAAATGAAGGTGAGACTACTGCTATAGCCACAGATGGTGATGTGTTGTTTACTGTTTCAGTAGAGGATGCATGTGTATATACATCTAGCAGTAGTTTTGATTGGATCCTTAACTCTGGGGCATCTCACCATGTAACCCCATGCAAAGATAGTTTTGTTTCATATAATACTGGTGATTATGGTAGAGTGCATTTGGGGAATAATCATTTTTGCAGTATTGTTGGAGTGGGAGATGTCTAGTGTTGCGCTCCCCGTTAATGGTGATGTTAATCCAACGCTCCCTGTGTGTTTTGTGGCATGTGCTTAAATCTAGCGACGTGTCTGTTTACTAACACTTGCAGGTTTTGGTGTAACGTAATCGTGTCTCCAACAAGTGGTATCAAAGCCAAAGGTCTTGAGTTCGAAACACACCTGGTTCACGTTGAGGGGGGATATTGTTGCACTCCCCGTTAATGGTGGTGTTAATCCAACGCTCTCCGTGTGTTTCGTGGCATGTGCTTAAATCTAGCGATGTGTCTATTTACTAACACCTACAGGTTTTGGTGTAACAACAATTGTGTCTCCAACATCCAGATAAAGATGAAAGATGGACAAGATATATTGTTGAAATAGGTCAAGCATGTACCAAGAAAATGCGCATGAGTTTAATCTCTATGGGACGACTGGATGATGAAGGCTGTTCGACAAGCTTTGGAAAAGGAGGCTGGAAAATTAGCAAAGGTGCATTGGTCGTGGCCAAAGGACCCAAGACAGGAACATTATACACATTGAAGACACTGATAGGAAAATTAGATTTAGTTGCTGTCACAAAAGAAGGAAATTCAGCAGATCTGTGGCATAAGCGTTTGGGTCACATGAGCGAGAAGGGCTTAAAAATCATTCTTGGTAAAAATTTATTGCCAGGTTTGAAATCCCACAATCTTGATCTTTGTGAGCATTGTATATATGGTAGACAAAGAAGGGTTTCATTCCTTAGAGGTGGCCATGACATAAAGAAAAATGTGTTAGAATTGGTACACTCAGATGTGTTTGGGCCTGTTAACATCAAATCATTAGGAGGAGCATCATATTTTGTAACATTTATAGATGACGAATCTACCATTCCAACCTTATTGGGATATCAATCATCAAGTGATTGTTGAACGAGTTCTTTTGCTAGCAGTGTTATATTCCTCCCTAAGTTTCTATAGAGATCATAATACTCAAATTAGTCAACCATTAATGTTTTTCCCGTGTAATTAAGGAAACAACATGTTGATATTGAATGTTCATTCCATCCCTAGGTCGCCAGATTTTGTAAATGACCAAGGTCCAATGGATTACTACTATTTGCATTCATAACTTCCCAAAATTATAATTATTCTTATGTATCTTAAAATGACTTCTGTTACGTGTGAATCCAAATTCATTAATCACATGCAGGATTCTAGATTCTTCTACATCGCCAGTAGATTCTAGAATCACATGCATGATTCTAGATTCTTCAACACCGCCATTAGTTTCTAGATCATTCCATATCTCCATCTAAATCACATACAGGATTCTAGATCCTTCTTCTGTCTATATAAATTTGTAATTTCTCTGGCCAAGGAAAGCAAGCCAAGGCCCAAGCCTGTTATGTAATGCAAAGTGATTTCTGTTCTCCAGTGATTGTTTTATCTATTCCACTGTTTCTGACTGAGTAATCTTGTTGTTTCTCCATTTTTCTGTCTCTGTGAATTATTCTCTGCTATTTTCCGTCTAAGTCTCTGAGTATAAATCTGTTGTGTGTTATGTATGCTCTAGTCTAACAGATGGTATCAGAGCTAGGGTCGAATATCCACTATGCAAGCCGCTGAGTGCCATCGCCTTACTCTGGCAGCGTTCATTAAAACGTTGGTAGCTACCCCTAGAGCTATTGAAGGATCTATCTAGGAGATAGCTGAGGAACACTGGAACTAAAAGACAGTTGCTGCAAGAAAAACAAGGTCGTGGACCTATGTTGAAATGTGTTGCTGGAGTTTGAAACGTGGAGATCGGTACATGTTGTTGGAATTTGAAACATGGAGATCCGTGGAGTCTGGAGTTGAAACATGGTGTTCGTAAGTTTTTTTTTTCACATCAAGCTTGCACGTATACGTTAAGTTTTTTTCTCAAACCAACATATGTATGTGTGAAATGTGAAAAGGTTAAAACATTATATATGTTTTTATATTTATTATGAAACATATGTAATTATATGTTGGAATTTTGAAAAGTATATTTTAAAAGGGAGAAGGAATTTTGAAAATGGTATTTTAAAAGGAGGAAGGTCATTATTACTAAATTTTAAAGAGTATTAATTAAAGTTTTATTTTTAAGTGGAGTTTTTTGTGTGAATTTGATTGAAAATGGGGACAACATTTACAGATATGGAGAAGTTGAGCGGGGCTAATTTTGCCCTATGGAAATCACAAATGGAGGATATACTGATTTTAAAGGATCAATATTTGCCGATTGAGGGCACAACAAAGAAACCCTCATCGATGACAAATGAAGAGTGGAATAAGCTAGATAGAAAGGCGATTGCAACAATCCGCCAATATTTAGCAAAGAATGTTTATTTCAATGTGTCTAGAGAAAAGACAGCAGAAGGATTATGGAAGAAGCTCCATGATCTATATGAGAAGAACATGGCATCAAACAAAGTGTTCTTGATGAAGAAGCTTTATAATCTCAAAATGAAGGAGGGTGCTTCAGTTGCTGAGCACTTGAATGCATTTAATATTATTACTAATTAACTTACCTTTGTTAAAATCATTTTAGATGATGAAATTAGAGCTATTTTGCTAATCTGTTCTATGACAGACAGCTGGGAAAATTTAATTGTAGCTATGAGCACTTCAACAACTATAGGGACCCTGAATCTTAATGATGTCAGCAGCAGTTTAATGAATGAGGAGCTGTGACACAAGTCAATTGCAGAAAACCAAGGAGGAGAGGCTCTAGCTCTAGCTGATCGTGGTAGGAGAATGGATCGAGGTTGGCAAGGGTGATCAAGATCTAGAGGGCGATCAAAATCAAGGAGAGGCAAAATCATCTGCTTTCATTGTGGCAAACCCGAGCACATGAAGAAAGAATGTCGATTCTGGAAGAAAGGACAAAAAGATCAGAGACCATCTAGTACAAATCACAAGTCATCCAGCACAAATGAAGGTGAGACTACTGCTATAGCCACATATGGTGATGTATTGTTTACTGTTTCAGTAGAGGATGCATGTGTATATACATCTAGCAGTAGTTTTGATTGGATCCTTAACTCTGGGGCATCTCACCATGTAACCCCATGCAAAGATAGTTTTGTTTCATATAATACTGGTGATTATGGTAGAGTGCATTTGGGGAATAATCATTTTTGCAGTATTGTTGGAGTGGGAGATGTCTAGTGTTGCGCTCCCCGTTAATGGCGGTGTTAATCCAAAGCTCCCTGTGTGTTTTGTGGCATGTGCTTAAATCTAGCAATGTGTTTGTTTACTAACACTTGCGGGTTTTGGTGTAACGATAATCGTGTCTCCAACAAGTGGTATCAAAGCCAAAGGTCTTGAGTTTGAAACACACCTGGCTCACGTTGAGGGGGGATATTGTTGCGCTCCCCGTTAATGGCGGTGTTAATCCAACGCTCTCTGTGTGTTTCGTGGCATGTGCTTAAATCTAGCGATGTGTCTATTTACTAACACCTACGGGTTTTGGTGTAACAACAATTGTGTCTCCAACATCCAGATAAAGATGAAAGATGGACAAGATATATTGTTGAAACAGGTCAAGCATGTACCAGGAAAATGCACATGAGTTTAATCTCTATGGGACGACTGGATGATGAAGGCTGTTCGACAAGCTTTGGAAAAGGAGGCTGGAAAATTAGCAAAGGTGCATTGGTCATGGCCAAAGGACCCAAGACAGGAACATTATACACATTGAAGGCACTGATAGGAAAATTAGATTTAGTTGCTGTCACAAAAGAAGGAAATTCAGCAGATCTGTGGCATAAGCGTTTGGGTCACATGAGCGAGAAGTGCTTAAAAATCCTTGTTGGTAAAAATTTATTGCCAGGTTTGAAATCCCACAATCTTGATCTTTGTGAGCATTGTATATATGGTAGACAAAGAAGGGTTTCATTCCTTAGAGGTGGCCATGACATAAAGAAAAATGTGTTAGAATTGGTACACTCAGATGTGTTTGGGCCTGTTAACATCAAATCATTAGGAGGAGCATCATATTTTGTAACATTTATAGATGACGCATCTAAGAAGGTTTGGGCATATCCTATGAAAAATAAAAGTGAAGTGTTTGGAATATTTCAAAAATTCCATGTTGCTGTTGAAAGAGATACTAACAAATTGCTGAAGTGTTTAAGAACAGATAATGGTGGAGAATATTGCTCAAATGCATTTAAGGAATATTGTAACAGGTTTAGCATAAAACATGTGAAGACTGTGCCTGGTACTCCTCAACAGAATGGTGTCGCAGAAAGGATGAATCACACCATTATGGAAAAGGTGTGAAGTATGTTATCCAATTCCGGTTTGGAGAAGAATTTTTGGGTTGAAGCAGTCAGGACCGCTTGCTACCTCATAAATAGATCTCCAACTACAACCTTGGATGGCGGTATCCTTGAAGAAGTTTGGTTTGGTAAGAATTTGAATTATTCTCACTTGAAAATCTTTGGATGTGAAGCATTCATACATATTCCCAAAGAAAATAGAACTAAGCTAGATGATAAATCTATGAAATGCATTTTTTTGGGGATATACAAATGAAGATTTTGGTTATCGTCTATGGGATCCAGTCAAACATAAAATTATTAGAAGCAGGGATGTTATATTTAATGAGTAAAAAATGTTCAAGAAGGTTATTGATAGGTTTGAAGAGCAGTAGAAAAACATACAACAATACAAGAAAATGAACAACAAATTCAGGAGCATGAAGAACAACAAATGGAAAATGATGAAAAACAAGAAGAAGGAATCTTGCAGGAACCTTTACAAGAGATTCAACCTGATAATGCACCACCACAGTTGGTTCATAGATCTTCTGGGCCTCATAAGCCTTCACAAAGGTATCCTCCTTCAAACTGTATTTTATTGACTGATGAAGGTGAACCTAATTGTTTTCAAGAAGCTTGCAAAGTCGAGCACAGTAAAGAATGGAAGAAAGCAATGGAAGAAGAAATGAACTCTTTGCTGGAAAATAAAACTTGGGAGTTGGTAAACCTCCCAAAAGGTAGAAAGGCTCTATAAAACAAATGGGTGTACAAGATTAAGCATGAAGGTGACGAAAAGGAGAGGTATAAAACAAGGCTGGGGTTGAAAGGTTTTGCCCAAAAAGAAGGTATTGACTTCACTTAAATTTTCTCACCTGTTGTTAAAATGTCATCCATTAGAGTCATTCTTGGCCTAGTTGCTGCTTTAGACCTAGAATGTGAACAGTTAGATGTAAAAATTGCATTCCTTCATGGTGAATTAGAGGAAGAAATTTATATGGAGCAGCCAGAAGGCTTCATAGAAAAAGGCAAAGAAGGCCTTGTTTGTAGGTTGAAGAAGAGTCTTTATGGGTTGAAACAGGCACCTTGACAATGGTATAAGAAATTTGATTCATTGATGTTGGAACATGGTTTTCAAAGGTTGGAAGCTGACCATTGTGTCTATATCAAGAGGTATGATCAAGGAAAGTATATCATATTATTGTTATATGTGGATGACATATTGATTGTTGGGTATGATAAGAATAAGATCAATAGGTTGAAGAAAGATTTGGGTAGCAAATTTGCAATGAAGGATTTGGCACCAGCACAACAGATATTAGGAATGTGGATTATGCATGACAGGAAAAACAAAAGGTTGTGGCTGTCACAAGAAAAATATATCAAGAAGGTGCTTGAAAGGTTTAATATGAAGGATGCCAAACCAGTTGGTACAGCCCTTGCAGCCCACTTCAAGCTGAGTACTGACTTATGTCCTAGTGATGACAACGAGAAAGAAGAGATGAGCAAGATTCCTTATGCTTCAACAGTTATTAGTTTGATGTATGCCATGGTATGCACATGACCAGACATTGAATATTCAGTGGGAGTAGTGAGTAGGTTCCTTGCCAATCCAGGAAAACAACATTGGCAAGCAGTAAAATGGATTTTGAGGTATCTCAAGGGTACTAGTCATTATTTTTTATGTTTTGGTCATGATGAGACTGTGCTTGAAGGATTTACAGATGCAGATATGACTGGAGATATGGATACTAGAAAATCCACTACAAGTTATTTGTATACATTTGCAGGTGCAACAGTATCTTGGGTGTCAAGGATACAAAGAATAGTAGCCCTCTCTACAACAGAAGCAGAGTACATAGCTGCAACAGAAGCTTGTAAAGAGATGTTGTGGATGCAACGATTCCTAGGAGATATAGGAATAAAGTAGGACAAGTATGTGTTATATTGTGATAGTCAGAGTGCCATTCACTTGGCGAAAAACCCAACATTTCATTCAAAAACCAAGCACATTGACTTAAGGTACCATTGGATCTGGCATGTGTTGGAGGAAGAACAATTATCCTTGGAAAAGATCCATACAGATAGGAACCTTGCTGATATGCTCACTAAGATTCTACCACGAAATAAACATGAGTTATGTAGAGGCATGGTAGGACTCGGTGTGACTTGATGACTCTTATTTGGCTTCAAGTGGTAGAATGTTAAGTGTGAAGCCAAATTCATGAATCACATGCAGGATTTTAGATTCTTCTACACCGCCAATAGTTTCTAGAATCACATGCATGATTCTAGATTCTTCAACACTGCCATTAGTTTATAGATCATTCCAGATCTTCATCTGAATCACATACAAGATTCTAGATCCTTCTTTTGCCTGTATAAATTTTTAATTTCTCTGGCCAAGGAAAGCAAGCCAAGGCCCAAGCCTATTATGTAATGCAAAGTGATTTCTGTTCTCCAGTGCTTGTTTTATCTATTCCGTTGTTTCTGACTCAGTAATCTTGTTGTTTCTCCATTTGTCTGTCTCTGTGAATTATTCTCTGCTATTGTCGTCTAAGTCTGTGAGTATAAATCCGTTGTGTGTTATGTATGCTCTGGTCTAAAAACTTCCCCTGAAATTATAATTATTCTTATGCATCTTAGAATGCCTTCCCACTCCCACATAAAGTATAAAAATAATTATAACGTACAATAATTATTAACCAGGAAGCAAGTTAACTTAAAATCACATAAATTTTAAGTTTAGGTGCATTTGAGTGAGAGGATTTTTAGGATGGATCATTCTAAAAAAGAATAAAGGTAGAAATTGATATTATGAAATTTATTTTTTCTTAATATGTAATTAAATTTATCCATTTAAAATGTATGTGTTTATCTATTTAGTAATATAATAAGTGCTAAATAAGGTATTCAAAATTATAAATTGTAAAATAATGTCTTCGATTTAAGCAGAATTAAACTTCATGAATATAGATCATAGATTAATAACTTATTCTATATAATATTAGAGTTTATAATATTGGGTTTATAATATATAGGGTTTAATAATATATGGTTATTTTTAATATAAGGTTTAATAAAAAAAATCACGACTTTAATATATAGTGTTTAATAAACCTTTTCATATTTTCATGCATATTTGAAATTATGAATTTCTTATATGGTTTAAATGGATTTTTAGAGTTGTATTAATTAGGTTTAAATATTAGGGTTTTATTATTAGGTTTAGACTATAGGATTTAATATTAGAGCTTTCAATATTGTGTTGGGTCCCTATAATACTAGTGATTACCCCATTACTATTGTAGTTATACCCCTTATTAATATTGTTGTGCCCCTATTGCCCCCATATTGTTATTATTGTGCCCCATAGAATCCCTCTATTGTTATTTTTGTGGCTTTATATTATTATTGTTAGGTCGGCTGGATTATATTGTGACTCCTTAGACTCCTATATATAGAAAGGAGGTTTTGTCATTTGAATCATCCAAGAATTGTTCATTTATGTAATGTAAAGGAGGTTGCCCCCTCGAAGAGGCTGAATTCTAAGGCGTTGATCTATATTTTCTATCTTTTCTTGAGCTGGTTTCATAACATTTGGTATCAGAGCTTTGGATTCTAGGGTTTTGCTGCTCCAAACAGGTCATCGTGGAATTTTCGCTATAACTTTTTTCTGTGACATTTCAGAAGTTGGAAAAAAAACCCATTTGAGAAGAAATCGCTCTGAACCTCGGGTCCGAATTTCAGATCTTTTTGCGCTATATTTGCGGAGATATGATCTGAGGAAGTTGGTCTTTTTGCAGACTCCTGAATTACATTCCAAACAGGTGACCTGGGGAAAATCGTCATAACTTTCTCTCTGGGGATTGGATTGAAATTTAGTAAGAAGGTACAGAAAGAGGACGGAATGTAGTTTCTTGTATGCATTTTTCAGATCCAAAGATCGAAACAGTGACTCGTGGCACGTCGTACAAGTTCGCTCTACTGAACTAGTCTATAATAAAGTCACTGTGGGAGATTTCACATAACTCTTCCTTGGAGAATCCAATTTGGGTCAGACTTGTGGCATTGGAAAGAGGACATAGAGAGCTACTACAGATCACAAATTCAGAACTAGATGATTGGAAAGTACAGAGATACATCAGAGGCAATATCGAGCTCCTACAAAGTGAAAAAAGGTGTGTAGATTTTTTTTAATTTTTGCTTAAGCTTGGTTTGAAAATTTATTTTGAAGGAATTCAAAGGGCATAGTAGAGCATTATTATCGGTAACTGATGCCCCGAGGAAAGAAAATGCAAACACCTAGTAAGGAACCTGAAAGCTCTAGCATGACTCATGAAGAAGAGGAAGAAATGCTACATGATATATCAAAATTACAAGAACAAGTGCAACAAATGTCATGCTCACAAAAGTTAACAGAAGCTAAGATAAATGGCGTGGAAGCTAAGATGAATGGCATGGAAGCTAAGATGGACAATTTGAAGATAGATTTGAACACAAATTTGAAGATAGGCATGGCAGATTTGAAGACAGATTTGACAAATTTTCTACAAGAAATACTTACTAATGGTGAAAAGGTAGTAAAGGAAACTCATGATGAGAACAAAAGAAATGTTAATCATGATTCCATAGACGCTAATGTTGGATCGAAGACTCACCATATTCCAAAAATCGATATGAGGAAGTTTGATGGCAAGGATCCCGCCACATGGATATTACAGATGGAGCAATTCTTCGATCTCAATAATGTGCAAAACACACAAAAGGTACGTATGGCAACTTTATATTTGGAACCAAATCAGTTTGTATGGTATCAATGGCTTTGCTCTCGTAAACAATTTATCACTTGGGCAATTTTTACGGAAGAATTGATAGCACATTATGAGGATACAAAAAGCAACACTTTTTTTAGCCAATTGATAAGTCTCAAACAAAAGGGTTCAATAATGGAGCACATTGAGGAGTTCCAAAAATTGAACATAAGGGTAAAAGATATTCCAGAGGAGCATAGGATTGATGTGTTCATAGGGTCTTTAAAGGATAATATCCAACATGATGTTCGCCTTTGGGAACCTGATTCATTAGAGAAGGCATTCAGGTTAGCAAGAAAAATGGAAAGCAAAATTATGGCAACCAGGAAGCATACCACTCACAACTATAAAGACGGAAGTGTTGTTGCCCCTAGTCTTCCACAACCTATAAGGTTGACACCACAACAATTGGAAGAAAAAAGAGCAAAAGGGCTTTGTTACAGTTGTGATAGCAAATACACTAAAGGTCATAAGTGTGCTGAGAAGAAATTATTCTACATAGATTGTGAAGAGGAAGAAGAAAAGGAGCAAGAAAGGTCAAAAGAAGAGGATATACTCCAGGAACAAAGCCTAGATGAAGAACAAATAAATCCGACCATATCTTGTAATGCATTGGCGGGAATTACCACTCCTCAAACCATCAAGATAGAAGGACAAATCAAGAAGAAAAAGGTAATAGTGTTGATTGATTCAGGAAGCACCCACAATTTTATTCATTGTAAGGTAGCAAAAGAATTGAATTGCTTCCTATATCCAGCACCAGAGTGTCAAGTGATGATTGCAAATGGAGGAACAATAAATTGCTCTGGAAAGTGCCATAATATCAAGCTATCCATGGGAGAATATGTATTGACTAGCCCAATGCTTTCCATTCCAATGGGAGGTGCTGATGTTGTACTAGGAGTCCAATGGCTACAATCCTTGGGTACAATAGCTTTTAATTTTCAAGAACTTTTCATCAAATTTTCTACGGAAGGAAAGGAAGTTGAATTAAGGGGTATTGCAGGGAAACCAGGAAAGATAATCAGCTCTAATGGTATGACAAAGCTTCTAAAAAAGGAGCAAAGAGGTGTAATTGCACAATTATGCTCGCTAGATGTTTCCACATCGGAATCATCCATTTCTCCAGATCTCCAAAAAGTCATGGACAAGCATTCCAAGGTACTTGAGACTCCCAAAAGTCTCCCACCTATGCGTGATAGTCAGAGTGTTCCTCCAAACATCAGGCCGTACAGATATCCCTATGTCCAAAAGAGTGAAATTGAACGTATGGTTGCAGAAATGCTAGAGGCTGGTATAATTCAACCGAGTCAAAGTTCTTTCTCTGCTCCAGTAGTATTGGTGCACAAGAAGGATGGATCATGGCGCATGTGTCTGGATTATAGGGAGCTCAACAAGCTCACTATTAAAGATAAGTTCCCCATTCCTGTCATTGATGAATTACTGGATGAATTGCATGGATCAATTTACTTCACCAAGTTGGATCTTCGTTCAGGATATCATCAAATCAGAATGAAGATTGAAGACATTCCGAAAACAACATTTAGAACTCATGAGGGTCATTATGAATTTTTGGTCATGCCTTTTGGCCTTACCAATGCACCTTCAACATTTCAAGGTTTGATGAATTCAATTTTCAAACCATTCCTTAGAAAATTTGTGTTAGTATTTTTTGATGATATACTAATCTACAGCAAGTCTTGGAAGGATCATGTTGAACATGTTGACAGGGTGCTACAACTATTGGAGGAGAAACAATTATATGCAAAAAGATCCAAATGTTTCTTTGGAGTCCAGGAGGTGGAATATTTGGGTCATATTGTATCTCATGAAGGAGTTAAGGTAGACCCTAGCAAAATTAAAGCCATTAAGGAATGGAAAATCCCCACATCCATAAAGCATCTGCGAGGATTTCTTGGGTTGACAGGGTATTATCGCAAGTTTGTTAAGAATTATGGGAGAATAGCAGCACCTCTAACAACATTATTGAAGAAAGATGCATTTTCATGGACTCCGGAAGCAACAAAGGCCTTTGAACATCTTAAAGAGGCAATGTGCCAAGCACCGGTCTTAGCTACACCGGACTTCACAAAAACCTTTATTGTGGAATGTGATGCTTCAGGAAATGGAATTGGTGCTGTTCTAATGCAAGATGAAAGACCCATTGCTTTTGAAAGTCGTCCAATCAAGGGAAAGTTTTTAAGCAAAGCTATTTATGAGAAGGAAATGTTGGCAATACTCCATGCACTTAAGAAATGGCGACCCTACCTAATGGGAAGACACTTCAAGGTAAAAACGGATCATGATAGCCTTAAATACTTTTTAGAACAAAGATTATCCTCTGAAGAGCAACAAAAGTGGGTCACAAAGATGTTGGGTTATGACTTTGAAATCATCTACAAAAAAGGGAAGCAAAATGTGGTGGCAGATGCACTCTCAAGAAAGGATGAGGATGTGGAAGCATTGTTGTGCGCCATTTCTATTATCCAACCAGATTGGATAAACGAAGCAAGGGAGGAATGGAAGAATGACGAAGAAGTGTGGGCACTTATTCGAAAGTTACAACAAGATTCCAGTACGTCTGATACATTTAGCTGGCAAAATGATTCGTTATGGTACAAAGATCGCTTATACCTCTGTAAGAATTCCCAGCTAAAACAAAAGATTCTTATGGAATTGCACACTTCTCCCTTAGGAGGGCACTCAGGATTTTTAAAAACTTACCACAGGGTTAAGAAGGAATTTTTTTGGGATGGCCTTAAATCAGATATTCAAAAGTTTGTGGCGGAATGTTTGGTTTGCCAACAAAATAAAGTTGAAACAATTAAGACACCGGGTCTATTACAACCTTTATCCATTCCAAGCCAACGTTGGGAGGAGGTTTCAATGGATTTTATCACAGGTTTACCCAAGTCTGAGGGAAAGAGTGTCATCATGGTGGTAGTTGACAGACTTACCAAGTATGCACACTTTTGTGCATTATCACATCCATTTAAAGCCAGTACAGTTTCTACTGCATTTATGGAAACAGTTCAAAAGCTACATGGAAACCCAAAGATTATTGTAAGTGACAGAGATCCCATTTTCACTGGAAATTTTTGGACAAAATTATTTTCTTGTCTTGGTACTCAGTTAGCTCATAGCTCATCTTATCATCCTCAATCTGATGGGAAAACTGAGATAGTAAACAAATGTTTGGAAGGATATCTTCGTTGCTTTGTATCTGATAAACAGACACAATGGGTCAAATGGTTGCCTCTGGCTGAATGGTGGTATAACACTTCCTTCCATACAACAACAAAAATGACCCCATTTATGGCACTTGTATCAACCACCATCCATCACATCATATTTAAGAGAAAATTCTAAGGTTCAGGCAGTGGAACATCACATCGAACATCAACAACAAGTCCTCCAACTCTTAAAGGATAACCTCGTGTTGGCACAGAATAGAATGAAACAACAGGCAGATCAACATCGCAGTGAAAGAAGTTTTGATGTAGGTGATTGGGTATTCCTACGGCTACAACCATATAAGCAAATGTCCCTCAAGCAAGCTAAGAAGGATAATAAATTATCACCAAAGTATTATGGTCCGTACAAGGTGTTGCAAAAGATTGGTACTATGGCATACAAATTGGAGCTTCCTGCAGCTTCTCGATTGCACCCAGTTTTCCATGTTTCATGTTTAAAGAAGGTTATAGGGGACAAGCTCCCAGTTCAAACAATATTGCCAGAACTTGACGAGGAAGGAAAAATTATATTGGAACCGGAAGCAGTCACAGAAACAAGAACTCGACAGCTACGAAATCGATCAATTTCAGAGTATCTTATCAAGTGGAAGAACTTATCCGCTGAAGATTCCACATGGGAGGATGAGAATTTTATGCAGAAGTATCCAGAACTACTCAAGCGTTGAGGACAACACTTTTTTGAAGGAGAGGGGCATGTTGGGTCCCTATAATACTAGTGATTACCCCATTACTATTGTAGTTATACCCCTTATTAATATTGTTGTGCCCCTATTGCCCCCATATTGTTATTATTGTGCCCCATAGAATCCCTCTATTGTTATTTTTGTGGCTTTATATTATTATTGTTAGGTCGGCTGGATTATATTGTGACTCCTTAGACTCCTATATATAGAAAGGAGGTTTTGTCATTTGAATCATCCAAGAATTGTTCATTTATGTAATGTAAAGGAGGTTGCCCCCTCGAAGAGGCTGAATTCTAAGGCGTTGATCTATCTTTTCTATCTTTTCTTGAGCTGGTTTCATAACATATTGGGTTTATAATATTGGATTATATATGGCTTTTAATATTTGGGTTTATAATATAGGTTTTTTGATACAGGGTTTAATATATAGAGTTTAATATGTAGGGTTTATAATATTGGGTTTATAATAATTTGGTTTTTAATATTTGGTTTATAATATTGGCTTTAATACTAGGATTTATAATATTACATTTTATAATATTAGGGTTTAATATATAATGTTTAAAATATTAGGGTTTGGAAAAACACTCTCAATATTGTTAAATATTTAATATTTAATATTTAATCATGACATTAATGTAATATTAAAACATATATATTAATCCATTAGGTTTATGATATTAAGCCCTTCGGTTTATAATATTACATACTTACCTTAGGAATTATGTTCTATCTATAAGTGATATATAGTGAACCATAGTGGATGGCCATGATTTACCATAGAGTCTTATAATGGATGGCTAGGGTTAACAATAGTCAAACTATTGGAAAATGTACATATACAGAAGTTACACATATACGAAAGTCATATTTCATATATGCACACTTCCATATATACATGCATATATAGAAGTTTCACCTATACAAAAGTTATCTTCTATATATGTACAAGTTTTGTATATGCATGTATATATGGAATAGATGACTTATGTATTTGTGCATACTCCAATCTCAATCCGTTGAAAGACATCTTCCCAACATAGAACAAAATTGTTTCATTGAAGATGCAATTCGAAATTTCTAAACGAGAGGTTCAAGAAATCGGCTTCTAATGTGATTTTAGGACTCTGATACCATGTAGAAATTTCATAGAAATTGCAACTGCTCAAGAACTTGAACTGAAAACAAGAGATACAAATTCTTCTCTACAATTATACGGAATAGAAATCCTAATTTAGAAATACATGCAATGACATAAAACCATCAAAACCAAAAGAACACAATCATTTACATGGGAACCCAACTGGGAAAAACCCCTTTTCCTCTTTTCATTAATTCAAATGAAATGAGAAGCTATTACAATGAATTGCTTCATCTTTGAAGCACAACCTGCACTATAAATATGTTCTCCTGCTGAATGAGTATCTTTGGCCAACACTTAGCCTATTGAAGCCTCAGGCAACCTCTTATTTCTTTGCACTATTCTAGAGAAATTGATCTCCTAAACAATAGGGGAAGTCCCTATTTCCTTGCACAATTCCGAAGGATTGATCACTTACCTCCAATGCAGAACATTTACACTCAACTAGTATACAATGAATTTTACATGATTTCCTTTCCTCAACTCCAGCTGGGCTATTTGAATTCCTTGCATGTCTGAGTTATTTTGGGCTAATTGATTAGTTAATATAACACCCTCCTCCCACATCTACCCAAGAAATTGGCCAACTAGGGTAAACATGTGATGAGAGGCCACTATGATATGATTTGACCTCCTAATTCATGTTAAGGAAGTGAAACTGATAGAAACACAACATACAAACATTAATCATCAACTACAATACCCTCAGGAATCAATCCAATACTTTAGGCAGCTCTTCTTGGGGTCCCATTGATCTTTTGGATCTCTTAGGTCACAGTCACTCTCATGCTATTGAAAAGGGAGCAACCAACAACCCATTGTCACTCTCATAGGCTTGCATTCCAGAGACTAGAGACCCAAACTGTTAGTGTTATGCCACCAACTCCCATATTTGACCCACTTTTTCAGGCCCAGAGCCCAGGTCATTGCCCATAATTGAACCATCTCTTCAAATTAGTAAAATAACATGGAAATGACAATATTAAAGAAAATACTTGTTTAAGACCTTGACTGGACCTCTACTAGCCACGACATACATTTCGTCAAACATATCACGAATATGTAATCTACATGTGTAAATAACATTTCTGAGCATAAGGGTCTCATACTTAGTTGAGAATAGTTAAGAACCATTGATGCCTTAATACATCAACTATCATTCCATCCATTATGTCATAGATACATTGATCATTCAATTACAAGTAAAAACATGATGAAAGCCATACATGGCTGCTGTCATAAAACACATACATAACCAACATAATAGTGACAGAAATACTCATGAAAGTACAACCATATAGACCACATATAATCCATCAAAATGCTCATAGAAATACAAGGAGAAATAACCTTTCATTAATGATGTAAAATCCAAACCCGGGATGGGACTTCCATGTTCCACCCAGTCGTAGAATGGCTGAGCCAAATCTCTCTTTAGAAATTCACCCCCATGCCATATTCCAAGCATGAATGTGGGATATCATATAACACATCAATCAACACTCATCTAGGGCTTCTAGAGGCCATCCACCTCAACCCATCAATCAATGATTCCACTACCTGGTCAGACATCACCAAAACCATCATCAGATTGGTCTCCATCCAAGCCTTCCAAGGCTTCGAGAGCATTTGTTCCAACCAAGGCTTCCAAGACTAGTAACTCAACCCACAACTTATACAAGGCTTACAAAGCATTTGTCCAACCAGGGCTTCCAGAATTAGTAACTCAACCCACCAAGGGCTTCTAGAACATTTTTCCAACCAAAGCTTCTAGGACTAATAACTCAACCCAAGTTTTTATAGGGTTTCAAGGGTGTTTGCCCAATCAGGGCTTCCAAGAACTAATAACTCAACCCAAACTAAGGAAACATGAGAACCAACCAAAACAAACAATAAAAATAAACCCACAATTATCATGGCTATCTAGGAAATGGCAAGGCTAGGCAATCCACTGTCAATATCGGTCATCCTCCATGCCAATGATAGATCAAAACCAAAAATCCACATGCATATGACACTCTGATACCATGATAAAAATGGCAATGTTTGTATTAAAATAAAACTCACCGATCAGCTCTACAAAAGAGAGTCTGGCTCTGTAGAACGCTCTACATTGTTCATCAACATTACATATTAAATAGAATACATGGTTTTATGGAAGTTAGAACAACATCCTAACAAATGGAAACTAATTCCTATCCTGAGGCTACGTGAACCAACTCTACCTATTCTAGCATATTCTCCATTATCTTCAACATTAACTATAAATTAATCTATATATTAACACATGTTAACTATGGTTCATTATTGTTGACATGGTCAACTATAGTCAACATGACTACCATGGTGAACCATAATTACCTTGGGAATCATGCTCTATATATAAATGACCTATAGTGAACCATAGTGGATGGTCATGGTTGACCATGGAGGCTTATAGTGGATGGCTAGGGTTAAAAATATTAATCTCAGGGTTTATAATATCAATCATAGGGTTTAATATATTAAAATTAGGGCTTATAATAATCATCTTAGGGTTTATTATATTCAATTTTATAATGTTAGGGTTTAATAATGTGATATTATAATGGAATCTATCCAACGTCTCAAGGTGACCATCAATTTAACGATCATTATCGTAATGTTACATTACATTGCAATTTACTTAATGTCGCATTGCAACATTACAAAATTGGGGTTTAATATTAGTGCTTTTAATATTGGGTTCGTAATATTAGGGTTTAATTATTGGGTTTATAATTTATAATAGTGGGGTTTAATATTAGGGTTTATAATATTAATCTTAGGGTTTATTATATTGGGTTTTATAAAGTTAGGGTTTTACATTAGGGTTTAATACTATGACGTTGGAATGGTGCAAAAACTATCCTATGTTGCATTGTGACAAACATTGTCTCAATACGAAAATCAATTTGATAATCATTGTTGGAATGTTACATTACATTGCAATTTATTCAACGTTGAATTGTTACATTACAAAATTGGGGTTTAATATTAGGTTTCTAATACTAGGAGTTTTTAATATAGGGTTTATAATATTAATAATCCCTTGGGTTTATTAATTCCTTGGGTTTATAATATTAACCCCTTGTGTTTATAATATGAATCCTAGGATTTATAATATTAATGACACATTAATAATATATTAATCTACACATTTATAAAGTTTTAAATATAAAATAATCCATACATTAACACATGTTAACTATGGTTGATTATGTTGGCATGGTCAACTATAATCAACATGGGCATCATAGTCAACAACAGTTAACATGACTACCATGGTGAACCATATTCAGCTTGGGAATCATGGTCTATCTATAAGTGACCTATAGTGAACCATCATGGATGGTCATGGTTTACCATAGAGGCTTATATTGGATGGATAGGGTTAACAATATTAATCCTGGGGTTTATAATATTAATCCTAGGGTTTAATATATAAACCTTAGTGTTTATAATAATAATCTTAGGGTTTATTATTTTGGGTTTTATAATGTTAGGGTTTTGTATTAGGGTTTAATACTGCGACAATGGAATGGTATGAAAATCTATCCAACATCACATTATCTCGATGCAACAACCAATGTGAAAATCATCGTCACAATTCTACATTACATTTTAATCTATTTAATGTCACGTTGCCAAAATTGGAGTTTAATATTAGGTTTATTAATATTGGGTTTATAATATTAGGGTTTAATATTAGGTTTATAATTTATAATAGTGGGGTTTAATATTAAGGTTTATAATATTAATCTTAGGGTTTATTATATTAGGTTTTATAATGTTTGGGTTTTATATTAGGGTTTAACAATGTGACATTGGAATGGTACAAAAATCTATCCAACATCACATTGTAACAAACATTGTTTTAATTTAACAAGCATTGTTGCAATGTTACATTTCATTGGAATTTATTCAACGTTGCATTGTTACATCACAAAAATGGGGTTTAATATTAGATTTATAATAATAGGGTTTTTTAATATTGGGTTTATAATATTAGGGTTTTTTTTATATTGGGTTTATAATATTGATCCCTTGGATTTTAATATTGATCCCTTGGGTTTGTAATATTAATCTCTTGGGTTAATAATATCAATCTCAATGGTTTATAATATTAATTCCTTGGGCATTTTATATTAATCCCTTGGGTTTGTGATATAATTTCCTTGGGTTTATAATATTAATCCCTTGGATTTATAATACTAATAATCCCTTGGGTTTATATTATTAATCCCAAGGGTTTATAATATTAATCTCTTGTATTATTAATTGGTTGGTTTTATAATATTAATTTAATCCCTTGGGTTTATAATTTTAATCCCTTGGGCTTATTCATATTAATAATCCATTGGGTTTATTAATTCCTTGGTTTTATAATAAAATTTCTTAGGTTTTTAATATTAATCCCTCTGGTTGGAGCGTGAATGAGGGTTTTGCAAGTGACTGGCACAATTTTTACAACACAGAGTTATAGATTTACTTTTGCATTGTTAGGTCTAAGGGTTTTCTGATAGTTTGCATTGGTGGTCATCACATGAGTAACACCAAAGGGAAGGGGGGAACCCCCTCCTATCGAGACATCATCCGAGTGTAAACTCCAAAGATAGAAAACCTATCTAGAGGGTAGAACAAAGGCAACGACATCCCGGTTCTTAGGGATCAGTGGCAAGCCTGTATGCAGAGTCGTTTCCTTTGCAAGGTTGTCAAGAACCCAAAGTTAATAATACAAATAGCAGATTAAAGGAAACCCACAACTAAATAAAGGACCATGTGCTCATCTGTAATTTTATGGGAGTATGGCCAAAAGATCAAGATAGTATTCCATTGAAATGTAAATCGTGTGGATTCATTGAGTTGCACCTTATAGCTAAGGGGTTTTTTAGAGTTATATTTGAGGATTTGACAAATCGTAAGAGGGTATTTAAAAAAAGTCCTTATTTCATGAACAATGCAGGTTTGTTCATGAGATTTTGGGAGGAATAATATAACCTGAAGAAGGAAGCATTCTTGGCGACTCCAATCTAGGTCCATCTATTCTCTCTTGCTAAGGATTGTTTGGAACCTGACATCCGGGAAGGAATAGGAAACACAATAGGAAATTTTTTAAAACTCTTATAGATAAAAAAATAAAGAAGACATGCTTCTTATGCCTGATTTTGTGTTTATGTGAACATCCCCATGCCATTGTCAATGTAGATCGATTTGGAGTACCACGACAATGTCTGGACCCATCCCTTAGACTATGAGCATGTCCCCTTCAACTATCATCGTTGCCATGAGCATGGCCACCTGGTTCGAGACTTCCCCATCACCATTGCCTAGCAAAAGGTGCTTCAGGAGAAAGAAAACATTGGGGGGTTCCAAGAGGTGATGAGAAGAAGAGGAAATGAAACCAAACAGACTTAGGGTAAATAGGAGTAGACAAGAAACCAAGAACAACCTTCTGAGGTTTCCCTCCAGAAATTGAAAATAGTAGAAGGTAAAGCAGCGGTGAAACAGAATCCATTTTCCATCCTGTATTAATAGGAAACCCTAGAGGAAACACCAGAGAAGGAGAAAATCCCACCTGGAGACCAGCTGAAGGAGGTGGAGAATATTGTGACAGAGACGTTATTGAAGTGTAAATCTATGGACAAGCCAAGTGGGGATTCAAACTTAAATTACCTTATGGAAACTATGATGTTAATTCTAGAGGTACAAGATCATCAAAAGAATATAGATGCCAACAAAAGAACCATGTTGGAATTTATGCACACTTGGGAAAGATCAGAAAACCAACCGATACCCAAGGAGAAATTGCACCATTTCCTTCACTTATATAGCAACTAGCGCTAATCTAATCTAGCCCCAGGTGGAGGTCCATCAGTAGCTAGCGTGGTTCAAAAAGGCTCACCACAACTCCATAGAGACAAGGAACAAGTAAAAAACGAATGCAACAAAAAACAAAGGAAATCTTCCAAAGAATCCTTTCATGTGTAAAGTGAATTTCTCTTGAACTTTGGTTAGATAAATAAGATAACGGAGTATTTTCTCCACTCGAAACTAATTAGCCCATGAATATTGTCTCATGGAATTTCTTTATATGTAGCTTAAATAGTCAAGGCAAGCATCATTACCTAAAAATGAAAATAGCAAAGGAAAAACCAGACATAGTCTTATTATAGGAAACCAAAGTAAGAAGCTCCACTCTAACAACCATTTTGTCACAATGTTGGATGAGGAGAGAAGAGTAGTGATATGGAACTGTTAGTGGGTTCCTTTTTAGGATTGGATGGCTTTGCCTAATGTCCTATCAGGACACTTTTGGTGCCTCGGATTAGGGGAAGGGCTTTGGATATTGGTAGTATATGGACCTTCAGTTCTAGGGAGGAAAGAAGACGTCCTTGAGGAAATCAAAACTATTCACCAAATCATCCAAGGGGTAGTTTTGATTTTCAAGGGTGAGTTCAACACGATAAAAAACATGTAGGAGAAGAAAAGGGGGATAAGCAAAGTCGATGCAACATCTATCTTGTTTCATGACATGATCCAGGACCTAAAACTAGTGGACATTGAAACAATCAATGGAGTATTTAATTAGAACAATAGGAGGGGGGGACCACGAGATTGCTAGCATGTTTTATCAATTTCTTATGTCAGAGAACATTATGGCCATAGATTTATTCATCGAGGTGGAAATCCTACCGAGTATGGGGTCTAACCATTGGCCCATTCAGTTAGAAATTGATCTCAAAAGGTCCCCTCAAAACCGATCATTCTGATTTGAAAGTTTTTGGCTCCATTGCCAAGACTTCCTTCCCAAAGTTGAGGAGCGATGAAAATAAATTTAGGTTCAGTGAAGGAATTGAATCCACTCATTTCATATTAAACTAAAAGAACTGAAGCATCACATCAAATAGTGGAACTGGGAGGAGTTTAGGGATATTTTCCAAGAAAATCATAGAATAGAAGGACAAATGGAGAACATCCAAGCAACGATAATAAGGCGAGGGAGAATGGAAGCTCTAGATGAAGAGGAAATCTGAGTTATTAAAGATCTGGAAGGCCTCCGAAAGCAGGAGGAAACTTACTGGAGGCAAAAATTGTGCATACAGTCACTTCAAGAGGGGGAGAAGAATACTCGATTTTTGCACAATGTCCTACTCAAGCATCAACATGAAAATCACATTTACTCCTTAAATTCTCAACAAGGAAATGGATTAGTGGAACATGAAGATAAAGAGGAAGATCTTATCTCCTATTATAAATAGCTACTAATGGAGGAACAAGACAATTGAATGGAGACTATAAATAGGATCATGAAACACATCCCTAAACTGGTAATCCTGAAGCCAAACACAGCCCTCATTTGGGGAAATTATTTTTAAGAGATAGAGGAATTTGTCGAGGTGATGCTCAGCAACAAAGCCCCAAGCTCGGATGGACTCACCACAGATTTCTTTAAGGCATTTTATTCCTTTGTCGGGAATGAGATGTATGAGGTTATGGAGGAATCTTGTTGTGCCAAGTAGGTATGGTCTGACCTAAATTCCATGTTCTTGACCTTAATCCCCAAAAAGAACTAGAATAATGATGCTAGTGGTTTCAAGCCCATTTCCCCATACAATGTGCTCTATAATATCATCTCCCCAATTATTTACCGAAGGCTAAAATCACTCTTGAAACATCTCATAGCCCCAGAACAATCAAGCTTTGTGGAGGGTCGTCAAATCATGGATGGAGTTATCACAACCCATGAGGTGGTATACTCATTGAGGCAAAGCCAAAATTTGGGAATGATGATAAAATTAAATATTTCGAAAGCATATGATAAAATGTTGGGCCTCATAATTGTTATAATTTCCTTACCTTATTTCTTAGTTCTTGTATTATTTTCCTAAGTCATTCTCACATTAAGGACATGATAATATATGTAATAAGGATTATAGAATCATTTAATGTATTTCTATTATTCTATTGCCTTTATGAACTGACTCAATCACAAAAGCGTTATTTACTGTAACACTCCCTCCTCCCAGGTCCACCCAAAAAACCAACCAACTGGGAAAACATGTGATGATAAAGATTACTATAAGGGATTCAATCTCCTTGGTGACCTTAAGGAATTGGAATCGACAAAACTCATCAAACAAATCCATCCACATCAATAATTACATCCCCATGAGACATGTCAGCCACTCAAACATCATGTCCCTGGGTCCCACTAATGTTTTAAGCCTCTTAACCCAAAATTGCTCTCATGATATAGGCAAGACAATGACCAGTAACTCAAAGTCACTCTCATACGTCTTTGTGCCAGCGATTGTGGACTTTTCTCAGCAGACCTATGCCAGTGACCCCAAGATTTGAGCTACTTTTCTAGCCCAGAATTCTGGCCTCTACCCAGAACTTGCTACAACCTTTGGAATCCATCAAAGACATGATAAAAATGTTGATAAATCAAAACCAACCTCACAACTAGGCCTGAGCATCCCCAATCGTGACTGACATTTCGTCAAACATTTGGCATCAATGAAACCTATAGGTTTGGGATACAATACAAAGCATAAATGACTAAAAAAATTTGTGAAACATAACCATTGGACTGTTATATCATCAATTAGGTCTTGCATCCATCCATTTAACAATTACAAGTAAATACATGAAATAAACACGACATGAACTAGCCATATAACCATGCTTATAACCAGCATTACACCATATAAATATCAAAGATATGATAGCCATTAAATCCACATATAAACAAGTACAAAAGTAAGAGAACTTAGCTTTTATTAATCATAGGCAAATCCGACTAGTTTTAGGACTTCCACGTACCACCCGACCATAGACATGCCTGAGCCAAATATGTCTTTCATCCAGTCACCTTTGTGCCATATTCCAAGCATGAATGTGGGATCTCATAAGAAAACCAATCCAAGAATAACCAAGGGAATCCAGAGATTAAACCACCTCCACTCTCACCAAACCGTGATCACACCAAAACTAGTGCTCTGATCACAACCGAACCGAACTTGGAATGCCATCTAGATTCCATCACTATCCTTGAGGAATTTTCCATCTCCTTGTCTCTTAGGCTTTATTGCAATCCAATCCCGGATCACTAGGCCCTAGACCGAGACCAGTATCTTAGGCTTTACCTCAATACAAACCCGGATCACTAAGCCGTAAACCGAGACTTCTCCCTCAGGCTTTATCGTATATCCAACCAAAATTGATCAAGAGATTCCTAGGCCTTTGAGAATGAACCTTGAGAACACCTCCACCCTAGATTCCAAAATCCATCAAGCAACCAAAGATCAAAACCGAAATAAACATCCCAGCACCATGTCATCTAGAAAAAGGAAAGGTTGGGCTAAAAACCATTGTCATAAGTCGGAAAAACCATGCCACCGACAACAAGATAACCATACACCAACATGAAAAGCCATGCATGTCCAAACCAGCTATGAAATCACACATGCAAAGGTTACCTGCCAATATTCCTGCTGAATCTTCTTGATCGTACTCTTCTTCCTTGATCCTTACCTCCCTTCCTTTTCCTTTTCTTGATTTTCCTTCCTTGATCCAAAGCTAGAGTGCACCAAGAAAACTCTAAGTGTCCAAGAGTGAGAGAGAGAGAGAGAGAATAATGAGAGAGATCCAAAACTAAATGATAAAAAGGTTACCAATTGATCCTCAGAAGCCTTTTTATTAATGAGCCCTCTATTTTCTTCATTTCCCATTATTTTCCTTCAATTTCCTTCTCACATGCAACTTGTGGCCTTTTACCTTCCTTTTCTCCTATTTTCCTTTATTTTCATTAATTAAATGTTCCAAAAATGCTTCTTTGCCTTTTAATACCTTTGCCTTAGCCTTTGCCAATTTTCCTTAGCCAAAACACACATCTAGTGATGCCCACTATGATATCTTTGCCCAACATTCAGCTTGGAATATGTGTCCCTTAACCGTGGTCTTATTTTTCCTTTATTAAATTTATTACATGAAATTTTCACTAGGGTTGTTGCATTTACTCACGGTTGGATCCTTATTTTGAACAGGAATCTATCGATGAGCTAGCACTTGATGTTCGTCTTTATATCTATCATAGAAGATTAGATAGTTTGATGTCGTTGATCCTTGTTTGGATTAAATCAGTTAAGGACATGCTTTCGGCTTGGTCATCCAGAAATATTAAGATTTCTTGTAACTTAAAATGACCATCCTAAGAATATTCAAATTCCCAGGATTTCTCTTGATCAAAAATAGATTTATTGTTCTAATATTCTACAGTCATAGTATAAAAACTAGGAATTGATCCTCAAGAGAGGTTTTTCAAGCTATAATATTTCGACATAAGTATGAACCTAAGAAGACATTGATTGTAATTGATCCTCTATAATTCAATGAAAGTTGTTATTATCCATAGTTAATTTGCTGTTTTGATTTCTTTTATAAGACAATTTGATTCCAGTTATTTGGGTCAGTCTTCATTTGTATCATTAAATATGTGCTATGTTCTTTCGCTTCAGTTATTTATTTGCTTATTTGTTTTCAATTTACAATTTCCATTTGGTTAAGTAATTGTCAAATCACATGTTCTATTTTAAATAGAAATTATAGTTGGTTGTTGTAGAGTGGATTTACTTTAGCTAATTCAGTTGGGATTGTTGTTACTTTATTGTTGTTTCTTGTAGATCGTCATAGGATCATTATTTGTGCTACTTAAGTACCTTTCTATAGTGTGTTCTCTCATTTTATGGATGTTGTTCCTTAGTTAACAACTTAGTGTTTGATAGTATTTCTTTGTTATTTCCTGCACAAAGTATTTAGGATTTGATGCTTTGAATTGTTTAGTTTAGTTAGAAGCAAAAGTTCTTAATTGTGTTATAAGTTGGTTCCTTTATCATTGAAGTTTCACTTTCTATTAGATAATAGTGATTAGCCATACCAACATTTCTCTTGCATAAACTATGTGAATAACTGTTGGGTCTTGAAAATGTCATTCATTTCCATTACACTTTCACTATTATGTCCATTATATCACCTCCATTTCACTACTATGTCACTACATTCATCCCACTTTCACTATCATTGGGTCACATTTATGTTTTTCCAAACTTTATTAATTCTTAGCCTTTTTAAGTGAATTTGTGGTTAAAAATTGGAGAATAATGTGCATATGCTTATACCTAACAAGTGGGTTGAGATTGTTGACATGTATAGGTCAAAAGGAGACTTCTAGAAGACCCTTATGTGGCACTTTAAGGCCAAATTCGAATTTGAGTGGAAAGAATCATGGGATCATGAGGATATGTGTCACATCTCCTAATTGTATGAAACTCTAAGAATACATGTGTCTTATCAATTCCTATTTTGATTAGGACTCTAGAGGTAGAGGGAGAGATTCATGGACTCTCATTAATGAGATGGCTTCTCATCTTTTTGTATAAAAAGGAGATATTTTTCCTTCATTTGTTAGCTTAGAGTTTAGAGCTTAGCTTGTGAGTCTTAGCTTAGCTTGGAGTTTGTAGTTCTTGATGGCTTTTGAAAGCTTTGGAGAGCTTTGTTGTACTTTGTAATTTTGAAGAATTTGAATAAAGCTTTGATGTTCTCAACATGGAAGGAGATGTGAAGTAGATGTCATGGAGCATATTAGAATGTAAGGTAGAGTAGATTTCATTTTGTAATTTTGCTTTGATTTCATTATGTCATTTGATTGCTTTCAAGTTTGATAGATTATATTTTCCATGCATGCAATTTTAATTCATGTAAGTGTGTTCAACCGGTTGATTGTAGATTAGTTTTTCTTTACATGTTTTTGCATCAAACAGTGACATGAGATTTGCCTCTCTACTGACTTTGTTTTTTTTAGCTTTTCAATTTCAGTTATGCTTTGATTTCATTTTTATTCATTTGCTTTGTTAGTTAGTTCAGATATCAAATTCCTCATATTATTGACGTTATCTCCTAAAGCCATAGCTTAGACTACTTGGCGAGCTATCGGACTATGAATGATGTGATTTGATTTAGCTTTATTTTTATGCAATTAGATATCAAATTCCTCATATCATTGACGTTATCTCCTAAAGCCATAGCTTAGACTACTTGGTGAGCTATCGGACTATGAATGATGTGATTTGATTTTAGCTTTATTTTTCTGCAATTAGATATCAAATTCCTCATATCATTGACGTTATCTCCTAAAGCCAGAGCTTAGACTACCTGGTGAGCTATCAGACTATGAATGATGTGATTTGATTTTAGCTTTATTTTTTTGCAATTAGATATCAAATTCCTCATATCATTGACGTTATCTCCTAAAGCCATAGCTTAGACTACCTGGCGAGCTATCGAACTATGAATGATGTGATTTGATTTTAGCTTTATTTTTCTACAATTAGATATCAAATTCCTCATATCATTGACGTTATCTCCTAAAGCCATAGCTTAGACTACTTGGCGAGCTATCAGACTATGAATGATGTGATTTGATTTTACTTTTATTAGTTTGCAGTTTTTGATTTGTTGAGTGCAATAGCTTAACTTTTATTTCTGTATTTAGATAAGCAGCAGAGATAGTGATTTCATGATCAGTAGTTCATAATTTGTTTGATTTCAATAGCAACACATTTCCATTCTTGTTTAAGTACTAATTTCATCAATAACATGTTTTAAGATCTTTTGAAGTGCTAAGTTTTGGAAGATACCGTTAGGGACATAAACCTTGTCTTGAAATCTACGTCCATACTTGACCTTTAAAAGTATTCTTAAAGCCTTAGAATAGGATTTCCATTTGCATTAGACACTTTAGGAGATCAACAAGAACAAAACCCCAAAACAAAATAAAATCTATAAAACAACGAAGTAAGAAAAAGCTTAACTAAGCACATATGGTGCACCACACTTCATTAGTTTACAATACCCGGATTGATAATTTATGTAGAGCAATTTAAGACGTTAAATTGACTAGACATTTTGGCGCCGTTGCCGGGGAAGTGTAATTAAGAGGACCTTATTTCTTACATCTAAAAAAAAATTAATAATTCTTGAGTATGCTCTCCTCCTGCACTTCATGTGATCTGAAGGATCAGAAAAAAGGAAAAAAATTAATAATTCTTGAGTATGCTCTCCTCCTGCACTTTGTGTGATCTAGAGGATCAGAAAAAGGATTGTTATGTAAAAAAAAAAAGAGAAAAAGGAGAGAAAATAAACTTCATCATTTCAATTGATTCAATAAAAAAAAATAAATGAAACCCAACTGCTTTGATAGGTTCAACTGTCTAAGATTGACTGGTTATGGTTTGTAGTGGTCCTCAAAACACTGTATCCTGTTTAATAAGGTTTTGCAACTTAGCTGCGAGATGTAACCTGATTCCGCAACTAGTTATGAATTCCGTAGCTAATTTCAAGGTTTAGTAGGTTACAGGCATCCAATGAAGAAACTGACCACATGGGCATCTCCAAAATTGTCCCGACATGGATCCTATCCTAGTCACCCAGCTCAGATTGAAAAAACCAGTTTATAGGGCTATCTCCATTCCTAGTTTTCGTTGTGGCCTCAATAGAAAATCTGCATTCTTGTTCAAGCTTTGGCCTTAAAACGAACCTGCAAGAACATTGTGCAAATTCAATAGATCGAATTGCATATGACTGTTGTGTTTTCCAATTGAAAAAAAAAAAAAAAACTCTTGTGTGGCTTTCAAAATAATGTGTGCAGCATCCAATTTGTGTGGTAGAAATTTTTAAACCTTCTCAGCATCAAAATCCTCAAACCTTAATCTCTTAGTGTGCTGTCGTTTTCTGCTCATGCTAGCTATAATGACCTGCTTGAATTCGTCAAATCTGCCTAGGCTCAAGCAACAAATCTGAAATCTGAATGCATTCATTTAGTGAGCTTAACATATTTTAAAGGATCTCTGTTTTTGATTCCTTATAATATAGTCCGAGAGTTGCTTAACATATGACTCATTACATCCCTGTGCTTGTCCTTTATCCATGGCCAATTTTCCAGCTTGGAGCAGTTCTGACATGCCTGAAATTACAACCATCCGTCTTCTCCTCAATATGCAATAAGATTTGTGTACTGTTCTTTTATCTCTGTGCATTCGTTTTTTTTTTTTGGACCGTCAGCATAACCAATTTATGGACCGTTCACTCTCACTCCGTGAAGGTGGACCACCAATAGTGACAAGAACAACTAAAAGAAATTACAAAGCAAATGAAATCCAAAAGGCCGAATGCAACAAATTCATAAAATGCAGAACAGTAAAAACATTAACTCAAAAAACGTAAACAGAGAAAAATTTCAAACTTCAAATGCATGATTTGGCCAAATGGAGACGAATTTGAGAAAAATAAAACATGGGTTTTCTTGGAAATAGGGTCAATTAGATAACTCGAAAATGGTTTTAAGAAATTTGTGGCGGTTTGAGAGAATTTCTCGGTTCTCTGAAGCCTCTTTTTGCTTGCCGCGTGAAGAAAAACGGATTTTAATGAACAGGCTGTGATTTAATTCGGAAAGGGGAATTCTAATTTGATTATGTGCTGGCATTTACTCCACCATGTCTCCCGCCTTTTATTTCCACTCGTCTATAACTCATTAACACCTGTTAACAAGCAATCCCAATTGAAGACGGCTCTGTTTAGTGAATTAACTCCATTACGTGAACCAGTTGAGTACACCTCTTCCAAACTGATCTGTCAATTTCAATCGAACTTCACTACTCCACCTGTTTAAATAGCTATCCCTATGTTCTTTTCATAAAATGCTCGATGCTTTACTCGGATGGATTTCATTATTTGCATAGTCACACGCCTTGCATGATTCGTAGAGATTTGAATTGCAGCAACATTCTCGTGAATGGCAATATTGGATTCTTGTGAATCGTAAGTTGATTGCATACGACTCTTAAACCCTTATTAGTTGTTCATTACACCGATTTTTTTTCCCTTTTCATATCTTTGCAGCCTCTTTGCATACTCAGTCACCTTGTTTTCACACAGCCTACGCATATATTCACTCTGTCTTCACATACTCTGTACATACAATTGCTTTAGTCACAATCATCTGCTTCCATATACATTTTCATTCCATTTCCATATCCATATATGTCTGATTTCTATCCATGCAATCACTCCATTTCTCAAACAGTAAAGGGAATTCTGAAGAGTAGCCGAGAACAAAAATGATGGGGCTCATTGGGAGAGCTAAATCAGTTGAACACACTTGGACTTGGACTTTCTTTAGCTAGATCAAATGGGCAGTCAGGGATATGTGTTAAACGGTTGTTGTAGGAGTCATTAAAGTTGTTGAAAAGATCATACAATTCCATTACTCTGAAATATTTTCATTATTAAAACTGTTTTGCTTCATATACCATTTATAAAAATTTTATTTTTCAACCAAAACAGTGAAGAATTGTTTTTGAAAAATAACAAGAGAAGCTCATGAATAATTGGTCTTGCGCACTAGCTGTGATCTTAGGCTCTTTCTCCCTGGTGCTTGGTTGCATAGAATCTATTTTCCAATAACTTAAATAAAAAAACTAATGGTTGATTGTCTTTTAGCTGCGGAATGAAGCATGATTCTGCAGCGAACTGGCAATTCTGTAGCCATTTTATTACTTCTATAGGTTATAGGTATCAAGAAACGAAACAAACCACATGGGTAGCTAGGAAAATGTCAGTACGTGGATGGTGTCCTATTCATTTGATCCAATTCGATGAAAAAGACCCTGGTCAAAGGGAAGTCAAGTTGTGTGTTATCAATAAGTTGCCACACTAAGTCGTCGCATGTCAAAAAAAAATAATAATAATTTTGAATCAATGAAATGAATAAGTTATTTGCTCACCTTTCTGAAGGCATTGATTAATTTTGAATTGATGATGAAAGATAAATGGCTAACTTTTTATCCAAGATTTTTAGCTACAAAAACCGTCGACATTCCGCGGCTAAAGTCCAATTCCGCAGCCGAAAAACCTCATTGTTCAAATCAACCTAACTTTCTCATACAAAATCAGATTTTGATGATTCAAGTATCGTTGGAAAGATCTCAACAATATATACACAATGAGAAATCCATCATTAGAGTTTGAAATGGAAAATAATGAAATAAATTGCTGAAAAGAAGCAATATTCAAATTGGGGCACCAATTCCAAAGCAGGTATAAATTCTTTTGATTTTTCCTTTGAGAACTTCTTTCATTAATAAAAATTCTTAGTTTTGTGTGTAAATATCATAACTAGAGAGATTGATCACCTCTCTCCTTTGATAATCTTACATTCCATTGCAGAAGAAGTATTAGTTTTTTTACAGGTTCCAGGAGGAAGGACAAATGACTACAACAGAATGGTGTCTCTCTAAGAGACCGATTTGTTTCATAAGAGGATGATCAGCAACGAACAGGAAATATGCTGATGCAAAATCAGATCCAAACACTTGAAAAACTTTCAGATACTATTGTCTCCATCACATCCATACTTCATAATAAACCATTCACCTCATTTCACTCCATATTTTCCATTTACATTCACATACACTTTCCATCTCTTTTTGTCCATTCATAACCCACAAATAAAAGCAAGAGGCTCATTCACATGCTTATTGCCCATTGCCATTTCTACTCTCCATTGCCATCTTCCATTTTCATCTTCCATTTCTTGTCATTTTCATTTCGCAAATAAGCCCTGCTTCAATGCAAATTATTGAGTCCATAGTTCTTTGAGTCTAAGTTCTTTGTAAAAACACCTTGAGGCTTGCATGCCTTAATGGCAAGTTTTCATGCTGACAAATAATGGGAATACATTAATGTCCCTTGTTCGTTAGATCTTCTAGGTGACTCGACATCGGCAAAGTCATTCGTACCTAGCAAGATGTGTTTGGGCATCTTGACTCTCATTTTCATCAATGGTGAGAGTCCTCATGTTGACTAGTCGCATCCATTAATGGCCATTAAGTCAACAATTTCCTACTATGTTAGACATCAGAACATCTTTTCACATAGTAGGAATTGTGCCAATGAGTTTTGAAGACATGAAGACTATTATTTTCAGCATTTTGGAGCAAATTCAGCAAGTTTTAGTAGAAGCAATAAAAAGTCATCTTATCTCTTTATCCATGACTCCTCTTGTTTAGCCACTTGGAGAAGAATATGATCAGAATTTTGCAGCCACCACACATACAAATCATCCATTCCAAAGGGTAAGTTAAGATACGTCATTTTCTAACTTTTGACCATAGAATTCCATAAAAATCTAGAATGATAATTGTTGGAAAAACATTTCTCTTCCTCATTTCTTAAAATTGTCAACACCATCAGTTGTGGGGGGGGGGGGGGGGGGGGGGGGAATACATTCATCTTCATATCTTGCCATGTCCATATCATACTCAGGAGCCCACATACTTCCAACATATATTAACTATTACATTGTTATTATGAGCATACAATGGCTTTTCAAAAAAGTGCTTAAAGGATAAATTGGATATAAACAAAATCATGGTTGTCACACAAGAACCAACCATCAATACAATCCAATAAAGATATACTTTTTAAAAATAATCAAAATATCATTATGCAAAGTTCAAAGATCAAAATAGAATGCAACAACAACAAAAAATTGGTTGTAACACAAGAACCAACCATGTTGCAACTCAAGTAAAACACTTTGCAGAAATATGAAGTTATCAAATGATATCATGCAAGACTTCTTCTGTGAAAATAAATACCGAACATATGTCGTGCGTTGACCTAATCTTATACCACCTTAGTTTCTCAATCCCAAAGTCCTGAAACACAACTCGTAAATCCTTTACCAAAACAAAATAATAAAAATAAATATTTACTCTTACTTTTAAATAAAATTTATTTCCATATTTCTTTCTTTTTCAAATAAGAGCATGGTATAAAATGGTATTGAGCTTAAGAGTTATTTCGTTACTTTTACCTCTAATTGCTTTTAATATAAAGAATTAAAGTATTAAAATTTTATTTTAAGTTTTTTATTTATTAATAAAGAGCCTACTCCAAAATTGTATTTAGATTGATGAGATATTGGGTTACTTTTAATTAGGTTCAATGTAAGGAATGATAATTAATGAAGATATTTCAAGAATATGTATAATAATTATGTTTTATATATATATACATTTTAGAAATGTATTTTCAATTGGGTCATTTTGCATGTTTGGCTAGATCATTATTATTGTTTTCATATGGGTATAAATTTCTACTCGTTGTTAAGATGTACAAGCACTTATTAGCACACAAAATTGTTGAGAGCTCTATATTGATCAAATATAAATATAACAATGATGTATATAACATGTAAATTTTGATGAATATTGTTGTAATGAGTTAGATTTTGTGGATTCTTTCTTAGAAGCTCATAGACAACCAATCTCTACTCTCTTTTTTAATGTCTTATTATAAATAACCAATCAATAATTTACTTA
Source organism: Pinus tabuliformis (assembly GCA_031772625.1). Taxonomy (NCBI): domain Eukaryota; kingdom Viridiplantae; phylum Streptophyta; class Pinopsida; order Pinales; family Pinaceae; genus Pinus; species Pinus tabuliformis. Next base: position 608,307,423 of record CM062804.1, read on the forward strand.
CTATTTAAGTCAACTAAGTTATGAATTAAAGTAAAGATGTAGATTTAAATATATTATATGTGGATATCATTTTCTTCATTTTTTAAATTAAGAAATACATTTATTTTGACAAATGGAAAGGTTATGTTTATTATATTTCTTTATAATTATTTTATTTTATAAATTATGAATTAAAATAAATGTAGTGATTAATTTTGTTAGAAAATTTACAATTTTATATTTTCTAAAATTGGATGGATTTTTTATTTTGCATATAAATTAATAGAAGTCTATGGTGTGTTGTTTCACATATTAAATGTTTTTCATATTTTTTATATTTTAAGATATTTATAAAACAAATCTATATTAAATATGGAATATAGAAAATTGTACACATATATATCATTTTTCCGTAATTATATGGATTTTGAATTTTTTTAAATGATAATTTTTTACCAAGAGAGTATAAGATAATTGTTTGTTTTGCTACAATATTTCCACTTAAATGAGGAATAAATATATAAAATTTATGGACAAGGAATATAATTGTGAGGCTAATTTGGCAAAGAAAATTGTTGTTTTATATTTTTAAATTAATAAAATTAGAAAAAATTGTAACATTTAAAACTATTAACATAATGAAACTTCATATTTTTTACCATGTAGAGGTCACTATGCACTAGCTCAAAATATAATCTCTCATGGTATCTATCTAGTAGTAGCTCAAAATATAATTTTTGGATTTGTTGAGGAATTTTAAATTTATAAGAGAAACATACATCATCTGATTTTTACATTAATAATTTACATGGAAATAAAAATAAAATATCAATTAATAGGGATGAATTTGTAGCCCTTAGATCCTTAAACCAGAACAAAGATATCGTTCTTCTAAAAGCCGACAAAGGAGGGGTTGCTATCATTCTTAACAAATTTGATTACCGCAATAAGAAGTTGGATCATCTTCATAATAGTGGAAGCTATAAGAAACTTCCCAAAAACCCGTTAAAGAAGATTTCTAGGACTGTGGCTCTTGCCATCAAATCCAGTAGCTCAGTGAGTTCCCTACACCAAAAACTCATTGAGAGCAATCCCATCACTCCTAGGATCTATGGGCTCCCTAAAATTCACAAGGAAGGAGCTCCCCTAAGACCCATTGTCAACACCATTGGAGGTCCTACCTACCTTCTTGCTAAATTCCTTGCCTTAAAGCTTAAGCCCTTAGTTGGCCGTACAGAGTCCTTCGTCAAGGACTCTACTTCCTTTATTAAGGAGCTCAAGGACATTAAGCTTGACCCTGGGGACATTCTTGTTAGTTTTGATGTAGTTTCCCTGTACACTTGCATCCCTATAAATGAGGCCATGGAGGTGATCAACCACCTAACGGATCCCGATACTGCTCGGTTAGTTGAGATCTGCCTCACTTCCACCCTTTTTAGTTTTGAAGGTGAGTTATTTGAGCAAACCTGTGGTGTTGCCATGGGCTCACCCCTATCCCTTGTTGTTGCTAATCTTTTTATGGAAGATTTTGAATCCAAGGCTCTAAACTCCGCCCACCTCCTACCTAAACTTTGGAAAAGATATGTAGATGACATTAATGTCATCTAGTCTCATGGCCAAGAGAAATTAGATCTATTCTTCGATCATCTCAACAGTCAATCCTCGACCATTAAGTTCACCAGGGAACAGGAAGTCGATGGCTGCCTCCCTTTCCTTGATATTCTTATCTCAAATAATAATGACGGTTCCCTCTCTCACCAAGTGTTTCGAAAGAGAACACATACGGAGTAGTATCTTCATGCCAGTTCCCACCATTTCCCGGCGCAGAAGTTGGGTGTTCTCAACACCCTCGCTACTCGTGCCCTTAGGATCTCTGATGAAAAGAGCTTTGAGAAAGCGAAATCCCATCTCCTTAATGTCTTTGTGGAAAATGGTTATAGTAGATACCTGGGTCAGAAGGCTTTCCTCAAAGCTGCCAAAAATTCGTTAACTGAAAGAGAACCTAAAGAACGAATCCTAGGTGTCCATCTTCCATTTGTGCAGGGGACCACTGATAAGATTGCGAGGATTCTTAGGAAACATAATGTTCCCTCGACCTTTAGACCCCTTAACACCATTTGTAATTCCCTCATATCAGTGAAGGATCCTATCGACCCTAAGGACATGAAGGGGGTCTATATTATTCCTTGTTCCTGTGGGACCCCCTATATTGGTGAGACTGGATGCTCCATTAATTAGAGGATTAGTGAGCATGCGGCTGACCTTAAACATAGGAGAACCAAGTCTTCCGCTTCAGTAGAGCATGCAGAGAAAGCCAAACATCATGTTTGTATCAAAGAGGCCAGTGTTATTGCTAGAGTTTCGCAGTTCCATCACCGTAAATTTAGGAAGGCCCTTGAGATTGAAAAAGGGCCGAGAAATCTCAATAGAGAAGATGGTTGGAAGATCAGTAGTTGCTGGATCCCAACCCTCACTTCCTAGACGTGTTCTTCACTTTCTCCCCTCCTTCGTTTTATAGCTTGTTCTTGTGTTCTTATAAGTTAGTTTCCCCTTGTTACCCTTTAATTGTCTCTCTTTTACCTTTGTTCTTTGATCCTCTTTGGTGGGTTGTTTATATAGTATAAGAGGCTTTAATAGCATTTAGTTTAAGCTATTAGTTATATACTAAATTTTAACTTAATAACTACTTTGATCTATGATAATATGTTTTTATTAATTTATAATTAAAAAGAATTTAACAATTTAACAGTTAAATAATACCTAAATTAATTTATTCTATTATTTTATTATATATATATATATATATATATATATATAATAAAAAAATTAAAATAAATATCGAATTGTTAATACCTTTTATGTAAATTCATATATCCCATTAACTTTTAATTTAATAATAGTATAACTAACTATTAATTTAATAATTATTTAAATCCATAACTTTAACTTATTTTAATTTTAATTTTTAATTAAATACAGTTATGCTCCTTTTTCCCTGAGTCCGGTCCAACTAGCCATTTCCTAGTCAAATATAGCCATTAGCTAGTCAATATAGTTGTTACTTGGTCAAAAATTATAGCCGTTGGATGTTCTACTGTGTCTATTTAACATGCAACCTAGATCTGATTCTTCAACTTGTCCTAATGATGAACCACACTGGTTGGTTCGAAACGTGTCGAAAAATGAAATATCATGTGATTTACGCCGAAAAATCTCTCATAAAAATCTCTTTTACAAATAAGAAATTTGTTATTTATATAAACACATATATGTATGCTTGCAATTTCACCAATTATGAATATTTGTAACATGTTGTAGCAGTTTGTTTAGACAAAACATGCTAAAGAAAAACATATCGATTATGTTTTATGCATTCATATCGTTAAAGGGGTCGACCTCCAAGCCCTTCTAGACCCCGACTTCTAACATCAAGGTGGAACTAGTGTCGAGGAGAATAGAGGGATCAAAATACTATTAAGAAATGTGTTGTCGTTGTTGATTGGGAGACTTGCCTAGGCATCGTTGTTGAAGCACTAGAGTCCTAAGGTAGCTCCTGGTGATTCAAAAATGCTCATAAGCACCTGAGTGATTCTTCCCAAATAAAATAGGTTCATCAACCACAAGCTTCCAGTGGGTTCTTCAGCCTCATAGGCATACCTTGCTTTGAAAAACCAATCACCAACAACCCTCCTAGGAGGCATTTCACTATGCAAAGAACTCCAACTCACTTTTCGGAGAAGAGAGCCCATTATCAAGAAGGTTCAATACTATGGAAAAATTGTCTATGGGTGAGAAATCACTTATTTAGGTGGTTCCGCAGTCAGCCAATCACCATAGTTTCAAGCCTGGTTCAACCACCCTCACAAGTACTTATGTCATTCTCCCCAGTTTGACAAGTTCATAAACCAAAAGCTTCTAGTTTGGCTCTCTCTTTGTGTCTTTCATATGAGTTGTGGATGATTTCCCATGGACCTTTCAACATGTTCTACTCTTTTCCACATGAGCCTCTCAACCTCCCTTCTTATTGTTCTCTCATAAGAGCCTCTCAACCTCCTGTTTTCTTTATGCACATCGGGTCTTCTCTCCCCTTCCTGCAGAACGTGAGAGAATGTAAAAACCACATAATACTCTCTCCTTTCCCATTGTTTTTCGTTGTAACCTCCTTGTTTCCTTCTTGGACACAGTGGTTCTATTGTTGAGAGTGGTTTACGGGGATCAATTCCATGTACATTACAAACATACACTCCTGCGTGTTTATTTTTCCATCCTACCCTCTCGCGGTTCTGGCACAAAAGTTTCATATACATAATTTGTGCAAGTACAAAAGTTGCATATACAGAAGTTACGCATATGCGGAGACCATCATCTGTATATGCATGCTTTCATATATACATGCATATATAGAAGTTGTCCATATATATAAGCCATCTTCTGTCTATGGACAACTTTTGTATATGAACATATATATGCAAGCGATGTATTTTGTATATGCACATCTTCTATATAGAAACCATATTCCATGTGTATATGACTCTTGTAAATGCATATAGATATGGAAGTACATATATAGAAGTCGTATTTCATAAATGCACTTGCATTTTTGCATATGTGTGATTTATGTATATGAACGATTTCATATATATATATATATATATATATATATATATATATATATATATATATATATATATATAGAAGTCATCTTCTATATATATATATATATATATATACATACAAAAGCCATCTTCTGTATATGCACAACTTATGTATATGCACATATATATGGAAGCGTGCATATACGAAAGATGGCTTCCATATCTATATAGAAACCATATTCCATGTGTGGAATTTTGTATATGCATGTACATACATAGAAGTCACCTTTCATAAATGTACTTTCATTTCTGCATATGTGTGATTTTTGTATATGCACGCTTCCATATATACGTGCATATACAAAAGTTGTGCATATAGAGAAGCCATTTTCTCTATATGCACAACTTATGTATATGCACATATATATGAAAGTGATGGCTTTTGTATATGCACATATATATGGAAGCATGCATACACCGAAGATGAATTCCATATATATATGTGCATATATGGAAGTTGTACATATACAGAAGCCATCTTCCTTATATGCATGCTTCCATATGTGTGTGTGTGTGTGTGTGCGTGCGTGCGCGCATATACAAAATATGCACATATATGGAATTCATCTTCTGTATATGCGCAACTTTTGCATATGAACATAGTTATGGAAGCGTGCGTATATGCAAGATGACTTCCATATCTATATATTATAAACCATATTCGATATATGGACCTATATATATATATATATATATATATATATATATATATATATATATATATATATATATAAGTCAACTTTCATAAATTCACTTGCATTTCTCCATATGTGTGATTTCCATATATGCATGCTTCCATATGTATGTGCATATACAAAAATTGCGCATACACAGAAGACAATTTTCATATATATACCTTTCCATATCTATGTGCATATAGGGAAAATGTACATATAAAGAAGTTACACATATACGAAAGTCATATTTCATATATGCACACTTCCATATATACATGCATATATAGAAGTTTCACCTATACAAAAGTTATCTTCTATATATGTACAAGTTTTGTATATGCATGTATATATGGAAAAGATGACTTGTGTATTTGTGCATACTCCAATCTCAATCCGTTGAAAGACATCTTCCCAACATAGAACAAAATTGTTTCATTGAAGATGCAATTCGAAATTTCTAAAGGAGAGGTTCAAGAAATCGGCTTCTAATGTGATTTTAGGACTTTGATACCATGTAGAAATTTAATAGAAATTGCAACTGCTCAAGAACTTGAACTGAAAACAAGAGACACAAATTCTTCTCTACAATTATACGGAATAGAAATCCCAATTTAGAAATACATGCAATGACATAAAACCATCAAAACCAAAAGAACACAATCATTTACATGGGAACCCAACTGGGAAAAACCCCTTTTCCTCTTTTCATTAATTCAAATGAAATGAGAAGCTATTACAATGAATTGCTTCATCTTTGAAGCACAGCCTGCACTATAAATATGTTCTCCTGCTGAATGAGTATCTTTGGCCAACACTTAGCCTATTGAAGCCTCAGGCAACCTCTTATTTCTTTGCACTATTCTAGAGAAATTGATCTCCTAAACAATAGGGGAAGTCCCTATTTCCTTGCACAATTCCGAAGGATTGATCACTTACCTCCAATGCAGAACATTTACACTCAACTAGTATACAATGAATTTTACATGATTTCCTTTCCTCAACTCCAGCTGGGCTATTTGAATTCCTTTCATGTCTGAGTTATTTTTGGCTAATTGATTAGTTAGTATAACACCCTCCTCCCACATCTACCCAAGCAATTGGCCAACTAGGGTAAACATGTGATAAGAGGCCACTATGATATGATTTGACCTCCTAATTCACGTTAAGGAAGTGAAACTGATAGAAACACAACATACAGACATTAATCATCAACTACAAGACCCTCAAGAATCAATCCAATACTTTAGGCAGCTCTTCTTGGGGTCCCATTGATCTTTTGGATCTCTTAGGTCACAGTCACTCTCATGCTATTGAAAAGGGAGCAACCAACAACCCATTGTCACTCTCATAAGCTTGCATTCTAGAGACTAGAGACCAAAACTGTTAGTGTTATGCCACCAACTCCCATATTTGACCCACTTTTTCAGGCCCAGAGCCCAGGTCATTGCCCATAATTGAAACATCTCTTCAAATTAGTAAAATAACATGGAAATGACAATATTAAAGAAAATACTTGTTTAAGACCTTGACTGGACCTCTACTAGCCACGACATACATTTCATCAAACATATCACGAATATGTAATCTACATGTGTAAATAACATTTCTGAGCATAAGGGTCTCATACTTAGTTGAGAATAGTTAAGAACCATTGATGCCTTAATACATCAACTATCATTCCATCCATTATGTCATAGATACATTGATCATTCAATTACAAGTAAAAAAATGATGAAAGCCATACATGGCTGCTGTCATAAAACACATACATAACCAACATAATAGTTACAGAAATACTCATGACAGTACAACCATATAGACCACATATAATCCATCAAAATGCTCATAGAAATACAAGGAGAAATAACCTTTCATTAATGATGTAAAATCCAAACCCGGGATGGGACTTCCATGTTCCACCCAGTCGTAGAATGGCTGAGCCAAATCTCTCTTTAGAAATTCACCCCCATGCCATATTCCAAGCATGAATGTGGGATATCATATAACACATCAATCAACACTCATCTAGGGCTTCTAGAGGCCATCCACCTCAACTCATCAATCAATGATTCCACTACCTGGTCAGAAATCACCAAAACCATCATCAGATTGGTCTCCATCCAAGCCTTCCAAGGCTTCGAGAGCATTTGTTCCAACCAAGGCTTCCAAGACTAGTAACTCAACCCACAACTTATACAAGGCTTCCAAAGCATTTTTCCAACCAGGGCTTCCAGAATTAGTAACTCAACCCACCAAGGGCTTCTAGAACATTTTTCCAACCAAGGCTTCTAGGACTAATAAATCAACCCAAGTTTTTATAGGGTTTCAAGGGTGTTTGCCCAACCAGGGCTTCCAAGAACTAATAACTCAACCCAAACTAAGGAAACATGAGAACCAACCAAAACAAACAATAAAAATAAACCCACAATTACCATGGCTATCCAGGAAATGGCAAGGCTAGGAAATCCACTGTCAATATCGGTCATCCTCCATGCCAATGATAGATCAAAACCAAAAATCCACATGCATATGACACTCTGATACCATGATAAAAATGGCAATGTTTGTATTAAAATAAAACTCACCGATCAGCTCTACAAAAGAGAGTCTGGCTCTGTAGAACGCTCTACATTGTTCATCAACATTACATATTAAATAGAATACATGGTTTTATGGAAGTTAGAACAACATCCTAACAAATGGAAACTAATTCCTATCCTGAGGCTACGTGAACCAACTCTACCTATTCTAGCATATTCTCCATTATCTTCAACATTAACTATAAATTAATCTATATATTAACACATGTTAACTATGGTTCATTATTGTTGACATGGTCAACTATAGTCAACATGACTACCATGGTGAACCATAATTACCTTGGGAATCATGCTCTATATATAAATGACCTATAGTGAACCATAGTGGATGGTCATGGTTGACCATGGAGGCTTATAGTGGATGGCTAGGGTTAAAAATATTAATCTCGGGGTTTATAATATCAATCATAGGGTTTAATATATTAAAATTAGGGCTTATAATAATCATCTTAGGGTTTATTATATTCAGTTTTATAATGTTAGGGTTTAATATTGTGATATTATAATGGAATCTATCCAACGTCTCAAGGTGACCATCAATTTAACGATCATTATCGTAATGTTACATTACATTGCAATTTACTTAATGTCGCATTGCAACATTACAAAATTGGGGTTTAATATTAGTGCTTTTAATATTGGGTTCGTAATATTAGGGTTTAATTATTGGGTTTATAATTTATAATAGTGGGGTTTAATATTAGGGTTTATAATATTAATCTTAGGGTTTATTATATTGGGTTTTATAAAGTTAGGGTTTTACATTAGGGTTTAATACTATGACGTTGGAATGGTGCAAAAACTATCCTATGTTGCATTGTGACAAACATTGTCTCAATACGAAAATCAATTTGATAATCATTGTTGGAATGTTACATTACATTGCAATTTATTCAACGTTGAATTGTTACATTACAAAATTGGGGTTTAATATTAGGTTTCTAATACTAGGAGTTTTTAATATAGGGTTTATAATATTAATAATCCCTTGGGTTTATAATATTAACCCCTTGTGTTTATAATATGAATCCTAGGGTTTATAATATTAATGACACATTAATAATATATTAATCTACACATTTATAAAGTTTTAAATATAAAATAATCCATACATTAACACATGTTAACTATGGTTGATTATGTTGGCATGGTCAACTATAATCAACATGGGCATCATAGTCAACAACAGTTAACATGACTACCATGGTGAACCATATTCAGCTTGGGAATCATGGTCTATCTATAAGTGACCTATAGTGAACCATCATGGATGGTCATGGTTTACCATAGAGGCTTATATTGGATGGATAGGGTTAACAATATTAATCCTGGGGTTTATAATATTAATCCTAGGGTTTAATATATAAACCTTAGTGTTTATAATAATAATCTTAGGGTTTATTATTTTGGGTTTTATAATGTTAGGGTTTTGTATTAGGGTTTAATACTGCGACAATGGAATGGTATGAAAATCTATCCAACATCACATTATCTCGATGCAACAACCAATGTGAAAATCATTGTCACAATTCTACATTACATTTTAATCTATTTAATGTCACGTTGCCAAAATTGGAGTTTAATATTAGGTTTATTAATATTGGGTTTATAATATTAGGGTTTAATATTAGGTTTATAATTTATAATAGTGGGGTTTAATATTAAGGTTTATAATATTAATCTTAGGGTTTATTATATTAGGTTTTATAATGTTTGGGTTTTATATTAGGGTTTAACAATGTGACATTGGAATGGTACAAAAATCTATCCAACATCACATTGTAACAAACATTGTTTTAATTTAACAAGCATTGTTGCAATGTTACATTTCATTGGAATTTATTCAACGTTGCATTGTTACATCACAAAAATGGGGTTTAATATTAGATTTATAATAATAGGGTTTTTTAATATTGGGTTTATAATATTAGAGTTTTTTTTTATATTGGGTTTATAATATTGATCCCTTGGATTTTAATATTGATCCCTTGGGTTTGTAATATTAATCTCTTGGGTTAATAATATCGATCTCAATGGTTTATAATATTAATTCCTTGGGCATTTTATATTAATCCCTTGGGTTTGTGATATAATTTCCTTGGGTTTATAATATTAATCCCTTGGATTTATAATACTAATAATCCCTTGGGTTTATATTATTAATCCCAAGGGTTTATAATATTAATCTCTTGTATTATTAATTGGTTGGTTTTATAATATTAATTTAATCCCTTGGGTTTATAATTTTAATCCCTTGGGCTTATTCATATTAATAATCCATTGGGTTTATTAATTCCTTGGTTTTATAATAAAATTTCTTAGGTTTTTAATATTAATCCCTCTGGTTGGAGCGCGAATGAGGGTTTTGCAAGTGACTGGCACAATTTTTACAACACAGAGTTATAGATTTACTTTTGCATTGTTAGGTCTAAGGGTTTTCTGATAGTCTGCATTGGTGGTCATCACATGAGTAACACCAAAGGGAAGGGGGGAACCCCCTCCTATCGAGACATCATCCAAGTGTAAACTCCAAAGATAGAAAACCTATCTAGAGGGTAGAACAAAGGCAACGACATCCCGGTTCTCAGGGATCAGTGGCAGGCCCGTATGTAGAGTCGTTTCCTTTGCAAGGTTGTCAAGAACCCAAAGTTAATAATACAAATAGCAGATTATAGGAAACCCACAACTAAATAAAGGACCATGTGCTCATCTGCAATTTTATGGGAGTATGGCCAAAAGATCAAGATAGTATTCCATTGAAATGTAAATCGTGTGGATTCATTGAGTTGCACCTTATAGCTAAGGGGTTTTTTAGAGTTATATTTGAGGATTTGACAAATCGTAAGAGGGTATTTAAAAAAAGTCCTTATTTCATGAACAATTCAGGTTTGTTCTTGAGTTTTTGGGAGGAATACTATAACCCGAAGGAAGCATTCTTGGCGACTCTAATCTAGGTCCATCTATTCTCTCTTGCTAAGGATTGTTTGGAACCTGACATCCCGGAAGGAATAGGAAACACAATAGGAAATTTTTTAAAACTCTTATAGATAAAAAAATAAAGAAGACATGCTTCTTATGCCTGATTTTGTGTTTATGTGAACATCCCCATGCCATTGTCAATGTAGATCGATTTGGAGTACCACGACAATGTCTGGACCCATCCCTTAGACTATGAGCATGTCCCCTTCAACTATCATCGTTGCCATGAGCATGGCCACCTGATTCGAGACTTCCCCATCACCATTGCCTAGCAAAAGGTGCTTCAGGAGAAAGAAAACATTGGGGGGTTCCAAGAGGTGATGAGAAGAAGAGGAAATGAAACCAAACAGACTTAGGGTAAATAGGAGTAGACAGGAAACCAAGAACAACCTTCTGAGGTTTCCCTCCAGAATTTGAAAATAGTAGAAGGTAAAGCAGCGGTGAAATAGAATCCATTTTCCATCCTGTATTAAGAGGAAACCCTAGAGGAAACACCAGAGAAGGAGAAAATCCCACATGGAGACCAGCCGAAGGAGGTGGAGAATATTGTGACAGAGACGTTATTGAAGTGTAAATCTATGGACAAGCCAAGTGGGGATTCAAACTTAAATTACCTTATGGAAACTATGATGTTAATTCTAGAGGTACAAGATCATCAAAAGAATATAGATGCCAACAAAAGAACCATGTTGGAATTTATGCACACTTGGGAAAGATCAGAAAACCAACCGATACCCATGGAGCAACTGCACCATTTCCTTCACTTATATAGCAACTAGCGCTAATCTAATCTAGCCCCAGGTGGAGGTCCATCAGTAGCTAGCGCGGTTCAAAAAGGCTCACCACAACTCCATAGAGACAAGGAACAAGTAACAAACGAATGCAACAAAAAACAAAGGAAATCTTCCAAAGAATCCTTTCATGTGGAAAGTGAATTTATCTTGAACATTGGTTAGATAAATAAGATAACGGAGTATTTTCTCCACTCGAAACTAATTAGCCCATGAATATTGTCTCATGGAATTTCTTTATATGTAGCTTAAATAGTCAAGGCAAGCATCATTACCTAAAAATGAAAATAGCAAAGGAAAAACCAGACATAGTCTTATTATAGGAAACCAAAGTAAGAAGCTCCACTCTAACAACCATTTTGTCACAATGTTGGATGAGGAGAGAAGAGTAGTGATATGGAACTGTTAGTGGGTTCCTTTTTAGGATTGGATGGCTTTGCCTAATGTCCTATCAGGACACTTTTGGTGCCTCGGATTAGGGGAAGGGCTTTGGATATTGGTAGTATATGGACCTTCAGTTCTAGGGAGGAAAGAAGACTTCCTTAAGGAAATCAAAACTATTCACCAAATCATCCAAGGGGTAGTTTTGATTTTCAAGGGTGAGTTCAACACGATAAAAAACATGTAGGAGAAGAAAAGGGGGATAAGCAAAGTCGATGCAACATCTATCTTGTTTCATAACATGATCCAGGACCTAAAACTAGTGGACATTGAAACAATCAATGGAGTATTTAATTAGAACAATAGGAGGGGGGGACCACGAGATTGCTAGCATGTTTTATCAATTTCTTACGTCAGAGAAAATTATGGCCATAGATTTATTCATCGAGGTGGAAATCCTACCGAGTATGGGGTCTAACCATTGGCCCATTCAGTTAGAAATTGATCTCAAAAGGTCCCCTCAAAACCGATCATTCTGATTTGAAAGTTTTTGGCTCCATTGCCAAGACTTCCTTCCCAAAGTTGAGGAGCGATGAAAAGAAATTCAGGTTCAGTGAAGGAATTGAATCCACTCATTGCATATTAAACTAAAAGAACTGAAGCATCACATCAAATAGTGGAACTGGGAGGAGTTTAGGGATATTTTCCAAGAAAATCATAGAATAGAAGGACAAATGGAGAACATCCAAGCAACGATAATAAGGCGAGGGAGAATGGAAGCTCTAGATGAAGAGGAAATCTGAGTTATTAAAGATCTGGAAGGCCTCCGAAAGCAGGAGGAAACTTACTGGAGGCAAAAATTGTGCATACAATCACTTCAAGAGGGGGAGAAGAATACTCGATTTTTACACAATGTCCTACTCAAGCATCAACATGAAAATCACATTTACTCCTTAAATTCTCAACAAGGCAATGGATTAGTGGAACATGAAGATAAAGAGGAAGATCTTATCTCCTATTATAAATAGCTACTAATGGAGGAACAAGAAAATTGAATGGAGGCTATAAATAGGATCATGAAACACATCCCTAAACTGGTAATCCTGAAGCCAAACACAGCCCTCATTTGGGGAAATTATTTTCAAGAGATAGAGGAATTTGTCGAGGTGATGCCCAACAACAAAGCCCCAAGCTCGGATGGACTCACCATAGATTTCTTTAAGGCATTTTATTCCTTTGTCGGGAATGAGATGTATGAGGTTATGGAGGAATCTTGTTGTGCCAAGTAGGTATGGTCTGGCCTAAATTCCATGTTCTTGACCTTAATCCCCAAAAAGAACTAGACTAATGATGCTAGTGGTTTCAAGCCCATTTCCCCATACAATGTGCTCTATAATATCATCTCCCCGATTATTTACCGAAGGCTAAAATCACTCTTGAAACATCTCATAGCCCCAGAACAATCAAGCTTTGTGGAGGGTCGTCAAATCATGGATGGAGTTATCAAAACCCATGAGGTTGTATACTCATTGAGGCAAAGCCAAAATTTGGGAATGATGATAAAATTAAATATTTCAAAAGCATATGATAAAATGTTGGGCCTCATAATTGTTATAATTTCCTTACCTTATTTCTTAGTTCTTGTATTATTTTCCTAAGTCATTCTCACATTAAGGACATGATAATATATGTAATAAGGATTATAGAATCATTTAATGTATTTCTATTATTCTATTGCCTTTATGAACTGACTCAATCACAAAAGCGTTATTTACTGTAATACTCCCTCCTCCCAGGTCCACCCAAACAACCAACCAACTGGGAAAACATGTGATGATAAAGATTACTATAAGGGATTCAATCTCCTTGGTGACCTTAAGGAATTGGAATCGACAAAACTCATCAAACAAACCCATCCACATCAATAATTACACCCCCAGGAGACATGTCAGCCACTCAAACATCATGTCCCTGGGTCCCACTAATGTTTTAAGCCTCTTAACCCAAAATTGCTCTCATGATATAGGCAAGACAATGACCAGTAACTCAAAGTCACTCTCATACGTCTTTGTGCCAACGATTGTGGACTTTTCTCAGCAGACCTATGCCAGTGACCCCAAGATTTGAGCTACTTTTCTAGCCTAGAATTCTGGCCTCTACCCAAAACTTGCTACAACCTTCAGAATCCATCAAAGACATGATAAAAATGTTGATAAATCAAAACCAACCTCACAACTAGGCCTGAGCATCCCCAATCGTGACTGACATTTCATCAAACATTTGGCATCAATGAAACCTACAGGTCTTGGATACAATACAAAGCATAAATGACTGAAAAAATTTGTGAAACATAACCATTGGACTGTTATATCATCAATTAGGTCTTGCATCCATCCATTTAACAATTACAAGTAAATACATGAAATAAACACGACATGAACTAGCCACATAACCATGCTTATAACCAGCATTACACCATATAAATATTAAAGATATGATAGCCATTAAATCCACATATAAATAAGTACAAAAGTAAGATAACTTAGCTTTTATTAATCATAGGCAAATCCGACTAGTTTTAGGACTTCCACGTACCACCCGACCATAGACATGCCTGAGCCAAATATGTCTTTCATCCAGTCACCTTTGTGCCATATTCCAAGCATGAATGTGGGATCTCATAAGAAAACCAATCCAAGAACAACCAAGGGAATCCAGAGATTAAACCACCTCCACCCTCACCAAACCGTGATCACACCAAAACTAGTGCTCTGATCACAACCGAACCGAACTTGGAATGCCATCTAGAATCCATCACTATCCTTGAGGAATTTTCCATCTCCTTGTCTCTTAGGCTTTACTGCAATCCAATCCCGGATCACTAGGCCCTAAACCGAGACCAGTATCTTAGGCTTTACCTCAATACAAACCCAGATCACTAAGCCGTAAACTGCGACTTCTCCCTCAGGCTTTACCGTATATCCAACCAAAATTGATCAAGGGATTCCTAGGCCTTCGAGAATGAACCTTGAGAACACCTCCACCCTAGATTCCAAAATCCATCAAGCAACCAAATATCAAAACCGAAATAAACATCCCAGCACCATGTCATCTAGAAAAAGGAAAGGTTGGGCTAAAAACCATTGTCATAAGTCGGAAAAACCATGCCGCCGACAACAAGATAACCATACACCAACATGAAAAGCCATGCATGTCCAAACCAGCTATGAAATCACACATGCAAAGGTTACCTGCCAATATTCTTGCTGAATCTTCTTGATCGTACTCTTCTTCCTTGATCCTTACCTCCCTTCCTTTTCCTTTTCTTGATTTTCCTTCCTTGATCCAAAGCTAGAGTGCACCAAGAAAACTCTAAGTGTCCAAGAGTGAGAGAGAGAGAGAGAGAGAATAATGAGAGAGATCCAAAACTAAATGATAAAAAGGTTACCAATTGATCCTCAGAAGCCTTTTTATTAATGAGCCCTCTATTTTCTTCATTTCCCATTATTTTCCTTCAATTTCCTTCTCACATGCAACTTGTGGCCTTTTACCTTCCTTTTCTCCTATTTTCCTTTATTTTCATTAATTAAATGTTCCAAAAATGCTTCTTTGCCTTTTAATACCTTTGCCTTAGCCTTTGCCAATTTTCCTTAGCCAAAACACACATCTAGTGATGCCCACTATGATATCTTTGCCCAACATTCAGCTTGGAATATGTGTCCCTTAACCGTGGTCTTATTTTTCCTTTATTAAATTTATTACATGAAATTTTCACTAGGGTTGTTGCATTTACTCACGGTTGGATCCTTATTTTGAACAGGAATCTATCGATGAGCTAGCACTTGATGTTCGTCTTTATATCTATCATAGAATATTAGATAGTTTGATGTTGTTGATCCTTGTTTGGATTAAATCAGTTAAGGACATGCTTTCGGCTTGGTCATCCAGAAATATTAAGATTTCTTGTAACTTAAAATGACCATCCTAAGAATATTCAAATTCTCAGGATTGCTCTTGATCAAAAATAGATTTATTGTTCTAATATTCTACAGTCATAGTATAAAAACTAGGAATTGATCCTCAAGAGAGGTTGTTCAAGCTATAATATTTCGACATAAGTATGAACCTAAGAAGACATTGATTGTAATTGATCCTCTATAATTCAATGAAAGTTGTTATTATCCATAGTTAATTTGTTGTTTTGATTTCTTTTATAAGACAATTTGATTCCAGTGATTTGGGTCAGTCTTCATTTGTATCATTAAATATGTGCTATGTTCTTTCGCTTCAGTTATTTATTTGCTTATTTGTTTTCAATTTACAATTTCCATTTGGTTAAGTAATTGTCAAATCATATGTTCTATTTTAAATAGAAATTATAAACTTTGGTTGTTGTAGAGTGGATTTACTTTAGCTAATTCAGTTGGGATTGTTGTTACTTTATTGTTGTTTCTTGTAGATCGTCATAGGATCATTATTTGTGCTACTTAAGTACCTTTCTATAGTGTGTTCTCTCATTTTATGGATGTTGTTCCTTAGGTAACAGCTTAGTGTTTGATAGTATTTCTTTGTTATTTCCTGCAGAAAGTATTTAGGATTTGATGCTTTGAATTGTTTAGTTTAGTTAGAAGCAAAAGTTCTTAATTGTGTTATAAGTTGGTTCCTTTATCATTGAAGTTTCACTTTCTATTAGATAATAGTGATTAGTCATACCAACATTTCTCTTGCATAAACTATAAGAATAACTGTTGTGTCTTGAAAATGTCATTCATTTCCATTACACTTTCACTATTATGTCCATTATATCACCTCCATTTCACTACTATGTCACTACATTCATCCCACTTTCACTATCATTGGGTCACAATTATGTTTTTCCAAACTTTATTAATTCTTAGCCTTTTTAAGTGAATTTGTGGTTAAAAATTAGAAAATAATGTGCATATGCTTATACCTAACAAGTGGGTTGAGATTGTTGACATGTGTAGGTCAAAAGGAGACTTCTAGAAGACCCTTATGTGGCACTCTAAGGCCAAATTCGAATTTGAGTGGAAAGAATCATGGGATCATGAGGATATGTGTCACATCTCCTAATTGTATGAAACTCTAAGAATACATGTGTCTTATCAATTCCTATTTTGATTAGGACTCTAGAGGTAGAGGGAGAGATTCATGGACTCTCATTAATGAGATGGCTTCTCATCTTTTTGTATAAATAGGAGATCTTTCTCCTTCATTTGTTAGCTTAGAGTTTAGAGCTTAGCTTGTGAGTCTTAGCTTAGCTTGGAGTTTGTAGTTCTTCCTTGATGGCTTTTGAAAGCTTTGGAGAGCTTTGTTGTACTTTGTAATTTTGAAGAATTTGAATAAAGCTTTGATGTTCTCAACATGGAAGGAGATGTGAAGTAGATGTCATGGAGCATATTAGAATGTAAGGTAGAGTAGATTTCATTTTGTAATTTTGCTTTGATTTCATTATGTCATTTGATTGCTTTCAAGTTTGATAGATTATATTTTCCATTCATGCAATTTTAATTCATGTAAGTGTGTTCAACCGGTTGATTGTAGATTAGTTTTTCTTTACATGTTTTTGCATCAAATAGTGACATGAGATTTGCCTCTCTACTGACTTTGTTTTTTTTAGCTTTTCAATTTCAGTTATGCTTTGATTTCATTTTTATTCATTTGCTTTGTTAGTTAGTTCAGATATCAAATTCCTCATATTATTGACGTTATCTCCTAAAGACAAAGCTTAGACTACTTGGCGAGCTATCAGACTATGAATGATGTGATTTGATTTTAGCTTTATTTTTATGCAATTAGATATCAAATTCCTCATATCATTGACGTTATCTCTTAAAGCCATAGCTTAGACTACTTGGTGAGCTATCGGACTATGAATGATGTGATTTGATTTTAGCTTTATTTTTCTGCAATTAGATATCAAATTCCTCATATCATTGACGTTATCTCCTAAAGCCATAGCTTAGACTACCTGGCGAGCTATCGGACTATGAATGATGTGATTTGATTTTAGCTTTATTTTTTTGCAATTAGATATCAAATTCCTCATATCATTGACGTTATCTCCTAAAGCCATAGCTTAGACTACCTGGCGAGCTATCGAACTATGAATGATGTGATTTGATTTTAGCTTTATTTTTCTACAATTAGATATCAAATTCCTCATATCATTGACGTTATCTCCTAAAGCCATAGCTTAGACTACTTGGCGAGCTATCAGACTATGAATGATGTGATTTGATTTTACTTTTATTAGTTTGCAGTTTTTGATTTGTTGAGTGCAATAGCTTAACTTTTATTTCTATATTTAGATAAGCAGCAGAGATAGTGATTTCATGATCAGTAGTTCATAATTTGTTTGATTTCAATAGCAGCACATTTCCATTCTTGTTTAAGTACTAATTTCATCAATAACATGTTTTGAGATCTTTTGAAGTGCTAAGTTTTGGAAGATACCGTTAGGGACATAAACCTTGTCTTGAAATCTACATCCATACTTGACCTTTAAAAGTATTCTTAAAACCTTAGAATAGGATTTCCATTTGCATTAGACACTTTAGGAGATCAGCAAGAACAAAACCCCAAAACAAAATAAAATCTATAAAACAACGAAGTAAGAAAAAGCTTAACTAAGCACATATGGTGCACCACACTTCATCAGTTTACAATACCCGGATTGATAATTTATGTAGAGCAATTTAAGACGTTAAATTGACTAGCAATTCAAGAATTAATAATTCTTGAGTATGCTCTCCTCCTGCACTTTGTGTGATCTAGAGGATCAGAAAAAGGATTGTTATGTAAAAAAAAAAAAGAGAAAAAGGAGACAAAATAAACTTCATCATTTCAATTGATTCAATAAAAAAAAAAATGAAACCCAACTGCTTTGATAGGTTCAACTGTCTAAGATTGACTGGTTATGGTTTGTAGTGGTCCTCAAAACACTGTATCCTGTTTTAATAAGGTTTTGCAACTTAGCTGCGAGATGTAGCCTGATTCCGCAGCTAGTTATGAATTCCGTAGCTAATTTCAAGGTTTAGTAGGTTACAGGCATCCAATGAAGAAACCGGTCACATGGGCATCTCCAAAATTGTCCCGACATGGATCCTATCCTAGTCACCCAGCTCAGATTGAAAAAACCAGTTTATAGGGCTATCTCCATTCCTAGTTTTCGTTGTGGCCTCAATAGAAAATCTGCATTCCTGTTCAAGCTTTGGCCTTAAAACGAACCTGCAAGAACATTGTGCAAATTCAACAGATCGAATTGCATATGACTGTTGTGTTTTCCAATTGAAAAAAAAAAAAAAAACTCTTGTGTGGCTTTCAAAATAATGTGTGCAGCGTCCAATTTGTGTGGCAGAAATTTTTAAACCTTCTCAGCATCAAAATCCTCAAACCTTGATCTCTCAGTGCGCTCTCGTTTTCTGCTCATGCTAGCTGTAATAACCTGCTTGAATTCATCAAATCTGCCCAGGCTCAAGCAACAAACCTGAAATCTGAATGCATTCATTTAGTGAGCTTAACATATTTGTAAGGATCTCTGTTTTTGGTTCCTTATAATATAGTCCGAGAGTTGCTTAACATATGACTCATTACATCCCTGTGCTTGTCCTTTATCCATGGCCAATTTTCCAGCTCGGAGCAGTTCTGACATGCCTGAAATTACAACCATCCGTCTTCTCCTCAATACGCAATAAGATTTGTGTACTGTTCTTTTATCTCTGTGCATTCGTTTTTTTTTTTGGACCGTCAGCATAATCAATTTGTGGACCGTTCACTCTCACTCCGTGAAGGTGGACCACCATTAGTGACAAGCACAACTAAAAGAAATTACACAGCAAATGAAATCCAAAAGGCCGAATGCAACAAATTCATAAAATGCAGAACAGTAAAAACATTAACTCAAAAAACGTAAACAGAGAAAAATGTCAAACTTCAAATGCATGATTTGGCCAAATGGAGACGAATTTGAGAAAAATAAAACATGGGTTTTCTTGGAAATAGGGTCAATTAGATAACTCAAAAACGGTTTTAAGAAATTTGTGGTGGTTTGAGAGAATTTCTCGGTTCTCTGAAGCCTCTTTTTGCTTGCCGCGTGAAGAAAAACAGATTTTAATGAACAGGCTGTGATTTAATTCGGAAAGGGGAATTCTAATTTGATTATGTGCTGGCATTTACTCCACCATGTCTCCCGCCTTTTATTTCCACTCCTCTATAACTCATTAACACCTGTTAACAAGCAATCCCAATTGAAGACGACTCTGTTTAGTGAATTAACTCCATTACGTGAACCAGTTGAGTATGCCTCTTCCAAACTGATCTGTCAATTTCAATCGAACTTCACTACTCCACCTGTTTAAATAGCTATCCCTATGTTCTTTTCATAAAATTCTCGATGCTTTACTCGAATGGATTTCATTATTTTCATAGTCACACGCCTTGCATGATTCGTAGAGATTTGAATTGCAGCAACATTCTCGTGAATGGCAATATTGGATTCTTGTGAATCGTAAGTTGATTGCATACGACTCTTAAACCCTTCTTAGTTTTTCATTACACCGATTTTTTTTCCCTTTTCATATCTTTGTAGCCTCTTTGCATACTCAGTCACCTTGTTTTCACACAGCCTATGCATATATTCACTCTGTCTTCACATACTCTGTACATACAATTGCTTTAGTCACAATTATCTGCTTCCATATACATTTTCATTCCATTTCCATATCCATATATGTCTGATTTATATCCATGAAATCACTCCATTTCTCAAACAGTAAAGGGAATTCTGAAGTGTAGCCGAGAATAAAAATGATGGGGCTCATTGGGAGAGCTAAATCAGTTGAACACACTTGGACTTGAACTTTCTTTAGCTAGATGAAATGGGCAATCAGGGATATGTGTTAAACGGTTGTTGTAGGAGTCATTAAAGTTGTTGAAAAGATCATACAATTCCATTACTTTGAAATATTTTCATTATTAAAACTGTTTTGCTTCATATACCATTTATAAAAATTTTATTTTTCAAGCAAAACAGTGAAGAATTGTTTTTGAAAAATAACAAGAGAAGCTCATGAATAATTGGTCTTGTGCACTAGCTGTGATCTTAGGCTCTTTCTCCCTGGTACTTGGTTGCATAGAATCTATTTTCCAATAACTTAAATCAAAAAACTAATGGTTGATTGTCTTTTAGCTGCGGAATGAAGCATGATTCTGCAGCTAACTGGCAATTCTGCAGCCATTTTTTTACTTCTATAGGTTATAGGTATCAAGAAACGAAACAAACCACATGGGTAGCTGGGAAAATGTCAGTACGTGGATGGTGTCCTATTCATTTGATCCAATTCGATGAAAAAGACCCTGGTCAAAGGGAAGTCAAGTTGTGTGTTATCAATAAGTCGCCACACTAAGTCGTCGCATGTCAAAAAAAAATAATAATAATTTTGAATCAATGAAATGAATACGTTATTTGCTCACCTTTCTGAAGGCATTGATTAATTTTGAACTGATGATGAAAGATAAATGGCTAACTTTTTATCCAAGATTTTTAGCTACAAAAACCGTTGACATTCCGCGGCTAAAGTCCAATTCCGCAGCTGAAAAACCTCATTGTTAAAATCAACCTAACTTTCTCATACAAAATCAGATTTTGATTATTCAAGTATCGTTGGAAAGATCTCAACAATATATACACAATGAGAAATCCATCATTAGAGTTTGAAATGGAAAATAATGAAATAAATTGCTGAAAAGAAGCAACATTCAACTTGGGGCACCAATTCCAAAGCAGGTATAAATTCTTTTGATTTTTCCTTTGAGAACTTGTTTCATTAATACAAATTCTTAGTTTTGTGTGTAAATATCATAACTAGAGAGATTGATCACCTCTCTCCTTTGATAATCTTACATTCCATTGCAGAAGAAGTATTAGTTTTTTTACAGGTTCCAGGAGGAAGGACAAATGACTACAACAGAATGGTGTCTCTCTAAGAGACCAATTTGTTTCATAAGAGGATGATCATCAACGAACAAGAAATATGCTGATGCAAAATCAGATCCAAACACTTGAAAAACTTTCAGATACTATTGTCTCCATCACATCCATACTTCATAATAAACCATTCATCTCATTTCACTCCATATTTTCCATTTACATTCACATACACTTTCCATTTCTTTTTGTCCATTCATAACCCACAAATAAAAGCAAGAGGCTCATTCACATGCTTATTGCCCATTGCCATTTCTACTCTCCATTGCCATCTTCCATTTTCATCTTCCATTTCTTGTCATTTTCATTTTGCAAATAAGCCCTGCTTCAATGCAAATTATTGAGTCCATAGTCCTTTGAGTCTAAGTTCTTTGTAAAAACACCTTGAGGCTTGCATGCCTTAATGGCAAGTTTTCACGCTGACAAATAATGGGAATACATTAATGTCCTTTGTTCGTTAGATCTTCTAGGTGACTCGACATCGGCAAAGTCATTCGTACCTAGCAAGATGTGTTTGGGCATCTTGACTCTCATTTTCATCAATGGTGAGAGTCCTCATGTTGACTAGTCGCATCCATTAATGGCCACTAAGTCAACAATTTCCTACTACGTTAGACATCATAACATCTTTTCACATAGTAGGAATTGTGCCAATGAGTTTTGAAGACATGAAGACTATTATTTTCAGCATTTTGGAGCAAATTCAACAAGTTTTAGTAGAAGCAATAAAAATTCATCTTATCTCTTTATCCATGACTCCTCTTGTTTAACCACTTGGAGAAGAATATGATCAGAATTTTGCAGCCACCACACATACAAATCATCCATTCCAAAGGGTAAGTTAAGATACGTCATTTTCTAACTTTTGACCATAGAATTCCATAAAAATCTAGAATGATAATTGTTGGAAAAACATTTCTCTTCCTCATTTCTTAAAATTGTCAACACCATCAGTTGTGGGGGCGGGGGGGGGGGGAATACATTCATCTTCATATCTTGCCATGTCCATATCATACTCAGGAGCCCACATACTTCCAACATATATTAACTATTACATTGTTATTATGAGCATACAATGGCTTTTCAAAAAAGTGCTTAAAGGATAAATTGGATATAAACAAAATCATGGTTGTCACACAAGAACCAACCATCATGCAATCCAATAAAGATATACTTTTTAAAAATAATCAAAATATCATTATGCAAAGTTCAAAGATCAAAATAGAATGCAACAACAACAAAAAATTGGTTGTAACACAAGAACCAACCATGTTGCAATTCAAGTAAAACACTTTGCAGAAATATGAAGTTATCAAATGATATCATGCAAAGTTAAGCCAAAGCTCAAGGATCAAAAGAGTTAATGTAATATATATTGCATGAGGACATGCAATAACTTCAGTTGGGGGGTATGTTGGGTCTTGAAAATGTCATTCATTTCCATTACACTTTCACTATTATGTCCATTATATCACCTCCATTTCACCTCCATTTCACTACTATGTCACTACATTCATCCCACTTTCATTATCATTGGGCCACATTTATGTTTTTCCAAACTTTATTAATTCTTAGCCTTTTTAAGTGAATTTGTAGTTAAAAATTAGAAAATAATGTGCATATGCTTATACCTAACTAGTGGATTGAGATTGTTGACATGTGTAGGTCAAAAAGATACTTCTAGAAGACCCTTATGTGGCACTCTAAGGCCAAATTCGAATTTGAGTGGAAAGAATCATGGGATCATGAGGATATGTGTCACATCTCCTAATTGTATTGAAACTCTAAGAAGACATGTGTCTTATCAGTTTCTATTTTGATTAGGACTCTAGAGGTAGAGGGAGAGATTCATGGACTCTCATTAATGAGATGGCTTCTCATCTTTTGGTATAAATAGGAGATCTTTCTCCTTCATTTGTTAGCTTAGAGTTTAGAGCTTAGCTTGTGAGTCTTAGCTTAGCTTGGAGTTTGTAGTTTTTCCTTGATGGCTTTTGAAAGATTTGGAGAGCTGTGTTGTACTTTGTAATTTTGAAGAATTTGAATAAAGATTTGATGTTCTCAACATGGAAGGAGATGTGAAGTAGATGTCATGGAGCATATTAGAATGTAAGGTAAAGTAGATTTCATTTTGTAATTTTGTTTTGATTTCATTATGTCATTTGATTGCTTTCAAGTTTGATAGATTAGATTTTCCATTCATGCAATTTTAATTCATGTAAGTATGTTCAACCGGTTGATTGTAGATTAGTTTTTCTTTACATGTTTTTGCATCAAATATTGACATGAGATTTGCCTCTCTACTGACTTTGCTTTTTTAGCTTTTCAATTTCAGTTATGCTTTGATTTCATTCTTATTCATTTGCTTTGTTAGTTAGTTTAGATATCAAATTCCTCATATCATTGACGTTATCTCCTAAAGCCATAGCTTAGACTACCTGGCGAGCTATCGGACTATGAATGATGTGATTTGATTTTAACTTTATTTTTCTGCAATTAGATATCAAATTCCTCATATCATTGATGTTATCTCCTAAAGCCATAGCTTAGACTACCTGGCGAGCTATCGGACTATGAATGATGTGATTTGATTTTAGCTTTATTTTTCTGCAATTAGATATCAAATTCCTCATATCATTGACGTTATCTCCTAAAGCCATAGCTTAGACTACCTGGCGAGCTATTGGACTATGAATGATGTGATTTGATTTTAGCTTTATTTTTCTGCAATTAGATATCAAATTCCTCATATCATTGACATTATCTCCTAAAGCCATAACTTAGACTATTGGCGAGCTATCGGACTATGAATGATGTGATTTGGTTTTAACTTTATTTTTATGAAATTAGATATGAAATTCCTCATATCATTGATGTTATCTCCTGAAGCCATAGCTTAGACTACCTAGCGAGGTATTGGACTATGAATGATGTGATTTGATTTTACTTTTATTAGTTTGCAGTTTTTGATTTGTTGAGTGCAATAGCTTAACTTTTATTTCTATATTTAGATAAAAAGTAGAGATAGTGATTTCATGATCAGTAGTTCATCATTTGTTTGATTTGAATAGAAACACATTTCCATTCTTACTTAAGTTCTAATTTCATCAATAACATGTTTTGAGATATTTTGAAGTGCTAAGTTTTGGAAGTTACCATTAGGGACATAAACCTTGTCTTGAAATCTACATCTATACTTGACCTTTAAAAGTATTCTTAAAACCTTAGAATAGGATTTCCATTTGCATTAGACACTTTAGGAGATCAACAAGAACAAAACCCAAAAACAAAATAAAATTTATAAAACAACGAAGTAAGAAAAAGGTTAACTAAGCACATATGGTGCACCACACTTTATCAGATTACGATACCCAGATTGATAATTTATGTAGAGCAATTTAAGACGTTAAATTGACTAGACAATAACCTTGAAATATAAAGACGAGGCCTCGGATTGATAATATAATGTGCAATAGCTAGTTGGTCCTTTAGGAACAATTAATTGGCTCAACATTTTGGCACCATTTCCAGGGAGGTTGTCAAAGAGAGTATTAGTTATATCTTTGGGATTTGGGTATTAAAGACGGAAGGTAAGAACCTACACACACACCCTATTGAAAAACAAGTCTTGCAGTGGTGCCTTCCCTCGATTGATACGTTTAGGTTGTTTAGTGTGTATGACTAGAAATAAACCTAGGACTAGGAATCAGGTAGAGATATATCATAAATCTACTCCGAAATACACAAAAATCCAAGGTCAAGTTGGCCTTAGAAAAATGAACTTCATAGACGAAATCATTCGAAAGGAAAATTATCAAGCGTCGATATGTCCCTGAACAGTATACGGGAAGGGCTCTACTGTTATTCTCCCTCGAGCGGCAGAGCCACCTACTGCAACTAACACTGAGATTCATGATAAAAATTTAGGATCATAGCAGATCTTCCAAGACATATCTAATATGTATCTCAATCCTTTTACGAAGGGTGAGGAGCACTCTTGCAACCTAAGGGAAGGAGGAGGCGAGACAAGTGAACCATATCCTCAACCTTTTGAGCAGGAATCTCCTACGACACCCATTGTGGGAAGAGAAACCGAAATTCCTGACTTGAGCAGTGTTGTGAGACCCAGTCAAGGCATAGAACCGCGACAATATATCAATATTTTTCAGATATTACCTCTTGACTATGGGATTCTTGAAGGTTATTGGAAGATATTTGATCAAATGGAAAACCAGGTAATAGGGACACAAACCTCGACCATAGAATATCCCATTGTTGATCCACAGGCTAATGCACCAATGAAGGTTATCTTGCTTCAAAACCTCCCAAATTTTCATGGGATGGCCTCTGAAGATCCCAATGCATTTTTGTTTGAATTTGATGTTTTATGTCAAGGATATGATTACACAACTGACCCCCAAAAATTAAAATTATTTCCCTCTACTTTAAAGGGAGCAGCATTATGATGGTTTATGGGATTGGGGGGTGGTACTATTAATTCATGGGATCAAATGAAACAAGTTTTCCTTACTAAATACTAGGATTATTGTCGATCTAGAGATTTAAGGGAGGAAATATTCAATATGACATCAAAAGAAGATGAAACCTTAGAAGAATATATTGAAATATTTCAATACAATTTACAAAGATCACCATATACCACTTTACCTAGGGATGCATTTAAAACTTCCTTAGTTATAGGTATGAAATATGAATGGATAGAAACATTCAATTTAATGGGGTAAGGTGATATTTCTAAAGAATAATTTTAAAACTGTGTTTCGGGTGTTCACATGGGAGTACATGAACTAAGCTTGGAACTTGCGATCCTCTCAGCAGATCTAACATAGTTACAGGAGGAGGAGTTACATGAGCAACGATTGGTAATCTTTTAGAAGATTTTAAAACTAATATCATAGGTACATTGATGACATAGTTGGATTTTTTATAGTTAAAATAGAATTAGGTTGAAGCAGAGCAGGCATTAGCCATTTTTTATCCTCATTGTCGGAAAAAGCATGGTCGTAAAGAATGTTTGTTGGACACAGTCGTGATATGTGCTATCTGTACCAAATATCACTTCATTGATCATTTTCCCTCACTTCCTGGATTGAAATTTATATTCAAGGAAGCTAAGGAAGAACTAGGGCCATTATATTTTGTGGCACAGTAACGACAATGGTAGAACCTCCCACCAGGTACAATGCAGGACCCTTCTATGTTTTTTTCTAGACAATTTTCTCAACAACAGTTTCCTAGATTAACTTGGAAAGGTCAACAACATTGTAGTATTTCCTGGAAGCCTCAGCCATACACTTTATCACCCTAGACAAACTAGTCATTTTCCAGTCCTTCTTGGCCAAATCAACAGTATCTCGCACCCTCATGGAAAAATTTACCAAATAACCCATACCCTCTACAATGGGAAAATCAACCTACCCAGGGGCCAATGTGGTCTCAGAGTTGGTAGCGCCCCACTGGACCAATCAATCAATCGATGGGAATGTTTCCTTAGTCACAACCACCATTACAACCCCCACTTCAATTACCTCCAAACACTCCACCTCCATTACATCCTTAGCTACCTACACAACCAAATCTGAACCTGAATAACATGCCTGTGCAATTTTTAGAAATTCTGGAAACCCTATATTGTTTTCCTCCCTCTTTGGAATGTAATGAATTACGTCTAAGATCTGGGAGGACTATCTTTTTGGAAGATCATCCAAAGAATCAAGAGCAACCAAAAAACAAAAATCTTGCTAAGGAGCAGCCTTTGACAAAACATTCTCCTCCTACTGTAATTATTACTAAAATAGAATTGTCCAGTAAACCAATTAAACAACAGGAATATATTAAGATTACTAACATTGATCTCCCGTTCCATGAGAGATTAGCCATAGTAAAATCACTTGTATATCCTGACTTTGATCTCATAAGGGAACTACAAAATTTATGTATCAAAATCCCTCTCCTATAGGCTATCAGAGAAATACCTATCTATGTTAAAACCATTAAAGAGTTGTGTGTTAAGAAACCTAGAAGGAAACCAAAATATTATCCTACAATCCATGTTCTTGGGAAACTCTCTAATCTTATCCTAGGAAAACAGATACCTATCAAATATGACAATCTTGGAAACCTTGTAGTCACCATCCAAATTCAGGGGCATAACTTCCCAAATAGTAGGCTTAGGAGCTACTTTAAATATTATAACACTTGAAACTTGTGGCCTCCTTGGAATAACCAGATTTAAACTAACTCCAACCATGTTGGAACTAGCTGACATATCCGTAGTGAAACTAGAAGGAACCTTAGATGATATCATTGTTTCTGTAGACTCTTGGGAATACCTAGTGGATTTTCTAGTCCTTAATCCTAAAAATAAGTTGGAGGGACACCCTCTAATATTAGGCAGATCATGGATTTCCAAGTACTAATGCATACATTATGTGTCTAACTGGAAGCATGATCATCGCCAAGGGATCTACTATCAAGAATATCATTCTATATCCACCTGCTAGACCCAACATGCTAGTTGACAATTCTAGATGGTTCCCTCCCAAATATCAGGAAGGAAATTTATGTTCTCCCCTCACTATTGATAAGCTCTTATATTTAAAATACATACTAAGGATGACATAATTAATGGCTTTATTAACCAACCTTCCACCGTAGGAAACCCAACATGTTAGATGTTAAAAGTTGTGCTTGACAATGAAGCCCAAGGAGATCCACTAGAGGATTTGAACAATGATAATATAACTATGACCGCAGTTTATAATTTCGTCCCCATTGAAATTGAACTTGGAAAGACCTTGAATATTAATGCCAGTCTTGGTGACCTTCAGTGTGAAAAAATTATCCAATTTCTTCATAAATATAAACAAGCCTTTGCTTGGGAATATTTTGATATGAAGGGCATTGATCCACAATTGTGCACACATCATATCTATATTGAGAAAGATGTCTGAGCCATTCGCCAACCCCAAAGAATATTAAATCCACACCTTAGGGACATAGTGAAACAAGAGCTTCAAAAACTTCTCGATGTTAATTTTATATACCCTATTTCTGACAGTCAGTGGGTTTCACCACTGGTGGTAGTCCCTAAAAAGAATGGAAAATGGAGAATTTGTGTAGATTATAGAGAACTAAACAAAGCCACGCAAAAGGATCATTTTCCTCTTCCATTTGTAGACCAAGTCCTTGATACTCTTGTCAGAAAGAAATATTTTTCTTTCCTGGATGGATTTAGTGGGTATAATCAAATCTAGATTTCTCCTGAAGACCAAGATAAAACTACGTTCACCTGTCCATGGGGAACGTTTACATATAGAGTCTTACCATTTGGGTTGTGCAATGCACCAGCCACTTTTCAAAGGGAAATTCTAATCATTTTTCTGATTTAATTAATGAAGGGCTTGAACTATATATGAATTATTTCACCCCTTACGGTAATTATTTTGATCAATATTTACATAATCTTGAAACGGTTCTTGCATGATGTATAGCTACGAGGTTCTACCTTATTAATGAAAAATTCCACATGATGATGATAAAATATGTAGTCCTGGGACACTTTATCTTTTTTGCAGGTATTCAGGTAGACCCAACTAAGGTTAAGGTAATTCTTAAACTCCCTACCCCTCATATTCCGACAGAGATATGTAGTTTCCCTGGCTATGTTGGTTACTATCATTGTTTCATAGCACATTTTTCAAAAATTGCAACACCATTGTATGCGTTAAATGAACATGTGGAATTTGAGTGGACTGATAAATGCAATATTGCTTTTGTATATCTGAAAAAGTTGATTTCAATGGCTCCTTTGTTGTGGGAACCAAATCGGAGTCTACCATTCAATATATCATCAAACTCATCAAACACGATGATAGGAGAAGTTTTTTGACAAGAAGAGGATAATAATCCCTACGCAATTTATTACATTAGCAAAAATGTCACACCTATAGAGTTAAATTATAGTGTGATAGAAAAAGAGTTTATGGTCATTGCTTACGCTATAAATATATTTCGTCATTATATAACAGGATATCCAGTTTTTCTGTACACTGATCATTTTGTTATTCAGTATTTATCTAAAAAACATGTTACCTATTGCAGAATAACTCGTTGGTTATTGTTATTGCAGGAGTTTGAAATTACTATATAGGACCAACCAAGAAAACAGGACGTTGTCGCAGATTTCGTATCAAGAATCCCATCTATGGCTGACCCTCTACTAGTGGAAGACCAATTCCTAGATGAACATATTTTTGTTGTGACCATCAAGACATCATGGTATGTTGATTTTGTGAATTACCTGGTAGCTGGAAAATTTCCATCGCACTTGCCATCCTAGGAAGAGAAGATTATTATCCAACGCAACGCATGATTTTCATGGATGGATGGTTACCTCTTCCACACATCATGATGAAACCTGTGGAGGTGATTTTTTTATCGAAGGAATAGAAATAAGGTATTACAGATGGGTTATTTTTGGCCCATGATATTTAACAATGCAAAGAAATATGTCCAGAGTTGCGATAGTTGTCAAAGAATGGGTCATCCCATTCATGCTGATGAAATTCCCCTTCAACCACAGATTGTATTGGAACCATTTGAAAGATGGGAAATAGACTTTCTAGGTCCCTTTAATCTACCTTCAAATTAGAAGACATAAATTTTAGTCTGTATAGATTTGGTAACAAAATGGGTGGAAATGGTAGAACTTTCAAAGGCCACAGAAGAAGTAGTTATCAATTTTCTTTTTAAGTCAAAACTCTCATAAATGTTAAGGAAACTAGATGGAATCTTCTAGAGGCACAAAAATACGCCTAAAATAGCTCAAAAAATGGATGAAATCTTCCTTCTTCCTTTACAATGCACATCCATAGTCCAACAACAGAGAGATAAATGGCACGATCATCTGATTAAAAAGAAAACCTTTCAGAAAGGGGATTCGACGTTGTTATATAACTCCATATTCCAAGACTTTCCAGGTAAAATCCAGACATGATGGTTGGGTCCTTACGAAGTTATTTAAGTCTATGATAATGGAATTATTTCCGATCCTATAGGCAGTATTTGAATTGCAAGGAAACCAGTGCCTAGGACATCCAGATTTGGTGCATTCTTATTTATCTTTGAAGATTTTAGAGCACCATTTGATGTCACTTATAATTTGAGTTTAGTTGGTTCAAGACAACTTCAGAAAGATACAACTCATGAATTCTTATACATGAGAGATGCACAGTAATATAAATTGTCAATCAATGGTGGCCAATATCATTCAAGGACTTACAACTAATTTTCTTTGATATAGATATGATAGCAGAAGAAATAAGAGATGAAATCCATCACATAGAGCTTGAGAACTCAATAATTCTACATATATCTGGATTTAGACAGAAATGATAGCAAAGAAATATTGGTGGATGCTAAGATACATGGAGCACATTTAAAGATCTGACTTCCACAATTCATACAGGCATTCTTCATCAATAGTTTGATTTAAATGAATCTACATTTAAGAGGAAACACATCTAGCAGCTTCTTAACATGAAATCTGAGATGAACATGTAACATTTATGAAAACACTAAGGAGAAGAGACATATTGAAATCCCAAAATGAAGGAATCACCATAGATATTGCATTAATATTCTGTGAAACATACATGCCGAAAGAACCAGAACATTGCCTTCACAAAACAATACGAAGTTCCTTTCCAAAATTATGAACCTTTCTTTTGTCTCTCAAAATTGAATATATAGGCCTTTTAGACAGAGAAAGGTCGTTAGTGAGATATTCCTTTCTTGATTTAGTTCATCATGACAAAACATCTCAAAACTCCAGCGTGTGCAAACACACAATTGTGCTTAACTAGAATGTACTCATGTAACAGAACAAAGTAAAAACATTAAGTGAAAATAACATAAAAGTAATTGAAATGCCAAAGTTGGCATGATCTGGAGGATCTTCAAGAGCAGTGAGACGATGCAGTCTGTTGTGGAGTGTGTTGTGCTCGTGGATCAACAACTTGGACGATTGGCGGATTAATAAATTGTTCACACCGTTTCCATAATACTAGAGGAGGGTGAGGAGCAGAGCTAAACCGTTTGTAGCTAATCTTCAAATCAATTATACTCGAGTAGTCCAACCTACGATGAAAGAGACTTCTAACCATCCCAAGTAATTGAAACTCTCTCTTTAATAAATTCACCACTGTTTTACCCTTAAGAGTGGCAGTTTTCTCGTGGGATGAACCTACCCTACTTTTAGCTTCTATCATTTTCTGATTGTACTATTCTTGAGGTAGAAACTCCCCACGAGGTCCCCAATAGTTAGGTAGCCCAGCCTGCATGATTCTGTCAAACTCTTCATTGAAAGAGGCCACTTCCTTTTGTACCTTGATGAGGCTTTGTTCTTCTCTAGCTCTAGCTTCTTCTTTCAAAACCACTTTGGAGATCTCCATCACAGCACTGACCCTATCCACTACGTCCATAGGTCTCAACTCCTTGGTTGGCCTTTCATTCACGAAACGAATAAACCTTTGGGAAATTTGGGAGCTCTTTATACTTATCTCTTTAGTGTTCATGATTGATGATTCATACTCCCTGATAGTGACCCTTTTCTCATGTATTAAAGTCACATATTCCTAGCTGAGATTCATTTCCTCAATAATATCATCCCACACCAATTTCCTAGCTTCAAGGAGAGACATATTTCCCTTCAATTTGGCCTTCAGCTCATTTATCTCCTATGTTGCAGCCTGTAGGTTCTTATTAGCATGTTCAGCATTGGTAACTGTGACCTGCAGTTGTTTTTCCTTCTGAGCTAACTTAGAATTTGCAGTATCTAAGTCCCTTTGTGTCTTCTTCAGTTCACTTTCAAAAAGTTGAATCTCAGTCAAGGCCTGGGTGAGGCGCTTAGTGGAGTTTCGATCACATTTTGCTTCATTTTATTGAGTGAATCAAAGTAAAAATACAGGTGGTTGAGGTGTTGGGTTACCTGGAGCCCGTAGGAGTATCTAAAAGTGACATTGAGAGTGGTCCTTATATGGTTCAAGTACGTGGAGCGGGAAGTCCTGCGCAGGTGACCAGGTGGGGATATTCTTGCTGGGATTGTAGAGTATTTTTTAGGAAAGGTAGGTTTTAGTGACAAGTTACTATATAGTAAAGAGAGGATAGTCATTAATCAGGTGCTCAAAAAAATAGCTCAAAATTCAAAGTTATCGGATCGGTGTGGAAATTGAAGGAATGCGTAGTGCTCATCATCGTGAATTTGGTGCAACTCGTTTCGCATGAAACAGACATTGTATGCT
The DNA here is from genome assembly GCA_031772625.1 of Pinus tabuliformis. Taxonomy (NCBI): domain Eukaryota; kingdom Viridiplantae; phylum Streptophyta; class Pinopsida; order Pinales; family Pinaceae; genus Pinus; species Pinus tabuliformis. Next base: position 608,340,815 of record CM062804.1, read on the forward strand.
CCCATAAACATGTTTTATTTGTTTTCCCAAACAGGGGAATTTTTGCAAAATGTGACAGTCCAGTTAGCAGTCCGTACTACTTACGTGGCACTAATTGTGTAGGCTAAGGTGGAAGTTTTGACTAGTCAATGGGCCTTTGGTGAATCATGTTGTGCCAAGTGGTGGTTCTGGATTGGGTGAATTTGGTAGATTTTTATTCGTCGTAAGGTGGCCAACCACAAGCTGAAAAGTGGCCCAATCAGAGGCCGCCACGTGGCAGCATGAGGGTCACCAAAATTTTGTTTGAGGTCCAGACAGTAGTAGCAGGGGTCAAAACCACGACCTCTAAGCACATAATCAAACCCTCCTACCAATGTGCCACAACCAGGAGTCTTAATAGACTATCGTTGCGGCCTCCATTTATTGTTGACATTTACACCATTTGTGAAAAGGGCTAGCCCTTGGGCATGCGCCACCAATATGACCACCAACAAATAGAGCGGGGGCCCAACCATTGGCCATAGCCCCAGGCATGTGGCCCCCATATAGCCATGAAATTCAGACTTTAGGCGTTCGAGGCAATTTAACGCATCTAGCAATTTCACCTGAAAATTGGTGAAATTGTCGCTCCATTAGCACAATTTAGGGCGAATTTGTAGGATGGTGATGGATTTTGGGGAATTTGTGATTCGATTAGTAGAAAGACTTGGGGAAGTCATAAATTCTTCAGTTTTTTATCAAATCGGGAGCAGAAAGAGGCTACATAGGAATTTTTGGGCATTTTGGAGCCATTGGAATAGGTTTCAGAGCTTTCTAAGCATTGCAAACTGATGTATTCACACTTTTGAGCATAATAGAGAGGGCCAAACCATTGGAAGCCAGAGCAAGGAGACATAGCCCAAGAGGGGTGAACTCGTTCATCATGTGTTGCTATGATACTATTTTTGGTGATGTTCATATCTATTATATGCTATTATTCAGTCATTTTTTTATGTTAATTTGTGAATAAAATTTACATAAAAACACTCAAAAACTCATGTTTTAAACTTGCAATTAACCTCAGGAATCCTTAATCACTTTTAACATTTTCTGAAAAGGAATTTAGTACAGAAAACTAATTATCCCATTCATATCAAGTTTTGGTATCAGAGCTCTAGGTTTTCTTTGTGCAAGAAGGATTTAATTGTTTGCAAGTGAATGTCATGCTTACAAGGTTGAAGCTCAAGAGAGGAGAAGAGAAGCTGGTTGAAAGCCCTGAAGTTGGGTCAAGGAGAAGGAGTGCAAGGTTTCCACATTCTCCACCACCAATTCTTCCTCAAGTTGCAATTGAGGTTTCAGTGAGAATGTCACATGAAGGAGAGCCTACAAACATGAAAGAGGATGAGAATGTCTTTTGGAAGGATTTCTTTGATATGAAAGAGATGGTGAAGTTCCTCTATGAAGAGAGGAATACCAGACTGCAGGATGAAATCTATAAGCCTCCAAAAGGAGAAGGTTCTTTAGGAGGAGGAGGTAATGGAAATGGAGGTAAACCTCCACCCTCTCCACCATCTTCTTCATCTTCATCGTCACAGGCATATTCACCCTCTTCCATTAATACAACCCTTACTCATACTCATCAACATACCTCAAAAGGAAATGGAAAAACACCCCTATTAAAAATTGATGTTAAATTTGAAATTCCCATGTATAATGGTGAAGTGAATGTAGAGAAGCTTGATAATTGGGTTCCTTATTTGGAGCTCTATTGCAGAATTCAAAACCTTCAAGATTATGACATAAAGATTCAGTTATCTTCCTTGAGGCTGGAGGGTGCAGCACTAGTACGATGGGAATCAAAGACACAAGAAGAGATCAAAAAAGAACACGGTAAGATCTCAATTTCTTGTCTGATTTCATTGATGCAATTAAAAGACAGTTTTACCCTCTAGCATATATGCATAAATCCATTATGAATTGGTAGAACTTTAGACAACTTAAAGGTTAAAACGTGCAAGATTACACCCAAGAATTTAGAAAAAGGTCTCTAATGTTAGGTGTAGATTTGCAATCACAGGACACGTTGTTGAAGTACATAGGGGGTTTACATAGTTACCTTAGGCATACTATCCTTATGTTTAATCCCAATAATCTAAATGAGGTGTGTGTGCAAGCCACTCATCTTGAGGCAAGAGGGAAAAATACTTCAGAAGAGGGTAGTGAAAAGCCATTTAAGGGTAAAGGAAAAGAAAATGGTTTCAAAGGAAAGACAAATGCATCCATTAAAAAGGAAGGAGAGAAAACGTTATTGTTCCAAAGAGGATCACGATGAAGCTCATTGTTGGAAGCTTCATCCAGAGATGAGGCCCAATAAATTCAAAAACAAAGGAAAATGAAATAAAAATGAAATCATTCAAGAGGATTTGGGATCTAATTCGGGTGATGAAACTAAAATTACATCCATGGGTATAAGAGGAAAAGAATCCATTGCTAGCACTAGTATATCAAATTGTCACACTAGCATTCAAAATGAAGAAACAAGGATTGAATTATTTCATGTGAGGGTAATCTCAAAACATACAAAAATCGACACAATATTTGATAGTGGGTTTCAAGCTAGCTTGATATCTGAAGACTTAGTTAGGAAACTTAATCTTGAAACCATTCTACATCCCAAGCCATATCCATCGGTTTGGATATGCAAGGACACAAATTTACAGGTTACAAGAAAATGTATTCTTTAGTTTACAATCACAACAAACTTCATTGACGAAGTTGAATTAGATGTTATACCGCTTGATATTTTGGGAATTATTTTGGGTAGTCCTTACGTATATGATACAAAAGAAATCTTCTATTGCCATATAAACAAGTACCACTTGTTAAAAGATGGTGTGGATTATATTGTGAGAGCTCATTTCAAGAAACTAAATCTTTCATTAGTTAATGTAGGGAAAATGAAAAGACTAGTGAATTCAAGCAATAATTTAGTGCTTCTTATTATCAAACCCAATATTGATGTTGATTATGAAGCATTTGATGGTTGTAATTCAAAATTAAAAACTAATTTGGTTGATGTGGTTAACCATGATGATGAGGTGATTCAAAAAGCAAAGGAATTTCCTCCCAAGAGGAGAATCCAACATGAAATACCATTGCAGAAAAAGTGTCTTCTTCCTAACATTGACATGCACCGGATGTCAAGAAGGGAAAGTGCAGAAATAACAAAAAAAATCCAAGGGTTGTTGAAAAAAAGGATCACCAGACCATCTCCGTCACCATGTGGTGTACCTATTGTTTTGGTGCCCAAGAAGAATGGAAAGAATTTCATTAAATGGGACTCAAGGATTGGCGATCATCAAAGTAGAGTTGTTGAAGAAGACATATGGAAGACGACATTCAAAACCAAGCAAGGTTTGTTTGAATGTCTTGTTATGCTTTTTGGTCTTTTCCGTGCTCCTACTACTTTCTTGCATATGAAGAAAGATGTATTTAATTCGTTTCAAGACATGATAGTCTACTTAGATGCCATTTTCATTTTCAGAAAATTTCATTATGAACATGTCATGAATGAGAGAAAAGTACTCGATGTCATAAGTCAAGAACATTTGTTATTGAATATGTCAAACTATGAGTTGGGTAAAAATTCTTTAATGTAATTGGGCCATAATATTGGAGAAGGTGAGATGAAGTTAGACCTCTCCAAGATTGATGCCATTATGGATTGGTCAACGCTTAAGATAGTCATCTAGATAAGAGCTTTTGGGAGCAACCCAATGTTGGAGGATCAGCTTGAAAAGAGTAAAGGCAAGTAAAAAACAAGGCACAACAAGCATCGTTTAGATCACAAGTTCCAAGTTGGTGATTAATTTTGGTTTCACATTAGAAAAGAGTGGCTCCAAGGAGAAGGTAAAAAGCAGAAACCAATTAGATATGGTCAATTCAGAATTCTGGAAAAGATTGGTGACAATGGCTTCATGTTGGATTTGACTTCATATATGCAGATTTATGTTTTTGTTAATGTTTAGAACTTAAGGTTGTATGAGCCTCCTTTGATTGAATATCAAGGAGAAAATTTCCAAATTCCTTCCATTGAGGATTTTTATCTTGAATACCTTGATGAACTACAACGGGACACCATTCTTGAGAGAAAAACAAGGTCTTCAAAATGAGGGAATGTGGATTACCTTCAAGTGGGGCTCAAACAAACAAATCCTTCAAAATCCAAATGGATCAAGATTGGACAGGTGAGGGAACTGTACCCTCCCCTGTTGGACAACTAAAAGTGATCTTTTAGGGTCCAAAAGGCTTCTAGTGGGGAGGAATGATTAGGTGCTCAAGAAAATAGCTCAAAATTAAAAGTTGTTAGATCAGTGTGAAACATGAATGACTTTGTAGTGCTCATCATATTGAATCCAGCGCAACTCGTTTTGCGTGAAACGGACACCGAATGCTCCCAAAAACATGTTCTATTTGTTTTCCTAAATAGGTGAATTTTTGCAAAATGTGACAATCCAATCAGCAATCTGTACTGCTGACATGGCGCTGACTATGCAGGCTGAGGTTACAGGTTTGAATGGTCAACAAGCCTTCAATGAATCATGTTGTGCCAAGTGGCGGTTCTGGATTGGGTACATTTGGAATATTTTTATTGGTCGGAAGGTGGCCAACAACAGGCTAACGCGTGGCCCAACCATAAGCTTCCATGTGGCAGCCCAGGGGCCACCAAAAGTTTGTTTGAGGTTCAAGCAGTAGCAGCGGGGTCAAGCCCACAACCTCTAAGCACATAACCAAAGCCTCCTACCAATGTTCCATAACCATGAGTCTTAATAGACTATGGTTGCGGCCTCCATTTATTGTTGGCATTCATGCCATTTGGGAAAATGGCCAGCTCTTGGGCACGCGCCACCAATATGACTAGCAAAAAATGGAGCGAGGGCCCAATCGGCGTGTGCAGGCCGTTGGCCTTAGCCCCAGGCACCTTGCCCCCATATGGCCACAAAATTTGGACTTTAAGCATTAGAGGCAATTTAACGCATCCAACAATTTCACCTGAAAATCGGCGAAATTATTGCTCCGTTAGCGCAATTTGGGGCGAATTTGTAGGATGGTGCCAGATTTTGGGGAATTTGCAATGTGATTAGCAGAAAGAGGCTACACAAGAATTTTTTGCCATTCTGGAGCCATTGGAATAGGTTTCAGAGCCTTCTCAGCATTGTAAACTGGTGTATTCACACTGTTGAGCATAATAGAGAGGGTCAAGCCATTGGAAGCTGGACCAAGGAGACATAGCCCAGGAGGGGTGAACTCCTTCATCATATGCAACTATGATACTATTTTTGGTGATGTTCATGTCTTCTATATGCTATTTTTCAGTCATTTGTTTATGTTAATTTGTGCATAAAATTTACATAAAAACACTCCAAAACTCATGTTTTAAACTTGTAATTAACCTCATGAATCCTTAAGCACTTTTAACATATTCTGAAAAGGAATTTAGTACAGCAAACTAATTATTGCATTAAGATCAGTCATCCAAGTGGTGAACTTAGGGATTAGAGGAAAGGTACGTGGCAACATAAGGTTGGTCGAGAGAAAGGGAAGCAGAGAATAGGAGCGGGACCAGACAACATTATTTTTCCTTTACCTTTACCTTTAGGCCCTGTGGCCACTGGTCATGAGGAGCCAATGGGAGGAGCCCATCTTGTAGGTGGCTCCCATCATACTACAACAAGTAGTCCCGTGAGTGGAGTGAACTCTCTCCTTGCCCTCGGAACCAATCAGGACTGTCATATTGGTGTTTGAATTTTCAACGTCGACGTTGTTCCTCCCTTTAATTCTCATGCAAGTTACGCCCCCAGAGTTGGTTTAGGAGCATCGGAGGGTCATGAAGGATGGTGATCCTGGTGAAAGAAACACACCCTTTACCCTATGCTCAAAATATCATTGGACCCCTTGATCATTTGGGTCGCGGTTAGGTCTGAGCCCTTGATTTGCAATACATGTTGCAATGTGGATTCTATACCGAAAGAGGTTGGTCCTTATGTTTTCTCTTGAGAGCGATTATTCCCTTTAACTTTGATAATCACAGTCCTTTTGCAATCTTTGGAGAAGCATATTAGGGTTGGAGATAACATTGGCTCCAACTAGGGATGATGTATTGGCAACAATGCACCGAGAACCTGCAACTTGACATCTTGCTCCTTGGGCATGGAGTCTTATAACTGAAAACTTTGCAATGACAGAAAGAACAAATAACAAGAACTTGAAACATCATAGAATATTTACAGATAACACACCGATATTTACAATGAATGAGGAGAGATACCTTTAGTGCTGGAAATAAAGTTTGAGGAACTGCCCATTTACTGGTAGTTCCAGTGATTCACCTTCCAGGTTTTCCAATAGGAAAGTATTATTTCTTTTTTCTTCAAAGATTTTGAAGGGGCCGAACCATAATGGGTCAAAATTTCCATGCTTTCCCTTGTCCTCTCTTCTAACATCCCACCTCAAAACTAAATCCCCTGGTTGAAGTGGTCTGTCTTTTTCCTTCTTGTCAAACAAGGATTTCATTTTCTATTGATAGTTAATCAATTTTTGACTAACCTGCTCCCTGCTTTCGTGAAGCTCCACCAGTTGATTTATTCTTCGGGTTATGGCATTCGGTTCTTCTTTTGCATCTTGCAATATTTTGGCCACTGGAATTGCAAGTTGTATAGGGAATATTGCTGCTTTTCCATAAACTAATTCAAAAGGTGATTTCCCCGTGGATCTCTTAGGAGTGACCTTGTTAGCCCATAGAGCGAATTTTAGTTGAGAATCCCAATTTCTCTGATTTTTTGTAATTGTTTTCTTCAGGATCCTCACCACCATTTTGTTGGAGGACTCAGCTAGCCTGTTTCCCTGAGGGTAGTATGTAGTAGAATGACCAACTGTAATATTAAACTTCTGACAAAAGTTGATGAATTTGGCAGACTTAAAGACCTGAGCATTGTCAGTTACAATTTTCATAGGGAAACCAAACCTAGACAAGATATTCTCCTCCAAAAATTTTATGACCACGGTGTTAGTTGCATTTCGGGTTGGGATTTCCTCCACCCATTTTTTGAAATAATCAGTGGCTGTGAGTATCCACTTGTGTTGGTCGTTGGAAGGAGGATGTATTTCTCCTATAAAATCCAATCCCCACTGTCTGAAAGGCTCCTCAATACAAACAGGGATCAAAGGGAGGGGAGCTAATTTATGCTTTTTAGCAAATATCTGACACTTCTGACAGGCCCAGACCTGAGAGTGAACTTCTCCAAAGAGTGTAGGCCAATAAAACTCAGCCTTCAGTATCTTATGGGTTGTAGTCTTCCAGCTGTAGTGCCCCCCACAACACCATTGTGAAACTCTTCAATTACCTCTTGAACTTCAGTCTCCACCAGGCACAACAGTAGAATCCCAGCAGGGTCCTTCCAATACAACTAACCATTGGATATGACAAACTTTTGAGCCTGTAGTCTTAATGTTTGGTACTTGGATTTGTCCATTTTTAGCAGGCACCTTAAAAATAATAGATAATGGATGATATTTTTATACCAGGTTGATGTTTCATATTTAATATGGATTTTTTGGATGGAAGTTTTGATATTTGACTGTTGTATTCCTTCTTCATCTTCTCCTACCAATAAATTAATCCCCAAGGCCTGGAAATTAGATTCTGATAGGATTTTGGCTAATCCCTTCCCTTTGATGAGCTTTGTAGGCTTAATGTCCAAGTTGTATTCTTGGATTTTAGCGATCCACCTTCCTCTTTTTCCATCGTTATCTCCTTGTACCAAAATGTCTTTAACAACTGTTGTCGAAACATAAGCTACAATGTTGGAGTGTAATACATAAACTTTGAAGGCCTTCAATGCTTTGACCAAAGCATAAGCCTATTTCTCCAAGATGTTATACTTCAATTCAACTTCTCTCAATACTTGACTGAAGAAGGCTATAGGTTTCTCGTGACCCTCCTTATTCTTTTGTAACAGCACAACGGCAATAATATGAGGGGAAGCAAAGGAAAAGATGTAAAAAGGTGTTGAATAATTAGGGTTGACTAACATGGGTGCTTCTGCAAAAGTTGTTTTGATTCTAGAGAAGGATTCCTGAGAATTTGGGCTCCACTTTACTTCATTTTCCTTTTTTAGCATATCAGTGATACCTTTCACTATTTCGGCATAGTTGGGTATAAACCTTCTCAGGAAGTTAATCCTTCCCAAAAACACTTGAATCTCCTTCTTGTTCCTAGGTAAGGAAATGTGGTTAATAGCCTCCACTCGCTTGGGATCAATTTTTACCCCCTCCTGTGCCACTATGTGCCCCAACAGTTTACCTTCACTCAGAGTGAACTGAGATTTCTTTGGATTCAGAGATAGTCCATATTTCCTGCATTTATCAAAAGTGAGTTTTAAGTGCAAGATATGTTCCTCATCAATTTTAGAGAAAATTGTGATGTCATCCAAGTAGACCACAAATGTTATATCCATGGCCCTTTGAAAAGTTGCTCCAACGTTTATAAGGCCGAATGGCATTCAGGCATACATGAAGGTTCCCCAAGGCGTGGTGAAAGAAGTTTTATTTTGATCATCGGGGTGTACTACTACCTGGTTATACCTTGAAAAACCATCCATCATGGACATCCGAGCTGAGCCAACTACCTTCTGTAATATGTATTCCATCTTAGGAAATGGGTAGTTGTCTTTTAATGAGGCTCTGTTGAGGTTCCAGAAATCCACACACAACCTTATTTCTCCATTCTTTTTCCTGACCGGAACTAGGTTTTCCACCCACTCAGAATATCTCAAAGGTACTATGATTTTGGCTTGAAGAAGCTTCCTCACTTCCTTCTCAATGGATGGAAGTAGAAGAGGATTGATCTGTCTGAGTTTCTTCTTACAAGGTTTCATTCCACTTTTTAAAGGAATCTTATGTTGAATAATGTTAGTATCAAATGTCTTCAAATCATCATATGACCAAGCAAACACATCTTTATAGACTTTAAAGAGATTTAAATACCTTTGTTTGTATTGTGGAGGGATCCCTTTTGACAGTTTGATCATCCAAGGTTCATCCTCTGAGCCAATGTTGCAATCTTCCACCTGTTCATCAGCTCCTTGTTCAGCCGGTTTTGAGGCTACATCATTTGTCTTGAATAACCTTTCCAAAGGAACTAGACCACGAGGGATAGTGTTCCCCTTTAGCTGCAAAACTCTGTGTCCTGCAATAGTTTCTTCCCAAGCAGTTGACTGCTCTTCTGTCACTTTTTCATCTTCCTGGTCAATAGCTGAATTTGAAAATTCTCCAATGACTTCTATAAAGCGCTTGATTTTCTCATCATCCTCGAACACCTGCCAATGTCTCATGTTATCAGGCACAGAGGGTCTGTACCTAACTTCGACCTCATACCTGAGAAGTGGATTTTGGGGTGGCTTAAAATTGTTGGCAGTTATACACCAAGAAGAAGTTTTCCATCAAGTCCCACACCTCATTTCTATAAGCCCTTAGCCTGGGGTGTTTAGTCTGACATTGATTTTTTATTTGCTTTACCACTAGCTCAGAGTCTCCATACACAGTCAGACATTCAATATTCAAATTCCTTGTTGCTTGCAAGCCTAGTAGTAATGCCTCATATTCTGCCACGTTATTTTTTGCTTCAAATTCCAGTTTAAATGAAAGAGGGACCAAGCTACCCTCTGGAGATACTAACAGCACCCCTGCTCCATTACCTTCCCTGGAATTAGCACCATCAAAGTACAACTTCCATACTTTGCCACTGTCTTTGAGCTGATCATTTAATTGGGTTGTTGGGTGTACCTGAGTTTCTTCTAAGATGAAATCATCTTCTTCTAGCAGTAGACAAGAGAGATCACTCTCTCTCCCATACACAGGAGCATTATTCGAGCCATCAGCTTTGGTAATTGTTTTAATGAACCTTGATTCTCTATACAGTCATCTTTCTTCCCCACCAAAGATAGGGATGGTGGCATAAGTCAGATCCAACTTGATGGAACCTCCAATCTTCAATCCCCAAGATCTGGATAGGAGCATACCAAATCTTGTAGGGATATCAGCTACTACGATGTCCATTACTACACTTTTTACTAGGATCTGAGCCAAGTTCACCACTAAGTCCTTTATCATTCCCAAGCATTTTACTCTCTTAGAGTCAAAAGAGTAGAGATATTTGTATGGTATGGTTATTTGCAGGCCGAGTTGCTCCATTACTGTTAATGGAATCAGATTGTGAGAGGCACCTGAGTCCAACATGCAGTTGTGAAGTAGGAGGTCATGTACTACAAGAGTAACATAGAAAGGTGCAGTGGAGGGATCTTGCTCTTCAACATGAGGTCCAAAGACTACCATTGGCCTTTCTTCTTGGAGATTTAAATTGTCATGTGATGGGGCTGAAGTGGATGGGAGCATAAACTGGGAGACTTGGGCTTTATAAGTGGGTTGTTTCAAGAGTTCAGTTAAAGGAACTAGGATTTTGACTTTCTCAAGTTCCTTTTGAAGATTGAAGACAGTTGGACCTTTTTCTGCAATACTAGTCTCTGTCGGTTCTCTTTATTTTTCACAAGCATGCTTAGGGGTGAAAGGTGCCTTCTCTTCTTTGAGGACTTCAGGCTTATAGCAGTTTTGATTTGAGGAATCCTTCTTTTTATGAATATTTGGATCTAAGGTCCCTTCCCCTTGTCAGATGGTCTGGGAGTCTCTTGGGAAGAAGCACCTTCGTTCTGGTCTTGTTCCCTTGATCTCTTTCTAGAGGACCAAAGATCATATTTCCTATGTAGTTGGGCCTGCATGAAATCAGTGAACTGCTTGTAGTAATCACCAATATCTCAATTGTTCAACATTACATCCAAATCGTCCTCTTCTTCTTCTTCATAAGTTCTGATTTCTTGCTCCTCATCTAAGAAAGAGGAATACAAGTTCCCCTGAATTTCATGGGTGTCTTGTATCTGCTCATCCGGATCATCCTCTATGTACAATGGGGGATGGATATGGTCTTTTTGTTCCTTCCTTTCCCTTTGCAGTATCTGTAATGGAGGTCTTCTGTACTAGGAATTAAAGCCTCGATTAGAAACTTGAGCATTCTGTCTTGGGAGATTTTTATTTTCTAGTTCCAACTTAACCAGTTTATTTGATAAGTTTTTTATTAACTTGTCCATTTCCTCCAACTTCTGTTCTTGGGACTCTTTTCCATGACTAGAGGAGGTTGCTTCCTCTTTTCCTTTCTTCTTTTCTCTAGGATCAGTTTTTCTTCTCGACTTTTGTATGGATGTGAAGTTGGCTTCTACCTCGAGAGCATCAATTTGGATTTGATCCAAAGTACGAGACTTCCTTTCTCTTAGTGTGAAACCAAACTTGGATTCAAAAGCCCCAGCAAAAACTACTCGGGTAGTGGCCTGGGGAGGTTTAATTTCAATAGGTAGGTTGTTGTATTGTTTATTAAACCTTTTTATAAATTCTGAAATATCTTCATCAGGTTTCTTCTTCATGGCATTGAACTCAGTGAGAATGTACCCATGATCTCTCTTCTCTCCCCACTTCTGCATAAAGGAGTTCTCCATCTCTTCCCAAGTGGAAATGGAATCATCTGGTAAGGATTTAAACCACTTTGGTGAGCACCAATATTGTAGCAATAATGCTACAACTCCTGGGGCTTCCTACTTTACTTTTATCAAATCGGTAGTTCGTAACAAACTTGGAAGTGACGGTGTTGTATGCACAAGTACTAGCTCTTACTGCAAGCTGTCACTTGGTCAGCTCGCAAGTTTGCTAGGAGCTTAAGCCAACTTCTATGAATTCTCAGAAGAAGCTTTTAACTGTGATGAAAGAAAGCTAACTCTAAAGAGGTTATTCTACTTGCAGAAAGAGAAGGAAAATTGAAATGTAACGCAAACCCTAGCAAACCCTAATTTACCCACTAACCCTATTGTTGCAGGAAAAGAGATCAAAACTGATGAAATGAGTGCCATTGACTACTGAAAAGGTAAATTGCATTTATTCAAGCTACTTCTGAAAAGAAATGAGAAGAAAACATCTTTTTGTGCTTTTGAGTGTTTTTATGTGAAATTATTATGCTTGTGATTTATCTGGTTGTGATTGTGCAGAGGGTTGGTGGCGAAGGAAGATGGATTTGGCTTTTGCAGAGGTGGAGGAAGGTGTGGAGGGGTCCTAAGAAGCTTCTAGTACCCTTCTGAAGACTTCCATTGCGATCAAACTTCGAAAAATCACTCACAAGAAATTCTATAAGAGGTTGCAGGGGATCTACAGGAGGAGGCTGAGAGCTATTTTTGGAGGCTTGAAGGTGGAAAAGTGATGGAAAGGGTAACTGAAGGCTAGATGAAGTCGTTGAGGTGTCTAAAGTTGGTCAAGGATGATCAAGAAAGAACATGATGGTTGGATTTGTTCAAATGGAAAGAAAGAAGCTTATGGAGAAAAATGTAGAAATTAGGGCAGATTGGCGAAATGTTGTGAATGACTTGGAAAATATATGAGAGTGAGCTGGTGCTAGCTGTTTTATGGATGTATGGTGAGCTGAGGTGCCCTGCAAGAGATCTTCACATCTACTTACAAAAATTGATCAAAGAAAGAACTAACTATGCCATGAAAATAGAGATTTCTCTAGCTTGACCTAATTTCTGACCTACAAACAAAAATTTTTGAACAGTAACCTTTGAACAGAAAAGCATGCAGAGAGATCTATGGTAAAAGAACATGAAGTGATCTAGGCAATTGAATCTGAACCAATGTCAATCTTCCCAAATCAAAGTATCACACTAGTAGTTGCATGGAAGAGCAAAAATTGTGTTTTTGGTGGCAACAGTAGTGCCTTGACCTCAAATCATAGTCCTAGGAAGGGAGAAAGGAGATCAGGGCCTATTGTTGGCCTTTTTGAATCTTATTCTATCACTACAGTAACCTACTTAAGCAACTGAAACAAAAACAACTATGCAAACCATCAAAAGCAACCTAATCTAACAAAGTAAAATGAATCTATGTAACATAAATTAACTCATGAACTGAAGCAAAAACATATAAGTACAAGGCAAGAGGTGCTAGGAAGCTTGGGTTGGGCCCTAACCCAAGAGCATTAGCCCTCTGAAAGAGACCAATGCTGGCTCAAAAACTGTTTCATCTCCATTATCAAAAATAAAAGTCACATTACATAAACTGTTCTCAAAAGGAACTCAGAAATAAGCTAAACAATGTGCTGCACAAAAGTGCGAAAATTATACTAATGACTGGCTAACCTACTGAGGCTCTAAGCCCCCTTATTTTTACAAATGGAGACCTCCAATAGTCCTCCTAAAATCAAGGATCTCGGCTTCCTATAACTGGAGATAAACAACAATCCTTCTTTACTTGCTTGGCTGCCCCTTGGAATCATCAATGTGGACCCTTGTGCTCCGAGTTGTTGATGGAGAATTCGAGGAAAGGGGTCATAAATGAAGAAGACACCCCCTACAAGTCCTCTTCCATATTTTCCTTGATTTTTGGCTGCCCTTTGCTCATAAATCCCTTGACTTTGTCCAAAATTGACCAAAAAATCTACATAAAGCACACATTAGACTACATGGCCAAATTACTAACCCAATTCACTCTATTAGCATAAATATATTCAAAAAAATACAATAAACTAATGAGAATGGTGGATTAAGTCAAATTAAGAGGCAAAATGAGCCCATATAATTACCCATTTATGGGGCTCATCATCACCCCCCTACTGAATGGGTTGCTCATCCTTTGAGCAACTAATCTAACTCTTCATCCTTGATGGCTCTGACAGATTCCCTGACATCCCATGCCTCTGATGTGATATCTTCCTCTTTATCATGGAAACCTGCCTTCCTATCCACTTCTTCCCACTGTTTCTGTTCTTCCTCCTCTTTTACTCCTTCTAGCAGTCCTAGCAGCAGTGGAGGACTGAATTTAAGGCCAATCCAATTGGCCTTCAAACTTTGCATTGAGTGCTTATACAGGGGCACTCTCTTCATGGCTTCCCTCATCCTGTTTGGGGAGTGATAGTCCCTAAGCCGTAGACTGTGTGGCAATGTATTCCACCTTCTCATGCAACCATGAATGTAGTCATCTCCAAACAATCTCTCCATGTCCTCGAAGTGAGCAATAGCCTGGGCCTGCTTATCAACATAGTCTGGGACAACTTGAGGATTGGCTGCAAGGTGTTGGTGGGCATAGATGAGAGCCATAGGTTCTGCTGGTTCTGCTCTAATCATCAAGGGTTCATTCAATTCTTTTGCCATCATTTTCTGGATTTCCACTGCCCTTTTCTCTTCATGGCTCATCCAAGATGCCATGGCCATCAGCTGCAAGTCTCCCAATGCAGCATTTGGATCCCATAAGTTCATGTCAGTAAGTGCCATGTTGTGCAGGTAAAATTCTGCTAGCTTCGCCTTATCCTCAACCGAACTATGATCACATAGATGCATGAATTGGCCATAATCCTGAAAAGGTATTTTGCCCCTCTGGGCCAATGTCTTGATCTGAAATTAGAGCCACTGTTGGCATTATGAACAGGTTTGGTGCTATGACACAGGTGTTGTCCTTGATGGCAACTCACTCAAATGACAGATCACAGTTCAAGCTCTCAGAATGAAGGAAAAAGAGATATACAAAAATTCCTCTTAACGAAGTTGCGTATACACGCGGGATTGCCGATCAAAAGGCGCATATATGTATGCATGCACTTTCATGCAAGGAAAAGCACGTACATGTGGGAAAACTTAATTTTTGGTCCATGGTATTTAGTCCTTGGTATTTGGACCTATGTTTTTGGACCATGGTATCTCGTCCGAAGTGTTGAACCCAGGTATTGGGTCATGGCATTGATTCTCTATGGTTTTGGACCATGGTATTGAGTAAGGCCTAGGACTATAAAAGGGGAAGGAGATCATTTGGCAAAGGTATTCACTCAAGCATTGAATATCTTATGAAGAGCAAGATCTGGAATACTGGTCATTGGGTTATGGTGCATAGCTGGATCTAAATCAAGGAGGAACTTGAGCGCAAGAATAAGGATAAGTTCTATTGATGGGTTAAGATCTTAAGGCTTGAAGAGAAGTATCTTTATGTGATTTGATATGTTATATTTGGCGCATGAATTGATCTATAAATCTGATGATCTAGGTATTACTAATGTCTAAATAACTGAAAGGCTAAGATTATCTTTTATAGATCTGTACGCAGGTTCAGCGAAGCAAAGGCGCATATACACGCTAATTCGGTAATTCAAAATAGCGTATACGCAGGTTGGTCTTAATACAGTAGCGTATGCACGTAGTTCTACATATTGAAGTAGCGTACGTCTCATGAAATATGTTTTAGCTACTTCTGTTTATTACTGCAGTGTTCTGGGTTCAGGATTAGTTTATGGTTACTGTTACTATATTCTGGTTACAACTTTCAGAGAAGTAATTGTTTGATTTAGTTTTGATTGGAGCAAAGAAGATTGATTGATGTAGATGTATTTGATGTTTGATTATTTTTGGATCCAGTCTAAAAATTTATGAAACTTGGTCCCTGGAAGAAAAGAGAATGTTGTAGCCTTCTGTAGTTTAGC
Organism: Pinus tabuliformis; assembly: GCA_031772625.1. Classification (NCBI taxonomy): domain Eukaryota; kingdom Viridiplantae; phylum Streptophyta; class Pinopsida; order Pinales; family Pinaceae; genus Pinus; species Pinus tabuliformis. The sequence goes on from CM062804.1 coordinate 608,356,386, forward strand.
ACCTACGTACTAGTATAGCAGCTAGTACAAGAGCTAAGGGGGTTGTAGCTCCCTTCCAGGAGAAGCTGGAAAATGAGAGAAGGTTGTAGCCTTCTGTAGGTAGAAACCTGTGTACTGGTATAAGACTACACCAGTACAGAAACATTGTAAAAAGAAGTTTCTAATTGAAAGAAGATAGAGACGAATTGCAGCAGGTGGTTTTCACCCACATTGGGTTTCCACCTTATATCTTGTGTCCATGTGTGTGATGATCTGTTCTGTTTTACTGCACCTGTTTATTTTTCTTATGGTTAATGAAGTTCTGATGCACTAATTAAAGATCCACATTTAATGAATCATAAGTTTACTGATATACACTAGTTTCTTTAGACACAGTAGCGTATATAAGTAGTTTCCCATAACTGAAGTAGCGTATACAAATCTAATTGTGAAATGAAAAAGAATTGATTTGATAATACTGATTCACCCCCCCCCCCAGTATTATTTCCAACAATTGGTATCAGTGCAAGTCCTTCAGAAGAAGCTTGATCGCTTGGAGGAAGATCTATCATCATGAGCAACTACGAAAAAGAGGCATCTATCAGGCCACCAATCTTTGATGGGGGCAACTTCGTCTATTTGAAGGTAAGAATCACAGCCTATCTTCAATCTCTTGGTACAAAAGCTTGGGATATCGTGGAAGTAGGATACACATTTCCATCAGCAACTCCTACAGATACAGTTGGTAAGAAGCAGTATGAAACAAATGCAAAGGCTGTCAATACTCTATTAGGGAGTTTATCTCAATCAGTCAAGGTTATGCAGCTCAAAACTGCAAAAGAAATATGGGATAAGATCGTTCTGAGCTATGAAGGAGACGATCAGGTAAAACGTGCAAAACTACAAACTCTCAGAATTCAATATGAAAATCTCATAATGCACAATGATGAAAGTTTGGCTAATTATTTCTTACGTATAGATGAGATTGTTAATCGTATGAAAAAATTGGGTGAAGAGATAAAAGAAGTTACTTTGGTTGAAAAGGTTCTAAGATCTTTGTCTTCTAAGTTTGAATCAAAAGTCTCTGCCATAGAAGAAAAACATGATCTACAGAGCATTACCATGTCACAACTGCATGGAATCCTAACTGCTTTTGAAATGAGAAAAGGGGGACCATCAGACAGGAGCGAAGCCGCATTTAGAGCTTCAGGAAAATGACATTACAATGAGTCAGGACATATGTCAGAAGGAGAGGAAGAATCAAACTTTTTCAAGAACCTTCAACGAGGTTCTGGAAGATTCAGAGGTAAGCTAACTTTCAAATGCTTTGCTTGTGGAAGAGTCGGTCACTATGCAGCTAAGTGTCCTCATAAAGATAAGCTTGATAAAGGTAAGGAACCAGTTAGATGGAACAAAAAACAGAAAGTAAGTAAGAAGAGCTATTATACACATGAAGACAATGATGGATTTTCAATTAGTGATGAAGATGAATAATGTAATGATTATAGACTTTTGATGGCTTTTGAAGATGATGATTTCTTGGATGTTATAGATGAAAATGATCTCTATGAAGAAATTTATAAACTTAAAATCTGTTTAGAAGAAAAGAGTATGATCATAGATACTCTGACATTCCAACTTGCCGAAAGGGAAAAAAACAATGAAAAGTTAGAATGTGAAATTGTGGGACTTAGAAAAGATATAGAGAAAACAAAATCTCTTGATCTTACATTTGCTAAAGGATCTGAAACTTTAGATGAAATTATCAAAGTGCAACATTCTCCTCTCTTCAAGAAAGGTCTTGGATATACTGAAGAAACATCTCAAGCACAGAAGCCATCCACCTCCAAAAGTTATCTTGATGCAGCAAGGAGAAGTGGATAGGTTGACAATTGACAGCAAAGGCATAAAGCAGATCACCAGGTAAATCAGGGTCAATCTACTTCAAGGATGAACAGAGATCACCAAGTACATCGGGGGCAATCTACTTCAAGGATGAATAGAAGCTACAACCAACCGCAGGTAAATCATTCTCAATTTGCCTCAAGAATGAATGTCTATGGAAACTACAATCACCTGGATGGAAGGTTTAATAATCGAAGGAATTTCTTCAATGGCCAATGTTTCTCTTGTCATAACTTTGGACACAAAGCAGCTCAATGTGTTTCCTACAAGACCATCATGACCAGAGAAGCACGAAATCAAGGGAGTGTGACTGGAATCATGAAAATAACCTACAATAACTTTTCTGCTCTTGAAAATGAAATAGAATGTTCTATTTGTAACAACTTTGGTCATGAAGATTCTGAATGCAAGAGTAGGTTTCGGCAAACAAATCAGAAGGAGCAAGCTTCATTGAGTCCCAAAACATGGAGAAAGAAAGAACCACAACCAGAAAGATGTGTTATAGCCTTGTATGCGGAAGGACATGAAAATCAGTGGTACATTGACAGTGGATGCTCGAAACATATGACAAGTGATAAATAAAAACTTCAATCATATAGTGCTTTAGAAAAGGAAAGTAAGGTCTCATTTGGAAATGACATCCCTGCACTCATAAAAGGTAAAGGTTATGTTATTTTGAAAGAAAAGGTCAAAGTTGGAAATGTTATGTATGTTGATGGCTTAAAGAATAATCTATTGAGTGTCAGTCAAATGTGTGATCAAGGAAATGAGGTAATATTTCGATCAAATGGATATTCAAAAACAAGCTGAATGAAAATGGAGATGTTATTAGAAACAAGGCCAGACTTGTTTACAAAGGGTAGGCTCAACAAGAAGGTATAGACTTTGAAGAAACTTTTGCACCAGTTGCTAGACTTGATTCCATAAGAATGTTCCTTGCTCTTTCTAGCTTTTAGGAGTTCAAAGTATATCAAATGGATGTGAAATTTGCTTTTCTAAATGGATACTTAGAAGAAGAAGTGTACATTGAGCAACCAGATGGATTCATCCTTGGGAATGATCTAAAACTTGTATGCAGACTCAAAAAGGCTCTCTATGGTCTTAAACAGGATCCAAGGGCCTGGTATTTTTGGTTGGACAAATATCTCCATCTGTTATAGACATTTTTGTGCCTTACAGCATTGAGCATGAAATGCAAGGATAATTTTAGGGGCGAATGTTCGCCCTTTGGCGAAATTAAGGGGTTTTAAATTTTTAGTGGGCGAATATTTTGTATCATAGTACATTTTTACAAATCACCTCAAATAGCCCACCTTATTTTAAGGGAGAGGGTAAAAAAGGTAAATTTAGCCCTTGAAATTAGGACTTACAACCTTCCATTCGCCCATTTTCAAGAATAGGTTTTATTTAAGTGAATCCATTCGCCCATTTTCAAGAATAGGTTTTATTTAAGTGAATCCTATGGGCCAAATACCATATTTATAAAAGAGGTATGGTAAATTAATATGAAAATAATATATGAGACGTATGGTAAATAAATAAAACATTTTTTATATTTACTCCATAAGTCACCTTATATACATGTAAGGGTGTAAACAAATAAAAATATAAGTAAAGTGGAGGCATGGTAAATAAATAAAAATATAAATAAACTAGACGTATCGTAAGTAAATAAATAAAACCTCTTTTTATATTTAGTCCATAACCCTCGTTCTATTTATGAAGGCTCAAGAAAGAGGTTTTATTTAAGTGAATCCTATGGGCCAAATACCATATTTGTAAAAGAGGTATGGTAAATTAATAAAAATATAAATAAATGAGAGGTATGGTAAACAAATAAAACATTTTTTTATATTTACTCCATAAGTCACCTTATATTTACGAACACTCAAAAAATGGGTTATATTTAGGTGAAACCTATGGCCAAAATACTATGGGACAAATACCATGGACTAGATTGTTATTAATACCATGCAAAAAACCATTATTAACCCTAATATTAGAATTAATAAAAATAAAAATGGCACATGGTATTGACCCATGGTATTCACCAAAATGGCACATGGTATTGACCCATGGCATTCACCTGGAATGTAGCCTATTTAAATGGGGGAATTAAATCAGCATGTATCCTATGCTAAGATTCACTAAGACTTTACAAAGTTTTATTATTATTAATACCATGAAAAAAACCATTATTAACCCTAATATTAGAATTAATAAAAATAAAAATGGCACATGGTATTGACCCATGGTATTCACCAAAATGGCACATGGTATTCACCTGGAATGTAGCCTATTTAAATGGGGGAATTAAACCAGCATGTGTCCTATGCTAAGATTCACTAAGACTTTACAAAGTTTTATTATTTAGTGAAAGACTCGCCAAGATCTTACAAGATTTTATAATTGAGTAAAATATTCGCCATGCCTGGTGAGAGATTCACCAAAAAATTATATATACATATTATATTATTGTTAAAATCGCCTTCCATTTTTCCTATATACCATGGAGATTCGCCCATTTATTATATTTATAAATTTAGGGGGGGTTCTTAAAATTTTCCCTGATGAAATGTCCATAATCTAAGGGATCCGAAGTCCCTAAACATGTTGTTCCTACCCCTAGAGGAACAAGGCTAACAAACCACAGCAATTCACAGAAGTTCTCCACCAGAAACTGCTCAAAAACAAGTCAATTCAGGATCATTTCAATGGCTACACTAGCTATTTGCGCTGAATGTCAAAGCCAACACTGGCTACCTACGTTGAATGTCAAAGGGAACACTGGCTACCTGCGCTGAACGAGAGTGCACATGTGGCAAGTTCATTTCTCAAGGTGTCAAAACCCAGGAAGCTTCCAAAATGACACTTGCCTCAGGGAATTCGACTGGTGATGAGTAAGAGGTTCCAAATCTCCAAGTGGAAGCAAGAACCTCCAAGTGGAATCAAGAACTGATAGAGGGAGAGGACACTAGTCAGATCTCAAGCTGATTCATACTCTCTCCAAACATCTATATATGGATCTCTCCTCCATGAGATCTTGGGGCTGGAATTTTGTTATTGCAAAGAATTGCTGTTGGTTTGAGATTGGAATCATTGGGTGCTTAATGCTTTGAAGGGGGTGAAGATAGGAATTCCATTTGCTGGGAAGGAGATGCTGGATTGGAGCCCTCTGGGTTGTATCTCTTCCTGAACCTTGTTATTCATCAATAAAGCTATCTTGGTTTCTCCTATATACTGATGTATTCTTGATGTATGATTGCATTAGTATGTTCAGTTTATTTCTAATCCTGAACTAGTTATGAATATGAATCCATGTCTTGTGTAGTGTTCTCTTCTTGTGATCTTGCAGAAACCTCTTGAAGCTGGGCAAGCGAGAAGGCAAGTAGCTGGGAACTCTCCAAGAGAAGAGAAGCCGGATCGAGGGACAAACGGAAGACACCGGTTAGTCCATCCATCTTTCTCTTCATTCTTAATTCATAAAGGAAGAATACAAGAATAGCTGTCTCTGTTTGTTGCTAAGGCACTGTCACACCTTAGGTGGATAGGATCGTCCTGCATAGGCATTTTTCCCCACAACAAATTGGCGACTCCGCTGGGGATCGAACCTAGAATCTCTGGTTTCGTAGACCTAACCCCAGGGGCTCCTAGGGGCTTCTTTTGCAATTTGTTGTGGGGAAAAATGCCTATGCAGGACGATCCTATCCACCTAAGGTGTGACAGTGCCTTAGCAACAAATAGAGACAGCTATTCTAGCATTCTTCCTTTATGAATTAAGAATGAAGAGAAAGATGGATGGACTAACCGGTGTCTTCCGTTTGTCCTTCGATCCGACTTCTCTTCTCTTGGAGATTTCCCAGCTACTTGCCTTCTCGCTCGCCCAGCTTCAAGAGGTTTCTGCAAGATCACAAGAAGAGAACACTACACAAGACATGGATTCATATTCATAACTAGTTCAGGATTAGAAATAAACTAAACATACTAATGCATTCATACATCAAAAATACATCAGTATATAGGAGAAACCAAGATAGCTTTATTGATGAATAACAAGGTTCAGGAAGAGATACAACCCAGAGGGCTCCAATCCAGCATCTCCTTCCCAGCAAATGGAATTCCTATCTTCATCCCCTTCAAAGCATTAAGCACCCAATGATTCCAATCTCAAACCAACAACAATTCTTTGCAATAACAAAATTCCAGCCTCTAGATCTCATGGAGGAGAGATCCATATATAGATGTTTGGAGAGAGGATGAGTCAGCTTGAGATCTGACTAGTGTCCTCTCCCTCTGTCAGTTCTTGATTCCACTTGGAGGTTCTTGCTTCCACTTGGAGATTTGGAACCTCTTACTCATCACCAGTCGAATTCCCTGAGGCAAGTGTCATTTTGGAAGCTTCCTGGGTTTTGACACCTTGAGAAATGAACTTGCCCTCAGCCATTAAAGCCTTGGTCGTGTTTGCATCCCCAATATGTCCCCAGCAGAGTCGCCAATTTGTTGTGGGAAAAATTGGGAGAAACTCAAGAAAACTTTGATGGTAGCAAGTCGCTCTTGAACATGACACTTTTCCTCCGTACCACAATCGGGTTGGGTTGTTTCATTCACCGGTCACATCCATGGTCTCGCCATACCATCCATATTTGGGGTAATGCTACCGATCGATCGCATTAGTGTCGCCATATGTTCAAGAGAAGTCGATCAGAAAAGTCAACCGTGTCCCATCCACTGCCATACATTATCCTTCATCCTTTCATGACTGCCACCCTGAATCATATGTCACAGATCGTTTTCACCTCCATTAAAATCATTAGCTCCGTTTCGTGTCACTGATGTGGGATTCATTAAGGCCCTCCTTTGACGGATCGCTTCTTGTCGACATCAGCTCATTATCCAAGAAGTTGATCTAGGAACAACCCCTTCAGTACTTTGAAGCTTGCATGCCTCAATGGCAAGTTTCTCACTTCCGGCGACAGGTATACATCAATGACCTTCGACCGAAAGATTTTGCGTGGTGTTCGACGCCAAGTCCTTTATTCACACCACCTGAATTGTACTGCAGTACCTTGAGGGTCATTATCATTATCGGTGATTCCTCTCGCGCTTGTTAACGGTTTTCATCATTGACCGGTAATCAAGCGATGTCTTTCCATGTTCGACTTCAGAACATTTCTCACATGGATCGACTTGTACTTAGAGTGAAGATCGAACGAGTTTGAAGACCCCGGATCTAGTTTCATCCATCCGGGCTGCGATATATATTCAGGAAAGATAAAGACATTGACATGTACATCATTGCAGCAGATAATCATCCTACTCAAAGGATGATAATTTCATCAAAATTATCAGTCTACCATCAGACGATTGTCTGTTCTATGTACAGAAAAATGAATTTATAAAGTTGAGCATGGGAATGCCCGCCTCAGCTAGATCATGAAAGCAGTATGAAAAATAATGTATTGTATTGTATCTTATTACAGGTCTCCTCTCAGCATTGGATGAACTTCGGATCCCCCTGATAAAGCATTTCACTCGATAAACAGCCTCATACTTTAGGGGGAAACTGTTATAGACATTTTTGTGCCTTACAGCATTGAGCATGAAATGTCCATAATCTAAGGGATCCAAAGTCCCTAAACATGTTGTTCCTACCCCTAGAGGAACAAGGCTAACAAACCACAGCAATTCACAGAAGTTCTCCACCAGAAACTGCTCAAAAACAAGTCAATTCAGGATCATTTCAGTGGCTACACTAGCTGTTTGCGTTGAATGTCAAAGCCAACACTGGCTACCTGCGTTGAATGTCAAAGGGAACACTGGCTACCTGCGCTGAACGAGAGTGGACATGTGGCAAGTTCATTTCTCAAGGTGTCAAAACCCAGGAAGCTTCCAAAATGACACTTGCCTCAGGGAATTCGACTGGTGATGAGTAAGAGGTTCCAAATCTCCAAGTGGAAGCAAGAACCTCCAAGTGGAGTCATGTAGAAGCAATAACCAATTTTTTGTGGGGAAAAATGCGTATGCAGGAGGATCCTATCCACCTAAGGTGTGACAGTGCCTTAGCAACAAACAGAGACAGCTATTCTAGTATTCTTCCTTTATGAATTAAGAATGAAGAGAAAGATGGATGGACTAACCGGTGTCTTCCGTTTGTCCCTCGATCCGGCTTCTCTTCTCTTGGAGAGTTCCCAGCTACTTGCTTTCTCGCTCGCCCAGCTTCAAGAGGTTTCTGCAAGATCACAAGAAGAGAACACTACACAAGACATGGATTCATATTCATAACTAGTTCAGGATTAGAAATAAACTAAACATACTAATGCAATCATACATCAAGAATACATCAGTATATAGGAGAAACCAAGATAGCTTTATTGATGAATAACAAGGTTCAGGAAGAGATACAACCCAGAGGGCTCCAATCCAGCATCTCCTTCCCAGCAAATGGAATTCCTATCTTCACCCCCTTCAAAGCATTAAGCACCCAATGATTCAAATCTCAAACCAACAACAATTCATTTTCAATAACAAAATTCCAGCCCCTAGATCTCATGGAGGAGAGATCCATAGACTCTATAATACTATATTCATCGCTCCGTAACTATATCATATATACTACCTCTTCTAGTATATATAAACTTAGGGATCGAACACCACTCCATGGGATCCATATGCAATAACATATATATTTAAGATTAGAGTTAATAGTAATGAACTAAGCGATGGAGACAGCTATTCTAGCATTCTTCCTTTATGAATTAAGAATGAAGAGAAAGATGGATGGACTAACCGGTGTCTTCCGTTTGTCCTTCGATCCGGCTTCTCTTCTCTTGGAGAGTTCCCAGCTACTTGCCTTCTCGCTCGCCCAGCTTCAAGAGGTTTCTACAAGATCACAAGAAGAGAACACTACACAAGACATGGATTCATATTCATAACTAGTTCAGGATTAGAAATAAACTAAACATACTAATGCATTCATACATCAAAAATACATCAGTATATAGGAGAAACCAAGATAGATTTATTGATGAATAACAAGGTTCAGGAAGAGATACAACCCATAGGGCTCCAATCCAGCATCTCCTTCCCAGCAAATGGAATTCCTATCTTCACCCCCTTCAAAGCATTAAGCACCCAATGATTCCAATCTCAAACCAACAAAAATTCTTTGCAATAACAAAATTCCAACCCCCCCCCCTTGATTTTCATCAGCTGATTCCGAGAGATTCTGCGGACGATTTTCGGCGCCGTCTGGACCAGGTAGGAGCTAAACCCTAGCTCTTTCTTTTCATGGTTTTCTTTTCCCATTCTGTGCCTGTTTTCCTGTTCCCCTAAGCCCCCGGGGTTTTGTTAGGGCGCTCTGCCATCAGTGCAGGCAATCCACTCGAAACCTGCATTAAATGTCAAGCTGCATGAAGGCAGTTTGACCTTCAACGCAGGTGGAACACTAGCCAGTTGTGTTGGGCATAGAAAAACAGTTCTATCTAGACTCTATAATACTATATTCACTATCGCTAGGCTCATTAAAACATAGCGATGGGCTTGCCCGAAGGGCAGGTTATAGAACAAGCATATGTTATCCTCCTCAAGCTTGACAAAAATAAAGAGGTACTGGTCAGCAATGACTGGGGAAAAATTGGGAGAAACTCAAGACAACTTTGATGGTAGCAAGTCGCTCTTGAAAATGACACTTTTCCTCCATACCACAAACGGGTTGGGTTGTTTCATTCACCGGTCACATCCATGGTCTCGCCATACCATCCATATTTGGGGTAATGCTACCAATCCATCGCATCAGTGTCGCCATATGTTCAAGAGAAGTCGTTCAGAAGAGTCAACCGTGTCCCATCCACTGCCATACATTATCCTTCATCCTTTCATGACCGCCACCCTGAATCATATGTCACATATCGTTTTCACCTCCAATAAAATCATTAGCTCCGTTCCGTGTCACTGATGTGGGATTCATTAAGGCCCTCCTTTGACGGATCGCTTCTTGTCGACATCAGCTCATTATCCAAGAAGTTGATCTAGGAACAACCCCTTTAGTACTTTGAAGCTTGCATGCCTCAATGGCAAGTTTCTCACTTCCGGCGACAGGTATACATCAATGACCTTCGACCGAAAGATTTTGCGTGGTGTTCGACGCCAAGTCCTTTATTCACACCACGTGAATTGTACTGCAGTACCTTGAGGGTCATTATCATTATCGGTGATTCCTCTCGCGCTTGTTAACGGTTTACATCATTGACCGGTAATCAAGCGATGTCTTTCCATGTTCGACTTCAGAACATTTCTCACATAGATCAACTTGTACTTAGAGTGAAGATCGAACGAGTTTGAAGACCCCGGATCTAGTTTCATCCATTTGGGCTGCGATATATATTCAAGAAAAATAAAGACATTGACATGTACATCATTGCAGCAGATAATCATCCTACTCAAAGGATGATAATTTCAGTCTACCATCAGACGATTGTCTGTTCTATGTACAGAAAAATGAATTTATAAAGCTGAGCATGGGAATGCCCGCCTCAGCTAGATCATGAAAGCAGTATGAAAAATAATGTATTGTATTGTATTGTATTACAGGTCTCCTCCCAGCATTGGATGAACTTCGGATCCCCCTGATAAAGCATTTCACCTGATAAACAGCCTCATACTTTAGGGGGCAACTGTTATAGACATTTTTGTGCCTTACAGCATTGAGCATGAAATGTCCATAATCTAAGGGATCCAAAGTCCCTAAACATGTTCTTCCTACCCCTAGAGGAACAAGGCTAACAAACCATAGCAATTCACAGAAGTTCTCCACCAGAAACTGCTCAAAAACAAGTCAATTCAGGATCATTTCAGTGGCTACACTAGCTGTTTGCGCTGAATGTCAAAGCCAACATTGGCTACCTGCGTTGAATGTCAAAGGGAAGACTGGCTACCTGCGCTGAACGAGAGTGGACATGTGGCAAGTTCATTTCTCAAGGTGTCAAAACCCAGGAAGCTTCCAAAATGACACTTGCCTCAGGGAATTCGACTGGTGATGAGTAAGAGGTTCCAAATCTCCAAGTGGAAGCAAGAACCTCCAAGTGGAATCAAGAACTGACAGAGGGAGAGGACACTAGTCAGATCTCAAGCTGACTCATCCTCTCTCCAAACATCTATATATGGATCTCTCCTCCATGAGATCTAGAGGCTGGAATTTTGTTATTGCAAAGAATTGCTGTTGGTTTGAGATTGGAATCATTGGGTGCTTAATGCTTTGAAGGGGGTGAAGATAGGAATTCCATTTGCTGGGAAGGAGATGCTGGATTGGAGCCCTCTAGGTTGTATCTCTTCCTGAACCTTGTTATTCATCAATAAAGCTATCTTGGTTTCTCCTATATACTGATGTATTCTTGATGTAGACAGTTACTAGTTAAAATCATATATGATCACATGCATATGGCATTAGAAATCATTTCAGTGTAAAACTCAAAAATGCTAACAATGATAAGGTTAGCAACAATATGCTTGGAGTTTTGGATATTAGTGTAAAACTCAAAAATGTTAGGGGGCACCCTAGCCTAGTGATGCTCATGATAGCACGACGCGGCCTGTGCAATCATGCGCAAGAGACGAGTCCATCGTCTAGGCACACCAGTAGTATGCCGCTGCAACTGTAAAGGTAACTCATCAATCCTCACATCAGGAATGCTGAGAGTAAGGCTCTCAACCTGCTCCTGCATAGCTGTAAGGGTCTCGGCCACGTCAAGGTCGCGGAGAATAACCCTCCCAGCAGTCTCCCCTGCTGGGGCAGCGACTGGCGCTCTCGGGCGAACTGCTGGACGAACAGGACCAACATCTGCATGCACACATGAGTTTGATTAAAGTCTTGATAGAATAAAGCACAAGGACATTATAAATAAGAACAGTAAATAGTAATATGGTCGAAGATTTTACCAATAGCGCTCCACTGTTCGCCATCCGGCAATACCAAGTCCGGATCGCCTCGGAAATCCATACCAACATATGGATACTCGGAATAGACCATCTCCTGACACTCGAACCACCTGAATAAGGTATCAGTGAAAGAAATCTGAGATTGACCAGCATGCCTAGACATGTGATCAACTCATCTCTGCATGCGTCGCTCGGTAGGAGAAGGCAAGTCGAGTGCGATACACTGAGGCTGCATCAGTGGTATTTTCTCCAAGGCAAAGGCAGTCAGAATAGAACCAAATCCAAAGTTCTTCAGCTTCTCGTCCTTTACCTTATTCAACTGACTTTTCATCTGAAGAAGTACTGCATCACACCAGTTGAATATTTTCGATTGGAGGCACTCCAAGGCGTGCTGCACATAGGATCTGTTGGCAACATGAAGAGATGTGCTACCGGCCATCCTACCAATAGTATACAGAATGGACCTGAGAGACCTGTCAGTAATCTCACGGATAACAACCTTGCCGTCTCTACTCAGCTGGGATCCTTCCCTGCAATACTGGCGGACATAATCTCTCACGGAGTCATTCCCTCGGGCCGAACCTGACAAAGAAATGGGGGCACCCTGCCTCGACAAACCAGTCAAGAAGTAAATGTCTACCACGGTCAAAGGGATGGATTTGCTCCTGATCTGAAATACTTGGTTGATAGGATCCCAAGCATCAAGCATATACTGCAGTAAGGAGATCTGTGTTCTCATACTAGAGATACGGAAGAACTTCAGCAGGCCACAGTTGCGCAGCGCGTTCACCGTGACAGGGTCATGGAGGGAAATCATGTCCTCTTCTTCATGTTCTCGTTCTCGCCATGTAAGGGTCATTTTGCTCAAAAGTCCCTGCAAAACAAACAAGAGAAAGAGTAAGATCCTGGATTTGATGAGAAACTGGCAAAATTTTCATCAAAAACTGTGCAACAGAACTGTTTTTCTATGCCCAACACAACTGGCTAGTGTTCCACCTGCGTTGAAGGTCAAACTGCCTTCATGCAGCTTGACATTCAACGCAGGTTTCGAGTGGACTGCCTGCGCTGATGGCAGAGCACCCTAACAAAACCCCAGGGGCTCAGGGGAACAGGAAAACAGGCACAGAATGGGAAAAGAAAACCATGAAAAGAAGGAGCTAGGGTTTAGCTCCTACCTGGTCCAGACGGCGCCGAAAATCGTCCGCAGAATCTCCCGGAATCAACTGATGAAAATCAAGGGGGAAGAGGCACCTCCAAAGCTCCAACAAACCAAGTTCAAATGAAATGGTAAAATGAGAGGTAAAAATACCTTTTAATTGCTTTTTACGTAGTTCAAAGCAAAATATTATGGTTCTAATCTCATTTTCAAGCAAATGTTATTCATTTCTAACTAGTTTGATGCAGCAATTGAGGATACAGTACTATCTCTGAAAAGGGCAAAGCTAGTTATGGTAAAAAATCAAAAATTTGACCATATAATATCGAGCAGTTTTAGCACACAGTTCATGCTCGTTAAAAAATGAACGCAAGATCAGAGAAGTTTTAGCACATAGTTCATGCTCGTTAAAAAATAAACATAAGATCGAGCAAATGTTTCCACCCGCATTTAAGCTCGTTAAAAAATGAACTATCCCGGTAAATAACCACAGTGAATGTAATATCATCAGCCATTAAAGCCTTGGTCGTGTTTTCACTGTCACCTCCACTTTTCCATTGGCCGATGGTTCACCTCCATATGTTTGTTTACCCATTTTGAGGAACAGCTGCGAAGAGTGATTTCACCTAGCCATCCTTGTGACACTGCCGTGATTGGAAAATTCCAACCTGTACCTGGAATCAGCTGCTAACCCTGTTTATCACTCGTTCCTCAAAAGACGAGCCTTCTTTAAGCTCTTTTCATCTGACTCGTAAAATATGAAAAGATTGTCGAGTCCTTGGCCTTCCAGCTCGTTAAAGGGACAGGAAGAGCTATCCCTCCTCTAGATTTTAATCTTTTTGGACCTGAGGGATTATTGCACAAAAAGATCGAGCGCTTGTTTTATTCGGCTCGTTAAAACTATCGAAAACTCATCCCTTCTGTATTGTTTTATACTTTTTCGGACTTAAGGGATTAGATGACAAAAAAGGAATTTTGGAGTTAACTTTATGTACCGTTTCAGACTCTCTAAAAATGAAAAGGACCGAGTTATCCTTGTCGTTAGACTCGTTAAAATCATTAAAATAGCGACAAACTTGTCTTTAGACGAGAACGAGTTTCACTATCGCTAGGCTCGTTAAAACATAGCGATGGGCTTGCCCAAAGGGCAGGTTATAGAACAAGCATATGTTATCCTCTTCAAGCTTGACAAAAATAAAGAGGTATTGGTCAGCAATGATTGGGGAAAAATTGGGAGAAACTCAAGAAAACTTTGATGGTAGCAAGTCGCTCTTGAACATGACACTTTTCCTCCGTACCACAATCGGGTTGGGTTGTTTCATTCACCGGTCACATCCATGGTCTCGCCATACCATCCATATTTGGGGTAATGCTACCGATCGATCGCATCAGTGTCGCGATATGTTCAAGAGAAGTCGTTCAGAAAAGTCAACCGTGTCCCATCCACTGCCATACATTATCCTTCATCCTTTCATGACCGCCACCCTGAATCATATGTCACAGATCGTTTTCACCTCCATTAAAATCATTAGCTCTGTTTCGTGTCACTGATGTGGGATTCATTAAGGCCCTCCTTTGACGGATCGCTTCTTGTCGACATCAGCTCATTATCCAAGAAGTTGATCTAGGAACAACCCCTTCAGTACTTTGAAGCTTGCATGCCTCAATGGCAAGTTTCTCACTTCCGGCGACAGGTATACATCAATGACCTTCGACCGAAAGATTTTGCGTGGTGTTCGACGCCAAGTCCTTTATTCACACCACGTGAATTGTACTGCAGTACCTTGAGGGTCATTATCATTATCGGTGATTCCTCTCGCGCTTGTTAACGGTTTTCATCATTGACCGGTAATCAAGCGATGTCTTTCCATGTTCGACTTCAGAACATTTCTCACATGGATCGACTTGTACTTAGAGTGAAGATCGAACGAGTTTGAAGACCCCGGATCTAGTTTCATCCATCCGGGCTGCGATATATATTCAGGAAAGATAAAGACATTGACATGTACATCAATGCAGCAGATAATCATCCTACTCAAAGGATGATAATTTCATCAAAATTATCAGTCTACCATCAGACGATTGTCTGTTCTATGTACAGAAAAATGAATTTATAAAGTTGAGCATGGGAATGCCCGCCTCAGCTAGATCATGAAAGCAGTATGAAAAATAATGTATTGTATTGTATCTTATTACAGGTCTCCTCCCAGCATTGGATGAACTTCGGATCCCCCTGATAAAGCATTTCACTCGATAAACAGCCTCATACTTTAGGGGGAAACTGTTATAGACATTTTTGTGCCTTACAGCATTGAGCATGAAATGTCCATAATCTAAGGGATCCAAAGTCCCTAAACATGTTGTTCCTACCCCTAGAGGAACAAGGCTAACAAACCACAGCAATTCACAGAACTTGTCCACCAGAAACTGCTCAAAAACAAGTCAATTCAGGATCATTTCAGTGGCTACACTAGCTGTTTGCGTTGAATGTCAAAGCCAACACTGGCTACCTGCATTGAATGTCAAAGGGAACACTGGCTACCTACGCTGAACGAGAGTGGACATGTGGCAAGTTCATTTCTCAAGGTGTCAAAACCCAGGAAGCTTCCAAAATGACACTTGCCTCAGGGAATTCGACTGGTGATGAGTAAGGGGTTCCAAATCTCCAAGTGGAAGCAAGAACCTCCAAGTGGAATCAAGAACTGACAGAGGGAGAGGACACTAGTCAGATCTCAAGTTGACTCATCCTCTCTCCAAAGATCTATATATGGATCTCTCCTCCATGAGATCTAGAGGCTGGAATTTTGTTATTGCAAAGAATTGCGGTTGGTTTGAGATTGGAATCATTGGGTGCTTAATGCCTTGAAGGGGGTGAAGATAGGAATTCCATTTGCTGGGAAGGAGATGCTGGATTGGAGCCCTCTGGGTTGTATCTCTTCCTGAACCTTGTTATTCATCAATAAAGCTATCTTGTTTTCTCCTATATACTGGTGTATTTTTTATGCATGATTGCATTAGTATGTTTAGTTCATTTCTAATCCTGAACTAGTTATGAATATGAATCCATGTCTTGTGTAGTTTTCTCTTCTTGTGATCTTGCAGAAACCTCTTGAAGCTGGGCGAGCGAGAAGGCAAGTAGCTGGGAACTCTCCAAGAGAAGAGAAGCTGGATCGAGGGACAAACGAAAGACACCGGTTAGTCCATCCATCTCTCTCTTCATTCTTAATTCATAAAGGAAGAATACTAGAATAGCTGTCTCTGTTTGTTGCTAAGGCACTGTCACACCTTAGGTGGATAGGATCGTCCTGCATAGGCATTTTTCCCCACAACAAATTGGCGACTCCGCTGGGGGCACCCTAGCCTAGTGATTAAGGAGAAATGTTCTGGTACCTTAGGGCAAAGGATCTCTCTTAGGAATGCCCGCCTCAGCTAGATCATGAAAGCAGTATGAAAAATAATGTATTGTATTGATTGTATTACAGGTCTCCTCCCAGCATTGGATGAACTTCGGTTCCCCCTGATAAAGCATTTCACCCGATAAACAGCCTCATACTTTAGGGGACAACTGTTATAGACATTTTTGTGCCTTACAACATTGAGCATGAAATGTCCATAATCTAAGGGATCCAAAGTCCCTAAACATGTTGTTCCTACCCCTAGAGGAACAAGGCTAACAAACCACAGCAATTCATAGAAGTTCTCCACCAGAAACTGCTCAAAAACTAGTCAATTCAGGATCATTTCAGTGGCTACACTAGCTGTTTGCGCTGAATGTCAAAGCCAACACTGGCTACCTGCGTTGAATGTCAAAGGGAACACTAGCTACCTTAGGTGGATAGGATTCCAGTAAGGAGTATTCCCCAGTGGAGTCGCCAATTTGTTGTGGGGAAAAATGCCTATGCAGGACGATCCTATCCACCTAAGGTGTGACAGTGCCTTAGCAACAAACAGAGACAACTATTCTAGTATTCTTCCTTTATGAATTAAGAATGAAGAGAGAGATGGATGGCCTAACCGGTGTCTTCCGTTTGTCCCTCGATCCAGCTTCTCTTCTCTTGGAGAGTTCCCAGCTACTTGCCTTCTCGCTCGCCCAGCTTCAAGAGGTTTCTGCAAGATCACAAGAAGAGAACACTACACAAGACATAGATTCATATTAATAACTAGTTCAGGATTAGAAATAAACTAAACATACTAATGCAATCATACATCAAAAATACATCAGTATATAGGAGAAACCAAGATAGCTTTATTGATGAATAACAAGGTTCAGGAAGAGATACAACCCAGAGGGCTCCAATCCAGCATCTCCTTCCCAGCAAATGGAATTCCTATCTTCACCCCCTTCAAAGCATTAAGCACCCAATGATTCCAATCTCAAACCAACAACAATTCTTTGCAATAACCAAAATTCCAGCCTCTAGATCTCATGGAGGAGAGATCCATATATAGATGTTTGGAGAGAGGATGAGTCAGCTTGAGATCTGGCTAGTGTCCTCTCCCTCTGTCAGTTCTTGATTCCACTTGGAGGTTCTTGCTTCCACTTGGAGATTTGGAACCTCTTACTCATCACCAGTCGAATTCCCTGAGGCAAGTGTCATTTTGGAAGCTTCCTGGGTTTTGAAACCTTGAGAAATGAACTTGCCACATGTCCACTCTCGTTCAGCGCAGGTAGCCAGTGTTCCCTTTGACATTCAACGCAGGTAGCCAGTGTTGGCTTTGACATTCAGCGCAAACAGCTAGTGTAGCCACTGAAATGATCCTGAATTGACTTGTTTTTGAGCAGTTTCTGGTGGAGAAGTTCTGTGAATTGCTGTGGTTTGTTAGCCTTGTTCCTCTAGGGGTAGGAACAACATTTTTAGGGACTTTGGATCCCTTAGATTATGGACATTTCATGCTCAATGCTGTAAGGCACAAAAATGTCTATAACAGTTGCCCCCTAAAGTATGAGGCTGTTTATCGGGTGAAATGCTTTATCAGGGGGATACGAAGTTCATCCAATGCTGGGAGGAGACCTGTAATACAATACAATACAATACATTATTTTTCATACTGCTTTCATGATCTAGCTGAGGTGGGCATTCCCATGCTCAGCTTTATAAATTCATTTTTCTGTACATAGAACAGACAATCGTCTGATGGTAGACTGATAATTTTGATGAAATTATCATCCTTTGAGTAGGATGATTATCTGCTGCAATGATGTACATGTCAATGTCTTTATTTTTCCTGAATATATATCGCAGCCCGGATGGATGAAACTAGATCCGGGGTCTTCAAACTCGTTTGATCTTCACTCTAAGTACAAGTCGATCCATGTGAGAAATGTTCTGAAGTCGAACATGGAAAGACATCGCTTGATTACCGGTCAATGATGTAAACCGTTAACAAGCGCGAGAGGAATCACCGATAATGATAATGACCCTCAAGGTACTGCAGTACAATTCACGTGGTGTGAATAAAGGACTTGGCGTCGAACACCACACAAAATCTTTCGGTCGAAGGTCATTGATGTATACTTGTCGCCGGAAGTGAGAAACTTGCCATTGAGGCATGCAAGCTTCAAAGTACTGAAGGGGTTGTTCCTAGATCAACTTCTTGGATAATGAGCTGATGTCGACAAGAAGCGATCCGTCAAAGGAGGGCCTTAATGAATCCCACATCAGTGACACGGAACGGAGCTAATGATTTTAATGGAGGTGAAAACGATCTGTGACATATGATTCAGGGTGGCGGTCATGAAAGGATGAAGGATAATGTATGGCAGTGGATGGGACACGGTTGACTCTTCTGAACGACTTCTCTTGAACATATGGCGACACTGATGCGATGGATTGGTAGCATTACCCCAAATATGGATGGTATGGCGAGACCATGGATGTGACCGGTGAATGAAACAACCCAACCCGTTTGTGGTATGGAGGAAAAGTGTCATGTTCAAGAGCGACTTGCTACCATCAAAGTTTTCTTGAGTTTCTCCCAATTTTTCCCCAGTCATTGTTGACCAGTACCTCTTTATTTTTGTCAAGCTTGAGGAGGATAACATATGATTGTTCTATAACCTGCCCTTCGGGCAAGCCCATCGCTATGTTTTAACGAGCCTAGGGATAGTGAAACTCGTTCTCGTCTAAAGACAAGTTTGTCGCTATTTAATGATTTTAACGAGTCTAACGACAAGGATAACTCGGTCCTTTTCATTTTTAGAGAGTCTGAAAAGGTACATAAAGTTAACTCCAAAAGTCCTTTTTCGTCATATAATCCCTTAAGTCCGAAAAAGTATAAAACAATACCGAAGGGATGAGTTTTCGATAGTTTTAACGAGCCGAATAAAACAAGCGCTCGATCTTTTTGTGCAATAATCCCTCAGGTCCAAAAAGATTAAAATCTAGAGGAGGGATAGCACTTCCTGTCCCTTTAACGAGCTGGAAGGCCAAGGACTCGACAATCTTTTCATATTTTACGAGTCAGATGAAAAGAGCTTAAAGAAGACTCGTCTTTTGAGGAACGAGTGATAAACAGGGTTAGCAGCTGATTCCAGGTACAGGTTGGAATTTTCCAATCACGGCAGTGTCACAAGGATGGCTAGGTGAAATCACTCTTCGCAGCTGTTCCTTAAAATGGGTAAACAAACATATGGAGGTGAACGATCGGCCAATGGAAAAGTGGAGGTGACGGTGCAAACACGACCAAGGCTTTAATGGCTGATAATATTACATTCACAGTGGTTATTTACCGGGATAGTTCATTTTTTAACGAGCTTAAACGCGGGTGGAAACATTTGCTCGGTCTTATGTTTATTTTTTAACGAGCATTAACTATGTGCTAAAACTGCTCGGATCTTGCGTTTATTTTTTAACGAGCATGAACTGTGTGCTAAAACTGCTCGATATTATATGGTCAAATTTTTGATTTTTTACCATAACTAGCTTTGCCCTTTTCAGAGATAGTACTGTATCCTCAATTGCTGCATCAAACTAGTTAGAAATGAATAACATTTGCTTGAAAATGAGATTAGAACCCTAATATTTTGCTTTGAACTACGTAAAAAGCAATTAAAAGGTGTTTTTACCTCTCATTTTACCATTTCATTTGAACTTGGTTTCTTGGAGCTTTGGAGGTGCCTCTTCCCCCTTGATTTTCATCAGCTGATTCCAGGAGATTCTGCGGACGATTTTCGGCGCCGTCTGGACCAGGTAGGAGCTAAACCCTAGCTCTTTCTTTTCATGGTTTTCTTTTCCCATTATGTGCCTGTTTTCTTGTTCCCCTGAGCCCCTGGGGTTTTGTTAGGGCGCTCTGCCATCAGCGGAGGCAGTCCACTCGAAACCTGCGTTGAATGCCAAGCTGCATGAAGGCAGTTTGACCTTCAATGTAGGTGGAACACTAGCCAGTTGCGTTGGGCATAGAAAAACAGTTCTGTTGCACAGTTTTTGATGAAAATTTTGCCAGTTTCTCATCAAATCCAGGATCTTACTCTTTCTCTTGTTTGTTTTGCAGGGACTTTTGAGCAAAATGACCCTTACATGGTGAGAATGAGAACATGAAGAAGAGGACATGATTGCCCTCCATGACCCTGTCACGGTGAACGCACTGTGGAACTGTGGCCTGCTGAAGTTCTTCCGTATCTCTAGTATGAGAGCACAGATCTTCTTACTGCAGTATATGCTTGATGCTTGGGATCCTATCAACCAAGTATTTCAGATCAGGAGCAAATCCATCCCTTTGACCGTGGTAGACATTTACTTCTTGACTGGTTTGTCGAGGCGGGGTGCCCCCATTTCTTTGTCAGGTTCGGCCCGAGGGAATGACTCCGTGAGAGATTATGTCCGCCAGTATTGCAGGGAAGGATCCCAGCCGAGTAGAGACGGCAAGGTTGTTATCCGTGAGATTACTGACAGGTCTCTCAGGTCCATTCTGTATACTATTGGTAGGATGGCCGGTAGCGCATCTCTTCATGTTGCCAACAGATCCTATGTGCAGCACGCCTTGGAGTGCCTCCAACCGAAAATATTCAACTGGTGTGATGCAGTACTTCTTCAGATGAAAATTCAGTTGAACAAGGTAAAGGACGGGAAGCTGAAGAACTTTGGATTTGGTTCTATTCTGACTGCCTTTGCCTTGGAGAAAATACCACTGATGCAGCCTCAGTATATCGCACTCGACTTGCCTTCTCCTACCGAGCCACGCATGCAGAGATGGGTTGATCACATGTCTAGGCATGCTGGTCAATCTCAGATTTCTTTCACTGATACGTTCTTCAAGTGGTTCGAGCGTCAGGAGATGGTCTATTCCGAGTATCCATATGATGGTATGGATTTCCGAGGCGATCCGGACTTGGTATTGTCGGATGGCGAACAGTGGGGCGCTATTGGTAAAATATTCGACCATATTACTGTTTACTGTTCTTATTTATAATGTCCTTGTGCTTTATTCTATCAAGACTTTAATCAAACTCATGTGTGCATGCAGATGTTGGTCCTGTTCGTCCAGCAGTTCGCCCGAGAGCGCCAGTCGCTGCCCCAGCAGGGGAGACTGCTGGGAGGGTTATTCTCCACGACCTTGACGTGTTCGAGACCCTTACAGCTGTGCAGGAGCAGGTTGAGAGCCTTACTCTCAGCATTCCCGATGTGAGGATTGATGAGTTACCTTTACAGTTGCAGTGGCATACTACTGGTGTGCCTAGACGATGGACTCGTCTCTTGCACATGATTGCACAGGCCATGACGTGCTATCATGAGCATCACTAGGCTAGGGTGCCCCCTAGCATTTTTGAGTTTTTGGGTCATGCGACCGATTTTTGTCTTGGTTACAGAACATTATGTACAAACGATAAACAGCTTATATATATATATTTTGATTTTCGGGGTTTATTTTGGTTGAGTTATATGATCCATATGTACAACATTGATGATGTGTCTCTTTTTATAAATGTCGCAAATGTCTATCTAACACATAGTTTGCTAATGAGTCGGTTAATGTGTTTAAGTTTATGGAAATATGCTGATATTGAATTAAATCAAATTGTCTTTCCAAAATCTTAACCCTTAGGAACATGCGATAAATAGCTGGATTGCGAACGAAATATATACCATTGAGTTGTAGTATTACGAGTTGTGAGTCTAGCCTGATGACTAGTCGGCGTATACCATGGGTAATGGCATCAGAGAGTAGTTCTATCAACGTGCTATACTCAGCGATGTTATTCGTTGATTGACCAATACATACACCTCTGAAACTTACTAACTCGTCGCTTGGATAAAAAATGGCCCTGGCTGCGGAGGACAGGTTCCGCGAACTACGACTCGCTCCGTCGGCATATCCAACACATGTCTCCAGAAGGTTTGACATCTGCAATAAATGTAAAAAGGTGGATTACTTTAGCGAAAACAAAATAAAACAAAAGCATACAGGTTACTATTTAAGCATAGTAACGCTTGAGGTACAACCCATTACGGGGTTGCGCCAGTGGAATTCCATCATACTCCATTAACTCGTAGGCTCCTTTTGCTAACACTCGTTTAACAATATAGGGGCCCATCCATAAAGAATTAAATTTACCTGCTCCCAATTTATCGGATTCTTGGTCATAAAGTAAGACCAAGTCACCTTCTGAGAAGACACAGGGTTTTACATTTTTGTCGAACTGCGCCTTGACTCGTTTCTTATGGGCTTCGTTAGCCAAAGCGGCGTCACGACGAGTTTCATCCAATTGGATTAATTCCAAGAAACGGGCCTCTTCTTCCGAAGTTCCGGGGAGGAGATCAATTGCGAGTTTAAGAGACGAAATTTCACACTGGATTGGCAAGACTTCTTCCAGGCCATACACTAGTTGGAAAGGTGTGAACCCGGTCGCATTCTTTACCGATGTTCGGTAAGCCCACAAGGCTGAGTACATGATTAGGTGCCACCTTCTTTTGTGAACCCCGATCATCCTTTGCAACATACGGTTCAGGACCTTGTTGATTGCTTCAACTTGTCCGTTGGCTTGCGGATAATACGGGGTAGAGCTATCGTGAGATAGCCCTAGCTTGGCAGCTAATTCAACCATCATGTGATTGCGAAAATGCGACCCATGATCTGTAACTATGGCTTGTGGTACGCCGAACCTGGCGACTACATGATTGAAAAAGAAAAGGGCAGCTGTTTCACCAGTGTTATCTAATGTAGGCATCGCCTCGGCCCATTTGGTAAAATAGTCAACGGCGACTATAATATACCCATGCCCTCCGGTCGAGGTGGGGTTACATGTCATGAAATCGATGCCCCATTTGGCGAAAGGCCCAACAGCAACTATTGGCTGTAAAGGTGCGGGTGGTCTTCTGGGTTTGCTATCAAAAATTTGACAAGCATGGCAACTTCTGACTGCGGTTATGCAATCTTTGAACATGGTTGGCCAGAAGTATCCTACTCGTAAGATTTTTTGCGCTGTAGCATATCCAGATTGATGCCCCCCACACGCGCCTGAATGACACTCATTCAGGGCTTTTTCGGCCTCTTCATGGGTGAGGCACCTCCTCAGAACTGTATCGATACCACGACGGTAAAGTGTATCACCGACGATCATGTAGCCACTAGCCTATTAGATTTGTTAGCCCAACTAGTTCAAATAGCGATGTCTTTGTTATTCATCAATGATAGATAGATGATATATAATAATGATCTAATTAATCTTGGATCATAGTTAAAATCATTAGCTCTTCTCCAGATCTTCAAGTTATCGCTAAGTCCAGTTCCTGAATATATATCGCAGCTCGGATGTATAAAACTAGATCTGGGGTCTTCAAACTCGTTCGATCTTCACTCTAAGTACAAGTCGATCCATGTGAGAAATGTTCTGAAGTCGAACATGGAAAGACATCGCTTGATTACCGGTCAATGATGAAAACCGTCAGGTACCTCCCCTTCGGCAATCTTTTCATATTTTACGAGTCAGATGAAAAGAGCTTAAAGAAGACTCGTCTTTTGAGGAACGAGTGATAAAACGGGTTAGCAGTTGATTCCAGGTACAGGTTGGAATTTTCCAATCACGACAGTGTCACGAGGATGGCTAGTGAAATCACTCTTCGCAGTTGTTCCTCAAAATGGGTAAACAAACATATGGAGGTGAATGATTGGCCAATGAAAAAGTGGAGGTGACGGGCAAACACCACCAAGTTGAATGCAATGAAGCTTGGGGGGCATGCATCTCGATTTGCGTTGTTATGCTGGGGGCATGCAAACTTATCATCGAGCAGTTTTAGCACACAGTTCATGCTCGTTAAAAAATAAACGCAAGATCCGAGCAGTTTTAGCGCATAGTTCATGCTCGTTAAAAAATAAACATAAGATCGAGCAAATGTTTCCACCCGCGTTTAAGCTCGTTAAAAAATGAACTATCCCGGTAAATAACCACTGTGAATGTAATATCATCAGCCATTAAAGCATTGGTCGTGTTTGCCCGTCACCTCCACTTTTTCATTGGCCGATCGTTCACCTCCATATGTTTGTTTACCCATTTTGAGGAACAACTGCGAAGAGTGATTTCACTAGCCATCCTTGTGACACTGTCGTGATTGGAAAATTCCAACCTGTACCTGGAATCAGCTGCTAACCCATTTTATCACTCGTTCCTCAAAAGACGAGTCTTCTTTAAGCTCTTTTCATCTGACTCGTAAAATATGAAAAGATTGCCGAGTCCTTGGCCTTCCAGCTCGTTAAAGGGACAGGAAGTGCTATCCCTCCTCTATATTTTAATCTTTTTGGACCTGAGGGATTATTGCACAAAAAGATCGAGCGCTTGTTTTATTCGGCTCGTTAAAACTATCGAAAACTCATCCCTTCTGTATTGTTTTATACTTTTTCGGACCTAAGGGATTAGATGACGAAAAAGGACTTTTGGAGTTAACTTTATGTACCTTTTCAGACTCTCTAAAAATGAAAAGGACCGAGTTATCCTTGTCGTTAGACTCGTTAAAATCATTAATAGCGACAAACTTGTCTTTAGACGAGAACGAGTTTCACTATCCCTAGGCTCGTTAAAACATAGCGATGGGCTTGCCGGAAGGGCGGGTTATAGAACAAGCATATGTTATCCTCCTCAAGCTTGACAAAAATAAAGAGGTACTGGTCAGCAATGATTGGGGAAAAATTGGGAGAAACTCAAGAAAACTTTGATGGTAGCAAGTCGCTCTTGAACATGACACTTTTCCTCCGTACCACAATCGGGTTGGGTTGTTTCATTCACCGGTCACATCACCATGGTCTCGCCATACCATCCATATTTGGGGTAATGCTACCGATCCATCGCATAAGTGTCGCCATATGTTCAAGAGAAGTTGTTCAGAGAATTCAACCGGGTCCCATCCACTGCCATACATTATCCTTCATCCTTTCATGACCGCCACCCTGAATCATATGTCATCAGATCGTTTTCACCTCCATTAAAATCATTAGCTCCGTTCCGTGTCACTGATGTGGGATTCATTAAGGCCCTCCTTTGACGGATCGCTTCTTGTCGACATCAGCTCATTATCCAAGAAGTTGATCTAGGAACAACCCCTTTAGTACTTTGAAGCTTGCATGCCTCAATGGCAAGTTTCTCACTTCCGGCGACAGGTATACATCAATGACCTTCGACTGAAAGATTTTGTGTGGTGTTCGACGCCAAGTCCTTTATTCACACCACGTGAATTGTACTACAGTACCTTGAGTTTCATTATCATTATCGGTGATTCCTCTCGCGCTTGTTAACGGTTTACCTCATTGACCGGTAATCAAGCGATGTCCTTCCATGTTCGACTTCAAAACATTTCTCACATGGATTGACTTGTACTTAGAGTGAAGATCGAACGAGTTTGAAGACCCTGGATCTAGTTTCATCCATCCGGGCTGCGATATATATCCAGGAGAGATAAAGACATTGACATGTACATCATTGCAGCAGATAATCATCCTACTCAAAGGATGATAATTTCATCAAAATTATCAGTCTACCATCAGACGATTATCTGTTCTATGTACAGAAAAATGAATTTATAAAGCTGAGCATGGGAATGCCCGTCTCAGCTAGATCATGAAAGCAGTATGAAAAATAATGTATTGTATTGTATCTTATTACTGGTCTCCTCCCAGCATTGGATGAACTTCGAATCCCCCTGATAAAGCATTTCACCCGATAAACAGCCTCATACTTTAGGGGGCAACTGTTATAGACATTTTTGTGCCTTACAGCATTAAGCATGAAATGTCCATAATCTAAGGGATCCAAATTCCCTAAACATGTTGTTCCTACCCCTAGAGGAACAAGGCTAACAAACCACAGCAATTCACAGAAGTTCTCCGCCAGAAACTGCTCAAAAACAAGTCAATTCAGGATCAATTCAATGGCTCCACTAGCTGTCTGCGCTGAATGTCAAAGCCAACACTGGCTACCTGCACTGCAACGCAGGTAGAAGCACTACCAGGGTGCGTTGAGCGAGAATTTCCAAATGGCAAGTTCATTCCAAGAGGTGTCAAGACCCAGGAAGCTTCCAGAATCTTCCTCAATGACACTTGCCTCAGTGAATTCGACTGGTGATGAGTAAGAGGTTCCTAATCTCCAAGTGGAAGCAAGAACCTCCAAGTGGAATCAAGAACTGATAGAGGGAGAGGACACTAGTCAGATCTCAAGCTGATTCATCCTCTCTCCAAACATCTATATATGGATCTCTCCTCCATGAGATCTAGAGGCTGGAATTTTGTTATTGCAAAGAATTGTTGTTGGTTTGAGATTGGAATCATTGGGTGCTTAATGCTTTGAAGGGGGTGAAGATAGGAATTCCATTTGCTGGGAAGGAGATGCTAGATTGGAGCCCTCTGGGTTGTATCTCTTCCTGAACCTTGTTATTCATCAATAAAGCTATCTTGGTTTCTCCTATATACTGATGTATTCTTGATGTATGATTGCATTAGTATGTTTAGTTTATTTCTAATCCTGAACTAGTTATGAATATGAATCCATGTCTTGTGTAGTGTTCTCTTCTTGTGATCTTGCAGAAACCTCTTGAAGCTGGGCGAGCGAGAAGGCAAGTAGCTGGGAACTCTCCAAGAGAAGAGAAGCCGGATCAAGGGACAAACGGAAGACACCGGTTCGTCCATCCATCTTTCTCTTCATTCTTAATTCATAAAGGAAGAATACTAGAATAGCTGTCTCTATTTGCTGCTAAGGCACTGTCACACCTTAGGTGGATAGGATCATCCTGCATAGGCATTTTTCCCCACAACAAATTGGCGACCATACTGGGGATCCTAGCTGGTGACTGCTTTCATGATCTAGCCGAGGCGGGCATTCCCATGCTCAGCTTTATAAATTCATTTTTCTGTACATAGAACAGACAATCGTCTGATGGTAGACTGATAATTTTGATGAAATTATCATCCTTTGAGTAGGATGATTATCTGCTGCAATGATGTACATGTCAATGTCTTTATTTTTCCTGAATATATATCGCAGCTCGGATGGATGAAACTAGATCCGGGGTCTTCAAACTCGTTCGATCTTCATTCTAAGTACAAGTCGATCCATGTGAGAAATGTTCTGAAGTCGAACATGGAAAGACATCGCTTGATTACCGGTCAATGATGTAAACCGTTAACAAGCGCGAGAGGAATCACCGATAATGATAATGACCCTCAAGGTACTGCAGTACAATTCACGTGGTGTGAATAAAGGACTTGGCGTCGAACACCACGCAAAATCTGTCGGTCGAAGGTCATTGATGTATACCTGTTGCTGGAAGTGAGAAACTTTCCATTGAGGCATGCAAGCTTCAAAGTACTGAAGGGGTTGTTCCTAGATCAACTTCTTGGATAATGAGCTGACGTTGACAAGAAGCGATCCGTCAAAGGAGGGCCTTAATGAATCCCACATCAGTGACACGGAACGGAGCTAATGATTTTGATGGAGGTGAAAACGATCTGTGACATATGATTCAGGGTGGCGGTCATGAAAGGATGAAGGATAATGTATGGCATTGTATTGTATTACAGGTCTCCTCCCAGCATTGGATGAACTTCGAATCCCCCTGATAAAGCATTTCACCCGATAAACAGCCTCATACTTTAGGGGGCAACTGTTATAGACATTTTTGTGCCTTACAGCATTGAGCATGAAATGTCCATAATCTAAGGGATCCAAAGTCCATAATCAAGAACTGACAAAGGGAGAGGACACTAGTCAGATCTCAAGCTGACTCACCCTCTCTCCAAACATCTATATATGGATCTCTCCTCCATGAGATCTAGAGGCTGGAATTTTGTTATTGCAAAGAATTGTTGTTGGTTTGAGATTGGAATCATTGGGTGCTTAATGCTTTGAAGGGGGTGAAGATAGGAATTCCATTTTCTGGGAAGGAGATGCTAGATTGGAGCCCTCTGGGTTGTATCTCTTCCTGAACCTTGTTATTCATCAATAAAGCTATCTTGTTTTCTCCTATATACTGGTGTATTTTTTATGTATGATTGCATTAGTATGTTTAGTTCATTTCTAATCCTGAACTAGTTATGAATATGAATCCATGTCTTGTGTAGTGTTCTCTTCTTGTGATCTTGCAGAAACCTCTTGAAGCTGTGCGAGCGAGAAGGCAAGTAGCTGGGAACTCTCCAAGAGAAGAGAAGCCGGATCGAAGGACAAACGGAAGACACCGGTTAGTCCATCCATCTTTCTCTTCATTCTTAATTCATAAAGGAAGAATGCTAGAATAGCTGTCTCTGTTTGTTGCTAAGGCACTGTCACACCTTAGGTGGAATGGATCGTACTGCAGTACTGAGTGTTTTGAGAGCTATCCCCAGCGGAGTCGCCAATTTGCAACAGGCTAGTGTTCCATCAAACGATTGTCTGTTCTATGTATAGAAAAATGAATTTATAAAGCTGAGCATGGGAATGCCCGCCTCAGCTAGATCATGAAAGCAGTATGAAAAATAATGTATTGTATTGTATCTTATTACAGGTCCCCTCCCAGCATTGGATGAACTTCGGATCCCCCTGATAAAGCATTTCACCCGATAAACGGCCTCATACTTTAGGGGGCAACTGTTATAGACATTTTTGTGCCTTACAGCATTGAGCATGAAATGTCCATAATCTAAGGGATCCAAAGTCCCTAAACATGTTGTTCCTACCCCTAGAGGAACAAGGCTAACAAACCACAGCAATTCACAGAAGTTTTCCACCAAAAACTGCTCAAAAACAAGTCAATTCAGGATCAATTCAGTGGCTCCACTAGCTGTTTGCGCTGAATGTCAAAGCCAACACTGGCTACCTGCGCTGAATGTCAAAGGCAACACTGGCTACCTGCACTGAGCGAGAGTTGACATGTGGCAAGTTCATTCCACGAGGTGTCAAAGCCCAGGAAGCTTCCAAAATCTTCCTCAATGACACTTGCCTCAAGGAATTCGACTGGTGATGAGTAAGAGGTTCTAAATCTCCAAGTGGAAGCAAGAACCTCCAAGTGGAATCAAGAACTGACAGAGGGAGAGGACACTAGTCAGATCTCAAGCTGACTCATCCTCTCTCCAAACATCTATATATGGATCTCTCCTCCATGAGATCTGGGGGCTGGAATTTTGTTATTGCAAAGAATTGCTGTTGGTTTGAGATTGGAATCATTGGGTGCTTAATGCTTTGAAGGGGGTGAAGATAGGAATTCCATTTGCTGGGAAGGAGATGCTGGGTTGGAGCCCTCTGGGTTGTATCTCTTCCTGAACCTTGTTATTCATCAATAAAGCTATCTTGTTTTCTCCTATATACTGGTGTATTTTTGATGTATGATTGCATTAGTATGTTTAGTTCATTTCTAATCCTGAACTAAGGGATAGTATATATAGATCTCCCTATAGTTACCTAGTAGATCCAACTATAGAACTTAGGGATAGCTCTTCCTGTCCCTTTAACGAGCTGGAAGGCCAAGGACTCGGCAATCTTTTCATATTTTACGAGTCAGATGAAAAGAGCTTAAAGAAGACTCGTCTTTTGAGGAACGAGTGATAAACAGGGTTAGCAGCTGATTCTAGGTACAGGTTGGAATTTTCCAATCACGGCAGTGTCACAAGGATGGCTAGGTGAAATCACTCTTCGCAGTTGTTCCTCAAAATGGGTAAACAAACATATGGAGGTGAATGATCGGCCAATGGAAAAGTGGAGGTGACGGTGCAAACACGACCAAGGCTTTAATGGTTGATGATATTACATTCACTGTGGTTATTTACCAGGATAGTTCATTTTTTAACGAGCTTAAACGCGGGTGGAAACATTTGCTCGATCTTATGTTTATTTTTTAACGAGCATGAACTATGTGCTAAAACTGCTCGGATCTTGCGTTTATTTTTTAACGAGCATGAACTGTGTGCTAAAACTGCTCGATATTATATGGTCAAATTTTTTATTTTTTACCATAACTAGCTTTTCCCTTTTCAGAGATAGTACTGTATCCTCAATTGCTGCATCAAACTAGTTAGAAATGAATAACATTTGCTTGAAAAAATGCCTATGCAGGACGATCCTATCCTATAGTGAATGGTGGCACGATCCTATCCTATCATATAGATCTCTGGTTTCTGGTCGGTGCTCCTAGGGGCTTCTTTGCATTCTCTTCTTGTGATCTTGCAGAAACCTCTTGAAGCTGGGCGAGCGAGAAGGCAAGTAGCTGGGAACTCTCCAAGAGAAGAGAAGCCGGATCGAGGGACAAACGGAAGACACCAGTTAGTCCATCCATCTTTCTCTTCATTCTTAATTCATAAAGGAAGAATACTAGAATAACTGTCTCTGTTTGTTGCTAAGGCACTGTCACACCTTAGGTGGATAGGATCGTCCTGCATAGGCATTTTTCCCCACAACAAATTGGCGACTCCGCTGGGGAGATCTATTTAGTCATTTTATTTGTGTTTCTATCATTGTTTGTTTCATAGACTCGACAGCAACAATCGAACTGCATCTGCTATTCCCGGATGCAAAGTAGACAGTTGCTGCTTTGATCCAATCACTGGACTTGTCTATAATTTGAACAATGGACTCACAAATGATTTGATGATCCTTTGTGATAGATCTTAGTACTCCCTCAAAGCATCCCTTTGATTGCACCTTGCTTGTTGCTTTTATTTGGCCTGAAACAGTAGATTAAATAGCAATCTGTGACCTAGAACCAGTGAGAAACGAGAGTTTCTCCTTCAGCGCAGACCCAGTGAAGGGATTCTGCATTTCAATGCAGGTCCCGTGAAGGCTACCTGCGCTGAATGTCAAAACCCCTGTGTTGAGGTTGCACTGAACCAGTTTGGCCTTGTGCAGCTGGGGTTCTCTGCTCTGTTTTGCCTTGTTTTGATCTCTGATTTTTGCAGCCTGTAACCAGCATAGGTACCAATCTGATAACTCCTTTTCTTTGCTTAAATTCTGCCTCCTTTTGTACAAAACGACTGTGAGTGTTTTTATGTGTTTGTGGCGTCATTTGCAGTTTTCCTTTGCATGAGTGAAATAATCATCCTGTAGCCCTTGATTCAGATCTGTTGATTGTGATCTTAGGAGAGAGTTCATTGGCTATTTGCAGTTGATTATACATTTACTCTTGCTTATTGGTTTGAGTTTGTCTCTTTTAAGTGTCGAAACAAGTATTCATTTCGAAAATCGTTAAGTGTTGTAATCTCTTCTACCCTCTCTGTTTTCGAAAAAGTAAACTTGTTTGTACTTGTCATTTAAAAGAAAATTCAAAGTTGTACAAAAATATTTCTTTGTAGGCATCAATACTAAGAAAGCGGAAAACAAACACCTGCATTGTGCATTTGCATCTTGATAGTTTGCATGATTGATTTAGGAAAAGTGCATTAGAGTGTGTTGATTGCTCTTTGAGAAAAGATGGTGTCTTTCTTTTCCCTTAGTAGCTAGGATTTTCAAAGTTGAAAAGATATAAAGCTTGCTTATCATCTTTAGACTGCATTTAGGAATTGTATCATACATCTCGTGGTGAACCTTGAAAGGCAAACTTCTAAAAAGATCAACCTAAAATAAATTGAATGAACTTAACAACGCTTTGCAACATAACGCACAACATAGAGGTCTAGGCTAGAGACGTGTTCCGGCGTCGTAAAGCCTGGTGACTGTCGATCTCGTGGATGGTGGGTGATTCCTCCTGAGGGACAATAGTGCCAGTACGGATTGTGCTCCCACGTACCGTCGCGTATATATTGGGAGACCCCTATAGGCATAAAACCTTTATCCTTAGGAAGCCGTGTCGGCCGCCCTACTGATCGCAATGCACTGAACACAGCATTCAGGAAGATCGACTGCCCATACCCTAAAAAGTATTCTGCGGTTTTGCGAAAAGTTTGGCACACCCTCTGCCTAGAACTCCAGAGCAGTTACTTTTGGCCTTTTTCAGACTTTATAACGGAAAAAGTCCATCCGAGCATTTGTCACTTCGGGCTCGT
Organism: Pinus tabuliformis; assembly: GCA_031772625.1. Classification (NCBI taxonomy): domain Eukaryota; kingdom Viridiplantae; phylum Streptophyta; class Pinopsida; order Pinales; family Pinaceae; genus Pinus; species Pinus tabuliformis. The sequence continues at coordinate 608,388,784 of CM062804.1, forward strand.
TAAAACATCGAAGGAAACTAGAGTCATCTTTAGCTTTTTCTCGACTCTTTAAAATTGAAAAAGCAAGTTGTGTCTAAAAGCGTCTAAAAAATTCATTTAATTCGGAAACACACTTTCCCCTTTTGTATTTTGGTTGATCGAGTAATCCGCAATCGTGGAAGAAAGTCAATTGAAACCCTGTCGTTCGCGGAGGCTTACGAGTCAACCGTCTTTGTCTCCGAAATCGAAAACAGTACGGACAAAGCGAACTCGTTTAACCGGTTCCAAATCTCCTCTTAAAGTTAGAACAAGTGTTCCGATGACATCGGAGGTTCCCGTTACTCCAAACATTTTTGGAAACCCTGCCTCTATAGAAGAAGTTCAACAGCCACAGAGGGACAGTAACACTGATCCTATTCTGGGAGCAAATACTTGCGTTACTAAACCAGTTCCATCTGTAACCGGTCCAGAGAGTCTTGCTCCTCAAACAACTGTCTCTGTCGATTCAACCCCTTCTTCGGCACCAGAAATATTTTACGGACCTGACGGTCTTCCTCTTCTGACTGGTTTGATTGCGATAGAAGAAATTGTAGAGGATCCGCAAGAAAGTACTCCAACACATTTTGGAGTAGGGGTCACTCTATTTCCTTCTACATCAGAAGTTAGTCTATCACCAGTGGAAGTTCCTGTAGAATCGCTAGGCAATCTATTGGATAGACTCAAAATGTCTAAACAACCGTCAACATCTAGGACTGTGTCGAATGACACAGCGACAGCAGAAGCCCCTGCCGTCACTCTGACAATGTTTGCCGGCATACCATCTGTCCCGACTAGCTCACAACCGCTAGAAGGAGTCCACCAAGGGACTATTTCGACAGTGTGGTCTGTTCCAGTTTGTTCCTCCGGAATAATATCTGGCAACTCTTATGTTGAGACTCGCCAGATTAATCCATTTGGAGGTCAATTTGGGCAATCCAGTCCTCAAGGACAAACAATCCCCTTGAGTTCCGGATTGCTACCGTATGGGGGGCAGTATGCCCTTTCACTACCCCCTCCGAGAGGGTATCCATACGGGAGTTCACAACAGTATTCAGGTTATACTGGAGTTACATCAAGTGGTTGGGTACCTATGCTAACTCAACAACCAAGGGTTGTATATTCTATGCAACAATGTATACCTATGTCGAACATCCCGACCACACTGTCTATTGTGACAGTGTCGCAAGTTCAAACGTTGCCTGTTGTATGTCAACCTCAGATTTCTCAGGTTGTAATGCAACAACCCCTTGACCCTGTGACTCAACCACAATCGCCTACTGGTGGGGCGACACAGGTCCAAATGGGTACAATTACCCCACACCTTGGTCCAACGGTTAGTATAGCACAACAGAACATGGCTTCACAACCATGGCTGGTGCAATACCAACAACCACAATTCCAGCAAGTGTACCAAGGTTCTGAGCAGCAGATCTTTGCGAACAGTGGACAACCGTATATTCAAAACGGTCAAAACCAACCGCTTTACAGTGGTCAAGTCCACCAACCATATCAGTCATACCAACATCAATTACATTATGCTGGTATGCAAAGGCCCACTGCTCAGGCGATTCCATCGTACCCTGGGTATGCTTCACCTAATCTGAATCAACAGTTACCATTCGTGGCAACTTTAGAGTTACCCGATTTACACCGGTTAACCAACGATCCGATTGCTTACGCCCCTTGGTGGCCAGCGATTCCTCACAAACTTCCATCGGACATTCCTAAATTTAATGGAAATCCAGGTGAAGACCCATCGAATCACGTGATGACTTTTCATCTGTGGTGTTCATCAAACACCCTAAACAATGATTCGATAAGGCTTCACCTTTTCCAGAGGACGTTAACGGGTCCAGCGGCAAAATGGTATATTGAATTACCTAGAGCCTCGTTCGACAATTTCAGCTCCCTAGCCACGACTTTCTTAACCCATTTTCAATTACCGATAAGGTATGAAACGGGAACAGAAATTTTAACCAACTTCAAACAGACAACGGCCACTCACATATCTGATCATATACATGAGTGGCATCGTCGTCGTAGGATGGTGAAAACGTACGTTCCCGATCAGCTGTTAGCTGAATGGTTTATAAAGTCGTTACTTCCTGCTATAACGGAAGATGTGGCAAAGGGGGGGGGTCGAGCAAGTTATTGCTCGTGCACAATATCTAGACTTAGTCTATACTCAGTCTGGCACGCTCTATGACAAAATACCTGACGCCCCTAGACCGGAATTCTCAATTCCTCCTCCTCCTAAATCAAATAGTGACTCTCATGCCGGCGATGGTGTGATTGGCACGGCAAACGCGAAATCGGCAAAGGCTTCGTCTAAGAAAGCCCGTAAGAATTCAGATCAAAATGCAAAAGAAGAAATTCTTGCTTCGGAAGTAAATGCCGTATCAGCAGATAAAGGCAAAGAAACCAATCAACCAGGAAGCAAGAAGAAGCAAAACAAAGGGAAGAAGAAGAAACAGGGTGAGTCATCTCCCGGAAAAACTTCTTCGAACCCTCCTGGAAATAGGAAATATCCATGTCAAATATGTGATGAGGATCATCGGACAGGAGATTGTCCATACAAAGCTGAGCTGAAAAGGTTCTTCAAAAGTTCGCAAACCTCAGCTGTGTTAACTGATCCGTTTCCCAATCCAGGTCAAAATCTGGTTGATAGTGGAAATGCTTCCCCGTCGCAAGTGCTAATGTTGTCAATCTCCAAGCAACAAAATGATGCTTTGATTTCGACAAGGAACAAAGATTACGGGAATCCGCAGCTGTCGAACGACAAAGGTAAAGATCAACCAAGCAGTTCGACAACAACTTCGACAGAAGTTATACCACCCATCATTCCTGAATTAACAATAAAAACACCAAAGGGAGTAGTACACAAGTCGACATTTAATCCTCGCGCCAGAGCGGCGTAGCATTATAACATAGTGGAAGATTTGGCCCAATCGCCATCCGCTATGTCGACTCTTGAAGTACTACAGAATTGCCCATCCCAAAGGCAGGCTTTGTTATCGGCTATTGGTGGGGTTGATCCTAAGGATTCCAATCTTGTATCCTTCGACCACAAAGGATACGATCCTCAGTTACCAGCTCAACTAGCTTTCCTTATTCAAGTGAAAGCCCTCAACAAAACTGTTCACCGAACAATTATTGATGAGGGGGCATCCACATGTATTATGTCGATGAGTTGCTGGAAAACTTTAGGGTCTCCGACCTTGTCGCGATCTTCGACGACATTGAAAGCATTCGATGGAAGGACCTATACCCCGTGCGGTATCCTTAATAACTTGAAGGTTGAACTGGGGGGAAAAACAGTAGAAATAGATGTTGAAGTCATCGATGGGAATCTTGACTACAAAATCCTACTAGGAAGACCGTGGATCTATGCCATGGCAGCTGTTGTGTCGACTTATTTTAGGAAGATCGCATTCCCTTTTCAAGGAGGGATTACGATCGTCGACCAACAAGAATTCCTCCCTAATGGTTCACAAGTTAAAGGAAGCATTCCCATGATCCATGGAAGCAACCATTCGCTTCAAGATATCGGAGTAGGCCTACTGAAAGACCCCACATTAATGGGAACTTTCGCACTTCCACCTCCAATCTATATAGGAGAAGTAGCGTTGGTAGGAGCCTGCAACATGATATCTTCCACGAAGATCTCAGAAGACGATATCGACATGGATCATGCAATGGTTTTGCCCCCAAGCCCTATAGAAATATTGTAGCAATCAATGTTTCGTGCATGGGAGGTGAACCCAAGTCAACGCTCATCAAGCGTTTGGGTAGATAGGTCTAGAGAATATGGTACCCCATTAGATCCTTGGTCGAAAGTACATGGGACTGACGAAGGAATCCTACAATCAATGTTGATTGAGGGGGCACCATGGAATGATTGCCACCATCGTTCCCTTCTTCCAGAATATGAAGAAGATACTCAACATGACCTTTATCACCCTTCAGTTTTTGAATTCCTATCAAATACTGTAAATACGGTGGATTCCGAGTGAAACTTATCCAATATTGAAGAGACTATAGCCATAAATATCTCGACTAAAACAAATGTTGTAGAGAATATTTATGTCGGCAAAGGTTGTTCTCCTTCAGAACTGGAAATATATAACGCTCTCTTTCGCGAGTTCAGAGATGTCTTTGCTTGGTCATATGATGAAATGCCAGACATTGACTCGAGTATCGTTGAACATGAAATTAAGATGTATCCTGATGTCAAACCAGTAAGACAACGGCTTCGGCAGGTGCACCCCAAGAAAGCTGCTGCCATTAAAGCAGAAGTTGAAAAGCTTCTCCATGCTGGTTTCATCTACCCGGTTCCTCTAACCGATTGGGTATCGAATATTGTCCCTGTTATGAAGAAACAAGGGACAATTAGAGTGTGTGTCGATTATAGGGATGTAAACCAAGCTTGTCCGAAGGACAACTACCCTACACCCTTCATCGACCAGATAATTGATGAATGCACCGGATGTGAAATCTTTTCATTCATGGATGGGTTTTCCGGGTATAATCAAATAAATATCTGCCCACAGGACCAGTCAAAGATTGCATTCATTTGTCTGTGGGGCACATTCGCTTATCAAAAATTACCCTTTGGTTTAAAGAATGCAGGGGCGACATTTCAGAGGGCAATGAATTATGCCTTCCATGACATCAAGAACATCGTTCAACCATATCTCGATGACCTTCCGGCTCATTCGCGAAAGCGGACTGATCATCTGCAGCATTTAAGAGCGATATTTCTACGTTGCCGACACTACAAGATAAGACTCAATCCACACAAGTGTGTGTTTTGCGTCGGTTCTGGTCGTTTACTTGGCTTTGTAGTCTCGAAGGATGGGATTCGTCTCGACCCTTGCAAGGTTCAGGCAATCATCAATTTGCCTCCACCTTCAAATTTGCTTCAGATTCAAAAACTCCAAGGGAAAGCAAACTTTCTGAGGAGGTTCATTCCAAATTACGCAGAACTTGCTAAAGGTTATACTCGTCTTTTGAAAAAGGATGTACCTTTTGTCTGGGATCAGGTGGCGCAAGCTTCCTTTGATGCTCTAAAAGATTCTCTAGTAAAAGCATCATTAATGTATGCCCCAGACTATGAAAGAGATTTTAACCTGTATCTGGCTGCAGTAGATACGACCATTGCGATGGTTTTAGTTCAAGAAGTCGATGGAATTGAACATCCTATTATATTATTTAAGTAAAAACTTGAATGATACAGAAAGCAAATATTCTTATGTTGAAAAGCTAGCACTCGCTGCTGTTCAAGCGATACAAAGATTTCGACATTATGTCCTCTTTCGGAAAACTACCATTCTATCAGATTGCAACCCCATGACTTATATATTGTCGCGACAGTTGCTGGGGGGCAAATATTCAAAATGGATAGCGATCCTTCAAGAGTTTGATCTGGAATTTGTAAAATCCAAATCAAAGAAAGCTTTAGTTTTCGCAGAATTATTATGCGATCTCCCATCGTCGTCCAACGATGAAACATCCGAAGAATCAATCGTGGACGAAAGTTTGTTTCTAATATCTGCAAGCAATGAGTGGTATGGAGATATAATAATTTATCTCCAAACCCAAAAATTCAGGCTTGACACCTCTCACTCAGAACAGAAACGTATACGATACCAAGCGAAAGACTACATGATCGTCGGTGATACACTTTACTGTCGTGGTATCGATACAGTTCTGAGGAGGTGCCTCACCCATGAAGAGGACGAAAAAGCCCTGAATGAATGTCATTCAGGCGTGTGTGGGGGGCATCAATCTGGATATGCTACAGCACAAAAAATCTTACGAGCAGGATACTTCTGGCCAACCATGTTCAAAGATTGCATAACCGCAGTCAGAAGTTGCCATGCTTGTCAAATTTTTGATAGCAAACCCAGAAGACCACCCGCACCTTTACAGCCAATAGTTACTGTTGGGCCTTTCGCCAAATGGGGCTTCAATTTCATGACATGTAACCCCACCTCGACCAGGGGGCATGGGTATATTATAGTCGCCGTTGACTATTTTACCAAATGGACCGAGGCGATGCCTATATTAGATAACACTGGTGAAACAGCTGCCCTTTTCTTTTTCAATCATGTAGTCGCCAGGTTCGGCGTACCACAGGCCATAGTTACAGATCATGGGTCGCATTTTCGCAATCACATGATGGTTGAATTAGCTGCCAAGCTAGGTCTATCTCACGACAGCTCTACCCCGTATTATCCGCAAGCCAACGGACAAGTTGAAGCAATCAACAAGGTCCTGAAGCGTATGTTGCAAAGGATGATCAGGGTTCACAAAAGAAGGTGGCACCTAATCCTGTACTCAGCCTTGTGGGCTTACCGAACATCGGTAAAGAATGCGACCGGGTTCACACCTTTCCAACTGGTGTATGGCCTGGAAGCAGTCTTGCCAATCCAGTGTGAAATTTTGTCTCTTAAACTCGCAATTGATCTCCTCCCCGGAACTTCGGAAGAAGAGGCCCGTTTCTTGGAATTAATCCAATTGGATGAAACCCGTCGTGACGCCGCTTTGGCTAACGAAGCCCATAAGAAACGAGTCAAGGCGCAGTTCGACAAAAATGTCAAACCTCGTGTCTTCTCAGAAGGTGACTTGGTCTTACTTTATGACCAAGAATCCGATAAATTGGGAGCAGGTAAATTTAATTCTTTATGGATGGGCCCCTATATTGTTAAACGAGTGTTAGCAAAAGGAGCCTACGAGTTAATGGATTATGATGGAATTCCACTGGCGCAACCCCGTAATGGGTTGTACCTCAAGCGTTACTATGCTTAAATAGTAGCCTGTATGCTTTTGTTGTATTTTGTTTTCGCTAAAGTGTTTGTTTTGGTCGAGTAATCCACCTTTTTACATTTATTGCAGATGTCAAACCTTCTGGAGACATGTGTTGGATATGCCGACGGAGCGAGTCGTAGTTCGCGGAACCTGTCCTCCGCAGCCTGGTCCATTTTTGATCCAAGCGGCGAGTTAGTAAGTTTCAGAGGTGTATGTATTGGTCAATCAACGAATAACATCGCTAAGTATAGCGCGTTGATAGAACTACTCTCTGATGCCATTACCCATGGTATACGCCGACTAGTCGTCAGGCTAGACTCACAACTCGTAATACTACAACTCAATGGTATATATTCCGTTCGCAATCCAGCTATTTATCGCATGTTCCTAAGGGTTAATATTTTGGAAAGATAATTTGATTTAATTCAATATCAGCATATTTCCAGAAACTTAAACACATTAACCGACTCATTAGCAAACTATGTGTTAGATAGACATTTGCGACATTTATAAAAAGAGACACATCATCAATGTTGTACATATGGATCATATAACTCAACCAAAATAAACCCCGAAAATCAAAAAATATATATATAAGCTGTTTATCATTTGTACATAATGTTCTGTAACCAAGACAAAAATCGGTCGCATGACCCAAAAACTCAAAAATGCTAGGGGGCACCCTAGCCTAGTGATGCTCATGATAGCAAGTCACGGCCTATGCAATCATGCGCAAGAGACGAGTCCATCGTCTAGGCACACCAGTAGTATGCCGCTGCAACTGTAAAGGTAACTCATCAATCCTCACATCGGGAATGCCGAGATTAAGGCTCTCAACCTGCTCCTGCACAGCTGTAAGGGTCTCGGCCACGTCAAGGTCACGGAGAATAACCCTCCCAGCAGTCTCCCCTGCTGGGGCAGCGACTGGTGCTCTCGGGCGAACTGCTGGACGAATAGGACCAACATCTGCATGCACACATGAGTTTGATTAAAGTCTTGATAGAATAAAGGACAAGGACATTATAAATAAGAACATTAAATAGTAATATGGTCGAAGATTTTACCAATAGCGCCCCACTGTTCGCCATCCGGCAATACCAAGTCCGGATCGCCTCGGAAATCCATACCAACATATGGATACTCGGAATAGACCATCTCCTGACGCTCGAACCACCTGAAGAAGGTATCAGTGAAAGAAATCTGAGATTGACCAGCATGCCTAGACATGTGATCAACCCATCTCTGCATGCGTGGCTCGGTAGGAGAAGGCAAGTCGAGTGCGATATACTGAGGCTGCATCAGTGGTATTTTCTCCAAGGCAAAGGCAGTCAGAATAGAACCAAATCCAAAGTTCTTCAGCTTCCCATCCTTTACCTTGTTCAACTGAATTTTCATCTGAAGAAGTACTGCATCACACCAGTTGAATATTTTCATTTGGAGGCACTCCAAGACGTACTGCACATAGGATCTGTTGGCAACATGAAGAGATGCGCTACCGGCCATCCTACCAATAGTATACAGAATGGACCTGAGAGACCTGTCAGTAATCTCACAGATAACAACCTTGCCGTCTCTACTCGGCTGGGATCCTTCCCTGCAATACTGGCGGACATAATCTCTCACGGAGTCATTCCCTCGGGCCGAACCTGACAAAGAAATGGGGGCACCCCGCCTCGACAAACCAGTCAAGAAGTAAATGTCTACCACGGTCAAAGGGATGGATTTGCTCCTGATCTGAAATACTTGGTTGATAAGATCCCAAGCATCAAGCATATACTGCAGTAAGGAGATCTGTGCTCTCATACTAGAGATACAGAAGAACTTCAGCAGGCCACAGTTCCGCAGCGCGTTCACCGTGACAGGGTCATGGAGGGCAATCATGTCCTCTTCTTGGCCCAACGCAACTGGCTAGTGTTCCACCTGCGTTGAAGGTCAAACTTCCTTCATGCAGCTTGACATTCAACGCAGGTTTCGAGTGGACTGCCTGCGCTGATGGCAGAGTGCCCTAACAAAACCCCAGGGGCTCAGGGGAACAGGAAAACAGGCACATAATGGGAAAAGAAAACCATGAAAAGAAAGAGCTAGGGTTTAGCTCCTACCTGGTCCAGACGGCGCCGAAAATCGTCCGCAGAATCTCCCGGAATCAGCTGATGAAAATCAAGGGGGAAGAGGCACCTCCAAAGCTCCAACAAACCAAGTTCAAATGAAATGGTAAAATGAGAGGTAAAAACACCTTTTAATTGCTTTTTACGTAGTTCAAAGCAAAATATTAGGGTTCTAATCTCATTTTCAAGCAAATGTTATTCATTTCTAACTAGTTTGATGCAGCAATTGAGGATACAGTACTATCTTTGAAAAGGGCAAAGCTAGTTATGGTAAAAAATCAAAAATTTGACCATATAATATCGAGCAGTTTTAGCACACAGTTCATGCTCGTTAAAAAATAAATGCAAGATCCGAGCAGTTTTAGCACATAGTTCATGCTCGTTAAAAAATAAACATAAGACCGAGCAAATGTTTCCACCCACGTTTAAGCTCGTTAAAAAATGAACTATCCTGGTAAATAACCACTGTGAATGTAATATTATCAGCCATTAAAGCCTTGGTCGTGTTTGCACCGTCACCTCCACTTTTCCATTGGCCGATCGTTCACCTCCATATGTTTGTTTACCCATTTTGAGGAACAGCTGCGAAGAGTGATTTCACCTAGCCATCCTTGTGACACTGCCGTGATTGGAAAATTCCAACCTGTACCTGGAATCAGCTGCTAACCCTGTTTATCACTCGTTCCTCAAAAGACGAGTCTTCTTTAAGCTCTTTTCATCTGACTCGTAAAATATGAAAAGATTGCCGAGTCCTTGGCCTTCCAGCTCGTTAAAGGGACAGGAAGTGCTATCCCTCCTCTAGATTTTAATCTTTTTGGACCTGAGGGATTATTGCACAAAAAGATCGAGCGCTTGTTTTATTCGGCTCGTTAAAACTATCGAAAACTCATCCCTTCTGTATTGTTTTATACTTTTTCGAACTTAAGGGATTAGATGACGAAAAAGGAATTTTGGAGTTAACTTTACGTACCTTTTCAGACTCTCTAAAAATGAAAAGGACCAAGTTATCCTTGTCGTTAGACTCGTTAAAATCATTAAATAGCGACAAACTTGTCTTTAGACGAGAACGAGTTTCACTATCGCTAGGCTCGTTAAAACATAGCGATGGGCTTGCCCGAAGGGCAGGTTATAGAACAAGCATATGTTATCCTCCTCAAGCTTGACAAAAATAAAGGGGTACTGGTCAGCAATGACTAGGGAAAAATTGGGAGAAACTCAAGAAAACTTTGATGGTAGCAAGTCGCTCTTGAACATGACACTTTTCCTCCATACCACAAACGGGTTGGGTTGTTTCATTCACCGGTCACATCCATGGTCTCGCCATACCATCCATATTTGGGGTAATGCTACCAATCCATCGCATCAGTGTCGCCATATGTTCAAGAGAAGTCGTTCAGAAGAGTCAACCGTGTCCCATCCACTGCCATACATTATCCTTCATCCTTTCATGACCACCACCCTGAATCATATGTCACAGATCGTTTTCACCTCCATTAAAATCATTAGCTCTGTTCCGTGTCACTGATGTGGAATTCATTAAGGCCCTCCTTTGACGGATCACTTCTTGTCGACATCAGCTCATTATCCAAGAAGTTGATCTAGGAACAACCCCTTTAGTACTTTGAAGCTTGCATGCCTCAATGGTAAGTTTCTCACTTCCGGCGACAGGTATACATCAATGACCTTCGACCGAAAGATTTTGCGTGGTGTTCGACGCCAAGTCCTTTATTCACACCACGTGAATTGTACTGCAGTACCTTGAGGGTCATTATCATTATCAGTGATTCCTCTCGCGCTTGTTAACGGTTTATATCATTGACCGGTAATCAAGCGATGTCTTTCCATGTTCGACTTCAGAACATTTCTCACATGGATCGACTTGTACTTAGAGTGAAGATCAAACGAGTTTGAAGACCCCGGATCTAGTTTCATCCATTCGGGCTACGATATATATTCAGGAAAAATAAAGACATTGACATGTACATCATTGCAGCAGATAATCATCCTACTCAAAGGATGATAATTTCATCAAAATTATCAGTCTACCATCAGACGATTGTCTATTCTATGTACAGAAAAATGAATTTATAAAGCTGAGCATGGGAATGCCCGCCTCAGCTAGATCATGAAAGCAGTATGAAAAATAATGTATTGTATTGTATCTTATTACAGGTCTCCTCCCAGCATTGGATGAACTTCGGATCCCCCTGATAAAGCATTTCACCTGATAAACAACCTCATACTTTAGGGGGCAACTGTTATAGACATTTTTTTGCCTTACAGCATTGAGCATGAAATTTCCATAATCTAAGGGATCCAAAGTCCCTAAACATGTTGTTCCTACCCCTAGAGGAACAAGGCTAACAAACCACAGCAATTCACAGAAGTTCTCCACCAGAAACTGCTCAAAAACAAGTCAATTCAGGATCATTTCAGTGGCTACACTAGCTGTTTGCGCTGAATGTCAAAGCCAACACTGGCTACCTGCATTGAATGTCAAAGGGAACACTGGCTACATGCGCTGAACGAGAGTGGACATGTGGCAAGTTCATTTCTCAAGGTGTCAAAACCCAGGAAGCTTCCAAAATGACACTTGCCTCAGGGAATTCGACTGGTGATGAGTAAGAGGTTCCAAATCTCCAAGTGGAAGCAAGAACCTCCAAGTGGAATCAAGAACTGACAGAGGGAGAGGACACTAGTCAGATCTCAAGCTGACTCATCCTCTCTCCAAACATCTATATATGGATCTCTCCTCCATGAGATCTTGGGGCTGGAATTTTGTTATTGCAAAGAATTGTTGTTGGTTTGAGATTGGAATCATTGGGTGCTTAATGCTTTGAAGGGGGTGAAGATAGGAATTCCATTTGCTGGGAAGGAGATGCTGGATTGGAGCCCTCTGGGTTGTATCTCTTCTTGAACCTTGTTATTCATCAATAAAGCTATCTTGGTTTCTCCTATATACTGATGTATTCTTGATGTATGATTGCATTAGTATGTTTAGTTTATTTCTAATCCTGAACTAGTTATGAATATGAATCCATGTCTTGTGTAGTTTTCTCTTCTTGTGATCTTGAAGAAACCTCTTGAAGCTGGGCGAGCGAGAAGGCAAGTAGCTGGGAACTCTCCAAGAGAAGAGAAGCCGAATCGAGGGACAAACAGAAGACACCGGTTAGTCCATCCATATTTCTCTTCATTCTTAATTCATAAAGGAAGAATACTAGAATAGCTGTCTCTGTTTGTTGCTAAGGCACTTTCACACCTTAGGTGGATAGGATCGTCCTGCATAGGCATTTTTCCCCACAACACCATCAACAAGGTTTTTCAAAAGGATCAAAAAATAGCAATCTATATATAAAAATTGATAATGATAAATTGCTAATACTTGTTGTGTATGTTGATGATATCATTTTTGGTAGCAATGAAGAAACCATGAGTCAAAACTTTGCTTTCGTGATGTAGAAAGAATTTGAAATGTCCTTACTTGGTGAGCTCACATATTTTCTTTGTTTACAAGTCCAACAAAACAAAGACAATATTTTTCTATCACAAACCAAGTATCTCAAGAAGATCTTGAAGAAATATGGGATGGAGGATTCGAAACCAGTATGTACCCCTATGGTAACAGGATGCAGCCTCAGTGCAAATGATGAATCAGCAACAGTACATCAACCAACCTATAGATCCATGATTGGTAGTCTGCTCTATTTGACAGGTACCCGACCAGACATCATGCATGTAGTGGGAATAGTTGGAAGATTCCAGGAAAATCCAAAGGAAGCACACCTTCAAGCAGTTAAGAGGATTTTTAAATATCTTCAAGGAATGAAAAATTATGGCTTATGGTATCCTAGAGATATAGATCTCACACTTCATGCATATACAGATGCAGATTGGGTAGGAAGCATGGATGACAAAAAAAGCACTAGTGGTGATGCATTCTTTATGGGTTCTAGATTAGTATCTTCGTTCAGCAAGAAACAAAACTCAATTGCATTATCTACAGTTAAAGCAAAATATGTGGCTGCTGCATCTTGCTGCACACAACGCCTTTGGATGATGCAAAAATTGCAAGATATTCAAATCACTTGTACTCCACCTATCTCCATTTTTTGTGATAATACAAGTGCAATCAGTATTTCAAAGAATCCAGTCATGCATTCAAAGACCAAGCACATACCTATCAAATATCATTTTCTCTAGGAAAAAGTGCTTGAACAAAAGGTCAAATTGAAGTATGTTCCCTCCAAGGAACAGGTGGCTGATATATTCACCAAACCACTGCCCAGGGAGACATTTGAATACCTCAGACAGAAGCTAGGAGTAGTTGATGCATCATCTTGCTGCTAAAATTATCTATTTCAGAGAATAGTAGTTGTACGTGAGTTTTATGAAGTGTATCTGCGTACATACACCTATTTCTGTGGATACAATCGCGTATATTGTGGTTTGAAGACAAACAATGGGGCCAGACTTAGTATGAAAAGAGTCTGATATGGGTCTGACAAAGACCATCTGGCACAGGTTCACGGGGAGCATATACTTCTAATAATGCATTGTTAGCATTATCTTAGAAGATCTTGGTTCATTTTCTTTCAGGTGGAATAGGTGCAAAGGGAGATCATGGTTGCTGGTCTTGATTGACATATGTTTCTGATGTTAATTGCTGATGACTATCATAGTCGTGTCTCAAATATTTAGTCTTTATGTCATGTATTACCTTTATTATAAAGGTCATGTAATGGCCTATCTTGGTTTCCCCACTTTGCCTGGGATGGATGATGTAATGTTCTTGTTTTATCATGTGTAAACTTTTGGTGTATCCCCACTTGGCTGGGTGGATGAGGCAATCCCCACTTGGTTGGGAGATGGATGTATGTATGAGTTTTTGGTGATAGGAAGGTGATTCATGTTAGAGTCATGTTCTTTCTTGTAGAAACATCTTTTTACAGACCTTTCCTACAGTCAGGGGGAGCATGGCCAGCACAGCAGAGCAAAGATTTCAACATGTACTCAGGGGGAGCATAACCCTTTTCCCTTGATGACAAAGGGGGAGAATGACTTTGAGTGACTTGGGGTTGCCATCAAGTCCAAAGGGGGAGATTGTTGGCATTATGACACAGGTTTGGCGCTATGACACAGGTGTTGTCCTTGATGGCAACTCACTCAAATGATAGATCACAGTTCAGGCTCTCAGAATGAAGGAAAAAGAGATATATGCAGGTTCCTCTTAACGAAGTCACATATACATGTGGGATCGCAGATCAAAAGGTGCGTATACGTATGCGTGCACTTTCATGCAAGGAAAAGCGCGTACATTTGGGAAAAATTAATTTTTGGTCCATGGTATTTAGTCCTTGATATTTGGACCTATGGTTTTGGACCATGGTATCTCGTCCAAAGTGTTGAACCCAGGTATTGGGTCCATGGTATTGATTCTCTATGGTTTTGGACCATGGTATTGAGTAAGGCCTAAGACTATAAAAAGGGAAGGAGATCATTTGGCAAAGGCATTCACTCAAGCATTGAATATCTTATGAAGAGCAAGATCTGGAATACTAGTCATTGGGTTATGGTGCATAGCTAGATCTGAATCAAGGAGGAACCTGAGTGCAAGAAGAAGGATAAGTTCTATTGATGGGTCAAGATCTTAAGGCTTGAAGAGAAGTATCTTTGTGTGATTTGATCTATTATATTTGGTGCATGACTTGATCTATAAATCTGATGATCTGGGTATTACTAATGTCTGAATAACTGAAAAGGGTAAGATTATCTTTTATAGATCTATACGCAAGTTCAGCAAAGCAAAGGCGTGTATACACACTGGTTCGGTAATTCAAAATAGCGTATACACAGGTTGGCCTTAATACAGCAACGTATGCATGCAGGTTCTACATATTGAAGTAGCGTACGTCTCATGAAATATGTTTTAGCTACTTCTGTTTATTGTTGCAGTGTTCTGGGTTCAGGATTGGTTTCTGGTTACTGTTACTGTATTCTGGTTATAGCTTTCAGAGAAGTAATTATTTGATTCAGTTTTGATTGGAGCAAAGGAGATTGATTGATGCAGATGTATTTGATGTTTGATTATTATTGGATCCAGTCCAAAAATTTATGAAACGTGGTCCCTAGAAGAAAAGAGAAGGTTGTAGCCTTCTATAGGTCAGCACCTATGTACTAGTACAAGAGCTAAGGGGGTTGTAGCTCCTTTCTGGGAGAAGCTGGAAAACGAGAGAAGGTTGTAGCCTTCTGTAGGTAGAAGCCTGCATACTGGTATAAGACTACACCAGTACAGAAACATTTAAAAAGAAGTTTCTAATTGAAAGAAGATAGAGACGAATTGCAGCAGGTGGGTTTCACCCACATTGGGTTTCCACCTTATATCTTGTGTCCATGTGTGTGATGATCTATTTTGTTTTACTACACATGTTTACTGTTCTTATGGTTAATGAAGTTCAGATGCACTAATTAAAGATCAACATTTAATGAATCATAAGTTTACTAATATACGCTAGTTGCTTTAGACACAATAGCATATATATGCAGTTTCCCATAACTAAAGTAGCGTATACAAATCTAATTGTGAAATGAAAAAGAATTGATTTGATAATACTGATTCACCCCCCGTCTCAGTATTATTTCCAATAGCCACTGATCCTTGAGGTACACTACATATGATTTGGCTGGCTTCCTGCACTGTAATGCCTCCATAGCCCAGCTGGCCATGCAGGCTAACTGGGCTTCCTTTTCCTGTAGCTGCCTTCTCAAAATCAACACCTCATTTTCTGCCTGGGATTCTCTTTCCTGTTGCTATTGTATTAATGGCTCACTATCTGCATAGGGTTCCTCTTTCTGTTGCTGCACTTTTAAGATTGACAGCTAATTTCCTCCTTGAGGTTCCCTTTCTTGTAGCTACTTCTTCAACATTTCATTTTCTTCCTCCAATTGAGCTCTTCTAATGCTTTCTGTATGCCTAACCATGCTCAATTCTTTGCCCATCTCTCTCAACTTGTTTTCCATGTGCCCAATGTCTTCCACCCCTTTTGATTTTGCAATCTGCATCCATGTATGGGTCCTGACTCTTTCCTTTTCCAACTCGAAGAAAAGAGGGACTGCAAACTTTTGTGGGATGATCTTCCCACCTTCCAGAAGGTTATAGTAAGAGCCTAAGTTAGGCTGAGGTCTAGGCTTTGGTATCTCTTTTGCCTTGTCTTCCTCTTTGGTCTGTTCTTCTGCCTTCTTTTCAAGTTTTTCAGTTTCTTGGAGCTTTGCCAATGTCTCCTGTAGAGAGGTCTGTGCCTCCTGTAGGATTGTTTTAGAGTCCATTAGTTTGATCCTTTCTTTCCAAGTAGAGGTCTTAGGACTTCCTCTTTCATAAGTGATGGGGCTTTTGGAGGGAGATTCCTCCTTTGCTGCAGTAGGGACATCCTCAATGATGATGGGCTCCTTTGAAGGTGGCTGAGGCTTCCCCATCTTGATTTTGGTGCTCTTTCGAGCCTTGAAGTACATAGATGGTTGTCTCTTCCTTTTCCCTTTAGGCTTGGCTGGAGTACTAAGTGCAGCAAGAACAACTACTGCTTCTCTTGCTAGTGTCTCAGGAGACACTTCTTCTTGCTGTGTTTCTTCTTCTTCATCTGTTGTTTTGCCTGTTTTTACTTGTTTTGTGTCTGTTGTCTCATACTCTATTTTCTCCTCTGCTTTTTTAGTTTTGTCTTTCCTGTGGCAGCCTTTTTCTGAGCTATCTTAGGCTTCTTCTTTTTAGTTCTTGTCCTCTTCTTTTTCTTTGTTGTGGTTTTTCCTTTTTCTGCTTTTAATGCTATCTCCTTCTCTGCTTTAGGCTCATCTATGGTGGTGTCATGTTTCTCCTCTCCTCTCCGTTTTTCTTCTTTTTCTTCTTCCAATTTAATGTTCTATTCTTCTTCATGAATTTCCTTCTCAGGTTCCTCTTTCTGTTCCTCCTCTTCACTTCCAGATGGACTAAGGTCATCATTGAGAGTTTTGATATCATCCTCTTTAGTCATGTTCCTGAAAATCTCCCAGGCTATGGGGATTATGTAAGTGTGGAGGGCATCCTCCACCAACAATTTAATTAGCCCATGGTGGGCCAATTGGTCTGGAACCCCTACTTTCAGTTTGGTGCTAGATTCTATTGGGGATTGGAGGAGAAAATATGGAAGACTGGGCTTTTTGGATGCAGGAAGGTCCACGCCATATCTTAGTTCATGTAATAGTCTGAAATGATACCCATAGACTATGTTGTATCTTCCTTCATAGGAGATATATTTCATGATCTGATCACTGACTTCACCCCATGGATAAGGTATAATTTTCCTCCTGATGCCATTCTTATCCTCCACACGATGTTCATCAGGCTGGAAAAGGGTCCTCTTGGCCACTTGACCCAGTGGTTTTTCTTCTTTGATCCAGGGGAGTCCAAGTGGGAGTCTTGTAATATTGTTGATAAACTCCGGTGTAAGTTCTATGGTTAGACCCTTGAAACTGACTGTGGCATGGGCTTTTGAGTGAGCTTTTAAATACAATAAAAATGCCTCTGTGACTTCCTCATCATACCCATGAAATTTTTCAAAGAAAGGCATCCAATTTGCCCTGGTAAAGAGGGCTACCACTTTTGGGATTTCATGCAGTTTAGTTGAATTCAGAGGCTCCTTCCTCATAAAACCCCCTGTCATGATGTTTAGAGACTGCTGGAATGTTTCAGGTGAGGAGGAAGGCAGCAAATTTCAAACCCGGGAATAGAAGAACAGCTGAGGTTTTCTTGCTGGAACCAGAGAGAGAGTTTTTCGTGTTCTTCCTTTTTTTAACAAAAACAAATTGCAGTTTTCCTTCCCTTCAAACTCTGTTCTCAAACTTAATTTACTTCTCGGTCTGGTTGAGGGAAACAATATCTTTAAAAGAACACAGAGAGTATACAGGACAATGTTTTTTTCTTCCACAAAATAAACAGACTACCCACTACAAATTCACTTTTTTATAGGCTTAATTCTCTAAAGTTGCATCATCTTTTTACACAGGAGAACACCACGGAGGAGAAAGAGACAGAATTTCAGTGCAGAGAGTAGATGGAGAACTGTATAGATTTTTTCTTTAAAAAAAAACACAAGCAGACTTTTGTTCTCACTT
The DNA here is from genome assembly GCA_031772625.1 of Pinus tabuliformis. Lineage (NCBI taxonomy): Eukaryota > Viridiplantae > Streptophyta > Pinopsida > Pinales > Pinaceae > Pinus > Pinus tabuliformis. The sequence continues at coordinate 608,406,855 of CM062804.1, forward strand.
TTCCTTTCTTTTTAACTCAATACTTCGCTTCAAATCCCACCACCTTTTGTATATATATCGAAATGAAAAGTGGGTTTTACTAAGCCTACCTTTTTGAGCTCGAATTTGGCATAAAATCCTGAATTTCCCTCTGCGAGACTGCTCCCTGGCCTTCCTGTAGAAAGGCTCCTGTAGGACTATGTTTCTGCTCATGTAGAGTGCAATAATGCTCCTATAGAGCCCGATAAGCAGAAGGGTTTTGAAACTGACGGAGAGCAACTGTCTCGAGGTTCTAAAGGTGGTAGGTAAGTTATTGTAGCTGAGAGCACGACAATGCAAATGAAAACAAAGGTGATGAATGCGTCAACTGTAGCATACTTAAGCTCACGGGCGTGTTCGGCGATGACAAGGTGAGGTGGCAGGAAGGGTACGTTATCCCCATCCGGACCGTTGGTCCCTACTCTAGTGCCATTATGATACTTCATGCTTCCTGCCCACAATCACTTCCATCATTCCCGTTATATGCTACCACCACTACCTGTTTTGAGTTTTCCTCCCGAGTTGACTGAACACACATGTCGACTGCACCCACTAAGCATTGTTTAAACTGGACGAGGCGCTGTTTGAACTGGACGAGGGGTTCTGTTTGAACTAGACGAGGGTGGCTAGTTAGCTAGCCACCGATTTCGTTTAATCGCAACCATCTCAATTTTTCATGCAGTTTCTAAATTATACTCATGCAACAGAGGAACGGGTTTCGTCACTTACCTGTTAGTCGCTACCGTGCTATTGCATGCTCAGAATTTGGCACTCTGTTCATGGATTACTGCTATTGTTGGCACCCATGGCTTCTGAATTGGTGGCTTGGCTACCTCATGCTGGTGATCTTCAATCAGGACCGGTTTCTTGTGTGTTGTATCATCTGTGGCTACACTTTCCCTGCCTCTGGAGCTCGATTTTTAAGGGGATCAACTGTTACAGGAATCCTACAGGATTTCCTGTAGTTGCTTCTCCCTCTAAAACTTCTGGTTGAGGCTTGAGAAAGGACTGGAGAGATAGCTGAGGAAGGTTATGAAGGAAAAGGAAAAGTAGCTGGCATGCATTAGGTAAGAGTTAAGTTTAGGGTGCTGCTCGTTTATTCTTCATTTTTTTTAAATAAAAACAAAAGAAACAAGATTATGTATTTTCTATGCAAGGAGGAAAGAAGTGAGTGGAAATGTAGTGGTGTAAGTATGGAATGGAGAGTTAGGAGGATGAATGGTGGCAGGGAGGTCCATAGGCCTTCTGGACAAGTCTCTAGCCCTCTGATCCTTTTCTGGACTTGATTTCGAGCTCTCTGTGGTTTCTACAGGAGCCTCTTGTAGAATGCACAGAGCTTCCTATAGGATGCATAATTTCCAGAAAAAGTGAGACCAGGGACTGGGAAAAGACAATGGCGATGGAGAAATGATCTATCAGGGGTGTATTCAGCTTGGTCATGTCCCTTTTCCTTCTGTGGCCCTCCTGCAATCTGCAAAGCATTCAAAGAAAAATTAATTTTCTTGTTCCTGTTTTTTCTTTTTTCCTTTGTTTTTTTTTTCTTTTTTTTTATGAGATTGTTGGGGCGCCTCCAGGAGGTTTTCACCCTCACTGCCTGCCCTAGGCACCCCCAAGGGGAGTTTTTCACCCAGGGATATTTTATTCTCTTTTCTTTTTCTTTTAGGGTGTGGGTGGAGTGGAGGTAGAGACTTGCTCCACTACCAACACTGTTTTACTCGGATTCTCAATGAATTCTTGCTTGGAGAGGGGCTTCCTGTAGATTTTCAACCTATGCCCATTGACAAGCATGGGGATGGCTTCTTCATTGATGGTTTGGATCAGAATTGAACCATTGTCATTTCACTTTTCTACTGTGTATGATCCCAACCATCTTGTCCTCAGTTTTCCCTTGAAATATTTATACCTTGAATCATACAGCAGCTCCTAATCTCCTTCCTGAAATTGTTTCTCTTTGAGGTGTCTGTCATGCCATATTTTCCTTTGAAGCTGGACTACCTCTGAGTGGATAAGGGCCTGCAATCTCTATTCATCCAATACATTTAGCTAAAATAACCTTTCCTTTTGTGCATGGCTGAGATCTAGGTCCAGTTGAGCTACCATCCTTAGTGTGTTATATTCAAATTCTATTGACAGCAAAGCCTTCTTCCCATAGACTAGCTCATAGGGTGTGAACCCTGTGGTGGTTTTCCAGGTGGTGTTATAGGCCCAGGGGGCCTCAACCAATCGATCTGCCTAATATTTTTTGTTGATGCTCACTACCTTGGTCAAAATTCCTTCCAAAGCTCTATTAGTGACTTCCACCTGTCCATTTGCTTGCGGATGATAAGGGGTGGAAGTTTTGTGCTTAATTTTGTGATGTGCAAGCAGTTCTTCAATCAGATTGGAGGTAAAATGACTCCCTTGATCTGTGACTAATTCTCTTGGATATCCAAACTTGTAGAATATGTTCTCTCTCAAAAACTCTGCTACTTTTTCTTCTGTTGTTGCCTTGATCATCTTTGTTTCTGCCCATTTTTTTAGATAATCAATGCACATGATGATGTAAGATTTCTGCTTTGAAGGAGGATTGACAGGACCCACAAAGTCCATGCCCCACTTCTCAAATGGCTTGAAAGTCACCTGAGGTTGCAGGGGCATCTCATCCCTTGGAGTAGGTTTCCCCATCCTTTAATATCGGCCACATTGGCTGATATATCTCCTTACATCTTGATGAAGAGTGGGCCAACAGTAACCTACTTGCAGGATTTTGAAGGTAGTCCTATTTGCTGCAAATGGCCTCCACAGGGCCCATCATGACATGTTAGGAGAATGTCAAAAACTTCCTTCTCCCTGACTGTTATGAAACCAGCTCACAAAAAGATAGAAAAGATAGATCAACGCCTTAGAATTCAGCCTCTTCAAGGGGGAAACCTCATTTACATCACACAAATGAACAATTCTTGGATGATACAAATGAAAATACCTCCTTTCTATATATAGGAGTCTAAGGCGTCATAATATAATCAGAGCTGAAATAACAATAATAATGTAAGGGCACAATAATAATAATAGTGGGCTTCTATGGGGCACAATAGTAACAATATGGGCACTACATGGGTACATCAATATAATAAGGGGGTGTACTAATAACAATAAGGGGTTACACTAGTAGTATAGGGGCCTAACATGCCCCTCTCCTTCAAAAAGTGTTGTCCTCAATGCTTGAGTAGTTCTTGATGCTTCTATATAAAATTCTTGTCCTCCCATGTGGAATCTTCAGCGGGTATGTTCTTCCACTTGATGAGATACTCTGAAATTGATCGATTTCGTAGTTGTCGGGTTCTTGTTTCTGTGACTGCTCCAGGTTCCATTATGATTTTTCCTTCCTCTTCAATTTCTGGCAGTATTGTTTGAATTGGGATCTTTTGCAACTTTTGAATAAGTGGCCATACTTCTTCGTCCTTCTTCCATTCATCCCTTGCTTCGTTTATCCAATCTGGTTGGATAATAGAAATAGCACAAAACAATGCTTCCACATCCTCATCCTTTCTTGAGAGTGCATCTGCAACAAAAATTTTCTTCCATTTTCTATAGATGATGTCAAAGTCATAAACCAACATATTTGTGACACATTTTTTCTGTTTTTCTAAAGATAATAGTTGTTCTAAAAAGTATTTAAGACTATCATGATCCATTTTTACCTTGAAATGTCTTCCCATTTGGTAGGGTCGCCATTTTTTAAGTGCATGTAGTATTGCCAAAATTTCCTTCTCATAAATAGCTTGCTTGAGATGTAACAGTAAAAATACCCAATCACCTACATCAAAACATTTTTCACTACGATGTTGATCTACCTATTGTTTCATTCGATTTTGCACCAAATTGGCGTTATCCTTTAAAAGTTGGAGAACTTGTTGTTGATGCTCGATGTGATCTTTCACTGCTTGAACCTTTTTCTTCTTGATATGTGCTTCTATCTTTAGAGTTTGAGGAGTGGTAATTTCTTCCAATCATTTACAAGATATGGTCGGATTCATTTCTTGATGCTCGATGTGATCTTTCACTTCTTGAACATTTTTCTTCTTGATATGTGCTTCTATCTTGATGGTTTGAGGAGTGGTAATTCCTGCCAATGCATTACAAGATATGGTCAGATTCATTTCTTCTTTATCTAGGCTTTTTTCCTAGAGTATATCCTCTTCTTTTGACCTTTATTGCTCCTTTTCTTCTTCCTCTTCACAATCTATGTAGAATAATTTCTTCTCAGCACTATTATGACCTTTAGTGTATTTGTTATCACAACTGTAACAAAGCCCTTTTGCTCTTTTTTCTTCCAATTGTTGTGATGTCAACTTTATAGGTTGTGGAAGACTAGGGGCAACAACACTTCCCTCTTTATAGTTGTGAGTGGTATGCTTCCTGGTTGCCATAATTTTGCTTTCCATTTTTCATGCTAACCTGAATGCCTTCTGTAATGAATCAGGTTCCCAAAGGCAAACATCATGTTGGATATTATCCTTTAAAGTCCCTATGAACACATCAATCCTATGCTTCTATGGAATATTTTTTACCCATGTTCAATTTTTGGAACTCTTCAATGTGCTCCATTATTGAACCCTTTTGTTTGAGACTTATCAATTGGCTAAAAAATGTGTTGCTTTTTGTATCCTCATAATGTGCTGTCAATTCTTCCGTAAAAATTGCTCAAATAATTTGTTTACGAGAGCAAAGCCATTGATACCATACAAACTGATTTGGTTCCAAATATAAAGTTGCAATACGTACCTTTTGTGTGTTTTGCACATTATTGAGATCGAAAAATTGCTCCATCTGTAATATCCATGTTGTGGGATCCTTGCCATCAAACTTCCTCATATCGATTTTTGGAATATGGTGGGTCTTCGATCCAACATTAGAGTCTATGAAATCATGATTAACATTTCTTTTGTTTGCATCATGAGTTTCCTTTACTACGCTTTCACCTTTGTAAGTGTTTCTTGTAGAAAATTTGTCAAATCTGTCTTCAAATCTGCCATATCTCTCTTCAAATCTGTCTTCAAATCTGTCTTCAAATCTATCTTCAAATCGTCCATCTTAGCTTCCACACCCTTTATCTTAGATTCCATGCCATTTATCTTAGCTTCTATTAGCTTTTGTGAGAGTGACATTTGTTGCACTTGGTCTTATAATTTTGATATATCATGTAGCATTTCCTCCTCTTCTTCATGAGTCATGCTACAACTTTCAGGTTGCTTACTAGGTGTTTGCATTTTCTTTCCTCGGGGCATTAGTTATCAATAATATTGCTCTACTATGCCCTTTGAATTCCTTCAAAATAATTTTTCAAACCAAGCTTAAGCAAAAATTAAAAAAAATCTACACACCTTTTTTCACTCTGTATGAGCTCGATATTGCCTCTGATGTATCTCTATCATTTTGGATCATCCAGTTCTAAAATTGCGATCTGCAGTAGCTCTTTGTGTCCTCTTTCCAATGCCACCAGTCTGATCCAAATTGGATTCTCCAAGGAAAGCTTATGCCAAATCTCCCACAGTGCCCTGATTATAGACTAGTTCAATAGAGCGAACTTGTACGACATGCCACATGTCCCTGTTTCGACCTTTGGCTCTGAAAAATATATACAAGAAACTACAGTCCATCCTCTTTCTATACCTTCTTACTAAACTTCAATCTGATGCTCAGAGAGAAAGTTATGATGATTTCCCCAGGTCGCCTGTTTGGAATGTAATTCAGAAGTCTGCAAAAAGACCAACTTCCTCAGATCATATCTCCTCAAATATAACGCGAAAATCTCTGAAATTTGGACCCAAGGTTCAGTACGATGGGTTTTTTCTCGCTTCTGAAACGTCGCAGAAAAAAATTATAGCGAAAATGCTACGATGACCTATTTGGAGCAACAAAACCCTAGAATCCAAAGCTCTGATACCAACTGTTGTGAAACCAGCTCACAAAAAGATAGAAAAGATAGATCAACGCCTTAGAATCCGGCCTCTTCAAGGGGGAAACCTCCTTTACATTACACAAATGAAAAATTCTTGGATGATACAAATGAAAATACCTCCTTTCTTTATATAGGAGTCTAAGAGGTCATAATATAATCAGAGCCGACATAACAATAATAATGTAAGGGCACAATGATAACAATAGTGGGCTTCTATGGGGCACAATAGTAACAATATGGGCACTACATGGGTACATCAATATAATAAGGGGGTTGTACTAATAACAATAAGGGGTTACACTAGTAGTATAGGGGCCTAAAACTAACACATCTCCTCAAAACCTAATCTGGGCCGAGTTTGAAGAGATTGCCCCCAATCCAGGTGAAAGGGGCACTTTTCCTCACGATCTTGCTCTTCTCTTTTGAGCACGGGTGTGGTGGGAACTGTGCTGAAACCAAGTAATTTGGTATATCAAAAAACCATGGAGAGAGTACTGAGATAGAAAATAGGTGTTCATCTGGTATTTGATCATCCACCATTCCTTCTTCATCTGTAAGCAGATCTAGTCTAGACAGAAAATCAGCAACAACATGGCTGATCAACAATGGTTAAATCAAATTGTTGCAATATAAGTAACCATCTAATAATATGAGCATTTACATCTGGTTTTTTCATTAAATACCTAATTGTAGCATGATCAGTGTGTACAAATGTTTGATAGCTGGTGATGTAGTGTCTGAACTTATTTAGGGAATGGACTACAGTTAAGAGCTCCTTTTCGGTTACAGTGTACTTTAATTATAACTTCGACAAGTTTTTACTTATAAAATATATGGCATAAGGCACTTCTCATCAATTTTCCCTAAGGCTTCTCCTATCACTTTGTTTGAGGCATCCATATGAATGTGGAAAGGTAGGGCCCAGTTTGGACCTCTCAAAATTGGGGCAGTCACCAGTGTACTTTTCAAGGTATCCAGATCCTCTTGATAGTTGTCAGTCCATATGAACTCAGCATATTTTCCCAAAAGACCAAACAGTGGAGAGGCTAGCTTACTGAAATCCTTAATGAATCTTCTATAATACCCTGCTAAACCTAGGAAACTTCGAACATCTCTTACCTTTTGAGGTGGTGGGACCCTTTGGATGATGGCAATTTTGTTGGGGTCCACCTGAAATCCTTGCTGAGAGATTTCATGACCTAGCACAGTCCCTTCAATCATCAGGAATTGACATTTTTCAAGACTGAGGGACAAGTTCATTTCAATACACTTGTCCAAAACTTTTCCCAAGTTATACAAAGCTTCCTGGAAGTTAGAACCATAAGGGGTAAGGTCATCCATATAGATTTCCACTGCGTCATGAACCAGTTCAGCAAATATACTCAATACTGCTCTCTGGAAAGTGGCGGGAGCATTGCACAATCCAAAAGGAAGGACCTGGTATGCAAAGGTACCCCAAGGACAAGTGAAAGTGGTCTTATCTTGGTCTTCCGGGCTGATTTGGATCTGGTTGTACCCACTAAACCCATCTAGGAAGGAGAAAAAATTCTTCCCTACGAGGCCATCTAACACTTGATCTATGAAAGGCAATGGAAAATGGTCTTTCTTGGTGGCCTTATTTAGTTCCCAATAATCGACACAGATTCTCCACTTCCCATTTTTCTTTGGCACTAGCACCAGAGGAGAGACCCATTCGCTATTAGAGATAGGGTAGATGAATCCTGCATCCAGTAACTTTTGCAGCTATTCTTTGACAATGTCCTTAAGCGCTGGATTCATCCTCCTTTGAGGCTGCCTGACTGGTTTGCAATCTTCCTTAATGTAAATTTGATGAGTACAGGCTGAAGGGTGCACTCCCTTCATCTCCTTATAGCTCCAAGCAAAAGCATCCAAGTGGTTTCTTAATAAGCTACACAATTCTTTCTCTTGAGAGGTGGATAGGGATGAGTTGATCTTCAAGGTTCTTTCTAGGCTGAATTCCACATTCTTAACTCGGAGAGAGGTCGGGTCAGCCACACAGAGATAAAATAAAGGATTGGCTTGGGTTTCTTCCACCAGATCTTTTAATGGCAACACACTGGGGGGGTGGATTCTAAATCAAATTTTCAATAAGATCGTCCTCAGTTTGCGGGGTCCCCCCCATGGTAGCTTCCACTACACATAGTGGTGTGGAGTAGACTTCATCCTCATATTCCTCCGCCAACCAAAGATGTAAATCATGGTCTAACAAAGTTTGGGCAGGAGGATATAGGACTAGCTGTTTGGACATATGCCCATTCTTTATTGTCATGTTCCCAACTCGACAACAGATGTAGGCATCTACAGTAGCCAACTAGGGTCTTCCCAGGATGAGAGGATACCCAGTGAGCTTTGCCTTTGGTTAGAGAACCAGGAAATCAGCAGGGTACTCCCAAGAATCAATGGAGACCATTACATCTTCCACAATCCCTTCAGGGGTCACGGTGGAGCGGTCTGCTATTTATAGTACTGTTGTGGTCTTCCTCAGGGAGCCCTGAAGGTTGAGCTTGAGCATAATGTCCTTGGTCATCACATTAATGGCAGCCCCTAGATCAATCAGGGTATGGGGGATTATGGTGCCATTGATGTGGACATTGACTATAGGGCTTCCAGGGTCTAGATATTTTGGACAGATTACCTGCCCCAACATCAGGTCGGACAGTTGTCCTATGACATTGATAGTTGGAGCATCTCTCCTGTGCTTGCCTGGGTGCTTGAAGCACTTCTCCTTGATCATCTTATTGTATATAGGCACATCCTTTATGGCTTGGAGAAGTGGTATCTTTACACATAACTGTTCCAATTCTCCCAGAAGTTCAGTTTCTTCTGGGTAGGCTGTGTTGTTCCAGTTAATCTCTCAAGAAAGGGTGGAATGGCTTTTGGTTCACTTTCCTCTTTTTCTTCCTCATCCTCCTTAGGGGGAGGTTGGTTATCTGGGAGAACCTTCCCAGATCGTAGGTTAATCTCCTGAATCTCCATAGCATAGGTCGGGCATGATGTTTCTCCACTATATACCTATTGGGCCTGTCTGTTATTCGGGTTCGGGTTCGGTTGAGCAGGTATTTGGGGTTGCCTTGGTGGAGCAGGAGGCAATGGTTGTGGTTGAGCAGGTGGTGGAGGCAAAAGAGTGGGAGGAGAGTTGTACTGGGGCCTCCACCCCTGATGAGGTGCATTCCACTGAGGCTGTGGCTGAGCATAAGAGTGAAATGAATGAGTAGCTGGTTGAGCATGGTATTGAGATGGATATGACCAAGGAGGGGGTGTGGACCAAGAAGGATGAGCAGGGGGACCCCAAGAAGGCATGGAAGTGGCTTGATTGGGTTGTAATATGTCTGGGATGTCCCTTGCATTCCCTGTTGGTAAGGTCTGGGCCCATGTGGCCTCCTTTGGTTCATGAAATAGAGTGGTTCAGTGGCTCCTTCGGCCCCCTGGTATGCAGCTTTAAGTCTGGGCAAGGAAGGGCACTAATTCGTAGAATGGTCTTCTTCACAAACTGAACACACTTCTATAGAGTTCAATGGACATTCGTTCTTAGGATGCCTTCTAGTGCACCTAGGACAAAAGATGGCCAAAACCCTCTCTGCTTCTTCTTGTTTTCTTTTGATATGCAAGGTATCCATTTGCATGGCAAGAGTCTACTTCATCTCGCTCTTGAAATCTTCCAGCAGATTCTCAAATTCACCTCTAAGAGATGAACTGGATGAGGATGTACTAGTTAAAGGTCGACTTCCCCTACCTCTCTTTTTGGCTACCTTAGAATGGTTTCTAAACACAGTCTTAATGTCATCATAAGGTAGTTGGTAGATGTCTCCCGCAGCCAGCAAATGGAGGGTATCTAGAAGGTCTTCCGGGACCCCTTTGAGTAGGACCAACTTTAGTGATTCGGGGTCAAGTGTGCACCTGGCCCTTTTATAACTGAGCTGAAACCTCTCTTCATAATCTTCCAAGGATTCATTGCTTCCCATGGTCATGCAGAAGATTTCTTCCTTGGTATTCTTTGACCTACAGTAGTCTCAGTATTTGTTATTAAAGCTTGTTGCATCTAAGCCCAAGTTGTGATGTTGTTGCTAGGTAACCCCATGAACCAGCGCAATGCTACATCCTTGAGGGTAGAAGGAAACAATTTTAACTTCTGCTCATCTTCTGCATAGTCATAGGTTCGACAGATAACAGTAAATTCAAACAAGAAGGTAACAGGATCTTGGATAATCAACCCATGGAAGTGAGGTAAGGTTGAAGGACTTATGTTTTTCATTTTAGTGTCCCCATTGGTCTCTCGGATGGGAAAGGTACCCTCTACTCTTTCCCCATTTCCTCTAACGTTTCTGTTTTCATCCATGGTCTCAGGAGGGATAGTTTCTTGCTCTTCTTCTGCTATAGGATCTTCATATATCTCTGGTGGTTCACCTATAGGTTCTTCTGGATCACTGCCACCGAAGAAGAGAGAAGGGTGACTTTGTGATGTGGTGGGGGTGTTGGGTAGGAATTTTCCTGAATTGTCTCTGTTCCTACAAGGCATGAAAGGAAATCTCTTTTTGGGTGATTTTTTTTTTGTTTTTTTGCTTGTACCTACAAAACTGAAAAGGGTTGAACAAAAAATTGAAATTACTGAAATAAAATTGCAGAATTGAAATGAAAGCAAGGAAATGACTAATCTACTTTGCTGGAATGGAAATTGCAGAATTGAAATGAAATAAGGAAATGCCTAATCTACGTTTACTGAAATGGAAATTGCAAAATTGAAATGAAAGTAGGAAATGCCTAATCTACGTTTGCTGAAATGGAAATTTCAGAATTGAAATGAAAGCAGGAAATGCCTAATCTACGTTTTCTAAAATGGAAATTGCAGAATTGAAATGAAAGCAGGAAATGCCTAATCTACTTTTGTAGAATTGAAATGAAACAACTACTCTACTTTTGCTGAAGTAAACTACTTAGTAGAATGTTGCAGTAGAAAATAGAAGAAAAGCAGTAATCGCAAAATACTCTAACGCTTCCTCGGAAACGGTGCCAAAAATATGGTGAGCACTAGTATTTCAGCAATAATGTTGCAACTCCTGGGGCTTCCTACTTTACTTTTATCAACTCCATAGTTCATAATAAACTTGGAAGTGACGGTACTGTATGCACAAGTACTAGCTCTTACTGCATGTTGTCACTTGGTCAGCTGGCGCAAGTTCACTAGGAGCTTAAGCCAACTTCTATGAATTATCAGAAGAAGATTTTAACTGTGATGAAAGAAAGCTAGCTCTAAAGAGGCCATTCTACTTGCAAAAAAAGAAGGAAAACTGAAATGTAACGCAAACCCTAGCAAACCCTAATTTACCCACTAACCCTACTATTGCAGGAAAAGAGATAAAAACTGATGAAATGAGTGCCATTGAATACTAAAAGGTAAATTGCATTTATTCAAGCTACTTATAAAAAGGAATGAGAAGAAAACATATTTTTGTGCTTTTGAGTGTTTTTATGGGAAATTATTATGCTTGTGATTTGTCTAGTTGTGATTGTGCAGAGGGTTGGTGGCAAAGTAAGATGGAGTTGGATTTTGCAGAGGTGAAGGAAGGTGTGGGGAGGTCCTAAGAAGCCCCTAGTACCCTTTTGAAGACTTCCGTTGCGATAAAAATTCGAAAAATCACTCACAGGAAATTCTACAGGAGGCTGTAGGAGGTTCTACAGGAGGTTCTACAGGAGGATCTACAAGAGAAGGTTGAGAGCTATTTTTGGAGGCTTGAAGGTGGAAAAGTGATGGAAAGGGTAACTGAAGGCTAGATGAAGGTGTTGAGGTGTCTCGAGCTGGTCAAGGATGATCAAGAAAGAATAGGATGGTTGGATTTGTTCAAATGGGAAGAAAGAAGCTTCTGGAGAAAAACACAAAAATTAGGGAAGATTGGCGAAATGTTATGAATGACTTGGGAAATCTATGAGAAGTGAGCTAGTGTTAGCTATTTTATGGATGTATGGTGAGCTGAGGTTCCATGCAAGAGATCTGCACATCTACTTACAAAAACTAATCAAAGAAAGAACTAACTATGCCATGAAAATAAAGATTTCTCTAGCTTGACCTAATTTCTGACCTACAAACAGAAAATGTTAAATAGTAACCTTTGAACAGAAAAGAATGCAGAGAGATCTATGGTAAAATAACAAGAAATGATCTAGGAAACTGAATCTGAACCAATGTCAATCTTCCCAAATCAAAGTATCACACTAACAGTTGCATGGAAGAGCAAAAACTGTGTTTTTGGTGGCAGCAATTGTGCCTTGACCTCAAATCATAGTCCCAAGAAGGGAGAAAGGAGATCAAGGCCTATTGTTGGCCTTTTTGAATCTTATTTTGTCACTACAATAACCTACTTGAGCAACTGAAACAAAAACAACTATGCAAACCATCAAGGGCAGCCTAATCTAAGAAAGTAAAATGAATCTATGTAACAGAAATTAACTCATGAACTGAAGAAAAACCATATAAATACAAGGAAAGAGGTGCTGGGAAGCTTGGGTTGGGCCCTAACCCAAGAGATTCAACCCTCTGAAAGAGATCAGTGCTGGCTCAAAAATTGTTTCATCTCCATTATCAAAAATAAAAGTCACATTACATAAATAGTTCTCCAAAGGAACTCGGAAATAAGTTGAACAATGTGCTGTAAAAAAGTGTGAAAATTCTACTAATGACTAGCTAACCTACTAATGCTCTAAGCCCCCTTATTTATACAAATGGAGACCTCCAACAGTCCTCATAAAATCAAGGAGCTCGGCTTCCTAAAACTGGAGATAAACAACAATCCTTCTTTACTTGCTCAGCTGCCCCTTGGATCATCAATGTGGACCTTTGTGCTCCGAGTTACTGATGGAGGATTCGAGGAAAGGGGTCATAAATGAAGGAGAAACCCCCCTACAAGTCCTCTTCCCTATTTTCCTCGAGTTTTGGCTGCCATGGCACTTAAATGTTGGGGCAGGTCTAATGGAGCATATTTGTTCAATAGGAAGCCCAGGACAACCATCTAGAGTAATGGAGGTGGTGCTAAATTTATCAGGGGTCTTTGTACTGTGACAAATTGTGGGAGAGTAGATGGATTGAGACTTGGGGAATTGTTTATACTTGTGAGTAGGATTGCTATTGAAGATACCTTTACCCTCCTCAACTTCAGGGGGAGGAGGGAATGAGAAGGAAGGAGTGTTGACTGAAACTTCCTCTTCTTTGACTTCTGAGGGGACGGTACTATGTATCATACCACTTTCAGAAGGATATATTAGGACTCTAGGAGTAAAATTTGAGCAATGAATTATGGCATGCTGAGAGTTGGACAAGGAGGCTTCAGGAAATGAGGAGATAGTAGCATCGGTGGTAGGGGTTTTTCCCTTCCAAACTCTTCTATAGATTAGTTTTTTGGATCAGATATAGATGGTGTTTTTTGTTGAGAGGTATCTAAGCAGGTGTGGGGCCTTCTAAAAGCCAGGATGATATTCTTATGATTTGGATAGTGGAGTCGCCAAGGTGATGAATCTACAACCCATACATATTTTCTCACCTTAACAAAGAGTGTATGAATGTCATACCCAGGGGAAATTTTCTCTAATCTGTTCCCCAGCAACAGTGCTAGAATATGTTGTTGATCCTAGAGACAATCTCTAGATTGCAAGGAGACTAGTGCCTAGGACATCCATATTTGGTGCATTCTTATTTATCTCTGAAGATTTTAGAGCACCATTTGATGTCATTTATAATTTGAGTTTAGTTGGTTCAAGACAACTTCAGAAAGATACAACTCATGAATTCTTATACACGAGAGATGCACAGTAATATAAACTATCAATCAATGGTGGCCAATATCATTTGAGGACTTACAACTAATTTTATTTTATATAGATACGATAGCAGAAGAAATAAGAGATGAAATCCATCACATAGAGCTTGAGAACTCAAGAATTCTACATATATCTGGATTTAGACATAAATGATAACAAAGAAATACTGGTGGATGCTAAGATACATGGAGTGCATTTAAAGATCTGACTTCCACAATTCATACAGGCATTCTTCATCAATAGTTTGATTTAAATGAATCTGCATTTAAGAGGAAACACATCTAGCAGCTTCTTAACATGAAATCTGAGATGAACATGTAACATTTATGAAAACACTAAGGAGAAGAGACATACTAAAGGAATCACCATATAGATTGCATTATTAGGTGAAACATACACGCTGAAAGAACCAAAATAGAGCCTTCACAAAACCATGCAAAGTTCCTTTCAAAAATTCTGAACCTTTCTTTTCTCTCTCAAAATTGAATATATAAGCCTTTTAGACAAAGAAATGTTGTTAGTGAGATATTCCTTTCTTGATCTAGTTCACCATGACAAAACATCTCAAAACTCCAACATGTGCAAACACACAACTATGCTTAACTAGAATGTACTCATGTAATAGAACAAAGTAAAAACATTAAGTGAAAAAACATAAAAGTAATTGAAATTCCAAAGTTGGCATGCTCTGGAGGATCTTCAAGAGTGGTGCGATGATGAGGTTGTAGGTTTTAACCCCGTACAGAAATTACCTGTATACGAATTCTAAATCACAGAAAAATAAACAATGCGAGAGCATAACACATAAAACGCATATACACAGAGATTTTCCCCTGGATCCCAAAACCGGGACTACCAGCTTGATTTTTTCATTATATTCCTTTCAATGTTACAATACATATTTATACATGCCGAAGCATCCAATACCACGGACCGAAAACCATTGCATCCAAAACCATGGACCGAAAACCATAGGTAGTTTCGCCCAACCTAATATAGGGTCCAAAAAAAAATTTCCCAGGGCGCTGCCGCGGACTCCGTAGAGGGGGGCTACCCGCCCCCCTCAAACCCCCCGGACAGGGGGGGCTACCTCTAACCCCCTAGTTCACTACGTGGGTTAGTCGTGGAAAGAATATAACACAACCCAACAATCTCCCACTTGTTGTTTTCTTTCCACACGGGGCCACAGGAGAGCTTAGTCATTTTTCCAGCCCTAAAATGCCCATTGTTTCTCTACACCAAGAGAACTTCTCATAGCTCACAGATTTTGTCAATGCATCTGCAGTATTCTTCAAAGTGTCCAGCTTTACCAACAACACCTTTTTGTCTTCTATCATATCCCTCATAAAGTGATACTGAACATCAATGTGCTTTGTCTTTGAATGATAAGCAAGGTTCTTTGCTAAGAAAATTGCACTTTGGCTGTCACAGTCTATTCTTATAGCTCCCTGTACTAACGCCATACTTGAACACAATCTCTGCAACCAAACTGCTTCCTTGCTTGCATGAGTGTCTGCCATGTATTCTGCCTCTGTAGTTCATAGTGCCACTACAAATTGTTTCTTACTCATCCAACTGACTGCACCTCCAAATAGGTTAAACACATACCCACTTGTAGATCTTCTCTGATCTAGATCTCCAGCCCAGTCTGCATCAACAAAGCCACGAATATCAAACACTCTATCCAATCCTGGTCTTCCTTGGTAGCACAAACCATAATTACTAGTGCCACACAAATACCTGAAAACCCGCTTCACTGCAGTCCAATGCTCCTTCCCTGGTTTTGACATAAACCTGCTCAATACTCCCACTGCATGTGCAATATCTGGTCTAGTACAGACCATTGCATACATCAGGTTACCGACTGCACTCGCATATGGAACACGGGACATGTCCTCTTCCTCTTCTTGTGTCTTGGGACACTGTTCAGCAAATAACCTCACACCTACAGGAATAGGAACCTTCACCGGTTTACTATCCTGCATATTAAACCTCTGCAGTATTGTCTCGACATAATTCCTCTGGTTTAACCAGAGCTTCCTCTTTGTCCGATCTCTTTTAATTTCCATGCCCAAAATATAGTTTGCAGCACCAATATATTTCATGTCGAATTTGGAGGACAATTGGGTCTTCAAATCCTGGATAATTTCTTTGTCATTTCCAACCAGCAACATATCATCCACATACAAGACCAGATAAATAACACGGTCACCAATCAATTTAAAATACACACAGTGATCTGCTTTGCTTCTGGTGAAGCCAAGTCCCCGTATAAATGTATCAAATTTCTGATACCACATCCTTGGTGATTGTTTTAACCCATACAGAGACTTCTTTAATTTGCATACCAGTTCTTTCTTACCCTTCACCGCAAAGCCTTCAGGTTGCTTCATGTAGCTTTCCTCTTCCAAATCCCCATGAAGAAATGCTATCTTCACATCCATCTGTTCTACCTCAAAATCAAAAGCAGCAGCAACAAATAAAAGTAATCTAATAGAAGTTACCTTGGCAACAGGAGAAAAAATATCACCAAAATCAATTCCCGGCACTTGGGAATATCCTTTTGCTACCAATCGAGCTTTGTATTTCTCCACCTTCCCTTTTACATTTGTCTTCTTTTTGAACACCCATTTGCTGCTAATGGGTTTCCTTCCAGTCGGCAACTCCACCAGATCCCAAGCCTCATTTTTGTGCAAAGATGCCATTTCATCAACCATGGCCTCTTTCCAGATTTTTCCATCCTCTTAATCTACTGCTTCCTTCACAGTTCTGGGATCATCATCAGTAATAGACAAAGAAAAATTTGAACAGAAAGTAGAAGGACTATACCTTTCTGGCTGCCTTATTTCTCGAACTGATCTTCTCACAGCTGGAGTTTGTGGCTCTTCATCTTTTGATTCCTCCTCTGCTGCAGAGTCTGATTCTTCCTCCTTTAGCTCAAACTCTATCTTCTCAGGTTCCTTTGGTTGGACTTCACGTTTAATAACATCTTTTACCTCTCTGAACACCACATCTCAGCTGTACACAACCTTCCATGTGACTGGGTTCCAAAGCTTATAACCTTTTAAACCATGCTTATACCCAATAAAGATGCACTTTTCAGATTTACTATCCAACTTGGTTCGTTTCTCCTTTGGAACATGTACATATGCATCACATCCAAATACCCTTAGATGTGAAAGAGAGGGTTTCTTACCAGTCCATACTTCTTGTGGAGTCTTATCCTCCAACGCTGATGAAGGTGACCTATTGACCAAGTAACATGCAGTATCCACCGCCTCTACCCAGAATTCATGTCCTAACCCAGCACCACTGAGCATGTTTCTTGCCCTTTCCATCAACGTCTTGTTCATTCTTTCTGCGACTCCATTTTGCTGAGGTGTATATGGAGTAGTCTTCTGTCGTGCTATACCACACTTCTTACAGAATTCTTCAAATTCCTTGCTGCAAAACTCTCCACCATTATCTGTCCTCAACACCTTTATCTTCTTCTCTGTCTGATTTTCCACCAGAGCCTTAAATTCTTTAAACCTGTCAAAGACTTCAGATTTCTTCTTAAGGAAATATATCCATGTATTTCTTGAGAATTCATCTATAAATGATACATAGTACACAGACTTACCCAGTGATGGAACCTTCACAGGCCCAAACACATCACTGTGCACAAGCTCTAATATCTGTTTCGCCCTCTTACCACCAGAGGGGAAACTCACCCAATTCTGCTTCCCATATACACAATTTTCACAGAAATCAAAATCTAGAGAGCTATTACTCATACCTTCTACCATACCTTTACCATGAAGTATTCGAAGGCCCTTCTCTCCAATATGTCCAAGCCTTTGATGCCACAACATGGTCTTCTCTGCAGAGACCACTAGATTTTCAGCTCCACTTTTAGGAACCACAGAACTATTGCATCCATCGACAACAGTGCTACCTTGCAGCTTGTAGAGAGTTCCAGTCCGAACTCCCCGCATCAATACCAGTGCTCCCCAAACCATCTTGCAGGTATCCTTCTTGAACACTGTTTTTACACTTGCATCATCCAACTTGCTTACAGAAATCAGATTTCTGGCCAATGCAGGAATATGCAGAACACCCGAAAGTGTTCTGACCCTTCCACCTTGCAACTTAAACTTTACTTTTCCGCGACCAATGATTCTATCATTCCTATCATCTCCTAAGAAGAAATCACCACCATCGTATTTCTCATATTCGCAGAACCACTCTCTATGGGGAGTGAAGTGAAAGGATGCACCTGAGTCAATCAACCATGCCTCATGATCTACATGTGTACTTGAAGAAGCCAAGTACACATCCCCACCTTCATCTGAGGTGGTTTTCGCCTCTGTGGAAGGAGCATCATCGGATCCCTTTCCTTTATCAGGAGCTTTAGATTTACAGTCCCTTTTGAAGTGCCCTTCCTTTCCGCATTTCTAGCACACCACCTTTACAGGTTTTCCTGGAGATTTAGATCTCCCTCAAGATTTAGATCTCCCACTCGATGACTTATTTTTGTTTCTATTCTGGGACTGTCCTCGTACAGACAAGGCATCACCATTCTGGCTCTCCATATTTTTCCGTCTCATCTCCTCCGTCAGCAAGGCTGAGACTATTTCATCAAAATGAAAAGAAGTTGCATTGCTAACTATTGCAATAACCAGACTATCCCACGAATCTGGTAGAGAACACAACAAACTGATGCACTTATCTTCATCTGAAATTTTAATATCAACAGATTCTAACTGACTTACCACAGTATTAAATGCGTTCAAATGCTCTGTCACCGAGTCTCCATCTTTCATCTTCAGGTTATACAGCTTTTTTCACAGGAACAGTTTATTCACCAGAGACTTAGATTGGTACAAAGTCCCTAACTTGTCCCACAAAGCCTTCGCCGTAGCTTCCCCTGATACATTCAGCAATACTAAATCTGAGACACACAATCGTATTGTGCTCTTTGCCTTCCGATCCAACTTCTTCCATTCTTCATCGGTCACTCCCGTTGGTTTAGTACCTGGATCTACCGCGATCCACTGATCTTTATCCACCAACAGATCCTCCATCTTGAGTTTCCACAACTCAAAACTCTGACCATTGAACTTCTCGATCTCTATCTTTCCGCTGCTCGCCATCTTCTTTCACCACCAGAATCGATCTCACAGATATCCCACTGAACAGGGTCTACCACAGGCCTGAGCGAAACCCCTCAGCAACAAAGGCGTCCCCTTGAAGCCAAAATAGCTCTGATACCAAATGTAGGTTTTAACCCCGTACAGAAATTACCTGCATACGAATTCTAAATCACAGAAAAATAAACAATGCGAGAGCATAACACATAAAACACATATACACAGAGATTTTCCCCTGGATCCCAAAACTGGGACTACCAGCTTGATTTTTCATTATATTCCTTTCAATGTTACAATACATATTTATACATGCTGAAGCATCCAATACCATGGACCAAAAACCATTGCTTCCAAAACCATGGACCAAAAACCATAGGTAGGTTCGCCCAACCTAATATAGGGTCCAAAAAAAATTTTCCCAGGGCGCTACCCTGGACCCCGTAGAGGGGGGTTACCCTCCCCCCGCTGCGAAATCGGCACAACAAAGGGGGGGCTCCGCCCCCCCTCTACCCCCCGGTTCACTACGTGGGTTAGTCGTGGAAAGAATATAACACAACCCAACAGAGGTATGTTTTGGAGTGTGGTGTGCCCATGGATCAACAACTTGGATGATTGTCAGATTAATAAACTATTCACACCATTGCCATAAGAGTGGAGGAGGGTGAGGAGAATAATTGAACTGTTTGTAGCTAATATTCAAATCAATTATACTCGAGTAGTCCAACCTGTGATGAAAGAGACTTATAACCATCCTGAGTAATTGAAACTCTCTCTTTAAGAAATTTACCACCGTTTTACCCTTAAGAGTGGCAGTTTTATCATGGGATGAACCTGCCTTGCTTTTAGCTTCTATCATTTTCTGATTGTATTTTTCTTGAGGTAGAAACTCCCCACAAGGTCCCCAATATTTAGATAGCCCAACCGACATGATTCTATCAAATTCTTTTTAAAAAATGCCACTTCCTTTTGTACCTTGACGAGGCTCTATTCTGCTCTAGCTCTGGCTTCTTCTTTCAAAACCACTTTGGATATCTCCATCACAGCACTGACCCTGTCTACTACGTCCATAGGTCTCAACTCCTCGGTTGGCCTTTCATTCAAGAAACGAATAAACCTCTGGGAAATCTAGGAGTTCTTTATACTTATCTCTTTGGTGTTCATGATTGATGATTCATACTCCCTACTAGTGACCCTTTTATCATGTATTAAAGTCACATATTCCCAACTGCGATTCATTTCCTCAATAATATCATCCCACACCAATTTCCTAGCTTCAAGGAGAGACATATTTCCCTTCAATTTGGCCTTCAGCTCATTTATCTCTTGTGTTGGAACTTGTAGGTTCTTATTAGCATGTTGATCTGAAAATGGGGCACCTAAGTTTCTTGTCTAATCTATAAGAACCTCTCCCACTCCCAAAGCTTAAATATTCCCAAGTCATTATGATTAACCAATGTGAAATTAAGAAATGATTGAAATTATAGGTGTATGCTTATATTTATTGTTGGTTGTTTATGTGCTTTAAAATATGTTGTGTATGTTGATATGTAAATACATACAATAAATACTAATGCAGCAATAAACAAAACACTCAGAACAATAATTTAATTAGGAGTTCACCCACAACTCTTGGGCTACATCTCCGTGAGCTCTAGTTAATTCAACTCGACATTATGGTATAAGTCCTTTTTACAAGCTCTTGGCTCAACTCCTGTTGTTTTACATCAAAACAGTGGGTTCAGACACCATGTTATCCCCTAGCTCTAGAAGCTCTGGCTCTTGGCTCTTGGTTCCAACTCTTGGCTCTAACTCTGGCTCTTTGGCTCTAGCTTTGGCTCTCTGATTCTTCAGCTCTGGCTTCTTTCTGCCCTCTATTAGTTTACAACCCTCTTGTCTTTTCACTTGGCTTCCAAGTGACTCCCTTGGCTGATCTTTTGCTTCTGCGCTGCCTCTTTTGCCTTGGCTTCCTACTTTGGCTTCCTTTTAACAACAAAACCCCCAATAATCAACAACAGCAACCAACAACAACTCAGCAACCATCAACAACCTAGCCACTGTTGTTCTATGGCTTTTAAGCCAAATCGGCATTGTCTTTTCATTTTCCCTCTTGGGCTCTCTGTCTTCCTAATTTTGTCCACTCAAATCCCTTCTCTAAGCGTTAGCAATCATTGCTAAACGCCCTCAAGGATGGATGCCACCTGTTTCGTAACGGGAGGGAACTGTCGGTGCTTGAAATACTTAGAAACAATCGTTATCTGTTTACACAGAGAACGTTGTAAAACACGGGAAAATCCGCAGAAAACACTGCTCCGAACTTCAAATTTTCATAACCGCATCCTAAACTCCCATCGGGTTTGCCCATAATCGCTATCGCACGTCGCCAATGCCTTACTCCAAGGTTTCCCTTCGTATTTTAAAATTTCATTAAAACAGTGCAAATATTGCCAAAAATGGTTTATGACGGATTTCAAATATTATGTATTTTCATTTCAGAACCCTTTCGGGTCCGGTTTCATCGGGTCAGGCACTTTTCCTTCGTATTTCGTTTATCCAATGAAAAAGGAAAATACAAAGAAAATCATCGTTTGATGGATTTCAAAATGTATTAAATCCGGTTCATATTGTCGTCGGGTCCGGCCATCGTTATCGCATATATAACATATAATGTATAACCGCCCCTCTGTAATGCGCCGATGCGGTATTGCGATGCGACAGGTCACAATCACAGATCACACAAGCTCGAGGCCTTCCTATATAGTATGGTTTATGCCAACGCCGATTACGATCCGCCGATATCAGCAATCACGGTATCGCATCGGCCTGGTCCCATCGCACGTTATACCTCCGATTGCCTCCACCTATCTCCGCCGATGCGATATGCTGATCGGATCTGGACCGTTGATTGGCCAGATCCGACGGCTTCTGTGCAAACATTGTTCAAGCCTCTGATAAGCTTGATTACATGGTTTTCTTCATGTTTTTAGGTTTCGATAGTTTTATCCTTCAAGTCTAAAACTTCTCCTTTTGTGCTAGTTTTGAATATTTATGAGGATTTTGAGGACTTAGAGGTTTTTAGGATACCTTTTTAAGGGATTTTGCTCCTTTTTCCAAGGGATATAGGCAACTTCATTTTATGGTAACTTCTGCATCCTAAGTCAGTTTTGGCCCATTCAAATTGCAATAGATTCAAAATGAGACGATCTCTGCAATGGGGCTAGTTCCAAGAACTTCCTTGGACTTTCATTTTCCTCAGTGAGGAACACTTAGACTTATGGGTCTATCCAAACTCCATTTTGGATCACATGTTCAACATTGGTAACTGCGACCTGTAGCTATTTTTGCTTCTGAGCTAACTTAGCATTTGCAATATCTAAGTCCCTTTGTGTCTTATTCAGTTCACTTTCAGAAAGTTGAATCTTAGTCAAGGTCTGGGTGGGGTGCTCAATTGGGTTTAGGGTAAAGTTTGCCTCAATTTATTGAGTGAATTGAAGTAAAAATATAGGTGGTTGGGATGTTGGTTCATGTGGATCCTGTAGGAGTATCTGAAAGAAACATTGAGAGTGGTCCCTATATGCTTTAGGTACGTGGAGTGGGAGGTCTTGTGCAAGTGACCAGGTGGGGATATTCTTGTTGGGACTGTAGAGTAGCTATCGGGAAAGGTAGGTTTTAGTGACAAGTTACTATATAGTAAAGAGAGGAAAGTCATCCAAGTGGTGAACTTAAGGATTAGAGGAAAGGTACATGGTGGCATAGGGTTGGTTGGGAGAAAGGGAAGCAGAGAATAGGAGCGGGAGTAGACAACATTATTTTACCTTTACCTTTACCTTTAGGCCCTGTGGCCACTAGTCGTGAGGAGCCAATGGGAGGAACCCATCTGGAAGGTGGCTCCCACCATACTACGATAAATAGTCTCATGAGCGAAGTGAACTCTATCCTTACCCCAGGAAACAATCAGGACCATCGAATTAGTGTTTTAATTTTCAATGGCTACGATGTCCCTCTCTTTAATTCTCATGCAAGTTACGCCCCTGTAATTGGCTTAGGAGCATTGGAGGGTCATGAAGGACGGTGATCCTAGTGAAATAAACACACCCTTTACCCTGTGATCAAAATATCATCGTGCCGCTTGATCATTTGGGTCGCAGTTAGGTCCTAGCCCCTTGTTAGAGTCGGTCTAGTTATCCCTCCGTCAGAGATCAAAGCTCTTTTTTGCATTTCATGTTTAGGTGTCCCATCAGTTTTGATTAGTTGCATTTCGTTAGGCATGCCATAACTCTGACGGAATGGTTTGTGTTACTCATTCCCCTCGTGCTTGGCACTGCTGGTTCAGGTCTATTCATAAAAACAAGTCTTCAAAGGTCATGTACAGTCCTGTTTCAAATTTCTGGGTCATAACAATGGTTCTTGGTCATTAGGTCTTGGGTTGAGTCAGTCTTGTTTTGCAAAGTCTAAGAAGACCAGCAGGCCAGAGGGATGTCCTCGATAGGTGGTTACTTCAATAATTTTCATCATTATACAGATAAATTAAGACTTCTCTTCAAAACTCTGTTTTGAAGATAAGTCGTCATCTCATTTTTGTAAAAATATTCAAAAATTTCAGTTCTTGAATCGTCCAAGCACAGCCTTGGTCTCCTTTGCCAGATCATATCACAGCTATCCCTGCAAAGAATTGCAAAGAAAATTTATTTCAACCAAATTTAAGGAGGAAACCAAAAAGGTCATAAGTCTATTAATCCTGAAAAAGTGTCAACGACAAAACATTACAAAATGGGTCATGGACCAAGCAAAAATCAAAAGGGAGTCTTTATAAAGATATTTCATGACATTTTCAACTCATTTTGCATGCAAAGAGTGAAGAACATCATTCCAAAGTGAAATTGTGAGTTTGTGAGGAAGTTGGAGCAGTTTCAGGGGTGCACGACGCATTGGACTAGGCGTGCAGCGCATCAGGCAAAAAATCGCAGTGTAAAAATACATGCGCGCAACGCATCAGAGGCGCCCGGCGCGTTGGGTGAGGCGCGCAGCGCACTGGGGTTTAAGCCCAAATTTGCTTGGAAACGCATGAACTCGCCTCCTCTCCGCACAAAATTGCAGGTAGGCTCACATCCACCACTTGTGCTTGGTTTTTGAAAGATAAATGTAATGGGTTCATGATATGTTTGCCTTAGAAATCCAAGTGGAAAGCCCTCCTTGTCAATGAAATTTTTGTAGGGTTTGAATTCAAAAAATTGCTGTAAGGGTTTCAAAAACAGAGTGTAACCAAGGTTTTCATTATTTCTCCATTTCCCTTTGTTTCCCATTCCCAAATTCACCCTTATTTTTCCCCATTAATTCCCTCCTTCATCCTACACTATAATCCCTCAAATCCTAGTCCCTCACCTCTATTACAAAACACATTATCCTTATCATTTCCCTTCCCTTCTCTAAGTCCCTTGTTTTTATTTCCAAATTCCCTAATTCCTTAATGTTTCCCCTTTCCTAATATTCCCTTGTGCATTTGTGTCCCCTTGGTCACAGCATTTTTAGGGCAAAAGAACAGTTTACAGGCAATTGTGCACGTAGTTTAGACATCAGCATATATATTCCAGCTATCTTGTTTTCAAAGACATGTCAGAGACCGAGTCAGTCTATGAGCAGGAGTATGATAGTGATTCTACACCGGAGGTAAATGTGCCAAATGTGCCACGGAGGTATCACAAAGGTGGCAAAAGTGGTCAGCATGTCAGGGAGGAGCCTACTTCTTTGGCCCAATTGCAAGCTTGCCCACTTGCAATGGATTATTTTCGGCGTCAATCATGTTTCCAATACTGTGAGATGATCTCACAAATCCAGCATCATCAGGAACTAGTCCATTTATTTGTTCTACATTTACAGGATGGTCATGTAAACCTTGCCGGAGTGAATTTCACCTTGTCACCCGAGACTATTGCTCAGGCCACCAGGATACCAAATGTAGGGGAGGAATGGAGTAAACGCCAGCTGTTAGACAGATTCTACTATGAGCCATATATCAAACCCAGGTATATGAGACACTTGAGCGCAGTTTTTCCTTTCAGATTCCTGAGGGATGAGTATGCACCATTGATGAAACTCATCATTCGATATTTCAGTTGTGAGGGAAGATTCTCGCGTCTCTATGCGTACCATGTCCGTTTGCTGATGCATTTCACGAGGGTACATATGATGAACATTCTGTTTTTCATGTGTCGCAACATAAAGAGGATGGTGCCTTTAGTACAAAGGAAGAGCCCAGCACATCAACATAAGAGCATATATCATTATGCGTTGATCAAAATCATAGTGATGCATCAGTTGGCA
This sequence comes from Pinus tabuliformis, assembly GCA_031772625.1. NCBI lineage: Eukaryota > Viridiplantae > Streptophyta > Pinopsida > Pinales > Pinaceae > Pinus > Pinus tabuliformis. The sequence goes on from CM062804.1 coordinate 608,432,091, forward strand.
CAGCAGGGCATTACTTGGGAGGATTTCATCTCCCGTGATTACTTCGCAGTGCTACAGCTGCCTCCCGAGATAGTTCATGATGAGGGAGCGCCTTCACACCAGCCAGGCATTCCTGAGACTGAGCATATAAGTGCTCCTCCATATGTGACATACCAGCGAGGCCACAGGGCCTTATTTGCATCTACACGACGAGTACTATCTCCACCCGGGGTGGAAGGGGTCTCGTTGACTTCATCAGCACAACGAGTATTATCTCCACATCATGTGGAAAAGGTATCGCCTTCTTCTTCAGCACAGGTACAGATCCAGGATAGGGGCAAGAGGCCCATGTTTGATGAGGGTCCTTTAGGAGGTCAGGACACGGATATCATTGATCTTGATGCGAGCTCTCCTAGCTCGGAGCTAAAAGAGATCATCTGACAGCAAAGGGTTGAAAATGACTCACTGCAAAAGAAATTGCAGATGGCTAAGTGGACGATCAACTACTTGGAGCAGCGCAACAAACAGCTGGAAGATGAACATACACTTTATGAGCTACGGCAAATCCGGGAAGACCGAGAATTGGCCCGAAAGAGACCCGGTGATTTGACACCGATTGATCGAGAGTCTATGCTCATCCGGGTGAACACTCATTTGGAGAAATTGTTGGCGAAGGAAAACAGAGACAAGGACATGCTTCGTCATATGAAAACTCACTATTGGGCTCGCATGCATGTTTGCAAAGCAAAAATGAAGATCCTTAAGAGGCGATTGAGCAAGGCACTAAAACGACGGAAAAAGCCCGATCCACTCCAAATTTTGGCCGAGGCTTCATTGGCGGGGCACAATACATGATAGAGGGTCTTTACTCCGAATTTGAGCAAATTTAGAGAAAATTTTGTCATTTTTGAAAATTTTGTCCTAAAAACAGGTTTTTTGGCTCAACGCGTAGCGCGCCGCGTGCGACCCCTAAGATTGGGAGGTCCAAATCACAAATGCCTTGTAGTATTGGATTTGTCATGATGAAATATACATGCTAAGCTATGGCCAAAGCATTTCATCAAGTTCTGGGTGACCAAAAGGCTCAAAAACACCATGAAAATCACCTTTCTGCCACCTTTTGCACCAGCAGGAAGTACTTCTGGGAGAATGCACTTTTGGAGGGGCAAATGGACACCAAATTGGAAAATTCCACTTGGGTTGGAAAGTAGACATCTAGGGCTTTCCAACAAGCCAACCTGAGCTCAATTTGGATGCCGGGAAGTGCCCCAAAAACAGGTGGAAAGGCGCGCGGTGCATAGGGCTCAGGCGCGCGGCGCACAGGGTTTTTTGGCACAATTTTCATCTTCAGCTCAGGAAACGAAGCCAGTTTGACCAGTTTTGACTTGTGATGTGATTTTTTCACTCCTCTTGATGTAATTAATGAAACATGATGTAATTTTGGCACTTTATTACTTGTTCTAGAAGATTCATTCACTAAAAAGTGAAAATTAAATGAATGAATCAGTTTCCTACCTTATAGAGGCAAGTTGTTTTGACTGCCTAGATTGTAGTGCTTTGTTTAGAATTGGTTGAAACAGCTCCTAGGATGATGAGATCGACCCCTAGAGGCAAGGGAATGGGTTGGCTTGCCTATATTATGTATTTTCTTAGTCATTTTCATGGTTGGACTCTTGGGGAAGAGGTTTTGAGACTCTATTGTACATTTTACTTCAGCATTCTGGCAAAGGAAAGACTAGGGTTTTGCAGCACTGTTTGGAATTCATGTGGCTTTATGTCTTGATGGTGTGCTTCTTTCAGTACTTGTAAGTTGTTATGTGTATCATTTTCCTTCTCTCATCTTCTGCAATTGAACAAATGAAGTGTTAAGGTAGAATTCATAATCTGTAATGCTCTGCCTTTAAGTTTGTTTGATCTCCTATGTTTTCATCTATTTAAGGAGAATTCTTGAGGTTTCCTTGCTCTTCTTAGCTCCTCACCTGTCTGATCTACTCACCTCATTAGCTTTTAAGGCATCAAACAATTGCCTACCTTGCTCCAATCAGACCTCTGCAGAAACTGTGTCTCATCCCCGCACCCAAAATTGTCTTTCCCTTTGATTCAACAAAAACCCCAAAAAATCACCTTTAAACCTCTGCACTTAATACCTAGCCTAAGATTAGTTACAATTTCAGTCATCTCGAGCCTCATTGATTATATTTTTCCGAGATTGACCTGGAGAGAGCCCTCTCCTGTCCTCTTAGGACTAGCTATGAGGTTGAGCGTGGTTTGATGTTGCCTTGAGTTTTTCCTTCCTCAGCCTGGGGAAAATTCGAGCGTTAACATAGTGGCGACCATACTAGGGAAGATCGTTTGATGTTGATGTGAAATTCGGCTTGTAGATTGTCTTGCTCCAGTACATGAAATCAAGTTGCAGATCTGATGCTGATGGTGGACAGCAGTCAAACACATATGAAGGCTGAGACATTCACCTGGCGACTCCAACTCGATCCAGACAGTCCAATGCTCGCTGATCCATTTATGCAATGGTAGGGTATGTGGCAAACCCTACACTGTGTGAAGCTGTAAAAGAAGTAAGAAATCAGTTAGCAGATTTTGAAATTAATGAAGATTTTTTCAGTGCCTTGCTTCAATGTTTAAAATCTCCAAAGTTCCCTCTTGAAGCTAAAACTGGTTTCTGCGAGTTAATTGTTGAAAAACTTGAGAAGGAGATTCAGTATTTGAATGAGCAGATCCAGTCATATGATTTCTGAGACCCTAAAAAGTTCTTGGAAATTCTTCCTCCTTCGAAACAAGAAATAATAGAGTTGCCTACAGATGTTTGCATTGACAGTGTGCAGCTGGATGTATGTATTGCAGAGTTGGGGCAGCAAACGGAGTCTGGCTTTCGCGATCCTATTGCGATGTACATGACAATGTTTTTCAGTTTGACTGACCAATCAAATTGTCTTTTACATTATCAGATTCATTACGTGCATGAAGGGCTTTATGTCTTGATGGTGTGCTTCTTTCAGTACTTGTAAGTTGTTATGTGTATCATTTTCCTTCTCTCATCTTCTGCAATTGAACAAATGAAGTGTTAAGGTAGAATTCATAATCTGTAATGCTCTGCCTTTAAGTTTGTTTGATCTCCTATGTTCTCATCTGTTTAAGGAGAATTCTTGAGGTTTCCTTGCTCTCCTTAGCTCCTCACCTGTCTAATCTACTCACCTCATTAGCTTTTAAGGCATCAAACAATTGCCTACCTTGCTCCAATCAGACCTCTGCAGAAACTGTGTCTCATCCCCGCACCCAAAATTGCCTTTCCCTTTGATTCAACAAAAACCCCAAAAAATCACCTTTAAACCTCTGCACTTAATACCTAGCCTAAGATTAGTTACAATTTCAGTCATCTCGAGCCTCATTGATTATATTTTTCCGAGATTGACCTGGAGAGAGCCCTCTCCTGTCCTCGTAGGGCTAGCTACGAGGCTGAGCGTGGTTTGATGTTGCCTTGAGTTTTGCCTTCCTCAGCCTAGGAAAAATTCGAGCGTTAACACCCCTGACTTGCAATACATGCTACAATGTGGATTCTCTACCGAAAGAGGTTGATCCTTATGTTTTCCCTTGAGAGCGATTATTCCCTTTAACTTTGATAATCACAGTTCTTTTGCAATATTTAGAGAAGCATATTAGGGTTGGAGATAACAGGAATGATGTGCCTCACTACGACTGATAATTTTGGCATTTCCTTCCTTTCCAATGGGAACCAAATTCATCTATATCACCATCCACTTACACGAGAATATTCATGAAATTAATAACAATGTGAACTTGTAGGTTATATTTGATCGAGGAAATGTCCCCGCAGTCACAACCAGGTAAAAATAAATAAATAAATCGAAATATTTTTCATTTTGTACATAATGTAAATAATTTTTATCTTATTATGGTATGTACGTGTTTTATTTTGGGAAAACATCATGAATACTTTTATGAAATCATTATTGTTTCCTTAGTCACAGTTGTTGTTTCCCTAATCATATTTGTCATTTCCTTAGTCACAGTGGTTGTTTCCTTAATCACAATTGTTGTTTCTTTAATCACAATTGTTATTTCCTTAGTCACAGTTGTTGTGTCTTGAGTCACAACACTGGTCATTATACTTGTTGTTTCCTTGACAATAGTTTTAATTCCCTCAGACGCGATTACTATTTCCCTAGTTTGTTAATATTTCTATTTCTTTAAGATAAGGAATATTTTAAGCCCTCTTTCGATATGATGGTTGGACAAATAATTTTCCTAATGATTATCATAGGAGGATGTTTTATAAGAAATCATTATCAAGATTCTGAATTTCCTTAATTTTTTTTAATTCCCGTGATTTTGGAAGAAATTTATAAAATCACTTATGATTCATTACTTCTATCACCACTTAAGGAGCTTTCTTTCACTTCAATTTTTAATGATTCTATGATCTTTTTGAAAAAAAAATGGAGACAAAATTAGTGAGATAAAAAGTAATTATAATAATACTTTTCACACCATCCCTAACTCTTAAGGAGTTGATATTCCACCCCATTCACTAAATAATCTTTTATGATTAACAAAAATCATAACAAGAAAGTGAAAATCAAATAGAGGATAGGAGGTCTCATCACAAGCCGACCTACCATGATCATAGGATCTAGCAGAGTGACATTACCACTTCTGGTCACCAAGCCAAGGTAATGGCATTTGGTCTTTAGGTCAAAGGAAAAGAGGTCTCATCACAAGCTAGCTTGTTCACCTCATTATCTCCAGTGAATGGCATTGTTATTACCTGGTTACCACGCCAGAACAATGGCCTTTTGTAGATGTTTCATAAAAATAAAAATAAAAAAGAGTTATGAATCTTTCCTAGTAAATGGGATACTAGAATCTCAATGGGTTAAAAGGAAACCCTGTCGAGGCTATGGACGCCTGTTGGCAGCAGAGGACATGCTTGTGGTATTAAAGTAAATTTAAATATTACAATTTAAGTTGGCTATTTTTTCTCCTCAAAATTAATAAAGGAAGATCATTAGATTTATTATGGAACTTTATAAAACCCTCCTAGAAACTGGTGATGTTGGTTGATCATGAGCAACTAATTATAATTTTGCATATCAAGGATATAAGTTTTTTGGAAATTTAGTATTCTAATCAATTTCTTTTATTTTTTCTCTCTAACGATACTCCTTAGGAGAATATTGTTTCCACCCATCTATCGTCCCTAAAAATATCTGCATGCCTTTACTTCACTCTCATACTCCATGTATTATAATAATCAGCCTCATCATTACACCTCATGATTAATAAATGGCTTAATGATTATCTTGCGTGCCACAGATATCCCTCATCCTCCATTTTTATTTCTGACAGTTATCCTACCATGCCTAATTAATACCACCTTATCTCTTAATCGTGCCAAATCTTCCAACCTATTAAAAGACTAATTTTCAATCGTTTTTGGCCTTCAACTATATTGAGGGGGTGAGGAGGCACTGATACATGACTTTTTACCTGAATTTCCAAAAATATCATTGCATGTTATGGTTGTTGAGTCCCTATATTTTGTGTAGTATTACTATATTTTGAATTATGTTGTTTCCAGCTGCAAAATTGCTTCTTGTTAAATAACCGACAATGGGTGGACATTCGATACGTCATGAACCCATTTAATTACAGGCCATAGAACAATTATGCAACATTTTGGACCAAGTAGGATGGTTAGAATACCTCAGACGATTACAAGGCTTTGATAACGAAATAGCATGAGAATTCACAAAGAATTTGGATAATGGTGTAGAAATTGTAAAAAAAATACATGTACATGCGAGCAAAAAATGGTATGAAATGCATACTGTGCTCCAGAACATAGCTCTCCTATTTTTGAACCCTGGTGAAGAGTTGATCAGGAAAGGAAAGGGTATAACCCCAATTCATTACCAAAGCCATGGAAAGAAGTAGCAAGTATTGTTCAATGATATATTACTTGTGATGGAAGGTATGATGTGGTGAGGGGACGTCATCTTAAAGTAATTTCATCTCTAAGGCGAAAGGTAACCCTAAACCTTCCTTATTTTCTTAATTCGTTGTTGCATGAAATCATTGTTAGGCCAAGAAGATACAAAGACCAAGTCTCAGTCGTTAGTCATCACAGGCTTATCAAATTATTAGTTGTAAGAAGTTTGAGTCAAGAACAACAGAGTTGGGAATCGTTCATAGGAAACCCTTACGTTGGCAAAAATATCCCTTTGGAAAATGAAACTTTGATGACAGAAGATATCCCACAGGAAACTGCACAAACTTATAATCCTCAAAAACTTAATAAAGAAGAGAAAAGAATGGTGTTTTTCTTAGCTTAACTACCCAACAAAAGGAGAAGGTCAATTATGTTAATAAAGTTACAACAAGGTCAAATTTCTTTAATTCCCCTTAAGAAGTTACCAGAAGAAAGTTTGACTGAAGAACTCTCTAATGTAGAGGGGACATAGCAAGAATCCCTTAGGGAAAATTCAACTCAAGACTCACTAGCCTCGGAACAAACAGAAGAGAAAATGGAAGTAGCTCAAGCATTAGAAGGGTTAGAGAACTTATTGGAAATTGTGAATTTAGGAGAAGAAATGAATATTCCAATAGAATAACCTATAGCTCACCTAGAAAACCCTTTTTACCAATATACTTCACCTAATTCGTTAGTTGCAACCTTCCCTGCCAATTCTTCAGCTACTGTCATTCTGGAATCATCTGGTGATCCTAAATTTGTTTCCTTCCAAGATCATTCTAAACACTGTGTCGCTACTGTGTTGGATCCCTCCTCTTTGGAAGAGACGACTCCACATTTTCCCATTGAAGATATTATTGGTGAAGGATGAGATGACAATACTAATTTTCCAGTTGGACCTCAGATTGAATCTCCAGTAGATGACTTATTGAAATATGTAGTTGATACAATACCAATGGAAGTTGACAATTCATTTTTTGGCCCTATGACAGTTGAATCTACTCTGGAGGTTACTACTAGAAAACTCGAGGTGATAATTATTGTTTCCTCTTCTTTTCCCCAGCATTTTTGACAAAAAAAATTGCTCAAAAGACTAGAAGCACCAAAGTTGTAAGAGACAGAGAAAAATATTAGCTCCATAATGAAGTTGATATATTGATAAAGGAAAACAAGGGATTGCAAAGGAAGGTACGACAACTGAAAAAATGGCTACAGGGCAGTAAGTAGCCTCATAAGGGTCATGTGAAGAAGGTTGAAAGGAAGACAAGAACCCAGGAGACTAAAACCTAGACCGACCTCACACTTGTCTCCATTAAAGTAAGTGTTTAGATATATCTTTCCCTTATTTCTACTAATGTAGGAACTCAAACTGATTTTGAGATACAAATGATTGATGTTCCTTCTATTCTCGTCGAAGCAGAAACTCAAACAGATTCACCATCTGTTCTTATTGAAAGAGGAGTACAAACAGAGTTTGTACCTCTTTATACTCCCTTAATTATAGAGGCTACCATTAAGGTCTTGAATAAAACCATGGAGAGACAGTAAGAGATTATAACAATATACCAATGAGAAGTGGTGCCTCAAAAGGAACATCGGGAATTTCTTCAACTATTTACGGCACTAGCAGCAACAAAATATGAAACTTATGCACAACTGAGAGAATCTAATAAGAAAATACATGATTTAAAGGATCGCCTCAACAAGGCTATAGAGAAAACAAAGGAAATTTGGTCCATTTATTTAGATGCCTTGGCATGCAGGTCCCCAACCCAGAATTATGCCTTGTTTCTACTTGAGCGATACTTATTGCTCAATATCAAAGTTGTACATTCTTGGAAACCATATGAGTTCAAAGATGTCCTGGATTTTATCCCTACTTTCCATAAATAGGATGATCACATAAATTACCTTCTATGTGAACTATATACGCACAATTTGTTTTTGGAGGGATATGTGAATAAGAATATTATTCCCTTTATTGGAGACATTCAATTCCAGGCCTCCGTATCATTTTCCTGAAACCAGGTGAAATGGGAAAAACCCTACCACACCTTCCAGAGGAGAGAGCATGGTCTTGATCTTTGGGTGAGAGGAGAGCCTGAGAACCATTTTTGTACACTTATTCGTCATGGTATCTTCATAGAAAAACATGGTGTTGCTTCTACGCTTGCACAGATTCACAATGATGTCTTACATTTAGGTTTAGAATACCTGGGATATATTAGAGATGAGGCTCTTCATGGGGCCAAAGTGAGATAACATGCATCATCTAATGAAATCAAAACAATAGAACCCTTTGGCTTCCATAATTTTCAATATGCCATAACTAGAGTACAGGACTATGTCCACCTGGTATTGGAAAAAGGTATCAATTGGATAGGGGCAGGTACATATGTCCCATAATATGGTGCCCTCAGTCTTAATAAATTTGACTATGATTTATCACAGCTAGGTAAGTATGTGGCCTTTCAGGAAATCAGAAGTAGGAATGGATTTAGACATAGAGGAGAAGAGTCTTATGAAGCTTACTCCTTAACTGCATTGCATGTTAATCATTTGTTTGCATGAGGTTTTCAACTCACATCTAATGTGAGTGAATATTATATTTCTAGCCACAATAGACACAGTGTATGGGATCATTATGAACTATAAAAGATGAAATTGTGTCACAAGAATCTTGTGAGATGGATCATAGTGGAGAAATATCATGACTTGAAAGAGTGAAGACAACATAGAATTCATGGCATACATATAATCTCAATGAAGGAGGAGATTATAATACAATAGGCTATATATGATAGTGATATTGATTGAAATAGTCTTACCACCTAAAGTGACAGCGAGTTTATGCACAATCCCTAAAGGGAGATAAATGTGACCATAAAATGCTTTAAACTCATTCATTGATGGAATGAAAAATGGGAGGGCCTAATTTTTTCCAAGCTAAGGAATACATATTACATGAAAATTCTCCATCATCCACAACACATCAATGGATCATAAAGTTCTTAACAATTACCCATATTTAAAATGAGGTAGAAGATGGTAGTTGTGGTTGCATATGTTATTCCCAATCAAAGGTAATGGTTTTTTATGGATATGGAAATAAATTCCATTTTACTTCAAAGGAGAAGTTCTAGTGAACATTATTGCATTGGGAGTGGAAGGAAATCTCCTAAGTTTACATAATTAGTCCTGGGCTATTAAATCAATGTGATGGGAGATGGGGTGTCCTATCCCTATATAGGTAGTAGAAAACCATTGTTGAGGGAGGGAATTTTGGAGAACAATGAGTGGATATGGTTGAGGGAAGGTTTTCTAAGGGGGTGGTTTTCCTTGTGGGGAGGAAAGACCTGGAATGGACATAGATTCATCTATTTGAAGTCTCCTATATGAGGACAATTGTGAGTGTGATGGTCCAACTCACCACACAACACATAAGGAGAATTGGTCCTAAGGTTGATATTTTTGCCCTATTTATTTTATGATCAAGATTTTGAGTTTGGTTCATGGTGTTAGGATTACCCCTAGTGTTTTGGTTATGGGAGTTTCCCCCAAATACATTGTTTTCCTTCTATTTTTTGTCTACACCCTCGTCGTGTAGGACACAAGAGCTCTCACACTATCTTGAGATTATGTTGGTTCAATTGGTATTTCATATTCATTAGGGTAACCTTATTCTCAAATGAGAACAAAGTGCATTCAAATCAGATTGTTGAGCATTGTGAAGTGGTAGAGCTAAATTTCAGTTTATACTCTGTGATCCTAGGTCATAATCCTTGTGGTTCTGATTAAAACCATTAATCCCTTGCTTAAGCCTATCAGTGAGTGAATGAATGGACCACTAAGTGCTTTCTGTTGTGATGATGAACCATAAAAATAGTGGACTATGTCTCTTAAGTACTTGACCAATCCATTGGTGTGAAATTATCCCTTGTACAAGCATCCCCTCAGACTATGGATCCAGCTCAGGTGTGGTTAACTACAAGAAAGAGTACAGTGTAGATGGCCTAGGGTTGGGTGGAGAGTGGAATTCCCTCCTTAAATTTCCTATTAATCTAACTCACTTGGATACTTATAATGGTTTAAGAATATTTGAATATGAGCTATCACAATGTTTGTTATTTAATTGGTTAATGTGTAGTTCTACATGCCTAATGGAAGGTTGATGCATTCACTAAATGTTCATAGTGAATGAGTTGTATTATATTTCTTTATGATTAAGTTGAACTTATATCACTAAGTGGTTTTTATTACCCTTATGAACTGCAGGGTTACTTATATGAATATTTTTGGTTGTGTGAGGTCTCTCAGATAACCTGTTACTAAATTTTCAGTTATTCAGCATGATTATGAATTGAGTGGCTCATGGCCATACTTAAACTTGTAGACTATCCCTCTTGTTAATAAGTTAACTTATGTGTTGTATGTTAAGTGAGGATTCAACTTATGTTGATGATCACTTGGTTTAAGAATGATGTAATGATTTCGTGGTACATGTACACTTGTATAATGTTGTGATATAATGAGATTCACTTATCAGAGTTTGTTCTATAGCTTTCATGTCGAATCTAGCCTTTGGAACCATTTCAGTCTTTCATTCAAATATAAGATAAATTAATCCATGTTGGTACCCTCGCGTTATTATGGACATGGCATAACATCTTCGAGGGTTTGTTCCTAAGTATTTGGCCATTGTCTTAGAGATCTGGAGTTTTAGAAAATGTCCTAATATTCAATATAGTTCAGGAAAATCCCATTGATTTTTCTTCTCTACAAATCATTCACAGTAATCTGGGACTTATTCGAAGCCAAATTTCCTTGCAGCTTGGTTGGAATGGGTTATCTGATATCTAGAGGTGGAAAAGAATGCCTAGTGGAGGCTTGAATGGGTTCCAAGCCAAATCTCCCTAAAATAGATAGGTGGATCCATAGATCTGGTGGTTTGGGAGGGTAAAACGTTAGTGTGATTTCACAGCATTGAATCAGTTGCAAACCAAACTTAATGCAAAAGTGTTGTCAAATAAGTGAAGGAGCATAGAGTGGAACTAGAGTGGAACCTTGAGTGTTAGAACCCTGACACCATCCACCGCCATTTCCTATATCTTGATTGAACATTGAACATTATAGGATACAACACACTAGAGCAACATGACATGGGGCCTTGGAACCTTACCGCCACTCGCCACCTATTGACCACCTTCTCCTTTGTTTATCATTAAACGTTGCATGTGATGACAACCCTAAGCAATATGACATGGACATGACAGATGAACTCCTTTATGAGAACTTGTTAGGGTGACATGGAGGTCATGTAATCTTACCACCTCTTATCACCCGTCGCTAGGAAGTTTGGGCATATTATATGAGTGCGCTGGTGAAAAGTGGGTTGACTCGAACATGGTTCCAGCACGAAACCCTTAGCACCACTCGTCACCCACCACCTAGTTTTCAATACTTATCAAGGCAATGAGAGGAGAATGGTCGATGGAATGTCTCATTGGCTTAATGTGACATGGATCTACCGACCCCACCAAATTTAAGATAAGGGTTGAAATGTCTATAATATGAAAAGTCTTGTAAACACAAGAAGGAGGACCCTATAGGCTCCATACCTGATATGACGTGGAAATGGCCACATGGATGTTATGCAAGGGCATAAGGTGATGTGGATTGATGCAATGATTACATGGAATCCCAATAAATTCCACATATGGATGCCATGTGTCATCCAATATCGATGTGGCCTAATTTGATTTTTCAAACTTCAAGAGGGCATAACTTTCAATATGGGAATTGGATTGAGATGAAATGTATATCCTCATAAAGCTCTTTATGAGTTGGAGGTGATCATGGCATTAGTTTTGAGTTTTATAAACATGGGAAAAGTGAAATTTTTGTAACCCCATATTCATAACAAACCTTGGAGGTTAGGTTAATTAAGAAAATAACACCTCTCACATCCCGAGAAAGTACAAGGGATTATCGCCGAAAACCTGTTTCAAAAATTGGATATGGATCAAAGAAGCCTCAATTCAATAAAGTACAAGGATGTTAGAGTGAGTGTTACAGAGTGATATAGGAATATTGGTTCAAATGTTGGTCCCAGAGAGCAAAATATACAACATATGAATCAAAGGTTCAGCACTTGGACTAGATGGGCCTTTAAAGAGATAGTTGGAAGCTACGATACAAAGTGGTATTATTCGAGCTTAGGTTTAGCACTGGACTTCAATAGGCTCACATGAAAATTTAATACAACAATTTGATTGATGCATATTCTAATTTATTTTGATTTTTAGCTGATGTGAATTCTAACCTTGATGAAATACTGAATTTAAACATGGTATTGATGTATTTACTAACATGTTGATATGTACTTTGGTGTATTAGAATATGTGACTGGCATGGGTTTTAGATGTGTGAACAACATCATATTAATATACTTCAAATCAACATGCCTAGTGTTGGCATAATAAGGTAATGAATTAATATGTTTATGCTTGACATAACTAACAACTATGTGTGCATGACAACACACAAGAAGATACAACTTGCAGCAAGAAATAGAGGAATGGGCAATGACATGGTACAAAACAGTATCATCATGGTTAAGAAGAAGAAGTTTCGTAATGGAACTAATACCCTTAGGAGCTTGAGAGTTGAATTGAAGAGTTGCAAAGTAGAGAATGAAAGACTCATTAGAAAACAAGAAGAACATGCAAAGTTGAACACAATGTTGCTACAAAACATGTCCTACATGCAAGGGTTGTTGAAAAATGGACCAACCTATGGAAATATGTAAGGGTTTCATGTTGAAAAGATTAGAGAGAAACCTCATAAGGTTGGGAAGAACAAGAGTAGATTTAAATGTTGGGGTTGCAGAGAAAAAACTTGATATGTGAGTGCCCTAACAAACAACAAAATAAGGATAGACCATGTAAAATCCAAACACATAAACCAACAACCAACAATACCGAAGGAAGCATCTCAAAAAGGAAAATAGATTAGGGAACATCCCCACAAGCTATCTAAAATATGAAAAAGTCCTCTTGAACTATTTAGAAAAAAATTTAGGATCTTGAAGTTGTCGGGGAAGACTCTGATTAAAATTTTGTGCATGTATTAAGTGCTCTTGTTGAATTAAATATAGAATGTTGGATGTGTTGTGAATTGAGATGTTTTTCAATTCTTCATGTGTTGTTTATTACATGTTTTTGAATTGTTGAATTTGAGCATGTCCATGCTTTGTGTTGTTTTTCATGTGTTATTGTTGTGGTTTTCCTTTGCTTTTCATTTTTCTTTCTTTCTTCTTTCACCCTTGGTTTGGTTTGTTGGGTGCGTGAAAGGGAAGGAAATAAGATCATGGAGAAGAGTTGAATGAAATCCAACTAGAAGTTAAAGACCTTGATTAAGTTATTTGCATACAATAAAGGGAAAGTGAGAATAACATATTAGTTAAGGGGGGCTAGTAGTGTCCACAAGAACAAAAAGGACAGTGATGTGACAACTGTGAAAATGGCATAAGAAGGAAGTTCTTGTAACTAAAATTGTGCTTGTCTAATATATGTTTTATATTTTATGAATATGTGAATGATGGTAAAAATAAGAAAAGAGTGTAAAGATACCATTTCATTTGAAAGGTCATTTGTTGAGAACCGTCATAGTAGAAAGATAAGAGATTTATGTAACACACTCATCCCACATCTACCAAAGTAACCGCAAACCGGAGTAAATATGCAATGAGAGGCCACTATAATGGGATTCAACCTCCTAGGTGACCTTAAGGAATTGGAATTAACGAAAACCCACAACACGGGCCTTCTATATTTGCTACAAGACTCCTAGAAGCCTTCCCATTCATCCCCATGTCCAATCCCTGGGTCCCACTGAGATTTTATGCCATTAAACCCTTGGAATATCCCTTGCTATGGACAAGGGTGAATCTGGGAGGCTCCAGTCACTCCCACAGTAAGGCATGGATGCGTCTAGGGACTTTTCTACTCAGTCCTCTTCCTAAAACTCCAGGATTTGTGCCACTTCTTCAAGCCCAAAGCCCATGCCATTGCCTAGAACTCCATGACACTTTCAGAACTGAAAGATAACAACATATTAATGATACAAATGAAATTACATGAACAAGGACTTGACTGAACCCCTATTAGTTATGACATGAATTTCATCAAACATGTCATAGATATGTAATCTACAGGTTTAAAGAACATATTTGAGCATAGGGGTCTCATACTTATCTGAGAATTGCTACGAAGCATTGCTCCCTTATATCATTAGCTACATTATCATATATTAGGTCATAGATACATTTTTCATACATTTACAAATCAATACATGAGGAGAGCCATACATCATCACTGTCATAATACATGCTTATAACCAACATAATAACAACATAAATATCAAGGATACATCAGCCACAGAATCCACATATAAACTAGTACATTTACACATAATATACCAATGAAAGAACCTCTTATTAGTGAATTCAAAAGCCAACCCGGTATGGGACTAGCACATTCCACCTGACCATAGATTGGCTGAGCCAAACCTCTCTTCAGCCAATCACCCATGTGCCATATTCCAAGCATGAATGTGGGACTCAAACCAAAAGAACCACCAAGGCATCTTGAAGCTAAACCACCTCACCCTCATCAATGGAAACTAGGCTTTACTACAATCCACACCGGATCACTAGGCCAAAACAATAAACATGTAATAATAGGCTTTACCATGATCTCCATCAGATCACTAGGCCAAAACAAGCATGGATGCCACCGGATTTCTCCACCTACACCGTGAGGAATTTTCTTGTCTCCTAGTCTCTAGGCTTTACCACAATCCATAATAGATCAATAGGCCTTGACCAAGACTCCACTCTCAAGCTTTACCATATATCCCATCCCGGAATTACTAGGCCTGATGGATAGCACCCACCTCTAGGCTTTACAGTACATCCCGCCATTCACAGGTCAAGGATTCCTAGGCCCACCGAGGAAACACAAAATTTGGCTTTACCACAACCAACAATCTGGTTCAAGGGTTTACTAGGCCATGTGTTCTTTTATTCAGAAACCCACCTCACTCAGCTTCGAATCCATCTGGCAATCCAGCTCAACCAAAACACGAGAACCCCATCACACCATGGTTATTCGTAATTGGAAAGGTTGGATTTAAAACCACTGTCACATCTGGAAAAACACATGTCAATGATAGAAATAGAACCAAGAACACACATGCAACACCATGCATGCCAAATATAGCAAGGAAACCACACATGCAAATCGATACCTGTAAAGAATCTTGTTGTAGTTGCTTGATCCTACTCTTCCATGCTTGATCTCTGCTTCCTCTTTGCGTCCTTTGTCTTTCTTGATCCAATGCTGAAATTCTCCAAGAAAACTTTGTGTCCAAGAGCGTGTGAGAGAGAGAGTAGAGAGAGAGCTCCAAAACTGAACTAACAAAAAGTAACACTGACCAAGCCTACACAAAAGCTTGCCAATCTGCAGAAGCCTTTTTATTAATGAGTCCTTCTTCATTTTCCAACATTTTCCTTCAATTTCCTCCTCACGTGCAACCTGTGACCTTTCACCTTCCATTTCTCCTAATTTCCATTATTTTCATAAATAAATGTGCCAAAAATGTCATTTTTCCACTAGGATGTATTACCCAACATTAAGCTTGGAATACATGTCCCATGACCGTGGTATTATTTTTTCCTTTATTAACTTTTACATGGAATTTTGACCAGGGATGTTACAGAACCCTCCCCCTTGGGGAAACACCATCCTAGGTGTTCAATGACACCTATAAACCAACAAAATGCTAAAAAAAACATATTTTCCATAGAGCTTTATAACACTGCTCGTTGCAATATTTACAATGATCATTGTTGAAGATATGGCAATCATACCGTTTACTGGAGCTTTATAACACAGCTCATTATGGTATTTACAATAA
Source organism: Pinus tabuliformis (assembly GCA_031772625.1). Taxonomy (NCBI): domain Eukaryota; kingdom Viridiplantae; phylum Streptophyta; class Pinopsida; order Pinales; family Pinaceae; genus Pinus; species Pinus tabuliformis. The sequence goes on from CM062804.1 coordinate 608,448,055, forward strand.
CAACCACAGATACTTATACAAATTTTCTTCAACCAGCAAATAACCATATTGCCTATGGAGCTTTACAAATCTAGCTTGATACAATATTTACAATAATATACACATATACACATATGCACATTTTCTCAACCAACAAATAAAGGATACAATTTTTGCATCGGCAACAAGGGAATCTAGAGGCTTACACCTCCACCCTCAAAAGTAATGCTAGGATTCACTTCCTTCCCAATAAGTCCATAATCCAATGTGAAAGTCAAATCTACATCCAATGCCCAGTACTATAATCCCGTGCCACTTGTCCTACAGTGACCGGCTCATTGTTCCAGGGTGCACTCCCATTGTGCATATGATTCCATATGGAAATGTTAATGACCAAAACAAATCCATCCCCTACCTTCCCTTCTCTACTACACAATCCCTAGGGCAATCTGGTCACCCCTTCGATGCAGTCATTCACCTTCCAAGTTCCCCCGCATCCCCTATCTCGAGTGTTCCATCCCTTGGAAAGGCTTCCTTTCATCGGAAGGTCAAACAACCAAGGCATATACCTGCCTCGAACCCATCATACTGGTCATATCATGCTCATGGAAATCAATCGACGTTATTGGGTACCAGTTTCCTACAATGGCCCTACTCTTGAAGTGCTTTACCAACATACTACTACATGTTCCAATTTCTTTCACTATCGCTGCTAATTCTTGCAGTCAATTTCAACCACCCAACCTAGGAATTTCCCATTCTTTCCTGTACCAAGCACATAATTTCCATTAGATTTAAAATAAATTGAAATAAATTCACATCATACCTCATTAGTAGCTCATCAATAAGGTACACTTGCAATCCTATTTACTTCCTGTCACAACAAGTCAAACTAGTTGTTTGATCAAATCATCATGTATAAACATATCACATTTGGTTAGCTCAAAATGCAACCATCATAATCAAAATCATAGATCACATGTAACCATCATAAACCAGAATCATAGATCACATGTAATCATCATAGACCATAATTAAAAACCACATGCATAATAAAACTAAAATAAAATACTTATATTTATCCTTTAATCAATCCTTAGCTTATACCTTTTTCCTTATTTCGTATGCACTCTGGATCGGTTGCCACACTCGACAAACACCTAGTTCCTTCTCTTCAACTATGTACACATACACATAATGTAAATCACACACATATAACCACACACGACATACAATGCTATGCAATACATGCACCTACATCTGATATACAACACATACACCTACACCCAATGTACAACCCAACACAATACATGCTCCTACACATTATGTACAACACAATACATATATGTACACAAAGTACAACACAATGAATACATATGTCACGATACCACAACTACACAATGCACATGCATAGTATTGTATGTCCGCAACATAGCATGTATGACATGCGCACAATACCACATGTACACTAGTACCATATGTACCACATGTACATAGTACCACCTGTATATAGTACCACCTACACAATGTGTGCACAACATCACATGTACACGACACCACCTACACAATGTGTGCACAATACCATATGTACACCGCACCACCTGTACAATGTGTACACAATACCACATGTACATAGCACACAATGCATGGCATGTACACGACACCACGTGCACACAACACCACATGCACATAGCACCACATATACAACATGTACACAACTCCACGTGCACACAATACCACATGCACATAGCACCACATGTAGAGTTATGCGCACAACACCATATGTACATAGCACTACATATACAACATGTACATAGCATCATATGTACACAACACCTCATATCCAACATGTACATAGCACCATCTATACCCAGCACTGCATATGTAATATACACACAACACTGTATATACAATAGGCATACAACATCATATGTACAAAAAAATACATATACAAAATTACACATCACCATAGGTACAATCATTGAATATACAACATCCATAACATATACACAACAATATCTATTCACATCCAAAACCATACTACCTCTACCAAGCAACCTTGTTTCCAGTGTCTCTCCGCTATCCATGCTCATCCTAGTATTCTGAAAATCACATTGTTTTCATTTTGCTGATGTATCCTTCAGTGTTACCTGTCATAACATAAGCATAGGCATAATACAAGCATACAATATCAACTCATATCCACATGATACTGACCTCATATATTTATCATGACTACTCTTCCCACTTTATTCCTCATAAAAAAGGAACCTCTTCATGCCATTCACTTGCATAAGCAATCATTCCTCCACAAGAATGATCCCTAGTGACCATGTCATACAACGACATACACACATACATATATGCATATAAACATTAGCATAAAGCAATTATGATCACAACATAATTACTAGATCTCAAGGTCAATGTTAAGAAAACTTCCTTTATTCATGCACAACATTGAGAACAACGATTCCCAACATAGAAAAGGCATCTAACACCTCAATTCTATTTACTTTACCTTTCCGTATTACTTTTCTCATGGTTGTCCTGCCATCGTCCATTTACACCAATGGACCCAACCAATCCAAATGGTTTTCATACTCTTGCCTTCAACTGCCCCTATACATGCACTTAGGTTCATCTAGGCCTTACATCACATGTTGGGTTTCACTCAGCTCTTCTCAAGCTCCATTAAATTTCCTCTTTCCCAACCAATTCCCAAGACTCTCAAAACATAAAAGGAAATACCAAGAAGTAAGCAAGAGAAAACCATGAAAACCAATAAGAATATGACACCACAAACAAAGTGGTATGGTCATACACCATACATAAAAAAAAGCTGCAATCAAGCACAACAAATCACAAAATACCAAAAGCACAAGAATAACAACAAACACCATGACTCAATCCCCATGGATTCCCTATGCCTCTGAGTGAAATCTCAACCCTATCCTTCTTTAAGATTTCATGGAAATCTATTTTTCCATGCAATCCCCTGCATCATACTGCCATAAACACATAGTTGTCAGTACATAAGTAAACATAACAACATACTAGTTACCTTACCTTGTCATAATAATTCCAACCACATTACCCTACAACTACTCACACATGTCAACCACATGCTCCAAATATCAACACAATCAAATTTATCAATTTGAAATCAACCTTTACCAAGACTAACAATCATATCATAATCCATGTCAACTCATAGTCATTGGACAAAATGCTACAACTATCACCTATTACACTTAAGTAAATGTCAGCTATCTCAACACATATGTGTGATTAAAACCATCTTAAAACAATATCATTTCTTCATGCAAACTTATAGACACATACTCATATCATGCGATTAATAAAAAATTTAACAATAGATAGACGACATAATAGACACGAAAACTAAAACACCAAATAAACGACATAATCAAACATTAATGCACAAAGTAGATGACATAAGCAAGCTCATACCTTAATGTATCTCAGGGGAGGCTATCTTATCTGCACAATCAATCTAGTTAGCATGATATAACTTAACTTCACAACACATCATCTCAAATGCAAATAAGATCATGATATCCATAAGAGTAACTAACTAACATGTTCACATCATAAGCTCATAAACATTTGTTGTTCATGCATAACAATCACAGATGTATGATCAGTCTAAATTAGTACAACATAATGTCACATATAAGTCAACTCATACTTGAATGTCATAACCCTAACCATCTGCATAGGCCAATCCAATTTAGCATGATACATATAACACCAAGATCTTAATGTAATAGCCCTAATTGTCAATTTACTATCATATAACAACAACAAGTTATATATCATGTTCATCAATAGCATATAACCTAATCATCAAGCTAACTATCATATAACAACATCAAGTTAACCTATAACATACTCGTCAACAACATATAACATAATCATCAATCTAACTATCATATAACAACAAGAAGTTAACCTATAACATACTCATCAACAACATATAACACAATCATCAAGTTAACTAACATAAAACAACAACAACAATGCATACAACCACAGGTTATTATCATTCATGACTATCTCACACATGTGTATATGACTACACTGATCAACTAGAATTTATCATATATGTAACCATAATAATAATATAATGACAAACATATAAGTAACTGTAATTCTTACAACAACCATGAATCACATACATGCATGCCAAACATACAAATATGTATGACGATCTGCTCTTACCCCAAAGTCTAGTGTTGCAACCTTGCTCTAATATCCTACATTTCCTGCTTTACCTCATTCAACACATTAGCATCATAACATGCCAATAGAATCATGATGACCTAAAATGCCTACAATGACCTCATGCACGGAAACCATGCCCATAATAATGCATGCATAACAACATATAGGCACTGACATGCATAACAAATGCATATATAACCGACATGCATTCATGACAAACGCATCCCAACAACAACATCATCAACTCCTACATGGAAACACAACAACAACAATTACCACCACCATGCATACACAACAAGTACATAGTCCACAAACATAAAGAACACATATGCAATTGACATGCATGCATGATAAACACATTCCACCCATCCAAATCAAGGGTTGAAACATGCTCTTATACCACTCTGTAACACCCTCATCCTACATCAACCCAAGTAACTGGCCAACAGGTGTAAATATGCAATGAGAGGCCACTATAATGGGATTCAACCTCCTAGGTGACCTTAAGGAAGTGGAATCAATGGAAACCCACAATCTAGACCTTCTATACCTGCTATGGGACTCCCAGAATCCTTCCCAATCATCCCCATGACCAGTCCCTGGGTCCCACTGAGATTTTATACCATTAAACCCTAGACGCTCCCTTGATATGGACAAGGGTGCAACTGGGAGGCTCCACCCGCTCCCACAACAAGGCATGGGTGCATCTGGGGACTTTGCTCCTCAGTCTTGTGCTTGCGACTCTAGGATTTGTGCCACTTTTTCAGGCCCAGAGCCCAGGTCACTACCCAAAATTCCATGACACTTTCAGAACTGAAATATAACAACAGAATAATGATACAAATGAAATAAGTTGAACAATGACTTCACTGGACCCCTACTAGCCATGACAGGAATTTCGTCAAACATGTCAGAAATATGTAATCTACAAGTTTAAACAACATATCTGAGCATAGGGGTCTCATACTTATTGGAGAATCGCTACAAACCATTGTTCCCTTACACCATTAGTTGCATTATCATTTATTAGGTCATAGATACATTGTTCATTCATTTACAAATCAAAACATAAGAAGATCCATATATCATCACTATCATAATACATGCTTATAACTAGCATAATAGCAACATAAATATCAAGGATACATCAGCCATAAAATCCACATATAAACCAGTACATTTACACATAAGATACCAAGGAAATAACCTCTTATTAATGAATGCAAAATCCAACCTAGTATGGGACTACCACATTCCACCCGACCATAGATTGGCTTAGCCAAATCTCTCTTCAGCCAATCAACCCTGTGCCATATTCCAAGCATGAATGTGGGGTTCAAACCAAAAGAACCAACCAGGGCATCCCGAGGCTAAACCACTTCACCCTCATCAATAGAAACCAGGCTTTACCGCAATCCACACCGATCACTAGGCCAAAACAATAAACATGTAATAACAAGCTTTACCATGATCTCCACCAGATCACTAGGCAAAAACAATCATGGATGCCACCGTATTTCTCCACCTACATCATGAGTAATTTTCTTGTCTCCTAGTCTCTAGGATTTACTGCAATCCACACTGGATCACTAGGCCCTAACTGAGACTCCACTCTTCAAGCTTTACCATATATCCCATCCTGAAATTACTACGCTTAATGGAGAGAACCCACCTCTAGGCTTTACCATATATCCCACCATTCACTAGTCGAGAATTCCTAGGCCAATGGAGGCAACACAAAATTCGGCTTTACCGCAACCCACAGTCTGGTTCAGGGGTTACTGGGTCACGTGTTGTTTTACTCATAGATCCACCTCACTCAGCTTCGAATCCATTCGTAAATCCAGCTCAACCAAAACATGAGAACCCCATCACACCATGGCTATCTAGAAATGGCAAGGCTAGGATGAAAAATGTCACACCTATCAAAACCCATGCCAATGACATAAATATAACCAAGAACACACATGCAACACCATGCATGCCAAATCTAGCAAGGAAACCACACATGAAAATCGATACCTGTAAAGAATCCTATTGTATTTGCTTGATCCTGCTCTTCCTTGCTTGATTTGTGCTTCCTCTTTCTCCCCTTTTCCTTTCTTGGTCCAATTCTGAAATGCTCCAAGAAAACTCCAAGTGTCCAAGAGTGCGAGAGAGAGAGTAGAGAGAGAGCTTCAAAATTGAACTGACAAAAGGTACACTAACCAAGTCTGAGCAAAATCTTTCCAACTAATTCTTAGAAGCATTTTTATTAATGATGCCTCTATTTTCTTCATTTTCCATCATTTTCCTTCAATTTCCTCCTCACATGAAACTTGTGACCTTTCACCTTTCTTTTCTCCTAATTTCCATTATTTTCATAAAGAAATTGCCAAAAATGTCATTTTTCCTTTCCAAAGCCTTTGTCATTTCTTTTTCCAATTTCCTTTAACCATAATAACCGAAATGAACTTCCACTAGGATGTTTTTCCCAAAATTCAGCTTGGAATACATGTCCCATGACCATGGTCCTATTTTTTCCTTTATTAACTTTTACATGGAATTTTTACCAAGGTTGTTACAATTTCATTTTTAAAACATGATGACTATGTAAATGTTATGCAAATAAAAAAAATATTTGCTATGTTTTAGGTAACACATTGAAGTTAACTAATGGATTCCATCTCATGTGGAATATTCATCGAGCAACTGTGCAATAATGATATATTGTTGTTAACTACCACCATTAGTATGCATATGATATGCTTGGGATTATGACCATGGTCATGTGAATATTCGAAAATAATAGAGGTTGAAGGTTAAATCTATAAATAACAACATATGAATATGTATATGGTAGAGGACAATGTTAGTATTTGTAAATTGGATACTTAATGCAAATACCTTTTATGAAGTTTTGTTGAAACATATAAACAATTGAATTGATAGAGTTGTGACTAATATGTGAAGTTGAGATAATTTCAAGAATTGGTGAATGTTGTAGCAATATATATGCTACAAGCTAGCTAGACCCCTTCAAAAGGCTTCAACTGAAAGTGTTGGTTATGGTAACCAAGTAAGTGAGGCAAGCAGTGAGCAAGGGTGAAAAGGTAAAGGGAAGAAATTTGGTAAAAATTCCTTTCCATTGAATTTCATATATGTTGTTTCAATATTAATGCATGTATTCTATGGATGCCTAGGAAGGGGCATGGTTAGGGCAAGTAGCCATCAGTATAAAACATGGAAATGACTTAGTAATGCATGCGAAATTAAATATCGGGCTAAATTGCTCATGAATTCAAGTTTTGAATTCATTGGGTCATTGAAATAAAAGTTACTAATATTATGAATCGCTTGAAATGAATTTGATGCACCCATATGATGTTATGATAATTTCATTTTAATTCAATAAACAAGTAAAATAATTTTTATATGTGCAATATTTCTGAGATCACTTTAGGATGTTGTGAATCTTTGAAATGAAAATAATGCGTGTATGAATATCAAAAGTTGTTTGCTTGATTGAAAGAACAAATTGTAGGTACATTGCTAGAATGGGGTGTGAAATAGAAGCCACCATGACAAAATAATGGCACTTGCAAAGGAGACCAACAACATGACCACAAGTCTCATGCTTATGAGATCTAGCTTTTTAATGAAACAAAGTTGGGCAATTAAAATTGTTGGTTTGAAATCTTTAAGTTTATCTCATGGAAATTAAGTGTTGTGACACACATGAAACGATGGACCACAGAGCTTAGGAAGATGACTGATGTGGGGACATGGCAGTGTTATGAATTTAATTCATATAAAAATAATAAATGCAAATATAAATATAATAATAATTAATTAATTAATAGTTAATTAGTTAGTAATGAAAAGCCATGTCTTAGAGACATGACCAATCATGAAAGGGCACCTGTCAAGGTATATAAGTAGGCCCTCATTGTAATCATTTCATATATCTTTTGTACATTCAACAATTCTTACATACAATTATTGTCCTATGATGGATACTTACATAGTTCAATTCTTTTGAATTATTTTGCTGCGTATACCAACTTTGCTCGTTATAGTGATGTTGGAACCACATCCTCTGATCTCGACCATTTGCCATTGAATTTTTCATCAACCTTATTGTCGTGAAATTAAAGTGTTTCACTATATAGAGTTTGGAGCTTCTCCATATTGCACATCGATATTTAGGCCTTTGGCCATAGGTATTAAAAAAAAAGGTAAATTACAAATATTGCACATCGATATTTAGGCCTTTGGCCATAGGTATTAAAAAAAAAATTATATATATATATATATATATATATAACAAAAAAATATTTAAAAAAACATTGTAAAAAAGATTTTTAAAAAATCAAATAAAATATATTTATTGAATATATATATATAAAGAAAGAGGAAAAAAATATTAGAAAAATTAAAAATCAAAAATTAAAAAAAAAAATATTATATTAAAAACAAATAAAGAAAAAAAGAGACTATTTAAAATTTATAAAAAAAAAACACACAATATATATAAAAACACACATACGCACAACTTACCTGGTCGACGACTGTCAGCCCCCGCTCTGCTGATAACAAGACAGTGTAACACAACCATTGACCAGGCCACTAAAATTTCTTACCAATGACCTCCTACAAGCACTCAGTGACAAATTACAACGTCGACAAGCCGCCACCCCAAAAGATCTTGCTCATCCTGATTTTCCATCGAATCATCGTCGCCATATCCAACGATTTGTCCTTGTCTTGATGCCATACCTATGGTGCCAACACATTCAGAGACAACCGATGGATGCATGTTCAGCGACTACGAAATCTATCGTACAACCGAATAAAACTCCATTCCTGCCACAATACACCATCTGCCACCGCCACTTGAACTCACAACTTCCATAATCGTGTGCCCTACGCCCTGCTTATCCACCGTTGTCGCCATCACACCCCATTTGTTTTTGAAGAATTCACTTTTTTTCTTTTTAATTTCGTTTATTGATTGGTATAAGAGTTTGACGTGACAAGTGAGGAATTGTGTCTGTACATTTGAACTATTAATGTCTATACAACCGTGAAAGATTAAAGTTTATGAGTTTTTCAAGGGACGTAATTATTTTTTAATCCGTGAGTTTAGACCATTAAAAAGACAAATTTATATTATAAAAATATAAGTTCATTTAAAAGGTATTATTATAAGGAAGCCAAGCGTTGATTTAAAGTCAAAGATTAAAAAAAAAAAATGAAATATTAAAGTTAATTAAAAGAAAGAGAGGGAAAATAATATAAAAATAAATAAATTAAGAAGCAGATATTTGAACGAAATTATAAAGGTAGTAAAAGGAGAATATATTTGTATATTCTCAAAGCTCATATAAGAAGGAAAGGATGATGCCAAGATGAGCTCCATGCAACAATCATTATTCTGGACTAAATGTATGTTTTGTAAAACAGGAATTGGGCATCAGTGGATTCAAAAAAATTGCAATTTATGTTTTCCAACATGTAGGAAATTATATGGTACAAAAAAATGTCAAGATAATGAGCAGATGCAAATGAAAAGATTAAAGGAAGAACTCGCAGAACTACAAGAAAAGAACGAAACATCGGAAAAGAAATATAAGGATCTCAAATATCAGCCTTATAAAGAATCAATAGAAATTAATGAAGAAATTTGGCATCTAAGGGATCATAATAAAAAATTACTTGAGAAGGTCAAGAAGTCCAAAGATATAAGAAAAATATTATAAGAATAAAATAAATGTATCGAGAAGAAATTCAACAAGAATCTATCACAAAAGGAAGAAGAAACTTTGTGCTTAAACGACCTTAATCAAAGGTTATTAGAACAAATATAAAATTTAAAACATGAGAAAGATATTAAGAATAAAGTCAACAATCTAGAAAGCAGAGAGATTTTACATCTAAGTAATCATAACCCAGCTCTACTTACGCAAATAAAGAAAGTCAAAAGTGACAAGAAGTCACTAAATGACAAGTTAGAAAAACTTCAAGAAAAAGTATTGAAGTCTCAAGTCGTTTCAATCTAAGTTGAAGATAAAGGAATAAATATTGATCCAGTCAATATCACAACTCAAGAAGAAGAAAAACCTATAGAAGTTAAAACCAATTCAGATATTACAATTCAAACATTGGAAATTCTAAGTGATGATTCAGTAACCAATTCAACAACGAAAGTACCTAAAGTAAACCAAGAAATTTCCACACACATGATAAGGGAAATTCAAACCACAAGAATTCCTTATCAACATATGAATCACAAGAGCAGGCAACTAAGTCAACCTAAATATTTGAACCATTCAGAATGGAAACAACATATTTATGTTCCAAGGAATACTGAAGTTTGTAGAGTTCAATCATATGATAACAATTGACTACAAATTTTCAGTCACTGGAAAGTTCCATAGAAGATTAATCTTGGATGATCAAATCCATTCTTAGTCCAATAATTTTGTTTATTGCTCAGAGGATCATATCATCTTGTATCAACGTGTTGTTCAAGGTTGTCATTGATGTCAATATGGCATTGTTTGTGATGGAAAATATTCTTGTGATGCGTGATATTGCCCTAGATGCCCATGAAACCTTAGCTCTAGATAGCTCTTGATTATTGATCATAATGCCCTAGTGATGCAATCCCTATAACTAATGCTTGTTATATGATGTTCTAGCCTAGGTGAATATGCCTTAGTCTTAACATATTGATGCAAGTCCTAATACTTATAATGCCCTACATGAATGGAACCCTAAGCCTATGAAGAAGACCTTCACATACATTAATTAATCCCTAATACTAATAAACAGTACATATCAAGGACCCCGCATAAACTTAAAGGCCTAAATCTATGAAGAAAGAGCCTTAACACTGTCCAAAGAATGAAGTCCTAAAAATAATGATGACAGTTCACTAAATCCAAGTTTCTTGATGGAAAATTGACCTCATTGAAGAATGAAATTGACAACATCTTGTAGAGGACAATTTTTGCTTTCTAATGAGCTATCACTCACCTTCTAACTCCTCATAGACTGTGAGAAAATGAACTTTCAAGTTTTGATATAATATTTTTTTAGGCTAACCGACCTAAGCCGACTTGTAGACTCATGTCCCTTGGCCAATGGACGTGACTCTTCATCAAAATGAAAAATATGTATAAATATGACGTTAAACAATTCATTCTTGCACCAATTTTTCAGTGATCATTTCAGACAAAAGATATAGAATAGCAAGGAGGCCCAAAGGACTTAGTAATCAACTATTTGGGCAAATTTAAGGAAGCCAAAGAGTAATATTGTTGTGATAAGCTAGTTGTGTAAACGAACAGTGGACATAAAACTACTTCGAACCCGTTCTCATTTACCTTATAGCTCACATTTGTTGTTTAGGACTATGGACAACTCGAATCATGGTATCCAGACTCTTGTACAATCTCACAAGGCTGAACAATGTCCTATTACAACTCTTACACCACAGGGATTTTAGTTTTTTGGAGCTCAAGTTTTTTCCACCAAGTTACAGACCTATCATCATTATGTGAGCTTAGATTTATGAGTTGCACAGTCTCTTAGGGAGTTTAGATTGAAGGTTTAGAAGCCTGTTTTATCACTGTGAACAACATATAGTTCAATCTTGTGGATGAAGGCTCGGTGGTAATACTACTATGAAGCAGCTCAGAATGTGATTCTGCTTAAAGAGGTTGAAGACTTGTCTTTGTGCAGTTGTTGGAGAAGACGTAAAGAAACCTTAATTATAGTTGCAGTGTTGAATTTCTCATGAAATAATTTTGAAGTAGCCTTCATGATACCTTCTAAGTAATTCCTTGAAGCGATCCAGAGGCATTGCCAAAGGATAGTGGCAGACTTTTTGTGAAGATTGTTGTGACATGAAGTGACCTTGGAGACATCTTGTGAAGCATATTTTGGGACAATCAATAAGACCTTTTAGTAGCACCTTCGAGGATAGCCTTGGAGATATCTTGATGAAGCCTTTAATAATAGTTTGTGGTAATCCTTGTACTTGAATATGTTTGGAAGACCTTCTACAAAACTTGAAGACACCTTGATACATCACCAACAATTGATTGAAGTCTTGGAGACACCCTTGGAGACATGATTCTTTGCTCAAGCCCTCATAAAGTAACATTGGAGTTTTTGTTTGGGTGACATGAAGAGTAGTGGTAAAACCTTCATGAGAAGACAAAGTTGTCGTTGATGAGCTTACTGTCTTGAAGATCATTTGAGGGCAGTGTTGAAGGTGAAGATATTGACAGGGCTCATTGAAGAAGATATTGTGAGTCGTAAAGAATCACTGAACTTATCTTGAACAATTGAAGCATAGGGTTGGAGCCCTAGAGGATAGGAGTCCTCAAGAATAGTAGGTTGGTGTCTGTACCATAGATAGGGTTGTATCCCTAGAGGTTGGAGCCTCATGGAGACAAGGTTGGTGCCTTAGGAAGATAGGGTTGGAGCCCTAGAGGTTGGAGCCTCGTGAAATCCAAGTCAGTGCTTGGAAAAGTACAGTTTGGTGCCTAGTAGGATTGAATATTGGTGTCTTCATCTAGGGTTGGAACCCTACACATATTGTGTTGGATTTATTGTAAAGAAGAGATTAATAAAAGTATTTATTCTTATTGTTATTTTTGTGTTCTAATTAAAAGTGATCTCACTGGTAAAAATAACAATTGAAAGGAAATATTGATTCACCCCCCTCCTCAGTATTTCCAGCACAATGAAGATGAAATTTATGAGATGAGAAGATATCCAAAACTGGAAAAGAGATCTGACCTTTTCATCAGTAAGCTTTGAGGACAAAGCTTTTTCAAGTGAGGAGAAATGTTATGAATATAATTCATATAAAAATAATAAATAATAATATAAATATAATAATAAGTAATTAACTAATAGTTAGTTAGTTAGTAATGAAAAGGCATGTCTTAGAGACATGAACATTCATGAAAGGGCACCTGCCTAGGTATATAAGCGAGCCTTCATTGTAATCATTTCACACATATTTTGTACATTCAACCATTCTTATATACTATTTCTACTTTTCCTATGATGGATACTTATATATTTCAGTTCTTATGAATTATTTCACTGGGTATACAAACTTCATTCGTTACAGGCAACCTCATGGGAGCATGTCATAACGGATACCTTGACTATAAGACTCCATTAGAAGTACATTGGAGCACACCAAACTGTTATTTGAACATAATATTCCTTGCACATTACATTAGAGCATGTCAGATCGATACTTGGAAATAAGACTTTAATGATTGTCCATGCAAGAAAACCCCAGACAAGTAGAATGCCCTAAATGGGGGTTTCCCGGGCTCGGAAAGGTGTGTAGATGATGGGGGGGCATGTAGGAGATCCCTTGGACATGTAGATTGCTCAAAATGGGGGTTTCCTAGGCTGGAAAGGGTGAGTAGTTGATTGGGACCCATGCAAGAAAACCTTTGGACAAGTAGACTTCCTAGAATGCTTTTTACCTAGGCTCGGAAAGGTGAGTAGTTCATGGGAAAAGAAATAAGCCCCATGCTCACTGGGATGTGAGCACAAAGGAACTTATTCAGAAAACATGGAGCTAGTTCAATAAAGACACTTACTTGGATTTGAACATGAAGAAGCTTGATTGGTAAAGGCATAGTTTGTTCAATAAAGATAGAGCTTGTTCAATAAAGACGAAACTTGTTCGGTAGAGATAAAGCTTGTTTGGTAAAGATGGAGTTGGATTTTTTACCTATGGAGATAAATGAATCAAAGAGTCACCATAAAGATAATTAGTAGTTTAAAGAATCTCCTCTTGAAATTTTGGTGAAAATTGATTTAAATTTTTTATGATTAATCTCATCATAATTGTATGCTTATGATATAGGTGAGATACTAAAATATATATCATAGATATATGATGTTTATCACAAGCAATGTAAGATTAGTCTCAACCTGTTAATATCATAGTGGTGCAGCAGAAGTGTAGAAAAGTTGAAGACCTTAGGGACTAGGCCATTGTGGTGACATTGGAACCCTCTGTATGCATTGATCACCATGAGGTATGTTGTCTCAAATGTATGATGTGTTTGAGCAAGCTAGAGAGATGCCTTGGTTGTGAGACTCCATCAAGGCTCTTCTTATGCGGGGAAGCCTTTCCAAGGAATGGATCACCTGAGAGACTGGGGAGGTGGAGAAGGGGATACTTGAACTTGGAAGGTGTGCGACTAAAAAGTAGAGGAAACCTAAGTAAATTGGTTTTCAAGGACTCGTATGCATACTCATTGGGATTAAAAAACATTGGGTGTGTCCGAGCAAGAAATGAGATGAATATGTTCCCTGAGAAAGTGTTGAATATAATGAACAATAGGGATGGATATGACAATTTAGGACATGAAAAAGTCGTTGATGTGAGAGCTAGAGGTATAAAGCTAGTTATTGTTACTATTATCTGTTATAGAACTCTGAGGACAATGTTCCTTTAAGGGGATGGGGTTTGTAACATCCCTCACATTACCCCTACTATTTTGTAATGACAATTTTGACTGTAAGACCAACGTTGAAAACCATGACTGTCCCAACCTCTAATTAAATATTTAACAATTATTCATTAAAATTAATTAATTAACACAACTAAATAAGTGATCGTCTCATTGATCCTTAGTTTAAGGGAAGCTTTCTTGCTCACTGGTTTTTCCTGAAAACACTTTAGTTCCTAAATTTTCTTACTTTCCCACTTATTTTGGAAAGACATGACCCATATCCTATTGAATTAAATGTAGTACTTTCTTGTAGATGGAAGCGATTTTCTAACAGGTTTAATAATGCAATTGGGGCTAAACTGAGTTGGCAAAGCCACTAATAACCATTATGCGATTGGACTGGGTGGAAGGATAGGCAACACCCATTCCCATTTCCCTCTTGAAAATCGAAGAGACAACCCTTCCGAATGTTAGCCTCCTGTTGCAGCAGGTTAATCATCTTTCATGATCGACAGTTTTACATGCCAAATATGTCATGCTATGCATGCTGCAATGCTCCATATTTGCTACAGATGGCCAGATAGTATCCATGAGAGCAGGCTGGGCCACTGTTGTGTTCCCGTTTTGATAAAGCAATCCATTTTTGCTTTGAGGCAGTTTTTTTCAGTTGGAGGTACTCAGGCTGGAGTTCACTAACATCTTTCTTATTATATAGCTCCCTATTTGTTTTTCCCTTCCCCTATTAAAATCATATAGATAAATCCCCTATGTAAATACCCCTCCCTGGCAATATAGCCATATTTTCTATCGAGTCTGGGAAATCTCAGTCCATCTGGGACTGTTTTTAGCCCATCCACGTCGTTTAGGAACTGGTTTGACATCTGGTCAGCCAGCAACCTCCCCCTTAAAACCCCGCAAACCCCTAAAAACCCACATTCCGCCCCTAACCCCAAAGTCCCTGTACACAGACATTAATCCGCGCCTTCATTTAACCCATAAACCTTCTTTCCGAAAGTTTACAACCCACTCCCCCGCGCATTATCAAATTCGGGATATTCCTGCGAATATTCCCCACACTAACCCGCCGTCACCTCACAGCCGCCGCCAACCGTTAGATCCCCCGCCCCACAGATCTACGGTGGGCGGGCCTCCCCTTCCCCGACCTGCCCGAAGGTTAACGTCCGGGAGTTCGGCGGTTTTGCCGCCGTACTCCCGCCACGCGTCACCTCCTGGGCTGTGGCGGAGCCCCCTCCCCCGAAACCACCATCCCCCATAAGCGGTGCGCCATTTACCGCTTACCGCCCTGCCAGGTGACGTCACCCCCCTGCACAGTCATGTCCACGTCACCTCCCCTGTACAGTCACCCGCCTGCGTGGCCTCCTGCCACGTCACTGCCACGTGTCCCGCCACCGTACCTGCCACGTCATCGACCGTACGTGATGACATCATCCTGCCACGTCACCTTGCTGACGTCATGTTGACGTCACCCGCCGTACAATGCTGACGTCATCAGCCCTTTTTTGACGCAGAGGCGCGAAAATCGCACTTCGGAGCCCCGGAATCAAATTCTGAGGCAGTTTTTGATGAGCGATTTGCGCCTAAATCGCTCATCGCAGGATTTTTTGGGCCAGAGGGAATCTTCAGGGAATCTTCAAGGAATCTTCGCCCCATATGGCCCCAGGAAGCCCGAAAAGGCGCAGAAATGATCCATTTTCATCACAGAAAATATCAAAATGATCAGAGGAGAATTCCAGATGATACAGAGGCCGAGCAGCGGCCATTTACTGGTGATTAGACACACAGCATAGCAGATCAGCAGCCCAGATTTGTCAGAGAGTATCAGTGGAAGAAAGGACGCCAGAAAGGATCAGTCATGATTTTGTAGGGGCTCGAGGCACCTGAAGCATTGATGAAGCCCCCAGAAAATCAAAATCGACAAGCATCAGCCCATCCTTGCCTTCAAATCACTGTCAAAACATTTAAAGCACCAGGATAGCAAGGAAGTAGAGACCATACCCATTCATTGCAGAAATTACTGCAGCAAGCCACCGAGGACAACAGCATTCATACAGTTTTGACACATCGGCCCTGAGCACGGCCCGAGACATTCTTTGCATTTATTTTTAGATAGACTTAGGTCAAGTAGTCATTCTTATGACCTAATTAGATCAAAAATGTAATAAAGGAAACTCTGCAGAGAGTTTTGCCCTATATATACCACACTCTGTATAGTTTTAAGTGTGGGTTAATTGGTATTTTTCACTAGAGACTCGCTGTGTATACCTGAATCTTTCTGTCATCAAAGATTGCTTAAAGCTTGGAGCAGAACTGTCTGTTGTTGATGATTGTGTCGAAGAGTTGGAGATGGAATTCCTGTGCTGCGGCCTGAAGCAATAAGTGCCTCTTATCTCTGTTTATGTGTTTGCCATTATCTAAATAGCAGGAAAAAAGAATAGCCTAGAATTAGTTAACTACTCTCTATGCTCAATTCCTGCTGTTTATTGATGTTTTCTTCTAAACGAATTGGTTATGAACATTGAATTCCGTTTGGCTCATGTTTACCCCAGTTCACCTGTGCCGGCCAATTATCTAGGGATTCTTAACTGCCCCTAGGTAGCGCCTTGTTATTTTCTCTGTTAAGTTGACTGAAAGATTTTTAAGTGCCTCTCAGTGCTTAACACCTCTTCCATCCATAGAACCTGAAAGTTGCTTCTGCCTCAGTTACCTTGCTCCATTTTCCCCTCTCTGTGTTTAAGGAAAAACAACAGCAGTTCCTCTCCTCGACTCCACGCCCAATGGTTTGAAACATTCAGACTATACTCAGCCTCTCTACCTGAAAGTATCTGTTTTCCCGCCAAAACTCAATCAAACCCCTGTGCAGCATATCTAGCCTAAAATCACCCCTTTCAAACAAAGCTAAATCATAAAGAGAGAGCCCTCTCTGACCGCAGGCAGGCTAGGGCCTGCGGTCCAAAGTTGGTTTGTGGTTACCTCGGCCGTATCCCTTTGGGAGTCAAAAGGGACAACCTGAGTGATAACATAATGGCGACTCCACTGGGGACATGAATCATATGTTTATTAGTGCAAATCCTCAATTTTGACCAGTTCGCCTCGTTTTCTGGAGAAAGTGTTCCTTTTCTTCAGGGTTTTTCATGTTCAGCTCTGATCTGTGACAGTGGACAGAGATCAGGCACTTTAAGGTTACAGCGTCCACCTGGCGACTCCACTTCATCCTCATAATAAAGACTCCGCTGGAGAAATGAACCCGAAGGAATTGAATAAGCAGATCAGGCTCTCGACTTGGACTATCGTCCAAGAGACCATGTTCTTTCTCTTGCACCAAATTTTGCTGTGTATATTGTATTTTAAAAGCGATTTTATGTCAGGTTTTTGTGTTTTGCCTTTGGAAGAGATTGTTGAAAAGCCCCCTTGCACATCAGAGCAGCAAATGCTGTTGAAGATCATCATACAGTCAAGGAGGAAACAAAAATGGAGCCATTGAATATCAGATTGAGGAAGACCCTGAAGCAGAAGCATATGACCAGATCATCAAAATGGATCCCCTGCCTCTTGGTTTTCAGCCGTCTGACTCATTCAAAGAAGAAGAAGACCAGCAGCCCGCACGGATCAGTCCGGCCCTATTTGAGCCAGATTGTAATAAAGGCACCTCTGCAAGAGCTGAATGACCTATCCGCTGGCACGCAGAATAATGAAAGAGATCAGTGCACGTCACCATCAACAGGCTGCAAGGCTCAGTATCGAGTTGACAATGATCTCCCAATTCCAAAGCATGGTAGTGATCCTGAACCTTTGTACAGTTCTTTTATTTCGGCCAAAAGTTGTATATGTATGTATAGCACAGTTTTGTACAGTATTTTGAACACCCCAAAGGAGATCAGTAGCTTCCTGATCTTCTCAAAGATTGATAAAGCCATAACAAATTGTAAAATCTCAATTGGTATCATTAGCAAGCATAAGCAGCAAAGCCCACTCATGTTATTATTACTCAAGTGGCTGCATTAGTTAAACAGCAAAATAAGTGCTGGATAGGGTAGGTAGGTATTTTGCAGAACACAGTACCAAATGAATACAAGGCAGTCTGACCTGCTGTTCTTGACTTTTCACAAGGAAAAGCCATCCCCAAGTGGAGCCACTGTTAGCCTCCTGCTGCAGCAGGTTAATCATCTTTCATGATCGACAGTTTTACATGCCAAATATGTCGTGCTATGCATGCTGCAATGCTCCATATTTTCTACAGATGGCCAGATAGTATCCATGAGAGCAGGGTGGGCCACTGCTGTGTTCCCGTTTTGATAAAGCAATCCATTTTTGCTTTGAGGTAGTTTTTTTCAGTTGGAGGTACTCAGGCTGGAGTTCACTAACATCTTTCTTATTATATAGCTCCCTATTTGTTTTTCCCTTCCCCTATTAAAATCATATAGATAAATCCCCTATGTAAATACCCCTCCCTGGCAATATAGCCATATTTTCTATCAAGTCTGGGAAATCTCAGTCCATCTGGGACTGTTTTTAGCCCATCCGCGTCATTTAGGAACTGGTTTGACATCTGGTCAGCCAGCAACCTCCCCCTTAAAACCCCGCAAACCCCTAAAAACCCACATTCCGCCCCTAACCCCAAAGTCCCTGTACACAGACATTAATCCGCGCCTTCATTTAACCCATAAACCTTCTTTCCGAAAGTTTACAACCCACTCCCCCGCGCATTATCAAATTCGGGATATTCCTGCGAATATTCCCCGCACTAACCCGCCGTCACCTCACAGTCGCCACCAATCGTTAGATCCCCCGCCCCACAGATCTACGGTGGGCGGGCCTCCCCTTCCCCGACCTGCCCGAAGGTTAACGTCTGGGAGTTCGGCGGTTTTGCCGCCGTACTCCCGCCACGCGTCACCTCCTGGGCTGTGGCGGAGCCCCCTCCCCCGAAACCACCATCCCCCATAAGTGATGCGTCATTTACCGCTTACCGCCCTGCCAGGTGACGTCACCCCCCTGCACAGTCATGTCCACGTCACCTCCCCTGTACAGTCACCCGCCTGCGTGGCCTCCTGCCACGTCACTACCACGTGTCCCGCCACCGTACCTGCCACGTCACCGACCATACGTGATGACATCATCCTGCCACGTCGCCCTGCTGACGTCATGCTGACGTCACCCGCCGTACAATGTTGATGTCATGCTGATGTCATCAGCCCTTTTTTGACGCAGAGATGCGAAAATCGCACTTCGGAGCCCCGGAATCAAATTCTGAGGCAGTTTTTGATGAGCGATTTGCGCCTTGCGCCTAGCGCAAATCGCTCATCGCAGGATTTTTTGGGCCAGAGGGAATCTTCAGGGAATCTTCAAGGAATCTTCGCCCCATATGGCCCCAAGAAGCCCGAAAAGGCGCAGAAATGATCCATTTTCGTCACAGAAAATATCAAAATGATCAGAGGAGAATTCCAGATGATACAGAGGCCGAGCAGCGACCATTTACTGGTGATTAGACACACAGCACAGCAGATCAGCAGCCCAGATTTGTCAGAGAGTATCAGTGGAAGAAAGGACGCCAGAAAGGATCAGTCATGATTTTGTAGGGGCTCGAGGCACCTGAAGCATTGATGAAGCCCCCAGAAAATCAAAATCGACAAGCATCAGCCCATCCTTGCCTTCAAATCACTGTCAAAACATTTAAAGCACCAGGACAGCAAGGAAGCAGAGACCATACCCATTCATTGCAGAAATTACTGCAGCAAACCACCGAGGACAGTAGCATTCATACAGTTTTGACACATCGGCCCTGAGCATAGCCCGAGACATTCTTTGCATTTATTTTTAGATAGACTTAGGTCAAGTAGTCATTCTTATGACCTAATTAGGTCAAAAATGTAATAAAGGAAACTCTGCAGAGAGTTTTGCCCTATATATACCACACTCTGTATAGTTTTAAGTGTGGGTTAATTGGTATTTTTCACTAGAGACTCGCTGTGTATACCTGAATCTTTCTGTAATCAAAGATTGCTTAAAGCTTGGAGCAGAACTGTCTGTTGTTGATGATTGTGTCGAAGAGTTGGAGATGGAATTCCTGCGCTGCGGCCTGAAGCAATAAGTGCCTCTTATCTCTGTTTATGTGTTTGCCATTATCTAAATAGCAGGAAAAAAGAATAGCCTAGAATTAGTTAACTACTCTCTATGCTCAATTCCTGCTGTTTCTTGATGTTTTCTTCTAAACGAATTGGTTATGAACATTGAATTCCGTTTGGCTCATGTTTACCCCAGTTCACCTGTGCCGACCAATTATCTAGGGATTCTTAACTGCCCCTAGGTAGCGCCTTGTTATTTTCTCTGTTAAGTTGACTGAAAGATTCTTAAGTGCCTCTCAGTGCTTAACACCTCTTCCATCCATAGAACCTGAAAGTTGCTTCTGCCTCAGTTACCTTGCTCCATTTTCCCCTCTCTGTGTTTAAGGAAAAACAACAGCAGTTCCTCTCCTCGAATCCACGCCCAATGGTTTGAAACATTCAAACTATACTCAGCCTCTCTATCTGAAAGTATCTGTTTTCCCGCCAAAACTCAATCAAACCCCTGTGCAGCATATCTAGCCTAAAATCACCCCTTTCAAACAAAGCTAAATCATAAAGAGAGAGCCCTCTCTGACCGCAGGCAGGCTAGGGCCTGCGGTCCAAAGTTGGTTTGTGGTTACCTCAGCCGTATCCCTTTAGGAGTCAAAAGGGACAACCTGAGTGATAACACCGAATACAAGGCTTGAGAGCCAAACTATGAAGGGGGGTAATGTTCAAGAGAAGCCAAGATAGGGCTCTCTTTAAGGTCCGAAGGAACACTATCAAAGAAACATGTCGAGAATAATAAGGGGTGATCTCTCTCTCTCTCTCTCTCTCTCTCTCTCTCTCTCTCTCTCTCTCTCTCTTAGAAAGCATGAATAGAGGAGGACACGGGAGCTATTTCACTATCTCTAACTTGTGTTGGTCCAATCATGATTTTATAATTGTTTGAGTAACCTTATTCTCTAGGGGGAACAAAGTCAATTCAAAGAAAAATTTTGGGCATTATTAAGCAATAGAGCCTAAGATGGGAGGGATAGAGTTGACTTTGAGTATGTACTCTATGATCTTAGGTCATAATCCTTGTGGTTGTGTTTAAAACCATTAACCCCTTGTCTAAGCTTATGAGGCCTATGTAAGGTTCAATGAATGAATGGACCATCAAGTGATTTTTGTTGAGATAATGAACCACTAGAATAGTGGACTGCATCTCCTAAGAACTTGACTAATCCATTGGTGTGAATTTATCTCTTGTTCAAGCATCCCCTCGAACTCTTGATCTATCTCGGGGTGGACAACTGCAAGAAATATTATAGTGTAGTTGGCCTATGGTTGGGTGGATAGTGGAAGTCCCTCCTTCAGTTGCCCTCTAATATAACTCAACCAGATAATTATAATGGTTTAAGCATATTTAACTATGAGCTATCACAATGCTTGTTATGTTATTGGTCGATATGTATTTATATATGCCTTATGGAAGGTTGATGCATTCACTGCATATTCTTAGTGAATGAGTTTCCTTATATGTCTTTATGATCGGGTTGAACTTCTAGCACTAAGTGATTATTATTATCCTCATGAACTATAGGATTACTTATATGAATATGCTTGTTTATGTGAGGTCTCTTTGATAACCTGTTATTAAATGTGTTTTTAGTTACTAGGCATGATTATGAATTGAATGGCTCATGGCCATAGTTAATATTGTAAATTATCTTACATGTTAAGAGGGTAACTTATGTGTTGTATGTTAAGTGGGGATTCATCTTGTGTTGATGGTCATTTTGTTTAAGAATGATGCAATGATTCAATGGTATATCCTCACTTGTATAATGTTGTGATATCCTAAGATTCACTAATCAAATTATATTTTGTAGCTTTCTTGTAGAATTTGGACTTTGGATTCATTTCATTCTTTCATTATGGATCTAAGGAAATCAATCCATGTTAGTGTCCTTGAATTCTTATGGACATGGCATAACATCTTTGAGGGTTTGTTCCTTAGGATTTGGCTATTGTCTCATAGATTTAGTGTTTTGACAAATGTCTCTGACTTTAGGAGATTTTGAGTAAATTCCCTCGAGTTTCCTTTTATACAAAGTCGTGGCAATAATTTGGAACAAATTTGAAACAAGATTTCCTTGAAGCTTCATTGGATCTGGTGATCCGAAATCTAGGGGTGGTAAAGAGTGCATACCCTGGTGGAGGCCTGGATGGGTGTGAAGTTGAATATCCCTCAAACAAACTAGTGGATCCATAGATCCTGTGGTTTGAGAGGGTAAAATGCTAGTGCAATGTCATACCACTAGATTAGTTGTAAACCATACTAAACGAGGAAGTGTTTCCAAACACGTGAAAGGAGTAAAGAGTAGGAACATAGTGGACCTTTGAGTGTTAGAACCCTGACACCATGCATTGTTCATTTCCACCACCTATCTCTCGATTGAATGTTCAATGTTGTGGGAAAAATGCACCATAGCAGCATGATGTGGGGCCCTGACACCTTACAAGTAGTGATAACCCTAGGTAGTATAACATGGATATGATCGTCAAACCCTTTTCTGAGGACTTTCTGGGATGATGTGGAGGCACCCTGTGATCTTCCTATTACCCACCATTGGGAATTTTTTGCATGTTCTATGAGTGCATCTGTGAAAAGGGGATCGATATGGTCGTGGTTCCAACATGGAACCCCTACCATTACTTTACACCCACCACCTATTTTTGAATACTTATCAACAAAAGGAGAGGAGAACTTGAAATGGAGCACCACTTTGGCCAAGCTTGATATGGGGTTTACAGACTTCCCCAGAATCTGGATGTCAGATGAAAAGTGTATAAAGGAAAAAGCCTCATAAACACGAGAAGGAGGACCTTGTGGGCCCCACACCTAAGTTGATATGGCAATGGCCACATGGATGCTACATAGGGACAAGTGACATGGACTGTTTTAGTGATGACATGGAAGCTAAATAAGAGCCACACATGGGTGCCATGTCGCAAACAATATTGACGTGGCCTAATTTGATTTTACAAAGTTCAAGAGGGCATAACTCTCAATTTGGCAATCGGATTGAGATGAAATTTAAATCATAGAAAATCTCTCAACAAGTTTGACACGATGGTGGCATTAATTTCAAGTTTTAATCATATTGTAAAAGTGAAATTTTTGTAACCCCGACTTCATAAAAAACCTTGGAGGTTGGGTTAATTAAGCAAACAACACCTCTCATTACTCGAGAAAGTACAAGGGGGTGGGAGGGAATGTTACAAATTTCTCAAAGGCTTGAACTTGTTGAATCCAATAAGAATGAACAAAATTAACTCCAAGATGGGAATGGACCAGTCGAATTTAAGGGCAACCAAGGAATAGATAGCATGGATTACTCATTTGGAGAGCTCCAGACCCAAGATATTTGGCGAGGGATGGGGGGTCTCAATGGTTGCAATAGTGACACACCTGATTGTGGAGTTGGATGGAAACGACATGAAAGAAGTGTTGGAGGCATAAGTAGTGGTGCCTCGAAAATTATTTCCATATTGGATGGCACCATATGATGAGTGGGGATCTCCATAATGGGCATTGTATATCGGTGTTATATGAAGTAGAGGTTGGACTAGTTATATTGAGTTGCTTCATAAATCTAATCAAGGCATCAACTTTATGAGAGGTCACTAGTTTCTTTTGCTCAAATGGTTGAGGTCTAGTAGCATCAAACATGACCGTGAATAAATTCCCTAAGCCAATGTAAATTAGATCAAATTGTTGTACTTTAGTGATTTTTCTTCTTTAGTTGTGGCATAGTAGTAACCATGTTTCTAGCAATCAAAGGCAACAAATATTTCATAAACCAATTTAGTAGTGGTTTATGATGGAATTGAACTTTACACAAACTGCATCATCTATGCCATCCATGGATTCACTTGTGGATGGATGTTGTTTTCCATAAATTTGAAAGGATCTCGAGTCCCTAATCATGATGAACTATGATCTAGAAATAGCAGAGAAAAATCTTCGCGAGAGATGAAAATATGTCATGAGTACCTATGTGTTTCATGTCAACATACCACTTGGTTGTTGACCCGGTTAAGGTTCTTTGAAAGAGTCTTAACCAAACATAGGCCTTCATTATGTTGTTAGATGAACACCATAAGTGGAAAAACATGACATAGTTGTGAGGACTCTAATTGGGTTTACCTTAAAATTTAAGAATGTTTGAAGACAACTTGTTTAACATGGTAGGCCATGTAGCAGTGTGTAGGATGGGATCATTGGTTAACTTCGAAAGGTTAAGTAAATTTAGCACTTCCAAAAGTGGCAGATTGGTGTTATGTGCAATATTTGGCTACAGTTTTTGAATTTGGATATTCCCGACAACGTTTGGATTTGGAAAATTACTATCCATTGGATTGGATTGGGTACTATTGAGTATCAGTAATAGCACTACCTAACTAGGATGATCCTAAAAGAGAAGCACTCATAGGTGAATGTAGGAAATATTTGGTAGGTGACCTACCAAGACCAAAAATAACTCCCAATAATGGTGGGAGTCCTTGCAAGTATTAATAATAGTGGGTTCAGGAGGATCCCATATGTTTTTCAACTAGCAGTGAAATGTGTTTTGAGTGGGAGGAATTGTAAAAGTGTTTTAAAAATATGGACTACTCAAGGAAAATGAACATAAATAAACTATATTAATGTGATAAAACAATGTAAAAATTTCAACCATGTTTTGATAGTAAAGAATTTAAAGCAATGTGGGTATAAAAAAACAAAAACACTAAACTATATTAATGTGATAAAACAATGTAAAAATTTCAACCATGTTTTGATAGTAAATAATTTAAAACAATGTGGGTATAAAAAAACAAAAACACTAGTCCTAAAGGTCGAGTGGTCTTTATCTCATATTGTAACTACAGCTTCCAAGAGTTTTAACGCTGGAGCATAAGTCCATTAGAAGAAACTAGTGGAGGTTTGAAATGAGGGTTATAATGAGATATATTGGTGGCATGTCTTAAGGTGGCTAGAAATATTTTTGAGCAACTATTCAAAATAGACTTCAAGTGGAATCACATCCCACAATTTCCACCTTATGTAGATGCCTTATGATGTGGTCATTAGGTTATTTCCATCAATGAAATTAGAGGTATTATAGGATATCAATGATGTAATCATGTTCATAGGACCTCACAAGGGATGGGTGACTCAATAAGGTCCCATGAGAACAATTTAATCTCATCCATTGACCCTTCATGGGTGTCCCTTTACGTTCCCTTTTTCATAAACAGGATATAGAAAATTCAAGTTCCCTAAAATGAAAACTTTTATGTCTCGAGTGAGAATGATAAAGGGGGGTTATTTGGATGCTTGCCCCCAAATTCCTAACCAAAATTAAAATTTTATTTTTTTGATCTTGATATGGAGGATTTTTGTTGACGACACTTTCATCATTTGGCCCCATGGACGTGAGAAATTGGAAATCTTCAAATAACACCTTAATAATTGGTATGATTTTATCAAATTCACCATGGAAATTGAATTTGATGGAAGTCTCCCCTTTATCGATGTTCTTGTTACAAGAAATCATGATGGCAGCATCTCCCATCAAGTTTACTGCAAACAAAAAACATTAAACAATACCTCCATGCCAATTCCCACCATCATCCCACCAAAAAACTTGGGGTTCTTAACACCTTCACAACAAGAGCCCTAATAATTTCTGACAAAATACATTTATACATTTAGAAGTCCCATCTCCTTGATGTTTTCAAGATGAATGGCTACACTATGAACCAAGGTATTAAAGCTTTCAATAATGCTAGCAAGGGGCCTATATCAAAATATGATATGAGCAACATGGTCTCCAAATTCTATCTACCTTACATTCAAGGAACTATTGACAAAATCTCCCATATCCTGAGAAAGAAATACATCATCACTACCTTTAATCCTATAAACACCCTTTGTAGCCACCTCAAATCTGTCAAAGATCCCATTGATCTCACCAATCAAAAAGGTGTATACCTAATCCCTTATTCTTGTTGTAAATCCCATGTAGGAGAAATTGGTTGCTTCATAAATATTATATTATAAGAACATTATGCTGACATAAAACACAATTTCTACCACTCCTCAGTGTTGAAATATGTAACTAGGTTTGATCTTCATAATAGCATGTGTAATTATGATTTTATGTATTTAATGAAAACAAAATAAATGTATTATTGTAAGTCTTGAGGCATGGTTTTCATGCTCAAGAGAATTTATTTTATAGGTCAAGCACCCATTCAGTGCTTCTAGGTTTGTTATAAAGTCATTGAGTCATTGTCATGTATGAATGACCCATTTGGGCATGTTACATATTGTAAAGAAAAATTTATTGAGTCATAATAAAGTCAAAAGACCCTCCAAGACCTCGTCATCGCACAAAGTTCAAGTCTGCCTAAGGAAACTTCTAGTTAGCGTAAAGGAAGAAATTTGACCCTATGTGAAGCCTATATAAAGAAGACCTCGGCCTCATTTGGAAGATACACTTTCATTCAAGCAAGTTTGATCTTCTCAAGGTAGAAGCTGAAAGAAGGATGAAAAAGGAAGTGACGCAGGAACCAATTGTTTTGAGATTTCTCAACAATCAGCCCCGCGTTTACTATTTCCCTTACAATCCAACCCTTTCTTCTCTGGTCGGATCTCCATTGTAAAAGCCCAAAACAATGATATTTTCCCTTTTAAATAGAACCGTTCATGATTCACCATAGATCCTAGCACATTCAGATGAACGATCCAGATCTTTTATCGCAATCGCAAGTCGCTCTGGGAAAGTATTCAAGGTTCAGTACATACAAATAGAGTGTTGTGATGCGATATATTCAATGGCCCAACTGCTCATCACATATCACAGGTTTCCAATTCTCCAAGCACACTTCCTTTCAAATGAAATGCTGTGATGCGATGTCTCGCAATCACATATCGCATTGTCCAGCGTGACCAGGGTCCGATAACACACAAGCTTCATTGCGATGCGATAATTAGCGATCGTACTTCACAATTTCATAAGGTCTGCAGCCCGATCACACACCACTGATTGTTTGCAATGCGATATGGGTAATCCAACGGCTAACGGGGTTTTGCACCATTGGTTCGAAACTTGGATAAATGGCTGGGACTTAAGCAGGCTTCTACACTATTATCAACACTAAGGACTGCAATCTTTGTGAACTCTAAGTTTTATAACATATAGTATAAAAACAGAGAAATATTCAACCCTGTCCAGGATACAAATAATGAGAAGTGAAACGAGACTTTCCACAGCATCATGATATAAACACACACATGACATCAATTATTCATTATAAAAAAATGGTTACAGAGTCTTGCATTTGGCTCTATTACATCGATTAAAAGACCCCTGTTTCAATCGGGAAATCCACGCACTATTACTTTACTCTCGCTCCACTCAATCCTCCCTCATCTCTTCTCTCTGTCTACATTACGTTTTTCTTCTTTTTATCAATCCCATCTTGCCTAACAACTCAAACCCTATTCTTAAACAATCTAACAGTCAAATCACTATTTTCCAGCTATATCACACACCTATGCTAACAAATTATCTTTGAATCTAAAATAAGAAAATTTCTACTTATTACAATAATGAAATACAACTCATCTCTTGAGAGATCCAACCCTCTTGGTAAAAACTGACTTTTGACCACTCAGGTTAGTGAAATTCAACTTGTTTAGCCACAACATGTGAACAGACTTTCACATTGCTGGCTAAGTCCAGATGCTCCTGCATCAGACTCTTGGGGAAGAAAAGAATCATCCTTCAGACTTTTAGGGCTTCCTCCATACTTCTGCAACTCGGTTGTTGTTAACCAACTAGCATCCTCCACTGGTTGTCCTTTCCATTTGACTAGATATTGAAAATAAATATGTCCTCTAGTTCTTTTGGACACTCTTTTTGGTGGGCCCCAGTATTGTAGCAATAATGCTACAACTCCTGGGGCTTCCTATCTCTAATTTTATCAACCCGGTAGTTCGTACAAACTTGGAAGCGACGGTGCTGTATGCACAAGTACTAGCTCTTGTCACAGCTGTCACTTGGTCAGCTGGCACAAGTCCGCTAGGGCTCAAGCCAACTTCTATATGCTCTCAGAAGAAGCTTTCTAAATGATGGACGAAGGCTATCCCAGAGGAAATCAATCTACTTTGCAAAAAATGAACTGAAAGCCAACCAAAACATGAAACCCTAGTAAACCCTAATCTGACTAGTTTAACCTCTATGGTGCAATAGTGAGAGTGCAAATGTCTACAAATGATGCCATTACTTCTAATGATGTGAAATGCATGAACTCAAACTACTTCTATGAAAAAGAACATTGTTTTTGTATTTTTGCTTAAGTGGATGGAGTGATTATGAATTTGTTTCTTATTAGGGTTTGGTTGTGCAGAGGTGGTGCCAAGGGAGAGAAAGCTTGGGAAAGGTCAGGATGGTTAGGAGAGGTCCCAGAGGGTCCCTAGCATTAGTCCACAGAGGTCTACAACGTTCGGATGCTCGGCAACCAAGTTTGCAGGCTTCTACAAGATGTCTGCAGGGGATCCTACAGGAAACTAAGAAATTCTACAGGAAGTCTGCGAACTTCTACAGGATGTGCTGTAAGTGGAAGTTTTGGGTGATGGTGAAGTGATGGAACGGTATGGGTGGATAGGTAAGGTGGAGATGGAGCTTGTGATGACTCAGGGGCAGAGAAACAGGATGGAGAAAGAGTGCACGGAGTTGGTTGGTGGATAGAAGGATGGCAGCAACGAAAGGTCAAAAAGATGAAGCTACGTGGCAATGGATGAGTTGGGAGGTAAACGAGCTGAACAGAGGTCAAGTAGGTGGCTTGAGGAGAGGTTAAGAAGAAGAAGAAGGAAGTAGAATAATATGGAGCAGTGTAAATAAAACAAATTACTTGTGTCTTGCACCAAAACGAGAATTCATTACCCAGTGCTACCTGTGCTATTAAACCAATGAACAACGATGTAAATCATGAAGAAAAGTCGTGCATGGAATTGTAATGACGAAGTATGGCTCAAGATAAAAATGCATGGAAGGATCCACGATTAGAATGACTGTGTTGCAGCTTGCATGAAAGTAGAAAAGACTGCGTTTTTTGGTGGTTGGTATAGACTGCACCCCAATCCCTAAACAGAGATGGCAGTGGAGGCACTAACAACCTTTTCTTGGAGCTCCAGTGGATTACAAACCTCCTATCCTAATCTAAGCAGCTGAAAGTAATTTAACCATAAGCTAATCCTACTCAATCTTATTAAAGAAATCAAATCAGCAACCTGTGTTCTTTGAAATGCATATCAAAACAAGGAAACAAAATGCTGGAAAGAAAGGTAAATAACACTACAAGAAGAGGAGATCTATTGCTCTCAGGTTGGGCCCTAGCCTGAGAGCTATAGCTCCCTTAAAAGCTCAGAATTAGATCCAAATCTGCTTCCCTTTATTCATAATCGAAAGTCTAATTTCATGCCAAAACTAGCTTACAAAAACAAACACCGAGCTATGCTCAAAAATTACAATATCAGTCCAAAAGTTCAAAAAGCTCCTAACAAAGGCTACGGCATTCATATTTATACAAAATGAAGATCAAGCTGGCTTCCTCCATTCGTGGAGCTTGGCTGTCCAACTGAAAGTCAAACTGCTGTAAAACTGCTGATCCTGTAGAACGTGTTGGCTGCCTTTAAGCTCGGTGGGGAGAGCTGTTAGAGCTCGGAGTTAAGGTGAAAATCACGAGGAGGGTCATCAAGACTGTGGACAACCTCCCTATGAACCCGCAATGTCACCTTTGCTGTCTCCTTGTCTCCTTTTGCGTGGTCTTTTGCTCTCTTTAATGCCAAGAACCTGAAATCATCATGTATT
Source organism: Pinus tabuliformis (assembly GCA_031772625.1). Taxonomy (NCBI): domain Eukaryota; kingdom Viridiplantae; phylum Streptophyta; class Pinopsida; order Pinales; family Pinaceae; genus Pinus; species Pinus tabuliformis. The sequence goes on from CM062804.1 coordinate 608,478,739, forward strand.
AGTCACATAGATATAATGCCTGCCCTTCTTCCTACAAACAACACGAATATACTAAGAAATGAATGCATAAGTGGTAAAAGATGAATGGTTGAACAAGGTAAGTAGGCCAATATGAGCCCAAATTGTACCAAAAATTGGGGCTCATCATCACCCCCCAGCTAAACTATTTGCTCATCCTTGAGAAACTTAGTCCAAATCTTCATCCTTCATTGCTTTTACTGCTTCCCTTGCATCCCAAGGCTCTGTGGTAGTGTCCTCTTTGCTGACATGAAACCCTGCTTTCCTGTTCACCTCTTCCCATTGTTCACTGTCATCCTCCTCTGTATTGCCTTCAGTCAATCCTAGCAGTAGTGGTGGGCTGAGTTTAAGGCCAATCCAGCTGGCCTGGAGGCTTTGCATGGATTTCTTTTAAAGGTCTACCCTTGCCAAAGCTTCCCTCATCCGAATTGGGGTATGGTACTCTCGGATTTTCAACCTGTGTGCCAAGGTATTCCATCTGCGTGTACATGCTTGGGCAGCACTTTCTCCTAACAATCTTTCCATGTCTTCAAAATGAGCTATGGCTTGAGCCTGTTGGTCCATAAATCTCAAGGAAGCTGTGGGATCAGTAGCCAACTGTTGGTGGGCTGAGATGAGTGCAACCAGATCCTCTGGTTCTGCTCGAATGAATAGTGGCTCGCTCACTTCTCGGTTCATGACCGATTTTGCTTCAGCTGCTCTTTGATCCTCATGGTTTAACCATGAAGCGAACGCCATCAATTGCATATCACCCAAGGCAGTATTGGGATCCCAGGAGACTTCATTAGGCAAAGCCAAATTGTGGAGGTAGAACTCTGCTAATTTGGCTTTGTCTTCTGACGAACTAGTACTGCACAATTCAGAAAATTGTTGTGGGTTTTGGATATGTGAAATACCTCTTTGTGCCAAGGTATTTATTTGGAACTGCAGCCATTGATCTTTTAAGTACAATCCATAGGATTTTGCAGGTTGTCTGCACTGTATTGCCTCCATGGCCCAACTGGCCATGCAGGCCAATTGTGCTTCCTTTTGCTGCAGCTGTTCTTTTAGAGCTTGCACTTCAATTTTTGTTTGTTGTTCTGCTTCCTGTAGAAGTGTCATTGGCTCTTCAAGACCGGTGGTCAGCTCCTTTTTGCCTTGTTGTTCTTTTGTGATGTCTTTGGAGGATGTTCCTGCCCCTGCCCTTAGTTCCTGTAGCTGCAATCTCAGCTTCTGATTTTCTTCTTGTAGAAGCACACGTTGGCAATTAGCCACATGTTTAGCCATGGTGAATTCGCTCCTGACCTCCTTGAGTTGCTCTTGTAAAGGGCCTATGTCCGCCACACCCTTTGACTTGGCGATCTGCATCCATGTGTGGGAACGGACTCTTTCTTCCTCTAATGCAAAAAATAAGGGTACAGTAAATTTCTGCGGTATGATTTTGCCCGCCTCTAAAAAGGTGTAGTAGGAACTCAGACTAGGCTGAGGGCTGGGCTCTGGTATATGTACTTCTTCCGCCTCTTTAGGTGGCTCTACCTCACCCTCCTTTGGTGGTGATGAGGGTCCTTTTCCTTCCCTCTTCTCTGTTTCCTGTAGCCGGGCCAGAGTGTCCTGTAGAACATTTTCAGCTTCCTGTAGCCGAGTTTTTTCAATCAACAGGTCTAACCTTTCTTGCCACGTATTTTTCTTTGGACTCCCCTTCTCGTAGGTGACTGTGATCCTGGAGGGTGACTTTTCCTTGGGAGAAGCAGGGGTATCTTCAATGACAATCGGGCTGCTGGACGGAGGTTGTGGCTTGCCCGTCTTTATCCTAACACTTCTTCGAGCTTTAAAGTATAGAGGGGTCTCCCTCTTCCTCTTTTCTTTTGGCTTAGGTGGCGTACTGAGGCCAGCTAATACAGCTGCTGCCTCCCGTGCCAGAATATCCACCTTCTTCTCTTTGGGTTTCACCTTTTCGGGGCTTCCTGTAGAAGCCCCTGTTTTGGTAATTTTCGGGCTTCCTGTAGAAGACCCTTTTGCCAATTTCGGGCTTCCTGTAGAAGACCCTTTCTCTGTTTTCGGGCTTCCTGTAGAAGCCTGTTTCTGCTTTCCTGTAGACACGGGTGTCACCACCTTTTCTTGCTTTGCTGCATGGGTTTTTCTTTTTGCTTTGGTTGCAGGTGCTGACGAGGTACTTGGGCTGATGTGGACCACCTCAGCTTTGTCCGTTCTGCTCTTCAACCTCTTTTCTCTTGCTGACAAGATGGGTGTGCCACCTTTTTCTTTGTCATCCTTTTCCTCATGCTTCTTCTTTTGTTCTTTCTTCTGCACTGTGGTCGGGGTCTTCTGGCCTTTTTCTCTCTTTCCCTCGGCCACTGCTTCTTGTTCCTCACTGCTGGAGGAACCCGTTTCTTCAATCAACATTTTTATGTCTCCATCTCTTGTCAAATTCCTGAATGATTCCCATGAGAGGGGAACCTTATATGAATGAAGCGCATCCTCCACAAGAAGTTTGATCAACCCATGGTGGGCTACCTGATCTGGTATGCCCTCTTTTAGCTTTGTGGCACACTCAATTAGAGACTGTAACAGGAAATAAGGAATGCTCAGTTTTTGTTCTACAGGAAGATCAACCCGGTGCCTCAATTCAGTGAGCAACCGAAAGTGATATGCGTACACGATGCTAAAACGGCCTTCACAGGTTATATATTTCATGATTTGCAAGCTAACTTCATTCCATGGTGGCAGCAAGCTGGTTCTTCGCACCCCATTTTTGTCCTCCGAGAATTCCTCCTCAGGTGGAAAGAATTCTTTCTTGGCTTGCTGGCTCAACTTCCTTTCTTCCTTATCCCATGGCAAACTCATCGGAAGTTCAGTAATCCGACTGATATATTTCGGGGTGAACTTGAGGCTTAGACCTCTGAAGTTCACTGTGGCCAGTGTCTTGGATTTCAGCTTCAGAGCCTACAAAAATTCTTCTGCCACTTCATCATCGTAACCCTGCAACTTGTCACAAAAAGATATCCATTGAACCCGTGTGAAGAGCTCTACCACTTCCTGGTTTTCCCTTAATTTGGTTGAATCAGTGGGTTCTCGTCTTATAAACCCACCCGGCATGATAAAACAGTTTTCTTAACCAGAGGTGGTGATTGTGGAAGAGATTTTAGTTTACTGAGACAGAGCGTAGAATGTCATGCACATAACCCACAAAACTTATCCCTGAGGAACTTAACACAGTTTAATTACTCGACATCCTGTAGAATGACAGTATAGGCACAGCAGACAACAATTTCACCGTTTTTCTATGACCAGACTGTGGACGACAATTCTGCCACCTTTAATAACCAGTTGCATGAAGAGTTCAGGGTTACCTCTTTAATTGGCCACCTTTTTACGTGAGGCACCCGCTTTCCTGTAGAAAACTGCGTTCCTGTAGGATGACAGCGTTCCTGTAGAATGCAGCGTTCCTGTAGAATGACAGCGTTCCTGTAGAATGCAGTGCGCGATTTTCGGGAGAGACTGCAGTCAGTCTGCGCCTTGGGTGTGCTTCTCAATCGTTCTGATAGCCAAAGGCTCGGCGTATCACACTGCAGAAGGATCAGGATAGCCGCTCGAGTTCAAACCGGTGGTTGATAAATGCATGAATGCAATCTAGCCAATTAGATTTTGAATTCGGCGGAATCCGTGGCACGGGGGTGAGCTGTCCCCGCCGGACCGTTGGGTGACGTCACCCCATCATTCAACTGCGCGTTCACTTGCTGCCGCATCAATTCCCGCAGATCTGCCGCCGCCTCTTCGGTTAAACTCGGTTTTTTCGACGGGATTGCTCTCACGTGCGTGCTGCTATTCTTTTTGTCATGGCCGCCACCCTCTCATCCAACTAGACCATTAACTAGCCGACGTGGCTGGCCAAATGGCCATACGGCCGCTCAACCCATTCACCTTTACACTTAAGCAATCAATCAAAGTAACATTCATGCAATCTGATGGAAGGAAGGGTCGAGACACTTACCTGCGTGGCTGCACACGATGTTTCGGCTCTTTGGACGCTGATGAGTCGATTTACCTGCTGTTGGCGAACTTACACAGGCCCGGAGGTCCATGTTCACGAGCTGCCGACGATGGATGGAATGCTTTGGTTGCATGCGCCCACGTTTCACTTCATATGGCCCGCGCGGTGAATGGTATCCACTCTAGCAGGCTTAACTGTTACAGGACTCCCGCGGGATGTCTTGGAACAATTCTTCCTCCTTGGGTGCATGTTGCACGACGATGGATGGCCTCACGATCATGCTCTTGGAGCTTCTGGCTGACTGTGATGAATATGGTGTGAGATCTCTAGTGCTTTTTCCATTTACAATCTGCTTTTTCTCGAGACTCATCGATCTGCTTTGCTGGTGCAGGTACTTTGTTGCATGTCGACAAGGATGGTGGAACAAGATAACAGCAATGTGCATGGTTGACAACAGTGGCATGCATGCATCCAAACCGATCCTTAGTCGTTAGATCTCCTCATGAAATGAATTCTGGCCCGCTCTAAGCTTCTACAGGAAGCTTCCTGTAGAAACACAGCGCTTCCTGTAGAAAGGATGCGTTCCTGTAGAGAGTTTGCACCTTCCTGTAGAAGATCTGCATCTTCCTGTAGAAACTCTACATTTTCCTATAGAAAATCTGCGTCTTCCTGTAGAAGACTCAAGCTGTAATAAAATTGCACATACCTTGGAGAAAATGAGTATTCTTGGAGGAGGTGATGGTGAGGTGTCCTGACTGCATGATGAGGACCCTTGGCTTTGAGTTGAGAGGCTTCCTCTCTTCCATAGAACACCTGCATGCAATCTTACATAATGCATCTGCTGACCTTGTTTTTTCTTGTGTTTTTTTTCTTTTTCTTTTTTCTTCTTTTTTTTTTTTTTTTTTTTTTTGAAAGATAATAGGGGCGCCTCATTGAGGTTTTCACCCTTGCCATCTGCCTTAAGCGCCTCAAAGAGGTTTTCACTCAAGGATCTTTTCCAATCTCTTTTTTCTTTTTTCTTTTTTTTTTTTGAAAAGACAATAGGGGCGCCTCCATGAGGTTTTCACCCCTACCACCTGCCTTGGGCGCCTCAGAAAGGTTTTCACCCAAGGATCTTTATTATTTTTTTATTTTTTTTTTAGATTCTTCAGGGTATGCCCAAAGCAGAGGCAGAACCCTTCTCTATGACCAACACTGCCTTCTCCATAGTTTTGATGAACTCTTGTCTTGAGGGAGGTTTCCTGTAGATCTTCAATCGATGCCCATTGACAAGCATGGGGATGGCTTCCTCATCAATGGTCCGAATAAGAACAGATCCATTGTCATGACATTTTTCCACTGAATATGGCCCTAGCCATCTGGTTCTCAGCTTCCCCTTGAAATATTTGTATCTGGAGTCATACAACAAAGCCCAATCTCCCGGCTGAAATTTCTTGTCATGGAGATGTTGGTCATGCCACACCTTTCTCTGAAGTTGAACCACTTCCGAGTGAAGGAGGGCTTGCATTCGGTGCTCATCCAGTCCATTCAGCTGCAATAGCCTTTCTTGTTGTGCATGGCTGAGATCTAGGTCCAGTTGAGCTGCCATCCTCAAAGTGTTGTATTCAAACTCAATGGACAGCAAAGCTTTCTTCCCATAGACCAGCTCATAAGGTGTGAAGCCGGTGGTGGTCTTCCAAGTGGTGTTGTAAGCCCATGTGGCTTCAACCAGACGATCTGCCCAGTCCTTTCTACTGCTGCTCACCACCTTAGTCAAGATCCCTTCTAATGCTCTATTGGTGACTTCCACCTGCCCATTTGCTTGAGGGTGATAGGGGGTGGAAGTCCTATGCTTGATCTTGTGATGAGCTAGTAGATCTTTAACCAGGTTGGAGGTGAACTGGCTCCCTTGATCGGTGACCAGCTCTCTTGGATAGCCAAACTTATAGAAGATGTTTTCTCTTAGGAACTCGACCACCTTTTCTTCTGTTGCTGCTTTGATTGCTTTGGTCTCTGCCCACTTTGTCAGGTAGTCAGTGCACACAATGATGTAAGACCTTTGCCTCGAAGGAGGGTTGATTGGGCCCACAAAGTCCATACCCCACTTCTCAAATGGCTCAAGAGTCACCTGAGGTTGGAGAGGCATCTCATCCCTTTGGGTCGGTTTCCCCATTCTTTGGCATTGGTCACACTGGCTGACATATCTTCTGACATCTTGATGAAGTGTGGGCCAATAGTAGCCTGCCTGCAGGATCTTGAAGGCAGTTCTCTTTGCTGCAAAATGTCCTCCACAAGGCCCATCATGACAAGTGAGGAGGATATCAAAGACTTCCTCCTCCCTTACACACCGCCTTAAGATCTGATCGGGGCCAAGCTTGAACAGATTGCCCCCGATCCAAGTAAATGAGGCACTTTTTCTGATGATTCTGCTCTTCTCTCTGGAAGATAGGTGCGGAGGGAACTGTGCTGAAACAAGGTAGTTTGCTATATCAGCAAACCATGGAGAGAGTACTGAAATAGCAAACAGATGTTCATCGGGCATCTGGTCATCCACCATTCCATCCTCATCTGCAGACAAATCCAATCTAGATAAAAAGTCAGCAACAACATTTTCTCTACCTGATTTGTCAACAATGGTCAAATCAAACTGCTGCAATAAAAGTAACCATCTAATAATACGAGCATTCACATCTGGTTTATTCATTAAATATCTAATTGCAGCATGGTCTGTATGTACAAAGGTTTGATAGCCAGTAATATAATGTCGGAACTTGTTCAGTGCATGGACCACAGCCAAGAATTCTTTCTCGGTTACAGTGTAATTCAGCTCAGCTTTGGACAAGTTTTTGCTAACAAAGTAAATGGCATATGGAAGTTTTTGCTCAACTTGTCCTAAAGCTGCACCTATGGCTTTGTTCGAGGCATCAGTGTGGATGTGGAAAGGTAGGGCCTAGTTTGGACCTCTCAGGATTGGGGCTGACACCAACTTGTCCTTCAATTCATTTAAAGCCCTCTGACAATCGTCAGTCCACTTAAACTCCACATCTTTTGCCAACAGGCCAAACAATGGCGAGGCTAGCTTGTTGAAATCTTTAATGAATCTCCGGTAGTATCCTGCTAATCCCAAGAAACTCCGAACATCCCTTACCTTTTGAGGAGGTGGAACCTTCTTGATGAGAGCAATTTTGTGAGGATCCACCTGCAACCCTTGGCAAGAAATGGTATGGCCTAGCACGGTCCCTTCAGTCATTAGGAATTCACATTTTTCAGGACTAAGGGACAAGTTCATCTCAATGCATTTGGTTAGGACTTTTCCCAGGTTGGACAATGCTTCCTGGAAGTTGGCCCCATAAGGAGTAAAGTCATCCATATAGATTTCCACTGCATCATGGACCAGCTCCGAGAAGATGCTTAAGACAGCTCTCTGGAAAGTAGCAGGAGCATTGCATAGCCCAAAGGGAAGGACTCGGTAGGCAAAGGTGCCCCAAGGACAAGTGAAGGTGGTCTTATCTTGGTCTTCCGGGCTGATTTGGATTTGGTTGTACCCGCTAAACCCATCCAGGAAAGAGAAGAACTTCTTTCCTGCCAGTCCATCCAACACTTGATTTATGAAAGGTAGAGGGAAATGGTCTTTCTTGGTAGCTTTTTTCAGTTCTCGGTAGTCCACACAGATTCTCCATTTCCCATTTTTCTTGGGAACCAACACCAGAGGGGACACCCATTCACTATCTGAGATGGGGTAGATGAATCCGGCATCCAACAGTTTTTGCAATTCTTCCTTGACAATGTCCTTCAGAGCTGGATTCATTCTCCTCTGGGGTTGCCTGACCGGCTTACAATCCTCTTTGATGTATATGTGACGGGTACAAACCGAAGGATGGACTCCTTTCATCTCCTTATAGCTCCAAGCAAAAGCATCTAGGTGACTGGCCAACAGGCTACACAGCTCCTTTTCTTGGGAAGGAGATAGGGAGGAGCTGATCTTCAACGTTCTCTCAGGGCCGAACTCCACATTCTTGACTCTGGGAGTGACAGGGTTGGTTGTACAAAGATCCACTAAGGTGCTAGCTTAGGCATCCTCCACCAATTTCTCTAAGGATAGTGCACTAGAAGGTGGATTCCGGATCAAGGTCTCAATCAAGTAATCCTCGGTTGGGGGGTCTCTTCTGGTGGTATCTAGGGTGCACAGAGGTGCTGAGTACACCTCGTCTTCCTCTCCTTCTTCTAACCAGAGTGGTAAGTCATGCTCTAAGGAGGGTATAGGACTAGCTATTTGGACATAGGACCATTTTTTATGGTCATATTTCCTGCACGGCAACTTATGTAAGCATCTGCAGTGGCTAACCAAGGCCTTCCCAAAATGAGAGGATATCCAGTAAGCTTTGCCTTGGGTTGCAGAACCAAGAAATCTGCAGGGTATTCGCAAGAGTCGATAGAGACCAAGACATCCTCCACAATCCCTTCAGGAGTCACAGTGGAGCAATCTGCTAATTGCAGGACTGTCGAGGTTTGCCTCAAGGAACCCTGAAGATTGAGTTTGAGCATGGTATCCCTGGTCATCACATTAATGGCAGCCCCCAGATCAATCAAGGTGTGAGGTATGATGGTGCCATTGATGTGGACATCTACTACAGGACTTCCAGGATCTAGGTACTTTGGGCAGATGACTTGTCCTAACATAAGGTCAGACAGTTGTCCTATGACATTGATGGTTGAAGCATCTTTCTTGCCTGCCTGGGTGTTTGAAACACTTTTCCTTAACCAGTTTGTTGTATATTGGCACATCCTTGATGGCTTGGAGAAGTGGTATTTTTACACACAACTGCTTGAGCTCACCCAGAAGCTCATCCTCTTCTGGGTTGGGTTGTGTGGTGGCTGTTAGTCTCTCAGGAAAGGGTGGAATAGCCTTTGGTTCACTTTCCTGTTTGTCTTCCTCATCCTCTGGGGGAGGAGGTTGGCAATCTGGTAGAGTCTTTCCAGATCGAAGATTGATCTCCTGGATCTCCACAGCATAGGTAGGGCATGAGGTTTCCCCAGTGTATACCTGCTGGGCCTGTCTATTGTTGGGGTTCGGGTTCGGTTGAGCAGGCATTTGAGGAGCAGGAGGTAATGGCTAAGGTTGAACCGGTGGTGGAGGCAAAATGGCGGGAGGAGTATTGTACTGGGGCCTCCACCCCGACTGAGGTGCATTCCACTGAGGCTGTGGCTGGGCATGTGAATGATATGAATGAGAAGTGGGTTGAGTAGGGTACTGAGGTGGATAAGACCATGGAGGAGGCATGGACCAGGAAGGATGAGCAGGGGGACCCTAGGAAGGCATAGGAGTCGATTGGTTGGGGCTGTAATAAGCTTGAGGTGCCCCTTGCATCCCCTGCTGATAAGGTCTAGATCCTTGTGGCCTCCTTTGGTTGAGGTAATAGAGAGGTTCAGTGGGAGCTTCTGTCCCTTGGTACATGGCTTTAAACCCAGGTAAGGTTGGACACTGATTTGTGGGATGGTCCTCCTCACAAACGAAACATACTTCAACCGAATGCAATGGGCACTCGTTCTTAGGGTGTCTCCTTGTGCACCTAGGGCAGAAGACAGCCAAGGCTCTCTCAGCTTCTTCTTTCTTCTGCTGGATTATGAATGTGTCCAGCTACATGGCAATGGTCTGTCTCACCTCACTCTTGAGATCTTCTAATTGATTTGCAAGCTCATGTTTGGAGAAAGGGACACTAGTTGAGATGAGGTTTCCCCTACCTCGTTTCCGAGCTGCCCTGGAGTGATTTCGAAACACAGTCTTGATGTCCTCATAAGGCAGTTGGTAAATGTCCCCCCCAGCTAACATGTGAAGGGTATCTAAGAGGTCTTCAGGGACTCCTCGGAGCAGGACCAACTTGAGGGATTCAGGGTCAAGTGTGCACCTGGCCCGCTTATAGCTAAGTTGGAACCTCTCCTCATAATCCTCTAAGGACTCATCATTTCCCATGGTCATCCGAAAGATTTCTCCCTTGGTTTCCTTAGACCTACAATAATCCCTGTACTTGGTATTGAAAGCTTGTTGCATCTGAGCCCAAGTGGTGATACTATTCCCAGGTAAGCCCATGAACCAGCATAATGCTGCATCCTTAAGAGTTGAAGGGAAGAGTTTCAGCTTTTGCTCATCTTCAGTATAGTCATAGGTTCTACAAAGGACAACAAACTCAAACAGGAAGGTATCAGGATCTTCAGTAGTCAGTCCATGGAAGTGAGGTAAGGTGGAGGGGCTAATGTTCTTCATTTTCATCTCTCCATTGGTCTCTCGGATGGGGAAGGCACCTTCTATTCTCTCATCTTCTCTTCTATTGTCAGCCATAGCTTCAGATGGAGTGGTCTCTAACTCTTCTTCTACTATAGGATCTTTGTATATCTCGGAATGTTCACCTATAGGTTCTTCTGGGTCACTGTCACCAAAGAAGAGAGAAGGGTGACTCAGTGATGTGGTGGGGGTGTTGGGTAGGAATTTGCCTGATTTATCTCGGTTCCTACGAGGCATGAAATGGAAAAGACTTTCTTTTTTTTATTGTTTTTTCTTTTTTCTTTTGTACCTACAAAACTGAAACAGATTGATCTACAACTAACTATAAAGATGCAGAATTAAACTGAAAGCAAGAAAGAACTAATCTACTTTTCTCAAATGAAATTGCAGGAATGGAAATGCTAGTCTACGCTTGCAGAAATGAAAGGCTAATCTATGAAAGCAGGAAATGTTAATCTATGAAAGCAGGAAATGTTAATCTATGAAAGCAGGAAATGTTTATGCTACTTTTGCAGAATGGAAATGAAATAAACTACTTAGCAGAAGGCAAGAGTAAGAAAATAGAAGAAAAGCAACAATTACTAATACTCTGATGCTTCCCCGGCAACAGCGCCAAAAAAATGGTGGGCCCCAGTATTGTAGCAATAATGCTACAACTCCTGGGGCTTCCTATCTCTAATTTTATCAACCCGGTAGTTCGTACAAACTTGGAAGCGACGGTGCTGTATGCACAAGTACTAGCTCTTGTCGCAGCTGTCACTTGGTCAGCTGGCACAAGTCCGCTAGGGCTCAAGCCAACTTCTATATGCTCTCAGAAGAAGCTTTCTAAATGATGGACGAAGGCTATCTCAGAGGAAATCAATCTACTTTGCAAAAAATGAACTGAAAGCCAACCAAAACATGAAACCCTAGTAAACCCTAATCTGACTAGTTTAACCTCTATGGTGCAATAGTGAGAGTGCAAATGTCTACAAATGATGCCATTACTTCTAATGATGTGAAATGCATGAACTCAAACTACTTCTATGAAAAAGAACATTGTTTTTTTTATTTTTGCTTAAGTGGATGGAGTGATTATGAATTTGTTTCTTATTAGGGTTTGGCTGTGCAGAGGTGGTGCGAAGGGAGAGAAAGCTTGGGAAAGGTCAGGATGGTTATGAGAGGTTCCATAGGGTCCCTAGCATTAGTCCACAGAGGTCTACAACGTTCGGATGCTCGGCAACCAAGTTTGCAGGCTTCTACAGGATGTCTGCAGGGGATCCTACAGGAAACTAAGAAATTCTACAGGAAGTCTGCTAACTTCTACAGGATGTGCTGTAAGTGGAAGTTTTGGGTGATGGTGAAGTGATGGAACGGTATGGGTGGATAGGTAAGGTGGAGATGGAGCTTGTGATGACTCAGGGGCAGAGAAACAGGATGGAGAAAGAGTGCACGGAGTTGGTTGGTGGATAGAAGGATGGCAGCAACGAAAGGTCAAAAAGATGAAGCTACGTGGCAATGGATGAGTTGGGAGGTAAACGAGCTGAACAGAGGTCGAGTAGGTGGCTTGAGGAGAGGTTAAGAAGAAGAAGAAGGAAGTAGAATAATATGGAGCAGTGTAAATAAAACAAATTACTTGTGTCTTGCACCAAAACGAGAATTCATTACCCAGTGCTACCTGTGCTATTAAACCAATGAACAACGATGTAAATCATGAAGAAAAGTCGTGCATGGAATTGTAATGACGAAGTATGGCTCAAGAGAAAAATGCATGGAAGGATCCACGATTAGAACGACTGTGTTGCAGCTTGCATGAAAGTAGAAAAGACTGCGTTTTTTGGTGGTTGGTATAGACTGCACCCCAATCCCCAAACAGAGATGGCAGTGGAGGCGCTAACAACCTTTTCTTGGAGCTCCAGTGGATTACAAACCTCCTATCCTAATCTAAGCAGCTGAAAGTAATTTAACCATAAGCTAATCCTACTCAATCTTATTAAAGAAATCAAATCAGCAACCTGTGTTCTTCGAAATGCATATCAAAATAAGGAAACAAAATGCTGGAAAGAAAGGTAAATAACACTACAAGAAGAGGAGATCTATTGCTCTTAGGTTGGGCCCTAACCTGAGAGCTATAGCTCCCTTAAAAGCTCAGAATTAGATCCAAATCTGCTTGCCTTTATTCATAATCGAAAGTCTAATGTCATGCCAAAACTGGCTTACAAAAACAAACACCGAGCTATGCTCAAAAATTACAATATCAGTCCAAAAGTTCAAAAAGCTCCTAACAAAGGCTATGGCCTTCATATTTATACAAAATGAAGATCAAGCTGGCTTCCTCCATTCGTGGAGCTTGGCTGTCCAACTGAAAGTCAAACTGCTGTAAAACTGCTGATCCTGTAGAACGTGTTGGCTGCCTTTAAGCTCGGTGGGGAGAGTTGTTAGAGCTTGGAGTTAAGGTGAAAATCACGAGGAGGGTCATCAAGACTGTGGACAACCTCCCTATGAACCCGCAATGTCACCTTTGTTGTCTCCTTGTCTCCTTTTGCGTGGTCTTTTGCTCTCTTTAATGCCAAGAACCTGAAATCATCATGTATTAGTCACATAGATATAATGCCTGCCCTTCTTCCTACAAACAACACGAATATACTAAGAAATGAATGCATAAGTGGTAAAAGATGAATGGTTGAACAAGGTAAGTAGGCCAATATGAGCCCAAATTGTACCAAAAATTGGGGCTCATCACTTTTCTCCAAAACAGCTTTAACTTCTTTCTTAACGGTCTTTGGCATTTGTTCTTCCCAGTTCAAGGTTTGAACTTCATCTTTTGTAGTTTCCTCTTGTAGCTCTGTCTTTGTCCCTTTGTATGGATACAAATTTGCAATATTGAAAATAGGTGATATCCCAATCCCTTCTAGCAATTCAATTTCATATGCATTAGCTGAAAATTTTCTTACAATTTTACATGGTCCTATCTTTTTCATCTTTAGTTTATTGCAAGTCTTAGCAGGAAATCTTTCTTTTCTCAAATATACCATCACTAAATCTCCCACTTGGAATTATTTCTCTCTTCTTTTCATATCCACTTCCTGTTTGTATTTACCACTTCTTTCCTACAATATGCCTTTGACATCTTCTTGTAGTCTTTGCATCTGTTCTGCAAACTCTTCAGCTTTTGCACTTCTTGTCTCCTATTTACCCAAATTTTTGAGCTCATACACACCTCTTGGATTCATTCCAAAAACAATCTGAAATGGACTCATTCCAGTACTTCGGTTTGGAGTGTCATTATAAGAAAATTCAGCCTGAGCTAGTGCTAAATCCCACTACTTAGGATTTTGATACACTAAACTTCTCAATATGTTTCCCAAGCTCCTATTTACTACTTTGGTCTGTCCATCTGTTTGAGGGTGGTATGTTGAACTGAAACTGAGGTTAGCTCCTAGTTTCTTCTAAAGAGTTCTCCAAAAATGTCCTACAAACTTTGTATCCCTATCAGACATAATACTTATAGGCAATCCATGTAATCTTATAATTTCTGAAAAAAAAAAAAAAAAAAAAAAAAAAAAAAAAAAAAAAAAATAGATTAGTTATATGTGTTGAACACTAGTCTTCTTACAAGCAATTAAATGTGCCATCTTGTAAAATATATCTACCACAACATAAATGGAATCATTCCCTCTTTGAGTTTTAGGTAATCCCAAAACAAAATCCATGTTAACTGCATCCCACGGTCAGTCTCGTATTGGCAATGGCTGATACAATATTGTATTCTGACTCCTCCCCTTAGCATGCTGACATATCCTGCACTTCTCAACAAATCTCTTAACATCAGTTTGCATTTTTGGCCAATAATAAAAAGCATTCACCTGAGTAAAGGTTTTATCTTGTCCAAAGTGACCAGACAATCCTCCACTATGTTTTTCCTTTATTATGTTTCCCCTCATAGAACATTTGGGAATACGCAACTTGTTGCCTTTAAACGACAAGCCTCCTTGGATGAGATAATATAACCATTGACTTCTGTTATGAACTATTGGATTTTGAGCTGCTATATAGATATCTTTGAAATCTACATCATCTTTGTACATTTCAATCATTTCTTCAAATACTACAACACCAACTTTGAATTCTTGCACAATAAAACTTACCCTGCTCAACGCATCAGCAACTTTATTCAACTTACCACTTGTGTGCTTTATCACAAAAGTAAAGCTTTGCAAAAATTCTACCCACTTGGCATGTTTCTAGTTCAATTTCAGCTGGTTATTTATGAACTGCAATGCATGATTGTCCAAATACAATGTGAATTCTTTTGGCAGCAAATAATGCCTCCATTTTTTCAAGGCTTACACAATAGCGTAAAACTCTTTATCATAAGAAGAATACTTCTTCTTCGCTTCATTCAATTTCTCACTGAAGTACGCTATCAATCTTTTTTCCTGACTCAGAACTGTGCCAAATGCAACTCTGCTAGCATCTGTTTCAACTTGAAATACTTTTTCAAAATCAGGAAAAGCTAAAATTGGTTCCTCTATGATTTTCCTCTTTAGCAATTTAAAATTCCTATCTGCTGCTTCTATCCACTTGAACGGTTGATTGGTCTCCTTAATTGTTTCAAGAATTGGTGCACAAATCTGACTAAAACCTCTGATAAACTTTCTGTAAAAACTTGCAAGACCATGAAATCTTCTTACCTCAAATATATTTCTGGGAATGGGTCAATTCCAAATTGCTTGGACTTTCTCTGGATCCATTTTCAATCCCTCTTTAGAAACTACAAATCCCAAGTAAACCAATTCTTCCTTCATGAAACTACATTTCTTCATATTTATCAGTAGTTTCTCTTTCTGCAGAGTTCTTAAAACCAATTTAAGATGCTCTAGATGTTCTTCTTTACTCTTACTAAAAACTAGAATATCATCAAGATAAACAATCACAAACTTTCCTGCATATTCCTTCAATACTTCGTTCATCAATCTCATGAACGTGCTAGGTGCATTAGTGAGTCCAAATGGCATCACTAGCCACTGATACAATCCATTGGTTGTTTTAAATGCAGTCTTCCACTCATCTCCTTCTCGAATTCTTATTTGATGATATCCACTCTTCAGATATATTTTAGTAAAATACTTTGATCCACTCAAACAATCCATTAAATCATCCATGTGTGGCAAAGGAAATCTATACCTAATTATGATCTTGTTTATGGCTCTGGAATCTGTGCACATACGTCATTCACCTCCTTTCTTTAGGTTGAGTATTGTGGTATAGCAAATGGACTAAGACTCTCTCTGATTAGTCCCTTATCCATCAATTCCTGCACTTGCCTTCCAACTTCTGCATTCTCTTGAGGAGTTAATCTGTACGCCGCTTTATTTGGAAAACTCACTCCCGGTATTAAGTCAATGTGATGACTGATACATTCTTTATTACCAAACATATAATTGGTTAAAAACTTCTTAAAACACTTCAGTTCCAAACTCACAAAACCCCTCCCTTGAATGAGCTCCCCTCATCCTTTTATGGAATTTCTTGTCTCTCACCAAACTAACCCCATGACAAGAGGTTTTGATGACTTAAAAGTAAAATATATGTACTAAAAGATTATCCAGATTCGGATGTGAATGGACAATTCACATTATCTCGTCCCTTTTCCTTTCGGAAAGCCATCTGGCATATGGGGACCGAATCAAGGACGACTCAATCTTATCAAATTACAAAGTAGATACTTTTTACTCAAAAGCCTATGAGAAAAGAGAAATATACAGATGAATATTTCTTTTTACGAAGAAATATACAAACAAACGTCCTTGCACCACTATCGGCAAGAAAAGACATGACATTCTAGAGTACGAAATGAGTGATCTGGGGATGTGTATAGTGTTGATGTCGGAATCTCTGCAAAAGATAATTTGTGAAATATTGTACATGCACTTCTTTTTCAGATTCCCAAATCTCATTCTCGTGATCTTCTAGAGGTTGAAAAAAGTTAATGGATTCGAAAGGATTTTGTTCTGGATCAGATTGCTGATGGAATTCATTGTATTCCATTTGAGTCCCATCACCATTGGTTGCTAGCTTACTTGCAGTGAACACATGAGTAACAAACCAATCTATATGTCCACATCTTCTTAGTGCACTAAGAAAATCAGCATCTTCTATCATGATGATATCTTGGATGTGTTTGTACAAGATTCCTGTCAGGTGTGCATTTGGTTCTGTGAATCCATCAATCTTTAGCCAACTTAAAGCATATGGCTTTATTAAAAGTGCACTAAGCCCATATATTTTCCACCATCTTAGAAACCATTCTAGAAAAGGATCTTCATGGTTTATTCTTTCCGTTGGCCAATCTTCATACCTGAAATCAAATTGTAGATGATAAAAGAAATTAGAGGAAATATTTTCTAAGTTCATACATTGGAAAAAGGCAGTCTCTTGTCTTTCAGGACAAAAGTCGGTTCTCCTAAGAGGATTATTAAATTGTCTAATTGTGAACCTGCAGTTTCCAATTTTGTTGTCCTCTTCGTAAAAAAGCTCATAGGAAATGTTGTTGATATGTACCAAGTAATCTAGCTCACTGATAGCTAGATCATTTTCAATTTCTTGATCTTCCCAAGTCCAAAGATTCGTAACCACTTCCCTCCAGTAGATTTCTGACAATGGATACCATGTTTCGCCATGATCCAGAAGATTTTTTCTCTTATCATACCTGACCCATCCTTTCCTACTTTCTATTTCAACATAGTCTTCGTTGCTTCTTATAAAATTGCAGGATAAGGAGTGAATAGAATTTTTCTCTAGAAATTCTCTTGACAACATGTCAACAAAAGAATTTTTATGTCTAGGAATGAATTCTATCTCAAAATCATACTGGCTGAGAGTCATTACCCATCTTACCATAGCAGCATCCTCAAATTCACATTTGTGAATGGCAAACTTTAAAGCCTAACAATCAGTTTTCACCAAAAATTTTGTATAAATGACAAAATCTTTAAATTTTTCTATTCCCAAACAAACGGCTCTGAGTTCTTTCTTGAGACTAGCCCAATTTGTTTGAGATGTAGACCATAATCCAGAAGCATACTGGCATATTTCAAGTGAGTTTTTCTTTTCTGGATCCTCTTGACAAAGAATAGCTCCCCACCCAATATTACTGGCGTCTGTCATTATTATTTTCTTCCATTGTTCTTGAATTGGACATAATGGTTGAATTCTGCGAATCCTTTCTTTGATTTTTCTGACAGCATTTGTACAATTTACATCCCAGGGAATGGGATTTTTCTGCAATCTTTTATTCAAGAGTTTTCTCTCTTATGCGAAGTGCTGAAGAAATTTAGATACATAATTCAGGCTTCCTAGAAACCTCTGCAATTGAGTCTTATCTAAAATTTCATCAGGAAAATTATCTATGAAATCTAGACTTTTGTGGATCACCTGATATGAACCATACTGAATATTGTATCCAAGAAAGTCTATCATAATCCTGAACAATTTCATTTTAGTTGCTGAGAGGACTATCCCTTTTTCTTTCACTCTTTGAAGAAATAGTTTCAGATGTTTGATGTGAGATGGTATGTCATTTGAATGAACTAAAATGTCATCTATGTATTTCTTTAAAAAATCCTCCATACCTTCAAATGTCTCATCCATAATGTGCTGGAATGTTGATGGAACAGAAAAAGTTGTTTTCCATTTATCGGACTCCTTGATACCTACCTGCCAAAACCGTGATTTTAAATCAAACTTTGAGAATACTTTTTATTTGGAGATCTATGTCAGGATTTTTTACGGTTTTGGAAGAGGATAAGCATCATAGTCTAATAAATTATTTAGTGGTTTGTAATTTACCACTAACCTTGGCTTGCCTCTTGCAATCTCTGCATGCTTGTTTACATAAAAAGAAAAACAAGCTATTGGACTCTTACTTTTTCTTATCAAACCTTATGTAGGAGATCTTTGGTTTCTTTTTTGCAGAGAATCATTTGTTCTTGATTCATTTGAATAGCTTTCAATCTTCTCAATTTACCACTGAAGTCATTTTTCAAAGGCAATTCGACTTCATGTTTATGTATATGCCAAAAGGCATTTGGATCTTAAAAGCAACATTCCAAAAATTTATTTCTCAGATTAACTATTTCTCTCTCGAACTTTCCCTGTTCAATATTTTCATCAACTTCAAAATATCCTTTTTCTTTTCCATTTTGGCTAATAGAGTTTCTAGTCTTTCGATCCTCTTTATTCTATTAGGAGAGCTGGAATTTATAAAAGGGAAAAACAACTCTTTACCTTCCAGTTCAAGAAAATAGCCATATCTCTTTGTTTGTTGTTCAAACTTGGCTCCATGTTTTTGAAAGTTCTGGAAGAAAGGAGTTCCCAAATACATGGCACAATCCATTCCTGTGACAATTGGAAAAACCACATTTATTACAGTAGATTCAGTTAGGAAAATATCTACTGAAACCTCTGAAGTAGTGATGATGTCTCCACTGGCTGTTGTAACTTTCGGACAGGTAGTAGGTCTTCTTAGATGAGTATCTACTATTGTATTATTTACAATATTTAATCTTGAACCAGTGTCCATAAGAACTTTCCAGTATTCCACCTTGGAACCAATCATTATTTTCAATTTAATGCAATACATAACATCTCCATTAATCTGATTGCATCCTAATCCTATTCTTTCATCATCAGTTTTGGGTTCTTGAATTTGTATACCTGGAAAAGGTTTTTGGTGAAACATCCAATTCTGGGCCTCGGCAGAAGTTGAAGGTTGTTTTGCCTTCATTTTTCTAAGTTGACAGTCTTGGTGGCTTTCAATACAGAGCCTTCTATTCTCTTTGACTTTCTTCCTTAGCTCCTTTATCACTTGATGGATACTATGCAAAGTTTGTGGAAGATCGTCTCCGAAATCTTCTTGCCTGAATTGCCTGGTCAGAGCTTCTATTGAAAAAAGAGAAGCTAGAGGAACATATCCTTTGTTAGGATTTCTTTGTCTGGCTGACTTAGAATTTAAATTATTGAACAGAAATTCTTTGTACATTTCTTTCAATTGTGGATCTATTGTTGCCATCATTTGAGTGAATAGATTCCTAGCCTGCTCATATGTCTTTGATGTTTTCATCATGTTCAAGGAATGACATTCACAGACATCTGGGTCACTGCATTCACAATTGTCTCTGAAGCAATCTATACAATGTGGATCATTGCAGTATTCTTCTTCAAAATCAGAAGTATCATAATTAAATTTGTTTATGTAATATGATTCTTCTTCACTAGTGAGTTCTTCACAACTATCAGAAAGATTTAAACAATTTACTTTACCCGATTTATTTCTATAAAACACTTTCTTCTTACCTTTCTCTGGTTTTTCCTTCTTCCTATCTTTCTCCAATTCTAGACAATTTGGAGAGATGTGTCCTTTTTTTGTTATAGTGGTAACATTGAACTTCATTTTTTCTTGAGAATAGCTGTGTCTTCTTGTAATCTTTCGGCTTCTTTTGGTGTATGATCTTTTTGCCTGAAAAATTCTTTGTTGTGTGCTTCTTTTTTCTGTAAGCACGTGTATCTCTCCCCTCTGAATTTTTTGGAGCAGATAGGTGCCACTGTTTGCACAGTTGTTGATATCCATGTGGCTTCTTTGGATTTGTGGCTGCTCTGGCGATCTTCATTTGGGAGCAGAGTTCAACAATTATTGCTTTTACTGCCTGCCTGATTACTCCAAATTTGTAATCACCAATACTTCCTGGCAATTTGGTGACTATTGTTGCTGACACCCATAATGGTAAAGATGAAACAAATATTTCTTTCCATTTAGGTTCAAGGATGAGTTCTGGGGACAAAGTATGCAGTCTGTGCAAAAATTCATTGAAATATTCATCAAAGTGTTGTATGTTATGTAATTTCATTGCAACAAGAGTAATAGCAGTCAGATCATTGTTAATTTGAGGAAAACCAATAAAATTGACAGTAACGCCATAAAGTAAACAACCAATCATATTATTTACCGGAAGTGTAGTAGATGGATCCATATAGGTACTACCATCGGCATTCTTTACTTGTGAATTTTCCCAAGTGGTTAGTAATAAGGGATCTTTGATTATCTCTACTTTTAATTAGGAATCTAAAGATCCTTCAAACCCACCAATAATTCTTCTTGTAGAATTTATGGGTCCAATGTCATCAGCCAAATAAGTTTTGTAACATACCAACATGGAGTGCATGACTGATAACACTTCTTCCTTTGTGCAATTGTAAATATTCCAACAATATGTTGAGGAAGTTGACCAATCTTTGTGATATTCAGATTTCATCATATCCTTTCTATCTGGAGCAGGAGACCGGGTAGAATTCCATATAGATCTGGATGTGGTTGCATGCACTACCTCTTCATTTGGAATATTAAATTGCACCTTACCTTGAGGAGAAAAATTATGTACATATTCTTCAAGACTTTCAAGTGATGGCTCTTCATTATTTACATCAAGTTTATTAAGACCTGTTTCTTTGTCTTCTCCTTCTTTTTCATACCATTTTTCTTTCTTTGCTTCTTCTTCTTCTAAAATATTTTTCTTTATCCATTCAGTGAAGGAAGAGCTAGCTGCAGAATTTTCCATAGATGAAGTTACTAGATTTGGTTTTAAGTGACCAAAAAAACTAGGTGCAGCAAAAGGTGAATAAGGATATGAAATCCCTGGCTTTGGAAACTCGATTTTTGTTGGCTGTCTTATGAGACTGGATACAAAAGAGGAAATGGTGTAAGGAATCTGGGAAAGGGGCTCACTAAAAAGAGTAGTGGCTTTGTATGAGTCTGTAGAAGGTTTCTTTTTTAGTGAATCAACAGAATTAGAAACGTTCAAGACTTGTCTCTTGATTATATCAAGACTAGAATTAACCTTGACAATTTCCCTTCCATGCATAATCGTTACATCCTGAATCTTCTTTTCTGTGGATAACTTAAGTTTATCCAAATTTTCAGCTATATGTTTGTCATTTTCTGCAAGAGTTTTAACATTCTCATTCAGTCATACAATAGCATAGTCTTATTTTTGAAGCATTCTAATCATCATCTATTTCAGAATGTTATTCATTTCTTCAATAGATTTATTTTGTGATCTCAAAAATATTTCTAAACTAGAAAGAGCAAGATTTGTCCAATTTGTAACTAGAATAGTTTCTTTGGTATAATCTTCTGTCTGGATTGGAAAGTGTTTATAAATTTTTCCATCCTGTTGTCTGATGACAAAGTTTTTCCATGGGGAAAATCATTATCTGTTTGATAGATCTGTCCATCAAAAAGTTCCCATTTATGTTTTGGAGGGGACTTAGACCTTATCATATTTATCTGTAGACCACTGCATATTTCTTTTACAATTTTTTCTCCTTTTATCCTTATAACCTACAGATTTTTGGACAGGTTAGGTTTAGACAGCATTTTCTGTATTTTTGGAGAAAAATCAGGGATTACTAAGGGAGATGGAATGATGACAGTATTAGATTCCATCTTCTTTTCAATAAAATTTTCAACATCAAGAATCCTTTTCTGTCTTGCTTGATTCTTGAACTGTTTACTCAAGGATTCTTCAATCTGATTTGAGGAAGGGTAATACCACTGATAAAAAGAAATCCATTGATTATTGGATTTCATCCAATTTTTCCACTCCTCATTCTTTTGGTTGTTGAAGCTTTTCTTCTCAGATTTGTGAATAAGCTTTAGCTCTTCAACATACCTGTTTTCTAACTTGTGTGTGAAAATGTCCCAATTAAACATTTTCTTCTTCCATATGTCTTCTGGATCATATGGACTAATTCCTTTGAAGATTTTCAGGAAAGTAGTGATCTCACTGTCCAAAGGAATTTCCACATTTTTTGGAAT
Organism: Pinus tabuliformis; assembly: GCA_031772625.1. Taxonomy (NCBI): domain Eukaryota; kingdom Viridiplantae; phylum Streptophyta; class Pinopsida; order Pinales; family Pinaceae; genus Pinus; species Pinus tabuliformis. The sequence continues at coordinate 608,500,840 of CM062804.1, forward strand.
CTTATTCTTAGGATTTCTTCTGTATGATGGAATTTCATATTCATCATTAAATCCTAGACCTTTATGAGTGTTCTTCCATTTTGACTGTATGATTATTTCTTCATGAATATTAAAGAGACGAGTTTTGGTATAATCCTCTTTTGACTTACTTTTATCAGGTATAAAAGTAATCTATGTCATTCTGATTATCACCATGTGGGGTAGGTGGCTGTGAAGAAAACTGACAGTAAGATTTGGAACAATGAGGATGATCACAAACAACAGCTAAAGGATTGTTGGAGGAAGCAACATGATTGATAAACAAATTTTTAAATGTTTCTAAAAATGTAGGGTCTACTGAGTAGGTAGGAGGAGAAGTATTCATAGAGGTAGAAATAGATATAGAAGGTCCACCACGCTCAGCTCGTGACTCTGGAAAGATGGTATGAACATTTCCATATTTGGAAGTAAAAATAGTGGAGGAATTGACAGGTGATGGCCTTATAGGTTTTCTGATAGATTCCCATTTAGTAACCCATTCTGCAGGGGGTTTTAGTTCTGCTCTCGGGATCATTTGAGGTGCTATAAGATTCATTCTAGTCATTGTCATCAAAGTCATTGTATCCATGTGTCTGTAATCCAAGCATTAAAGAATTTATTGCATTAGGATCTGTTAGAGCTATAGAAAAGTCGGGGACACAAGACCATGATGCAAGGCCATAGGCAAGAGTGTCTTGGTAACCATTGATGAGAGATTTGGGAAAAGCTCTCCATATTCTATCAAATATACAGGAGAAAAATGCAACATCTTGTCCTTTCCTATGCAGGTGATGAATGCCTACTTGGACATGTCCAAAATGGGCGAAATTGTATCCTGCTTTCCTAGCAGCCTCAAACTCAACTTGATTGATAATGTTTAAAGAATGAAGGATATTATTATTAGATGTAGTTTGCAAAACTTCCTCGTTTACCTTATATCTCCAAAACTGGATGGTATCTAGTAATCCTAAATTATTATAGACATTTTTTGGATCTATCTTGGGAAGAGACCAAGATCCTGAGGCAACAAGTTCTGAAAATAAATTAATTGACCTCTCTTGTATGACAGATGCATGTGCAAGGGAATTTTGTCTTTCAATATTTACATCTTCATGTTCCTTTAGAATTTCTTCAAATGATTTTTCACCAAATTCATGACGAGAACTAGAGGAAGGGCGAGAATCCATAATAACAATAATGTGATAAGAAGAAATATACAGAGTGTGTATTTATGCATCGGATCTAATTTCATATTCAACAGAATACTGAAATCTTCTTTTAGAAAAAAGTATCGATTGTCACTAGAAATATGATCGTAAACAGAGCTGGTTTTGCAGCTTCCTCTTAGAACAAAAGTTCAAGTTCTACATCCAAGTCCTTCAACATCCTCAAGCACCTTCCACACAGCATAACAGACTACAGACCTATTCAGGATATCAACGAACTTAAAGAGATATGCTCAAACAAAATACAACATGGCTCTGATACCATTCTTTATTACCAAACATATAATCGGTTACAAACTTCTTAAAACACTTCAGTTCCAAACTCACAAACCCCCCCTGCAATGAGCTCCCCTCATCCTTTTATGGAATTTCTTGTCTCTCACCAACCTAACCCCATGACAAGAGGTTTTGATGACTCAAAAGTAAAATATATGTACTAAAAGATTATCTAGATTCGGATGTGAATCGACAATTCACATTATCTCGTCCCTTTTCCTTTCGGAAATCCATCTGACATATGGGGACCGAATCAAGGACGAATCATTCTTATCAAATTACAAAGTAGATAATTTTTACTCAAAAGCCTACGAGAAAAGAGAAATATACAGATGAATATTTCTTTTTACGAAGAAATATACAAACAAGAATCCTTGCACCACTGTCGACAAGAAAATACATGACATTCTAGAGTACGAAATGAGTGATCTGGGGATGTGTATAGTGATGATGTCAAAATATCTGCAAAAGATAATTTGTGAAATATTGTACATGCACTTCTTTTTCAAATTCCCAAATCTCATTTTTATGATCTTCTGGAGGTTGAAAAAAGTTAATGGATTCGAAAGGATTTTGTTCTGGATCAGATTGCCGATGGAATTCATTGTATTCCATTTGAGTCCCATCACCATTGGTTGCTAGCTTTCTTGCAGTGAACTCATGAGTAACAAACCAATGTGTATGTCCACATCTTCTTAGTGCGCTGATAAAATCAACATCTTCTATCATGATGATATCTTGGACGTGTTTGTACAAGATTCCTGTCAGGCATGCATTTGGTTCTATGAATCCATTAATCTTTAGCAGACTTAAAGCATATGGATTTATTAAAAGTGCACTAAACCCATATATTTTCCACCATCTTAGAAGCCATTCTAGAAAAGGATCTTCATGGTTTATTCTTTCCATTGGCCAATCTTCATACCTGAAATCAAATTGTAGATGATAAAAGAAATTAGAGGAAATATTTTCTAAGTTCATACATTGGAAAAAGGCAGTCTCTTGTCTTTGGGACAAAAGTCGGTTCTCCTAAGAGGATTATTAAATTGTCTGATTGTGAGCCTGCAGTTTCCAATTCTATTGTCCTCTTCATAAAAAAGCTCATAGGAAATGTTGCCGATATGGACCAAGTAATCTAGCTCACTGATAGCTAGATCATTTTCAATTTCTTGATCTTCCCAAGTCCAAAGATTGGGAACCCCTTCCCTCCAGCGGATTTCTGACAATGGATACCATGTTTCATCATGATCCAGAAGATTTTTTCTTATCATACCTGACCCATCCTTGCCTGCTTTCTATTTCAACATAGTCTTCGTTGCTTCTTATAAAATTGCAGGATAAGGAGTGAATAGAATTTTTCTCTAGAAATTCTCTTGACAACATTTCAGCAAAAGAATTTCTATGTCCATGAATGAATTCCATCTCAAAATCATACTGGCTGAGAGTCATTACCCACCTTACCATAGCAGCATCCTCAAATTCACATTTGTGAATGGCGAACTTTAAAGCCTGACAATCAATTTTCACCAAAAATTTTGTATAAATGACAAAATCTTTAAATTTTTCTATTCCCAAACAAACGGCTCTGAGTTATTTCTTGAGACTAGCCCAATTTATTTGAGATGTAGACCATAACCCAGAAGCATACTGGCATATTTCAAGTGAGTTTTTCTTTTTTGGATCCTCTTAAAAAAGAATAGCTCCCCACCCAATATTATTGGCGTCTGTCATTATTATTTTCTTCCATTGTTCTTGAATTGGACATAATGGTTGAATTTTGTGAATCTTTATTTGATTTTTCTGATAGCATTTGTACAATTTACATCCTAGGGATTGGGATTTTTCTACAATCTTTTATTGAAGAATTTTCACTCTTGTGCGCAGTGCTGAAGAAATTTAGATACATAATTCAGGCTTCCTAGAAACCTCTGCAATTGAGTCTTATCTAAAATTTCATCAGGAAAATTATCTATGAAATCTAGACTTCTTTGGATCACCTGATATGAACCATATTGAATATTGTATCGAAGAAAGTCTATCATAGTCTTGAAAAATTCCATTTTAGTTGCTGAGAGGACTATCCCTTTTTCTTTCACTCTTTGAAGAAATAGTTTCATATGTTTGATGTGAGATGGTACATCATCTGAATGAACTAAAATGTCATCTATGTATTTCTTTAAAAAATCCTCCATACCTTCAAATGTCTCATCCATAATGCGCTGGAATGCTGATGGAGCATTGATGAGTCCGAAAGGCATTATATTCCATTCAAAATGGCCTTCAGGAACAGAAAAAGTTGTTTTCCATTTATCGGACTCCTTGATACCTACCTGCCAAAATCCTGATTTTAAATCAAACTTTGAGAATACTTTTGATTTGGAGATCTGTGTCAGGATTGTTGACAGTTTTGGAAGAGGATAAGCATCATAGTCTAATAAATTATTTAGTGGTTTGTAATTTACCACTAACCTTGGCTTTCCTCTTGCAATCTCTGCATGCTTGTTTACATAAAAAGAAAAACAAGCTATTGGACTCTTACTTTTTCTTATCAAACCTTTCTGTAGGAGATCTTTGATTTCTTTTTTGCAGAGAATCATCTGTTCTTGATTCATTGGAATAGCTTTCGATCTTCTCAATTTACCATTGAAGTCGTTTTTCAAAGGCAATTCAATTTCATGTTTATGTATATGCCAAAAGGCATTTGGATCATCAGAGCAACATTCCAAAAATTTATTTCTCAGATTGGCTATTTCTCTTTTGAACTTTCCCTGTTCAATATTTTCATCAACTCTCAAAATCTCCTTTTTCTTTTTCATTTTGGCTAATAGATTTTCTAGTATTTCAATCCTCTTTATTCTATTAGGAGAGATGGAATTTATAAACGGGAAAAACAACTCTTTACCTTCCAGTTCAAGAAAATAGCCATATTTCTTTGTTTGCTAATAAAACTTGGCTCCATGTTTTTGAAAGTTCTGGAAGAAAGGAGTTCCCAAATACATGGCACAATCCATTCCTGTGACAATTGGACAAACCACATTTATTCCAATAGATTCAGTTAGGAAAATATCTATTGAAACCTCTGAAGTAGTGATGATGTCTCCACTGGCTGTTGTAACTTTTGGACAAGTAGTAGGTCTTCTGAGATGAGTATCTACTACTATATTATTTACAATATTTAATCTCGAACCAGTGTCCATAAGAACTTTCCAGTATTCCACCTTGGAACCAATCCTTATTTTCAATTTAATGCAATACATAACATCTCCATTAATCTGATTGCATCCTAATCCTATTCTTTCATCATCATTTTCATCATCAGTTTTGGGTTCTTGAATTTGTATACCTGGAAAAGGTTTCTCGTGAAACGTCCAATTTTGGGCCTGGGCAGAAGTTGAAGGTTGTTCTGCCTTCATTTTTCTAAGTTGATAGTCTTGGTGGCTTTCAATACAGAGCCTTCTATTCTCTTTGAATGTCTTCCTTAGCTCCTTTATCGCTTGATGGATACTAGGCAAAGTTTGTGGAAGATCTTCTCCGAAATCTTCTTGCCTGAATTGCCTGGTCAGAGCTTCTACTGAAAAAAGAGAAGCTGGAGGAACATATCCTTTGTTAGGATTGCTTTGTCTGGCTGGCTTAGAATTTAAATTATTGAACAACAATTCTTTGTACATTTCTTTCAATTGTGGATCTATTGCTACCATCATCTGAGTGAATAGATTCCTAGCCTGCTCATCTGTCTCTGATGTTTTCATCATGTTCAAGGAATGACATTGACAGACATCTGGGTCACTGCATTCACAATTGTCTCTGAAACAATCTATACAATGTGGATCATTGCAGTATTCTTCTTCAGAATCAGAAGTATCAGAATTAAATTTGTTTATGTAATCTGATTCTTCTTCACTAGTGAGTTCTTCACAACTATCAGGAAGATTTAAACAATTTACTTTACCAGATTTATTTCTATAAAAGACTTTCTTCTTACCTTTCTCTGGTTTTTCCTTCTTCCTATCTTTCTCCAATTCTGGACAATTTGGAGAGATGTGTCCTTTTTTGTTACAGTGGTAACATTGAACTTCCTTTTTTCTTGAGAATAGTTGTGTCTTCTTGTAATCTTTCGGCTTCTTTTGGTGTATGATCTTTTTTCCTGAAAAATTCTTTGTTGTGTGCTTCTTTTTTCTGTAAGCACGCGTATCTCTCCCCTCTGAATTTTTTGGAGCAGATAGGTTCCACTGTTTGCAGAGTTGTTGATATCCATGTGGCTTCTTTGGATTTGTGGTTGCTCTGGCGATCTTCATTTGGGAGCAGAGTTCAACAATTATTGCTTTTACTGCCTGCCTGATTACTCCAAATTTGTAATCACCAATACTTCCTGGAAATTTGGTGACTATTGCTGCTGACACCCATAATGGTAAAGATGAAACAAATATTTCTTTCCATTTAGGTTCAAGGATGAGTTCTGGGGACAAAGTATGCAGTCTGTGCAAAAACTCATTGAAATATTCATCAAAGTGTTGCATGTTATGTAATTTCATTGCAACAAGAGTAATAGCAGTCAGATCATTGTTAATTTGAGGAAAACCAATAAAATTAACAGTAATGCCATAAAGTAAACAACCAATCATATTGTTTACCGGAAGTGTAGTAGATGGATCCATATAGGTACTACCATCGGCATTCTTTACTTGTGAATTTTCCCAAGTGGTTAGTAATAAGGGATCTTTGATTGTTTCTGCTTTTAACCAGGAATCTAAAGATCCTTCAAACCCACCAATAATTCTTCTTGTAGAATTTATGGGTCCAATGTCATCAGCCAGATAAGTTTTGTAACATACCAACATGGAGTGCATGACTGATAACACTTATGCCTCTATGCAGTTGTCAATATTCCAAGAATATGTTGAGGAAGCTTACCAATCTTTGTGATATTCAGATTTCATCATATCCCTTTTGGCTGGAGCAAGAGACCAGGTAGAATTCCATGTAGATCTGGATGTGGTTGCATGCACTGCCTCTTCATTTGGAATATTAAATTGCGCCTTATCTTGAGGAGAAAAATTATGTACATATTCTTCAAGACTTTCAAGTGATGGCTCATCATTATTTACATCAAGTTTATTCAGACCTGTTTCTTTGTCTTCTTCTTCATTTTCATACCATTTTTCTTTCTTTGCTTCTTCTTCTTCTGAAATATTTTTCTTTATCCATTTAGTGAAGGAAGAGCTAGCTGCAGAATTTGCCATGGATGAAGTTACTGGATTTGGTTTTAAGTGACCAAAGAAACTAGGTGCAGCAAAAGGTGAATAAGGATATGAAATCCCTGGCTTTGGAAACTCAATTTCTGTTGGCTGTCTTATGAGACTGGATACAGAAGAGGAAATGGTGTAAGGAATCTCGGAAAGGGGCTCACTAAAAAGAGTAGTGGCTTTGTCTGAGTCTGTAGAAGGTTTATTTTTTAGTGAATCAACAGAATTAGAAACATTCAAGACTTGTCTCTTAATTATATCAAGACTAGAATTAACCTTGACAATTTCCCTTCCATGCACAATCGTTACATCCTGATTCTTCTTTTCCGTGGATAACTTAAGTTTATCCAAATTTTCAGCTATATGTTTGTCATTTTCTGCAAGAGTTTTAACATTCTCATTCATTCATACAATAGCATAGTCTTGTTTTTGAAGCATTATAATCATCATCTCTTTCATAATGCTATTCATTTCTTCAATAGATTTATGCTATGATCTCAAAAATATTTCTAAACTGGAAAGAGCAAGATTTGTCCAATTTGTAGCTAGAACAGATTCTTTGGTAGAATCTTCTGTCTGGATTGGAAAGAGTTTATAAATTTTTCCATCCTGTTGTCTGATGACAAAGCTTTTCCATGGGGGAAAATCATTATTTGTTTGATAGTTTTGTCCATCAAAAAGTTCCCATTTATGTTTTGGAGGGGACTCAGATCTTATCATATTTATCTTCAGACCACTGCAGATTTCTTTTACCAATTTTTCTCCTTTTATCCTTATAACCTGCAGATTTTTGGATAGGTTAGGTTTAGACAACATTTTCTGTATTTTTGGAGAAAAATCAGGGATTACTAAGGGAGATGGAATGATGACAGTATTAGATTCCATCTTCTTTTCAATAAAATTGTCAACATCAAGAATCCTTTTCTATCTTGCCTGATTCTTGAACTATTTTCTCAAGGATTACTCATTCTAATTTGAGGAAGGATAATACCACTCATAAAAAGAAATTCATTGATTATTGGATTTCATCTGATTTTTCCACTCCTCATTCTTTTGGTTGTTGAAGCTTTTCTTCTCATATTTGGGAATAAGCTTTAGCTCTTCAACATACCTGTTTTCTAACTTGTGTGTGAAAATGTCCCAATTAAACATTTTCTTCTTCCATATGTCTTCTGGATCATATGGACTAATTCCTTTGAAGATTTTCAGGAACGCAGTGATCTCACTGTTTGAAGGAATTTCCACATTTTTTGGAATCTTATTATTAGGATTTCTTCTGTATGATGGAATTTCATATTCATCATTAAATCCTAGACCTTTATGAGTGTTCTTCCATTTTGACTGTATGATTATTTCTTCATGAATATTAAAGAGACGAGTTTTGGTATAATCCTCTTCTGACTTACTTTTATCAGGTATAAAAGTAATCATGTTTATTCTATTTCTGTCATTCTGATTATCACCATGTGGGGTAGGTGGCTGTGAAGAAAACTGACAGTAAGTTTTAGAACAATGAGGATGATCACAAACAACAGCTAAAGGATTGCTGGAGGAAGCAGCATGATTTATAAACACATTTTTAAATGTTTCTAAAAATGTAGGGTCTACTGAGTAGGTAGGAGGAGAAGTATTCATAGAGGTAGAAATAGATATAGAAGGTCCACCACGCTCAGCTCGTGACTCTGGAAAGATGGTATGAACATTTCCATCTTTGGAAGTAAAAATAGTGGAGGAATTGACAGGTGATGGCCTTATAGGTTTTCTGATAGATTCCCATTTAGTAACCCATTCTGCAGGGGGTTTTAGTTCTGCTCTAGGGATCATTTGAGGTGCTATAAGGTTCATTCCATAATCATGGGTGATCAGTGTAGTAAATTCAGACTATGATGAAACTGATTTAACTACTGAGGGAGTAGTTTTCTTGTAAAATTTTACTACAGAGGACCACCAGATAGCAATGTTTTTGCTATCGTCATCAAAGTCATCGTATCCATGTGTTTGTAATCCAAGCATTAAAGAATTTATTGCATTAGGATCTGTTAGAGCTATAGAAAAGTCAGGGACACAAGACCATGATGCAGGGCCATAGGCAAGAGTGCCTTGGCAACCACCGATGAGAGCTTTGGGAAAAGCTCTCCATCTTCTATCAAATATACAGGAGAAAAATGCAACATCTTGTCCTTTCCTGTGCAGGGGCTAAATGCCTACTTGGACATGTCCAAAATGGGCGAAATTGTATCCTGCTTTCCTAGCAGCGTCAAACTCAACTTGATTGATAATGTTTAAATAATGAAGGATATTATTATTAGAGGTAGTTTGCAAAACTTCCTCTTTTACCTTATATCTCCAAAACTGGATGGTATCCAGTAATCCTAAATTCTTATAGACATTTTTTGGATCTATCTTGGGAAGAGACCAAGATCCTGAGGCAACAGGTTCTGAAAATAAATTAATTGACCTCTCTTGTATGACAGATGCATGTGCAAGAGAATTTTGTCTTTCAAGATTTACATCTTCATGTTCCTTTAGAAGTTCTTCAAATGATTTTTCACCAAATTCATGACGAGAACTAGAGGAAGGGCGAGAATCCATAATAACAATAATGCGATAAGAAGAAATATACAGAGTGTGTATTTATGCAGCGGATCTAATTTCAAATTCAACAGAATACTAAAATCTTCTTTTAGAAAAAAGTATTGATTATCGCTAGAAATATGATCATAAGTAGAGCTGGTTTTGCGGCTTCCTCTTAGAACAAAAGTTCAAGTTCTACATCTCTGACAGGTGGTAACGCATTTGGTAACTCATCCACAACAATGTCAGCAAAATCATCTAACATAATTTTAACTTCTTCAGGAAAATCATCCAAGTTCGTGGAAGTTAAAATTACCTTCGATCTCCCTATGACAGCAAAATGCGTTTCTTCACCTTTTCCAATCTCTTGTAACAGCTCCTTTCCACTCATCAACATAACACTATTTCCAAGCGCTCATTTGTCAGCGTCATCCTTCAATGGCAGCAATGTATGTTTATTTCCATCTTTCTCCAGAGTATAGTTTATTTCCATCTTTCTCCAGAGTATAAGTGTTTTTTCTCCCATCATGAATAACTTTCCAATCAAACTGCCACGGTCTTCCCAGCAATACATGGCATACATCCATTGGCATTACATCACATAATATTACATCCTTATACGTACCAATTTGTATTTTATCCTTGCATTGTCCTGTCACAATGATCTGATGTCCTTTCTACAACCACAACACCTTGTAAGGAGTATGGTGCACTGTTTTCGCTAATCCAAGCTTGTCCACCATCTCTGTAGAAACAAGGTTATCAGTGCTTCCACTGTCAATTATTACTTTACCACACTTACCTTTTGATTTACAAGTAGTTTTGAATAAATTCTTCCTCTGCGTTGGTTCTTCAATCTCTTTCTCTATCTTAAGCAATGTCCTTCTCAACATCAAGGATTCTCCTACTTCAGGGGGTTCTTCTTTCTCCATAAGTCGAGGTGTTTCTGGCTTTGTCTCAGCCACATTCGCATTCCTCTGACTTGTTGGTTTATTATGAGGACAATCCCACGACACATGTCCCCATTCTCCACATGTGTAGCATCGAACATCTCTTCCTCGGCCTCTTCCTCTAGGCGCAAATCTTCCTCTATTAAAATACCCTCTTTGTGGTGGTCTTCTACTTGAATTGTCTGCTTCATGCTGATTTTGTTGTCCCCTTGGTCTGGTAGTTCCTCTACCTCTTACTATGCTTCTTCCTCTATTCCTCTTATTCTCTTTTCTCAACATCTTCTCCTCTGCCTTCAAACTTGCTTGATAGGAATCCTCAATAGTCTTCAGACTTAACAAGCTGACCTTGTCTTGTATGTCATATCGTAAGCCATTGATATATCTGGCTACCTTCTCCATGTCATATTATGCATGTCCTGCTCTAATACTTAATCTATAAAATTCTTCTGTGTACTCTTTAACAGTCATTCCTTTTTGCCTTAAATTCTGCAACTGTTTAAAAATATTCAACTTTTAATCTTTAGGCATAAATTTGGCTTTCATCTTACTTACCATTTTTTCCCATTGCTTGATCTTGGACTTTCCTTTCCTCGTTCTAGATGTCTGTAACTCATCCCACCAAATAGCTGCATGACCCTTTAATCTGGTAACCGCCAATTTCACATTCTTCTTGTCGTCAGCTTCCTCTTCATAGTCAGAATATTTGTCTAATGACGTGATCCAATCCATTAGCTCTTCTACATTGAGACTCCCTTCATACGTAGAAATTTCCACCTTTGGTTTTCCTCCTACTTTCGCCAGCATCTTAACAACTCTGATAGTTTCATTTTCCTCCTCTTCTTCTTCCTCAGAAGATTCTTCTTTAGCACTGTCATCCCCTTCATCAAGTTTTCTTCTCTGAACAGTCTCAATTGTTTCCATCCTCGTATGCAAAATTCGGATCTCCTCCAACAAAACTGCATTTGCTTCTGGTCTTCCTCGACCAATGCTAGCTCCTCTCCTTGGCGGCATGTTTACTGCAATCAACTTTAATCTCTCTGTGCTCTGATACCACAAATGACTCAGGATTCAATTGTTTTGAGATTTCTCAACAATCGGCCCCATGTTTACTATTTCCCTTACATTCCAACCTTTTCTTCTCTGATCGGATCTCCGTTTTAAAAGCCCAAAACAATGATATTTCCCCTTTTAAATAGAACCGTTCATGATTCACCGTAGATCCTAGCACATTCAAATCCAATGGTCCAGCTCTTTTATCGCAATCGCAAGTCGCTTTGGGTAAGTATTCAAGGTTCGGTATATACAAACAAAGTGTTGCGATGCAATATATTCAACGGCCCCATTTCTCATCGCATATCGTAGGTTTCCAATTCTCTAGGCCCACTTCCTTTCAAATGAAATGTTGCGATGCGATGTCTCGCAATCGCATAATGCACTGTCCACGACCAGGGTTCGATAACACACAAGCTTCCTTGCGATGCGATAACTAGCGATCGCGCTTCGCAGTTTCGTAAGGTCCGCAGCCCAATCACACACCACTGATTGTTTGCGATGCGATATGGGTAATCCAATGGTTGGCAAGGTTTCGCACTGTTGGTTAGAAACTTGGATCAATGGCTGGGACTTAAGCGGGCTTCTACACTGTTATCAACACTAAGGATTGTGATCTTCATGAACTCTGAGTTTTATAACATACAGCATAAAAACAGAGAAATATTCAACTTTATCCAGGATACAAATAATCAGGAGTGAAACGAGAATTTCCAAAGCATCATGATATAAACACACACACGACATCAATTATTCATTATAAAAAAAATGGTTACAGAGTCTTGCCTTTTGTTATATTACAGCGATTAAAAGACCTCTGTTTCAATCGGGAAATCTAGGCGCTATTACTTGACTCTCGCTCCACTCAATCCTCCCTCATCTCTTCTCTCCGTATACATTACATTTTTCTTCTTTTTATCAATCCCATCCTGCCTAACAACTCAATCCCTATTCTTAAACAATCTAATAGCCAAATCACTATTTTCCAGCTATATCACACACCTATGCTAACAACTTATCTTTGAATCTAAAATAAGACAATTTCTACTTATTACAATAATGAAATACAACTCATTTCTTGAGAGATCCAACCCTCTCGGTAAAAACTGACTTTTGACCACTTAGGTCAGTGAAATTCAACTTGTTTAGGCACAACATGTGAACAGACTTTGACATTGTTGGTTAAGTCCAAATGCGCCTGCATCAGGAAGGAGAAGAACTAGATCGAAGTGTTTTGGCCTCTCTCTTTCTCATGTTATGGTTTCTACATTTGCTAGGCAGAAGAATTTGTTGGGCAGAAGAATTTGATGGAGACAAGAATTTGTTGGGTAGGTCGAAGTTGCAAAAGAATTTGTTGGGTGTGTTGAAGTTACATAAGAGTTTGTTGGGCATATCGAAGTTGCAAAAGAATGTGTTGGGCAAGTTGAAGTTCCAGAAGAATCTTCTAGGCAAGTTGAAATTGAAGAAGTCGTTGGAATCAAGGTTTCACGTGGTCTTGGAGGGTCTTGGTTAAGGGGCATAGGTCTTTGAATTCATCAATTTAAGTTCTATAAGAATAGAATAATTCTTGTGGGTTTTCCTCTCAGTTGGAGAGGTTTTGGCTATGGTTGATCGTCTACATCTTGTGTCATCTTGTCTCTTTGATTATAATGTTTGGTAGTTATTTGATGATAAAGAACACTAATAATAATAATCAAGTGTAAGAGGAAGCTAATCAAATTAAGTAAAAATACATCACAAGAAGTTAACAAAGTAAGAGAAATCACCTAATATAGCTTCCCTAGATTTCTCAACATCGTACCAGAGCTAAGGTTTCAAGAAAAGGAAAGGTAGCATAAAGAAGGACACTCAAGGGCAAAAGCCATAGAAAAGCATCTAAGAAGCATCAAGAAGAGTTCTATCAAGTAAGATAACTAAGGCTTATACTTAGATAAGGAAGAATAAAGAAGATCGAAGCATTTCCCACTCTACTTTAGGCTAATTCTCCTCCACGCGTGTGAAGGTTAGGGCATCATCTTGCAGCAGTAGAAGTCGAAAATTGCAGTCACTCAAAGGAGACAATTTTTTGGTTAAAGAAGGACTATTTAGCAAGCCAAATTGCAAGAAGAAGGATTTAAGGTCAAGAGAAGTCAAAAGGAGGAAATTTTATCCATATTCTAGCCACACATGTGACCTAGGGTTTCTGCAAGAGAAGCTAAAATTGTAGTCTTGCAACAAAAATCCTAAAATATGAAGAAGGGTTGAAATATGAAGTTGTAAACCCTAGCTCATCCATAGAAGAACTACACATTGAAGCATCTAAAATTATATACATTCTAGAGAAGCAGGAAGAAGTATAATCATCATCATCAAGGAATCAAGGTGATCTCCCTCTCATTGAAGGATCACTTTTGAAGGAATACATCTTCTATAATCTTAATCAAGAAGGCATCAAATTGAATATATTGACATCAAGTAGCATCTTCACTTGACAAGTAAGTGTATGTATATATATATATATATATATACTTACTCGTCAAGTGATCAAACAAGCAAAAGCACTACCAGATGAATGGGTTAAATTTACATCAAGCATTTATGGAAAGAAGGAAGCTACTCCATTCAATGATCTATATGAAAAATTGAATAAACTAGGTTGAAGGCAAAAAGTGATCAAACAAGCAAAAGCATATGCTGCCATGGCAAAGACGAAAGGAAAGTTTAGAAAATTTGGTTCTTATAAAAGGAAGAAGAATATGGCGAAGGCTCAATGCTATGGATATGAGAACCATAAGAGATATTTTCCTAAGATCAAGAAGGACGACAAAAAAAGAGGAAAGGAAAAATACTATATCACCAAGGAAGTGGAGGAAGCTAAAAGGAATAAAGAGGAAGTAAAATATCTCTAATATGGCAGATATAGTCTTCCTCACCTAGTTGTTTTCAAGTTTTTGTTTCAATTTTTTCCGTTGTAAGATATGGCTATCATGAGTCACTAAGAAAGCATGATGGATACATCAGGGAATCATATAACCAATGAAAGCAAGAGCTCATGAAATCATCATAGATAAGCATGAAAGATAGAAGTCTATGACAGTCACCTATGGAAGGATATAACTCTTGGTAACCTCATTAGAAGCATAAATGGTACTTATGAGAAAATAGAAAAGTCATCTAGCACATTATACATCAATCAAAAGGAAAACATTTGTTGAATAAGGATACTCAAGATCCTCTGTTGGGATCTTCAGTAGAAGCTTCATCGACTAAAGGGGAGAAAGTGTTTCATCAAGAATTCCAACTTGTGAGAATTCATGGGATGGTAGAATAATGTCAAAAGAAGTGAAGCCTTCCTAATCATCCCCATGACCAGTCCTTGCGCCCCACTGATATTTTAGACCATTAAACCCCTAGAAGCTCCCTTGATATGGACAAGGGTGTGTCTGGGAGGCTCCATTCTCTTACAGCAAGGCATGGGTGCGTCTAGGGACTTTTCTCCTCAGTCCTATGCTTGCGACTCTAGGATTTGTGCCACTTTTTCAGGCCCAGAGCCCAGGTCACTACCCAGAACTCCATGAAACTTTTAGAACTGAAAGATAACAACAAAATAATGATACAAATTCAATTACTTGAACAAGGACTTGACTGGACCCCTACTAGCCATGACAGGCATTTCGTCAAACATGTCATAAATATGTAATCTACAAGTTTAAACAACATATTTGAGCATAGGGGTCTCATACTTATCTGAGAATCACTATGAAGCTTGTTCCATTATATCATTAGTTGCATTATCATCTATTAGATAATAGATACATTTTTCATTCATTTACAAATCAAAACATGAGGAGAGCCATACATAGTCACTGTCATAATACATGCTTATAACCAGCATAATAACAACAGAAATATCAAGGATACATTAGTGATAAAATCCACATATAAACCAACACATTTACACATAAGATACAAAGGAAAGAACCTCTTATTAATGAATGCAAAATCCAACCCGGTATGGGACTACCATGTTCCACCCTACCATAGATTCGTTGAGCCAAATCTCTCTTTAGCCAATCGTCCCCCTACCATATTCCAAGCATGAATGTGGGACTCAAACCAAAAGAATCCACCTGGTCATCCCGAGGCTAAACCACTTCACCCTCGTCAATAGAAACTAGGATTTACCACAATCCACACCCGATCGTTAGGAAAAAACAATAAACTTGTAATAGCATGCTTTACCATGATCTCCACCAGATCACTAAGCCAAAACAAGCATGGATGCCACCGGATTTCTCCACCTACACTGTGAGGAATTTTCCTGTCTCCTAGTCTCTAGGATTTACCGCAATCCACACTGGATCACTCGGCCCTAAGTGAGACTCCACTCTTCAGGCTTTACCGTATATCCCATCCTGAAATTACTAGGCTTGATGGAGAGCACCCACCTCTAGGCTTTATCGCATATCCCGCCATTCACCAATCGAGGATTACTAGGCCCACCAAGGCAACACAAAAGTTGGCTTTACAGCAACCGGCAGTCCGGTTCAAGGGTTACTAGGCCATGTGTTCTTTTTTTCAAAGATCCACCTCACTAAGCTTCGAATCCATCCGGAAATCCACTCAACTAAAACATGAGAACCCTATCACACCATGGCTATCTAGAAATGGCAAGGCTAGGCTAAAAACCAATGTCACACCTGGAAAAACCCATGCCAATGACATAAATAGAACCAATAACACACATGCAACACCATGCATGCCAAATATAGCAAGGAAACCATGCATGAAAATCGATACCTGCAAAGAATCCTATTGTAGTTTCTTGATCCTTCTCTTCCTTGCTTGATCTATGCTTCCTCTTTGTCTCCTTTTCCTTTCTTGATCCAATGTTGAAATTCTCCAAGAAAACTCTAAGTGTCCAAGAGTGCAAGAGAGAGAGAGAGTAGAGAAAGAGCTCCAAAACTGAACTGAAAAAGGTAACACTAACCAACCTTGAGCAAAAGCTTGCAAACTAATCCTCAAAAGAATTTTTATTAATGAGGCCTCTATTTTCTTCATTTTCCATCATTTTCCTTCAATTTCCTCCTCACGTGAAACTTGTGACCTTTCACCTTCCTTTTCTCGTAATTTCCATTATTTTCATAAAGAAATGTGCCAAAAATGTCATTTTTCCTTTCCAAATCCTTTTTCATTTCCTTTGCCAATTTCCTTTAGCAATAATAACCGGAACGAACACCCACTAGGATGTTTTTCCCAACATTCAGCTTGGAATATGTGTCCCATGACCATGGTCTCGTTTTTTCCTTTATTAACTTTTGCATGGAATTTTGACCAAGGTTGTTACAATTTCATTTTTAAACATGATGACTATGTAAATGGTATGCAAATAAAAAAAAATATTTGCTATATTTTAGGTAACACAATGAAGTTAACTAATGGATTCCATCTCATGTGAAATATTCATCAAGCAACTGTGCAATAATGATATATTGTTGTTAACAACCACCATTAGTGTGCATATGATATGCTTGGGATTATGAGCCTGGTCATGTGAATATTAAAAAATAATAGAGGTTGAAGGTTAAATCTATAAATAATAACATATGAACAGGGATATGGTAGAGGAAAATGTTAGAATTTGTAAATTGGATACTTAATGCAAATACCTTTTATGAAGTTTCGTTGAAACCTATAAACAATTGAATTGATAGAGTTGTGACTAATATGTGAACTTTAGATAATTTCAAGAATTGGTGAGGGTTGTAGCAATAGATATCCTACAAGCTAGATAGACCCCTTCATATATGTAAAAAAATCCTTTTAGTTGAATTTCATATATGTTGTTTCAAGATTAATACATGTATTCTATGGATGCCGAGAAAGAGGTCTGGTTAAGTCAGGTAGCCAGCAGTGTGAAACATGGAAATGACTTAGTAATGCATGCATATAGGGATAAATCACTCATGAATTCAAGTTTCAAATTCGTTGGGTCGTTGAAATAAAAGTTACTTATATTACGAATTGCTTAAATGAATTTGATGCACCCATATGATGTTATGATAATTTCATTTTAATTCAGTACTGACTAAAAGAATTTTTATGTGAAATAATTCTAAGATCACTTTAGGATGTTGTGAATCTTTGAAATGAAAATAATGCGTGTATGAATATCAACAGTTGTTTGGTTGATTGAAAGATCATATTGTAGGTACATTGCTAGAAGGGGGTGTGAGATAGAAGCCACCGTGACAAAATAACGCCACTTGCAAAGGAGACCAACAAAATTACCACAAGTGTCATGCTTATGTGATCTAGCTTCTTAATGAAGCAAAGTTGGGCAATTAAAATTGTTGGTTTGAAAACTTTAAGTTTACCTCATGGAAATTAAATGTTATGACACACGTGAAACAATGGACCACAGAGCTTAGGAAGATGACCGATGTGGGGACATGGCGGTGTTATGAATATAATTCATATAAAAATAATAAATGTAAATATAAATATAATAATAATAATTAGTAATTAATTAACTAATAGTTAATTAGTTAGTAATGAAAATCCATGTCTTAGAGACATGACCATTCATGAAAGGACACCTACCTAGGTATATAAGTAGGCCTTCATTGTAATCATTTCACACATTTTTTTGTACATTCAACAATTCTTATATATAATTATTGTCCTACAATGGATACTTACATATTTCAATTCTTCTGAATTATTCCGCTGCGTATACGAACTTTGTTTGTTATAGTGGTATCGGGGCCACATTCTCTGATCCCGGCCATTGGCCATTGAAGTTTACGTCAACCTTGTTGTCATGAAATTAAAGTGTTTCTCTATATAGAGTTTGGAGCTTCTCCAAGTTGAACATTGTTATTCAAGCCTTTGGCCATAGATATTCAAAAAAAAAAGGTAAGTTACAGATTACAGATTATATATATATATATGTGTGTGTGTGTGTGTATATAGATATATATATATATATGTGTGTGTGTATATATATATATATATATCTATATATATATATATATATATATATATATATATATATATATATATATATATATATATGAAACAAATTTGTTTAAAAAAAGAAGAGTAAAAGAATTGTAAAAAAGTTTAAAAAACAAATAATATATATATATAAAAATAAAAATAAAAATATAAAAAATTAAAAATTAAAAAAAAAATTAAAATATATATATATATATATATATATTAAAAGAATTAAAAATTAAAAGTCGAAAGTTAAAAATATATATATATATATATATAAAACAAATTAATAAAAAAAAGATTATTACGCCGTAAGGCGTTCCCTTTGAAATCAACTCTCCTCTTGCCCACCTGTCATCATTGGGCACCATACGATCAGATGTTAGATGAATGAAAAGTGCTAAACCGTTCGATCAGGGAAAGTCGTTACCAATTCGTTGGAGAGTTATTCCAAAGCATAAATAAATAACTGCTCCTTCGGATGCCCTTCCAGATGCCAATATTCTTTTCAATGCAGTTAAGAAACAACAAGGGCCAACGAGAGCCATGGTGAATCCGTTGAAATCCTCATCATCATCGGAAGAACAACCGAAGGGGCTCGGTATTTCATTGATATGTACAATGGAAGAGCTCTGTTATAACAGCTCGGTATATATGATTTACTTATAGCTTCCATGCTGAATTCTACGGTTTTGTTTTTAAATTTTTAATAACTTGGTCGGATTCGATCATTCTGAAGAAAAATGTTGTTGTGAATTTAGATGAAGGGGAAATTAGCCCAGGTAACCTGCTTCCACATAGGAGTAATATGAACAGGTCATACTTGCAAGCCCTGGAGATGGAGAAGTACTTTCTCTATAAGCAAAGCTGATGTGGGTAGTTCACAAAGATGCTCCTCATGCCGAGGCTTACTCTCTAATATATGGAATGTTTTTGTTTTTTACATTTAGTTGATTACTCTCAGGGTAAAGAAACATAGTAGTAAAAAATATCAATTTTTCATTCAAAAGCTAAATACGTCTTGAAAATTGGTCCTCACCCTGGAAAATGAGATATGGATTGAATTTAAAATCCCAAACCTTGTGCAAAAAGGGTCTCTCTGTATTCCAATCACCTTTAATGGACATTGTGCTTGATTGGAAGCTACCCATTGTCTTCTCCACCTCCTCGGGTTCATCCATCTTTCAAATTTCAGAGTTAAAGGCCATTTAAAATTTTAAAAATACACTGAAAAGAGATTGAATTTCCAGCAATTAAAGCTTCATTCCTAATGCTCAACGGGGCTGGGTATTTCATCGATATGTACAATGGAAGAGCTCTGTTGGGTCCCTATAATACTAGTGATTACCCAATTACTATTGTATTTATACCCCTTATTTATATTGTTGTGCCCCTATTACCCCCATATTGTTATTTCTGTGCCCCTTAGAATCCCTCTATTGTTATTTTTGTGGCTTTATATTATTATTGTTAGGTCGGCTGGATTATATTGTGACTCCTTAGACTCTATATATAGAAAGGAGGTTTTGTCATTTGTATCATCCAAGAATTGTTCATTTATGTAATGTAAAGGAGGTTGCCCCCTCGAAGAGGCTGAATTCTAAGGCGTTGATCTTTCTTTTCTATCTTTTCTTGAGCTGGTTTCATAACATTTGGTATCAAAGCTTTGGATTCTAGGGTTTCGCTGCTCCAAACAGGTCATTGTGGAATTTTTGCTATAACTTTTTTTCTGTGACGTTTCAAAAGTCGTAAAAAAAAACCCATTTGAGAAGACATCGCGCTGAACCTTGGGTCCAAATTTCAAAGCATTTCGCGCGATATTTTCGGAGATATGATCTGAGGAAGTTGGTCTTTTTGCAGACTCCTGAATTACATTCAAAACAGGTGACCTGGGGAAAATCGTCATAACTTTCTTTCTAAGCATCAGATTGAAATTTCATAAGAAGGTACAGAAAGAGGACGGACTGTAGTTTTCTTGTATATATTTTTCAGAGTCAAAGGTTGAAACAGTGACACGTGGCACTTCATACAAGTTCGCTCTACTGAACTAGTCTATAATCAGGTCACTGCGGGAGATTGTGCATAACTCTTTCTTGGAGAATCCAATTTGGATCAGACTAGTGGCATTGAAAAGAGGACATAGAAGGCTACTACAGGTCACAATTTTAGAACTGGATGATTTGAAATTACAGAGATACATCAGATTCAATATCAGGCTTCTACAAAGTAAAAAAAGGTGTGTAGTTTTTTTTTAATTTTTGCATAAGCTTGGTTTGAAGGAATTCAAAGGGCATAGTAAAGCATTATTATCGGTAACTGATGCCCCGAGGAAAGAAAATGCAAACACCTAGTAAGGAACCTGAAAGCTCTAGCATGACTCATGAAGAAGAGGAAGAAATGCTACATGATATATCAAAATTACAAGAACAAGTGCAACAAATGTCACGCTCACAAAAGCTAACAGATGCTAAGATAAATGGCGTGGAATCTAAGATAAATGGCGTGGAATCTAAGATAAAGGGCATGGAAGCTAAGATGGATGATCTGAAGACAGATTTGAAGACAGACATGGCAGATTTGAAGACAGATTTGACAAATTTTCTACAAGAAATACTTACTAATGGTGAAAAGGTAGTAAAGGAAACTCATGATGAGAACAAAAGAAATGTTAATCATGATTCCATAGACTCTAATGTTGGATCGAAGACCCACCATGTTCCAAAAATCGATATGAGGAAGTTTGATGGCAAGGATCCCGCCACATGGATATTACAGATGGAGCAGTTCTTCGATCTCAATAATGTGCAAAACACACAAAAGGTACGTATGGCAACTTTATATTTGGAACCAAATCAGTTTGTATGGTATCAATGGCTTTGCTCTCGTAAACAATTTATCACTTGGGCAATTTTTACGGAAGAATTGATAGCACATTATGAGGATACAAAAAGCAACACTTTTTTTAGCCAATTGATAAGTCTCAAACAAAAGGGTTCAATAATGGAGCACATTGAGGAGTTCCAAAAATTGAACATAAGGGTAAAAGATATTCCAGAGGAGCATAGGATTGATGTGTTCATAGGGTCTTTAAAGGATAATATCCAACATGATGTGCGCCTTTGGGAACCTGATTCATTAGAGAAGGCATTCAGGTTAGCAAGAAAAATGGAAAGCAAAATTATGGCAACTAGGAAGCATACCATTCACAACTATAAAGACGGAAGTGTTGTTGCCCATAGTCTTCCACAACCTACAAGGTTGACACCACAACAATTGGAAGAAAAAAGAGCAAAAGGGCTTTGTTACAATTGTGATAGCAAATACACAAAAGGTCATAAGTGTGCTGAGAAGAAATTATTCTACATAGATTGTGAAGAGGAAGAAGAAAAGGAGCAAGAAAGGTCAAAAGAAGAGGATATATTCCAGGAACAAAGCCTAGATGAAGAACAAATAAATCCGACCATATCTTGTAATGCATTGGCGGGAATTACCACTCCTCAAACCATCAAGATAGAAGGACAAATCAAGAAGAAAAAGGTAATAGTGTTGATTGATTCAGGAAGCACCCACAATTTTATTCATTGTAGGGTAGCAAAAGAATTGAATTGCTTCCTATATCCAGCACCAGAGTGTCAAGTGATGATTGCAAATGGAGGAACAATAAATTGTTCTGGAAAGTGCCATAATATCAAGCTATCCATGGGAGAATATGTATTGACTAGCCCAATGCTTTCCATTCCAATGGGAGGTGCTGATGTTGTACTAGGAGTCCAATGGCTACAATCCTTGGGTACAATAGCTTTTAATTTTCAAGAACTTTTCATGAAATTTTCTGTGGAAGGAAAGGAAGTTGAATTAAGGGGTATTGCAGGGAAACCAGGAAAGATAATCAGCTCTAATGGCATGACAAAGCTTCTAAAAAAGGAGCAAAGAGGTGTAATTGCACAATTATGTTCGCTAGATGTTTCCACATTGGAATCATCTATTTCTCCAGATCTCCAAAAAGTCCTGGACAATCATTCCAAGGTATTTGAGACTCCCAAAGGTCTCCCACCTATGCGTGATCATGATCATGCTATTCATCTGATTCCAGGAAGTGTTCCTCCAAACATCAGGCCGTACAGATATCCCTATGTCCAAAAAAGTGAAATTGAACGTATGGTTGCAGAAATGCTAGAGGCTGGTATAATTCAACCGAGTCAAAGTTCTTTCTCAGCTCCAGTAGTATTGGTGCACAAGAAGGATGGATCATGGCGCATGTGTCCAGATTATAGGGAGCTCAACAAGCTCACTATTAAAGATAAGTTCCCCATTCCTGTCATTGATGAATTACTGGATGAATTGCATGGATCAATTTACTTCACCAAGTTGGATCTTCGTTCGGGATATCATCAAATCAGAATGAAGATTGAAGACATTCCGAAAACGGCATTTAGAACTCATGAGGGTCATTATGAATTTTTGGTCATGCCTTTTGGCCTTACCAATGCACCTTCAACATTTCAAGGTTTGATGAATTCAATTTTCAAACCATTCCTTAGAAAATTTGTGTTAGTATTTTTTGATGATATACTAATCTACAGCAAGTCTTGGAAGGATCATGTTGAACATGTTGACAGGGTGCTACAACTATTGGAGGAGAAACAATTATATGCAAAAAGATCCAAATGTTTCTTTGGAGTCCAGGAGGTGGAATATTTGGGTCATATTGTATCTCATGAAGGAGTTAAGGTAGACCCTAGCAAAATTAAAGCCATTAAGGAATGGAAAATCCCCACATCCATAAAGCATCTGCGAGGATTTCTTGGGTTGACAGGGTATTATCGCAAGTTTGTTAAGAATTATGGGAGAATAGCAGCACCTCTAACAACATTATTGAAGAAAGATTCATTTTCATGGACTCCGGAAGCAACAAAGGCCTTTGAACATCTTAAAGAGGCAATGTGCCAAGCACCGGTCTTAGCTACACCGGACTTCACAAAAACCTTTATTGTGGAATGTGATGCTTCAGGAAATGGAATTGGTGCTGTTCTAATGCAAGATGAAAGACCCATTGCTTTTGAAAGTCGTCCAATCAAGGGAAAGTTTTTAAGCAAAGCTATTTATGAGAAGGAAATGTTGGCAATACTCCATGCACTTAAGAAATGGCGACCCTACCTAATGGGAAGACACTTCAAGGTAAAAACGGATCATGATAGCCTTAAATACTTTTTAGAACAAAGATTATCCTCTGAAGAGCAACAAAAGTGGGTCACAAAGATGTTGGGTTATGACTTTGAAATCATCTACAAAAAAGGGAAGCAAAATGTGGTGGCAGATGCACTCTCAAGAAAGGATGAGGATGTGGAAGCATTGTTGTGTGCCATTTCTATTATCCAACCAGATTGGATAAACGAAGCAAAGGAGGAATGGAAGAATGACGAAGAAGTGTGGGCACTTATTCGAAAGCTACAACAAGATTCCAGTACTTCTGATACATTTAGCTGGCAAAATGATTCGTTATGGTACAAAGATCGCTTATACCTCTGTAAGAATTCCCAGCTAAAACAAAAGATTCTTATGGAATTGCACACTTCTCCCTTAGGAGGGCACTCAGGATTTTTAAAAACTTACCACAGGGTTAAGAAGGAATTTTTTTGGGATGGCCTTAAATCAGATATTCAAAAGTTTGTGGCGGAATGTTTGGTTTGCCAACAAAATAAAGTTGAAACAATTAAGACACCGGGTCTATTACAACCTTTATCCATTCCAAGCCAACGTTGGGAGGAGGTTTCAATGGATTTTATCACAGGTTTACCCAAGTCTGAGGGAAAGAGTGTCATCATGGTGGTAGTTGACAGACTTACCAAGTATGCACACTTTTGTGCATTATCACATCCATTTAAAGCCAGTACAGTTTCTACTGCATTTATGGAAACAGTTCAAAAGCTACATGGAAACCCAAAGATTATTGTAAGTGACAGAGATCCCATTTTCACTGGAAATTTTTGGACAGAATTATTTTCTTGTCTTGGTACTCAGTTAGCTCATAGCTCATCTTATCATCCTCAATCTGATGGGCAAACTGAGATAGTAAACAAATGTTTGGAAGGATATCTTCGTTGCTTTGTATCTGATAAACAGACACAATGGGTCAAATGGTTGCCTCTGGCTGAATGGTGGTATAACACTTCCTTCCATACAGCAACAAAAATGACCCCATTTATGGCACTTTATGGGTATCAACCACCATCCATCACATCATATTTAAGAGAAAATTCTAAGGTTCAGGCAGTGGAACATCACATCGAACATCAACAACAAGTCCTCCAACTCTTAAAGGATAACCTCGTGTTGGCACAAAATAGAATGAAACAACAGGCAGATCAACATCGCAGTGAAAGAAGTTTTGATGTAGGTGATTGGGTATTCCTACGGCTACAACCATATAAGCAAATGTCCCTAAAGCAAGCTAAGAAGGATAATAAATTATCACCAAAGTATTATGGTCCGTACAAGGTGTTGCAAAAGATTGGTACTATGGCATACAAATTGGAGCTTCCTGCAGCTTCTCGATTGCACCCAGTTTTCCATGTTTCATGTTTAAAGAAGGTTATAGGCGACAAGCTCCCAGTTCAAACAATATTGCCAGAACTTGACGAGGAAGGAAAAATTATATTGGAACCGGAAGCAGTCACAGAAACAAGAACTCGACAGCTACGAAATCGATCAATTTCAGAGTATCTTATCAAGTGGAAGAACTTATCCGCTGAAGATTCCACATGGGAGGATGAGAATTTTATGCAGAAGTATCCAGAACTACTCAAGCGTTGAGGACAACACTTTTTTGAAGGAGAGGGGCATGTTGGGTCCCTATAATACTAGTGATTACCCCATTACTATTGTAGTTATACCCCTTATTTATATTGTTGTGCCCCTATTACCCCCATATTGTTATTTCTGTGCCCCTTAGAATCCCTCTATTGTTATTTTTGTGGCTTTATATTATTATTGTTAGGTCGGCTGGATTATATTGTGACTCCTTAGACTCCTATATATAGAAAGGAGGTTTTGTCATTTGTATCATCCAAGAATTGTTCATTTATGTAATGTAAAGGAGGTTGCCCCCTCGAAGAGGCTAAATTCTAAGGCGTTGATCTTTCTTTTCTATCTTTTCTTGAGCTGGTTTCATAACAAGCTTTGTTATAACAGCTCAGTATATACAATTTACTTATAGCTTCCATGCTGAATTCTACAGTTTTGTTTTTAAATTTTTAATAACTTAGTCGGATTTGATCATTCTGAAGAAAAATGCTGTTGTGAATTTAGATGAAGGGGAAATTAGCTTAGGTAACCTACCTCCACATAGGAGTAATATGAACAGGCCATACTTGCAAGCCCTGGCGATGGAGAAGTACTTTCTTTGTAAGCAAAGCTGATGTGGGTAGTTCACAAAGATGCTCGTCATACCGAGGCTTACTCTCTAATATCTCGAATGTTTTTGTTTTTTACATTTAGTTGATTACTCTCAGGGTAAAGAAACATAGTAGTAAAAAATATCAATTTTTCATTCAAAAGCTAAATATGTCTTGCAAATTGGTCCTCACCCTGGAAAATGAGATATGGATTCAATTTAAAATCCCAAACCTTATGTAAAAAGGGTCTCTTTGTATTCCAATTGCCTTTAATGGACATTGTGCTTGATTGGAAGCTACCCGTTGTCTTCTCCACCTCCTCGGATTCATCCATCTTTCAAATTTCAGAGTTAAACGCCATTTAAAATTAAAGAAATATACTGAAAAGGGATCGAATTTCCAGCAATTAAAGCTTCATTCCTAATGCTCGACGGGGCTGGGTATTTCATCGATATGTACAATGAAAGAGCTTTGTTATAACAGCTCAGTATATACGATTTACTTATAGCTTCCACGCTGAATTTTACAGTTTTGTTTTTAAATTTTTAATAACTTAGCTGGATTCGATCATTCTGAAGAAAAATGCTGTTGTGAATTTAGATGAAGGGGAAATTAGCCCAGGTAACCTGCTTCCACACAAGAATAATATGAACAGGCCATACTTGCAAGCCCTGGCGATGGAGAAGTACTTTCTCTGTAAGCAAAGCTGATGTGGGTAGTTCACAAAGATGCTCCTCATGCCGAGGCTTACTCTCTAATATCTCGAATGTTTTTGTTTTTTGCATTTAGTTGATTACTCTCAGGGTAAAGAAACATAGTAGTAAAAAATATCATTTTTTCATTCAAAAGCTAAATACGTCTTGCAAATTGGTCCTCACCCTGGAAAATAAGATATGGGTTGAATTTAAAATCCCAAACCTTGTGCAAAAAGGGTCTCTCTGTATTCCAATCGCCTTTAATGGACATTGTGCTTGATTGGAAGCTACCCATCGTCTTCTCCACCTCCTCAGATTCATCCATCTTTCAAATTTCAGAGTTAAAGGCCATTTAAAATTTAAAAAATATACTGAAAAGGGATCAAATTTCCAGCACTTAAAGCTTCATTCCTAATGCTCAACGGGGCTAGGTATTTCATCGTTATGTACAATGGAAGAGCTCTGTTATAACAGCTCAGTATATATGATTTACTTATAGCTTCCATGTTGAATTCCACAGTTTTGTTTTTAAATTTTTAATAACTTAGTCGGATTCGATCATTCTGAAGAAAAATGTTGTTGTGAATTTAGATGAAGGGGAAATTAGCCCAGGTAACCTGCTTCCACATAGGAATAATCCATCGCCAGGGCTTGCAAGTATGGTCTCTCTGTATTCCAATCGCCTTTAATGGACATTGTGCTTGATTTGAAGCTACCCATTGTCTTCTCCGCCTCCTCGGATTCATCCATCTTTCAAATTTCAGAGTTAAAGGCCATTTAAAATTAAAAAAATATACT
Organism: Pinus tabuliformis; assembly: GCA_031772625.1. Lineage (NCBI taxonomy): Eukaryota > Viridiplantae > Streptophyta > Pinopsida > Pinales > Pinaceae > Pinus > Pinus tabuliformis. The sequence goes on from CM062804.1 coordinate 608,528,045, forward strand.
GAAAAGGGATCGAATTTCCAGCAATTAAAGCTTCATTCCTAATGCATGTGCTTTCAAACCTTGGGAAATTTCTAGGGCTGCCTCTCGTTCCTGCATACATTGACCCATCTACAAGGCTTTCGACAATCCTAAATGGAGTGAACTACACTTCAGCAACTGTAGGCATTTTGGACGAGAGTGACCAAAACCTTGTAAGTCGAAATTGCTGAAATGATAAATTGAGTTTCTCCCACTAGTGCTAAACGTAGCATATATGGTATCTAATATTTTTGTTTTTGGTGCCAAATTGATAGATTGGCCACATATCGTTCAATCAGAAGATTGCAAATTTTGGAAAGAGTTTAGACGATTTGACATCACAGATGGGAAGCGCAGTAGCGGTGGCTCAGCGTCTAGCAAAATCTGTTTTCTCAATTATTCTTGGCAGCAACCATTATATCAACAGCTATCTAATGCCTACCTTTTATCCAACCAGCAACTTTCACAACAACTCGTGTTTGGTTTCATAATCTATATCTGGTTGCCTGAGAAATACAACCAAAATCAATTGAAACTTTAAATTGGTTGTTGTAAAACTGAGAATTTAATTGAAAGTTTACAGTGGTTATTGAATTTTATTAGCGTTGTCTAACTCTATTAGGTTTTGAAGTTTTTTTTTGTTTGAATATGGGAAAACAATTTTTTGGTAAGATTTTGACTTTTTGTGGTTTAAAATATATTTTTAACCTATAAATGGATTTAGAGTCTTGAAAAACTTCTGCGGATATGATGCATCTATCACAATTCAAAATAAATGGATTTAGTGCTCTGAAAACCCTCTAGTGAATTCTGATGATGCAGGGTTCACAGCTCAGATTTAGGATTCCAGTTGTTTCTTATCAAATTTCTAGGACATTTGACCCAAAAATATGCCCAAAAATCTATATAATACTGCTCTTTTGTTTCGTTTTGTAATTGACAATGGTTAAAAAATTGCTCTTTTGTTTTGTAATTGACAATGGTTAAAATATTGTCTATTTTGTTTTGTAAATGATAATTGCTTTCCTTCCTTAGCATAAAATTTTGGTTTTTTTGGTACTCAACATTCACTTTTTGAAAAAGTGATCAATGCACACTTTGCTTGCATTAGTCTAAAAAGTGATGAGTGCAGGAATTTGACGTAGCCATCTTAAAACAGTTTCAAGAAAAGGAACCATCTCATCTTGCATCAAACTTATCTTTGGTTGTCATTTAGATTATTTGAGGCCATTCAGATCAAACAAAATATTTACTAAATATTATTTTATTATATAATGAAAACTTGAATTATGATGAAAAATGTGAGAACCTAGCATTTTTGTCAAAACTCTTGTGAAATTCATACCAGGAAATAGAATCTTTTCCCTTTAAGACTATCTTACTCCATGAAAATATAAAACAAAATCTGGTTGCTCCTCAAAATACAACACTTTATCTAAACTTACATAAAAACAATCCCTCCTAGAGTGTTCATTGTCAATTTATAGAGTATTTATATAAGTTGGTTTCATGTGGAATATATATGCAGGCTCTATACGAATTGGGATCTCACAACTTCGGAGTGGAAGCAACTTACATAAAAACAATCCCTCCTAGAGTGTTCATTGTCAATTTATAGAGTATTTATATAAGTTGGTTTTATGTGGAATATATATGCAAGCTCTATACGAATTGGGAGCTCGCAACTTCGGAGTGGAAGCAATGGGTCCTCTTGGATGCATTCCAAATTTCCAAGTCAAATAGAAATTTCCAATAGCAACGGCAATTGCATTGACTGTGTAAACCAACACACCATACTCTTCAAGTAGAAATATTTTATTACTGCAAGTTTGTTTGTGATCATTGTTTAAGACACTTTAGTAAATATTATTTCATTATATAATAAAAACTCGAATTATGATGAAAAATGTGAGAACCTAGCATTTTTGTCAAACTCTTGTGAAATTTGTACTAGGAAATAGAATTCTTTCCGTTTAAGATTATCTTACTCCATCAAAATGCAAAACAAAAGCTGGCTACTCCTCAAAATATAGTACTTTATCTAAACATACATAAAACTAATCTGTCCTAGAGTGTTCATTGTCAATTCATAGAGTATTTATATAAGTTTGTTTTATGTGGAATATATATGTAGGCTCTATACAACTTGGGAGCTCGCAAGTTCGCTGTGGCAATAATGGGTTCTCTCAAATAGCAATGGCAACTGCATTGACAGTGTAAACCAACACGCCATGCTCTTCAATTCCAAGCTCAAATAATTTTTGGGCACTCTGTCACTCAATATCCATGGTGCACATTGCATCTATGGAGATGCCTACAGTGTAGTTAAAGACATGATGGATGATCCCAATTCTTATGGTATATAAATAACTTAATTCTAAACTTGTGCTCATAGAAACTTAAAATATTGGATAAGCTAGGGCAGACCAACATGAATAAGTTGTTATTGTAATTTGTTATTGTTGTGTTTACTGCTATATATAGGTTTTAGTGTGACAAATCAAGGATGTTGTGGGATACGCATGTATAATGGACACATAACATGCCTTCTGGGACTGGAATCATGTACCAACACGGACCAACATGTATTTTTGGACGCATTCCATCCCACTAAAGCTGTGAACATTATTCAGGCCACAAGATCTTACTATGGCCCTCATTCTGACTCTTACCTCATCAATCCCAAACGGCTTGCTAAGATATAATAAGGTTCCCATTAACATTTTGCACAGTCAAATGTCTTTGCTTCTTAAAATATTTTCGTTTTGCTATTAGCAGAGCATAATATACCTGTAGTCAAGTTACAGATTTTGAAATATTTTGTTTTCATAATAGCATAATATATGTGTAGTCATTTCATTTGAGGTAAAGGCAAAACCTATGATCCACTACTGAAAAGTCTTTATTTAATATGTATATTGAATTCAAGTGATATATTTTCTTTTGCTATATTTCTCAATGACATAAGTAGATGGTAGATTGTATTTCAATAGTAAATTTTAAATGGTAAATGATAATAAAGTAACTGAAAGTTTGAACCTGGAACTCAACATTTTTTCCTTTAAGGAAGAATGTTTAACTGAACTTAGACTACTTATCATGTATTCTAAAGAGCCTGGTGTTAGCCCATGGTGAGGCCGAAATATAGAGTAACCTAGGCAGTCCCATCGCCCTTAAAAGAAAAACAATTTGCCACAGATGATACAAAACTATGAATTAATATGCAAACAGAAGGAATACAGTGTCTGGAACTAATAAAACAAATTACTGAAAACTATGAATTAATACGCAAACAAAAAGAATACATTGTCTGGAACTAATAAAACAAATTACTGAAAACTGTGAATTTATACGCAAACAGAAAGAATATAGTGTCTGGAACTAATAAAACAAATTACTGACAGAAAAACAAGATTCACCAAAAATAGCGCAATGTGAATGCCAAAAAAGAAAGAAAATGTATTCCAGTTCATGAGACATGTACAAGCACTTCTTGTTACATCCCAACATGAATCATGTGAGAAATGTACAAAAATGTGAACATTACCACATGTTAACTAACTTGGCTCTCACATCCCAAAAAACATAATGTGAGAAATCTACAGCAAGAAGGATGTTGGCAGATTTGAGGAATTTGAATCTCTCATGTTGAGGCCCATCCCATGGGTGAGTGCATAGGATTATGGATGTTGGCGAATATCAAGTTCAATATTCCAGGAGGCCATGACTTGTGGATTGATGGGGCTCACTGAGATTTTGTTAGTCAAGTAGAAATATTTTATTGTTGCAAGTTGGTTTGTGATCATTGTTTAAGACATTGGGAATGCGTTCAGACATGGCTCACTATTTTATATGTTAGTCTAAGATGTTTCCAGTGTGAAAAGGATAGGGATCATGGTCACTGGTTTTTTAGTCGATGGATAAGTAGAGGGAACATAGAATTTTCCCATAAATAAACATGTCTCAATCTTTTACTAAATTCATGAATTCACAAATGGCAACAATGGATTGCTCAGACATTGTAGATTGTTCAAGGTAAACAAAGACTCGAGTCTAGAGTCAATATTCGGGAGAAAGAAACCATGTGATCTAAACACACTGGTTGGGAATCTAAAAGAACCACAACAATGACTTTACATCCAATGACATTTTGTCAAATCTAGGGATCCAGAGGATTTCATTTATCTTTAGCTTTAGTTTTCGTTTCTACAATGAACAAGGATCTCTGTGTATTCCAATTGCCTTTAATGGACATTGTGCTTGATTGGCAGCTTCCCATTGTCTTCTCTACCTCCTTGGAGTCATCCATCTTTCAAATTTCAGAGTTAAAGGTGATTTAAGATTAAAAAAATATATTGAAAAGGGATCAAATTTCAAGCAATTAAAGCTTCATTCCTAATGCTTGTGCTTTCAAACCTGATTTCACATATTTTCTTCTTAACCACTATTATGTAGAGCTCCCTATTTCTGCTCTGGTAATATACCGGACCCATCTAAGAAGCTATCCTTATTTTCACATATTAGAATATGTAGCTAAAGTATTTTCGTTTTTCCTTTATTTAACCATGGTTGGTCTGATCTCAAAGCTTAATGTATCAATCTCGGAAGACCTCTCATTCATATTTATTGGGCATTGTTGTAGCCTGTAATTCTATCCTTATTATTGGTAACATTTAGGTTGTTGTAAGAAGCCCATTTGCTTCAATTCCTTGGAATTCAACCAAGTGTCAAGTTTAACTTAACAATGGTCTTAGAAATGGACTCGAAGTTTGTGACTTTTGTGGTGCTAAGCATGTACATATTTTTCCCAGGAGTATTGCTGCACAAAATGCAGGGCTTGTTAAGAGACAAATGCTAACATGACTTTCATGGTGTGTCTATTTGCTAATTTGATGCTGAAATTATTGCAACTTCCCCATCGTAAACAAAATGTCCCCTGCTTGTTTTTTATATTCTTTTTTTGAACTTTGTTAAAACCCTAGACAACAACGAAAGTAGCAATCCACAACATTTGAAATGAACATTTGAAATTTTATTTGAAGGCCAAACAATAACTTGTCCATTACTAGGTTAGCTTTTCTTCACTTTCAGTTTTTTAAAAAGAGAGTACAAAGGACAACTCAGCAATCTATAAATCATATTGTCATTTCTTAAGCTATGATTTTCTATCTACAACTTTTCCAATTTTTGGTTTTTAACTTTAAAAAAATCGTCATATATTTCATTAATGCACAAAAAAAAACATACATCATATAGTCTTACATTACTATGTCTTATACTCGCAGCAAAGTTATGAGTGTTTTCCCTTCCAATATAGTAAACAAGGGCAACATGATTGCTTTCACATCCATTGCAATAAAGTCTAACTGCATTAGCAACTAATTTTCAGTTTTCCTCTACAACCAAGAGGTTTTGTACAAACTCTCGACAAACATGGTGAGGGCCTATTCATTGGTAGAGTATCCTAATAAACACTATAGGCCTCTGTTTAGGATAGAATTGAGAGAATTTATTTCATCTATATAAAATTTATGAAATAAGTCATCTTTGATCCTTTTTTTTAGATGTATTGCACTTTTCGTTAAACGAAAAAATATGTGGCCATAAATGCAATGAAATGTTTTCTGTCGGTGGTTACTTTGTGATGAGTTGGGTGGTATGGAACTTGCATGCATTTTATGGTGAGACAAAAGTTTCCAAATCCATGTTGTGGGATGGGCCAAGGGGCTCATGGATCTCTATGGAAAGAATGTACAATGTTATGCTTGTAGGTAAAATTTTGTTGCTCACAAAAAATGAAAGATATGGAACTTCCAATGTCTACAACATGAGGCTTCCACAAGGCTAAGATGGAGCCAAAACCCTTGCTATGAAGATTTGTACATAGAAGTTTTTGGGCCCAAGGGAGGCATCATCTTTTTATTGAGTAAGAGAAGAATCCCACAATTTGATTTCCTAGAATTCAAAGGCTCGCTATTATTATTCTATTTTGAACTGTATCTTTGAGGCTTCCACAATGCTAAGATGGAGCCAAAACCCTTGCCATGAAGATTTGTAGATAGAATTTTTTGGGGCCAAGGGAGCCGTCATGATTTTATTGAGTAAGAGAAGAATCCCACAATTTGATTTCCTAGAATTCAAAGTCTGTCTATTATTATTTTATTATGAAGTGTATCTTGGAAGCATAAGTCATGCTTCTACAAAATTGCAATCTAAGGCAAGAAAGCCTTAACTAAACATTTCAGTGGGCATAGGATTTTCCCAGATCAATGCGAAGAATTGTACAAAGGTTTGTTTCATAATTTATGATGAACACTGATAATTGGAGGTGCAATCATGTTCATTGACCTATGCATATTACGATGGAGGGATACCTGACCATAAATTTAGATATTGAAAAGCCTGAACTGAGAAGAACTGACCCAAAAATAAATAAGCACCCATGTCAACATAAATAAGCCTATCTATATCTAAGTTGCATGGAAGTAGATACTGAATTGTTTGAATAGTCAGGTTCTCACTATAGTGAAATGATATATAAAAAATATGACTGTTGAAAATCCCCATGAACTACAAACATATAAAATTCATATCTGTGAATATGTTTTGCTCCCATTCACTTCAACAATTCAGAAATTAAGAAACGTAGATTTGTGAGATTTTAGGATGGAGGGTGTCTATTTCACAGGCCAAAATCAAAGTTCTAAAATTTAGAGTCTTACACTTTGTTTAGAAAAAATTTCCCTTACGGCATTTCCTTTGCAACATATGGTGCAAATGCTAGTTTAAAACTTATAAAAACCACACACAATATATATATATAACACACACAACTTACTTGGTCAACAACTTACTTGGTCAACGACTATCAGCCCCCACTCTGTTGCTAACAAAACAAAGTAACACAATCATCAACACGGCCACTAAAATCCCCGACCAACAACTTGCTACACGAACTCGGCCGCAAATTACAGTGCCAATAGGCCACTGCCCCAAAAGATCTTGTTCATCTGGATTTTCCATCGAATCATCGTCGCCATATCCTGTGATTTTCCCGACACATTTAGAGACAATTGATGCATGTTCAGCGACTGTAAAATTTATCGTACGACCGAGTCAAACTCCATTCCTGGCACAATACATTGTCTGCCACCGCCGCTTGAACTCACAACTTCCATAACTGTGCCTCTTATGCCCTGCTTCTGCACTGTTTTCACCATCACATCCCATTCGTTTTTGAAGAATCCACTGTTTTTTTTTTTAATTTCGTTTATTGATTAGTATAAGAGTTTTCAAAAGAGACATGACAAGTGAAGAATTGTGTCTGCATAGTTGAACTATTAATGTCCATACAATTGTGAAAGATTAAAGTTTATTGAGTTTTTCAAGGGACATGATTATTTTTTAATCCGTGAGTTTAGACCATTAAAAAGACAAACTTTTATTATAAAAATATAAGTTATTTTTAAAGGTATTATTATAAGGAATTCAAGCTTTGATTTAAAGTCAAAGCTTTTCAAAAAAAAAAGGAATATTAAAGTTAATTTAAAAAGAGAGGGAAAATAATATAAAAATAAATAAATTAAGAAGTAGATATTTGAACAGAATTATGAAGGCAATAAAAAGAGAATATATTTGTGTATGATCAAAATTCGTATATGAAGAAATGGATGCAGTCAAGATGAGTCCCATGCAACAATAATTATTCTGGACTAAATGTGTGTTTAGTAAAATAGAAATTGGATATCAGTGGATTCCAAAAAATTGCAATTTATGTTGTCCAACATGTAGGAAATTATGTAGTATAGAAAAGTGTCAAGATAATGAGAAGATGCAAATGAAAATATTAAAGGAAGAACTCGCAGAACTACAACAAAAGAACGAAACATCAGAAAAGAAATATAAGGATCTCAAAGATCAGTCTTATAAAGAATCAATAGAAAGTAATGAAGAAATTTGGCATCTAAGGGACCATAATAAAAAATTACTTGAGAAGGTAAAGAAGTCCAAAGATATAAGAAAAAAATTAGAAGAATAAAATAGATGTCTCGAGAAGAATTTCAACAAGAATCTATCACAAAAGGAAGAAGAAACCTTGCGCTTAAAAGACCTTAATCAAAGGTTATTAAAACAAATCAAAAATTTAAAAGATGAGAAAGATACTAAGAATAAAGTCAACAATCCAAAAAGCAAATACCTTTTATATCTAAGGAATCATAATGAAGCCCTACTTACGCAAATAAAGAAGGTTAAAAGTGACAAGAAGTCACTAAATGACAAGTTAGAACAACTTCAAATAGAAGTATTGAAGTCTCAAGTCGTTTCAGTCCAAGTTGAAGATAAAGGAATAAATACTAATCCAGTCAATATCACAACTCAAGAAGAAGAAAAACCTATAGAAGTTAAGAACAATTCAGATATTGTAGTTCAAACAATGGAAATTCCAAGTGATGATTCAGTAACAAACTCAACAACGAAAGTATCTAAAGTAAACCAAGAAATTTCCACACACATGATAAGGGAAAGTCACACCACAAGAATTCCTTATCGACATCTTAATCACAAGAGCAAACAACAAAGTCAACCTACATATTTGAACCATTCAGAATGGAAACAACAAATTTATGTTCCAAGGAATACTGAAGTTTGCAGAGTCTAATCCTATGATAACAAATCACTACAAATTTCTAGTCACTAGAAAGTTCCACAAAAGATTAATCTTGGATGGTTATATCCATGATCATTAGCTTTGGATAGCTCTTGATTATTGATCATAATGGCCTAGTGATGCAAGGCCTAGAACTAATTCTTGTTATATGATGTTCTAGCCTAGGAGAAGATTCCTTAGTCCTAGCATATTTATGCAAGTCCTAATACTTATGATTCCATACATGAATGGAACCCTAAGCCTATGAAGAAGACCTTCACATACATGAATGAAGCCCTAATCCTAATGAAGAGTACATGTGAAGGACCTCGCATAAACTTGAAGGCCTAAATCTATGAAGAAAGAGCCTTAGCATTGTCCAAAGCATAAAATCCTAAAAATAATGATGATAGTTCACAAAATTCAAGTTTCTTGATGGAAAATTCACCTCATTGAAGAATGAAATTGACACCATCTTGTAGAGGACAATTTTCCCTTTCTAACGAGCTATCACTCGCCTTCTAACCCCTCATAGACTGTGAGAAAATGAATTTTCAAGTTTGAATATAATATTTTTTAAGGCTAGCTGACTTAAGATGACTTGTAGACTCGTGTCCCTTGGCCAATGGATGTCACTCTTCATCAAAATGAAAAATGTGTATAAATATGACGTTAAACACTTCATTCTTGCATCAATTTTTCAGTGATCATTTCAAACAAAAGATATAGAACAGGAAGGAGGGCGAGAAGACTTAGTAATCTACTATTTGGGAAAAGCTAAGGAGGATGAGGAGGAATATTGTTGTGATAAGCTAGTTGTGTAAAGGAAGAGTGGAAAAAAAACTACTTCAAACCTGTTCTGATTTACCTTACAGCTCAGATTTGTTGTTTAGGACTATTAATAGCTCGAATCATGGTCTTCAGACTCTTATAGATGCTCGCAAGGCTCAACAATGTCCTATTGCAGCTCTTATACCACAGAATTTCATTTTTTTGGAGTGCAGATTTTTGGCACAAAGTTACAGACTTGTCATCATTATGTGAGCTCAGATATGTGAGTTGTACAGTCTCTTAGGGAGTTTATATTGAAGGCTCAGAAGCTCAGTTCATCACTGTGAACAACATACATTTCATTCCTGTGGATGAAGGCTCAATGGTAGTACTACTGTGAAGTAGCTCGGACTATGATTCTTCTTAAAGAGGTTGAAGATTTGTCTTTGTGCAGTTGTTGGAGAAGACATAAAGAAACCTTAATTATAGCTGTAGTGTTGAATTTCTCATGAATTAATTTTTAAGCATCCTTGATGATACCTTCTAAGTAATTCTTTGAATCAATCCAGAAGCATTGCCAAAGGACACTGGCGACTTTTTTTAAGATTGATGTGACATGAAGTGACCTTGGAGACATATTGTGAAGCATATTTTGGGACAATCAAAAGGCCTTTTAGTAGCACCTTTGAGGATAGCCTTGGATATCTGGATGAATCCTTGAAGAAGAGTTTGCAATAGTCCTTATACTTGAATATGTTTGGAAGACCTTGTACAGAACTTGAAGACACCTTGAGACATCACCAAGCATTGATTGAAGTCTTGGAGACATGATGCTTTGTTGAAACCCCCATGAAGTAACCTTGGAGTTATTGTTTGGGTGACATGAAGAGAAGTGGTGATACTTTCATAAGAAGACAAATTTGTTGTTAATGAGATAAATTCCTTGAATATCGTTTGAGGGAAGTGTTGAAGGTGAAGATATTGATAGGGCTTATTGAAGAAGGTATTGGGAGCCATGAAGAATCATTGAACTTATCTTGAACAATTGAAGCATAGGGTTGGAGCCCTAGAGGATAGGATTCCTCAAGAAGACCAGGTTGGTGCCTGTAACAAAGATAGGGATGGAGCCTTAGAGGTTGGAGCCTCATAGAGACAAGATTGGTGCCTTGGGAAGATAAAGCTATATCCCTAGAGGTTGGAGCCTCATGAAGTCCAAGTCGATGCTTGGAAAAGTATAGGTTGTTGCCTAGTAGGACTGAAGATTGGTGTCTTCATCTAGGGTTGGAACCCTACACATTATTTTATTGGATTTATTGTAAAGAATATATTAATAAAAGTATTTATTCTTATTGTTCATTTTTTGTTCTAGCTAAAAGTGATCTAACTAATAAAAATACCAATTGAAAAGAAATATTGATTCACCCCCCCCAGTATTTCCAACAATTGGAATCAGATCCAGTGCCTTCACTCAAAGCCTAACAGCTTGAAGGTATATCCTTAGAACACAAATGGAAAATTCAAGGAAGAAGACTTGCAAACTTGTTGAAGATGTCACCTCCTCAGTGGATAATCAAAATGGGAAAGTTCCATGTTCAATGGAAATTTTGATATATGGAAGGAAAGAATGAAGAATTATTTAATGGCTCAAGGCCTTAAAGTCTGGGAACCACTGATTACTAAAAACATGATGAAAGAAGGGTCCAAGGAATATAATGCAAAAGCGATAAAAGAAATATTGAGTGGGCTACCAAATCTTATAAAGGCCAAAGTGGAGAAATGTTCATCGGCAAAATATATTTGGGAAAAACTTCAAGATCTTCACTCAAAAGGAGCATTGACCATAACCTTTAATCAAGAAGATGATGAAAATCAAGAAGGATATCTAGAACCCATAAAGGAAGCTAAAAACAAGAGTGAAGACATCAAGGCCAAGGAGGACCTAGAAGATGAAGAAAATGAAGAAGATCTCAAAGAAGATCTCAAGGAAAAACTTGTAGTTGCCCTAGAAGAGATAAGTAGTCTAAAAAAGGAAAATGAGGAGCTCAAGATGCAATCACAAGATGGTGACCATGACCTTGAAAATACAAGGAATGAAGTTGAACTAGTTAAGCTTCAAGTACAAGAAAGAGATGAGGAGCTCACCAAGCTAAAGGAGGAATTTCATCAAAACAAAAAAAGGCATCATGAAGAAGTCATATCTATGAAAAATCAATTGGATAAATCAAATAAAAGGGAAGACACTTTGTCAATCCATCTTAAACAAATACATGAGGACTTGAACAAACTTGAAGCAAAAATTTATCAACACAAGGAAGAGGTGTCCTCCCTTAAATCTCAACTAGAGGAAGCAATGAAACAAGCACAAGGAGCTGAAAAGGTGATGGAAGTTTTGGTACTCCTAGAAGGACAAGTAAATGAATAAGAAAGGAAATAAATTCCATGACACGCCAACTAGAAGAAAAGTATGAAGATATATTCAAATTAAAATGAGATGTCACCTCACTTAAGGCCCAATCATGTGATGCAACAAGAATGAAGGATGAAATGAAGAATCATCTAGCAAAGAAGGATGAAGAATTCAAGATGATGAAAGAAGAAATTGATGTCCTAAGGAAAGAACTTGATCATCTAAACAAGTGTCTAAAAAACTCTCAAACCCTAGATGACATCCTATGTCGTCAAAGGTCTCCTCTTAATAAAACAGGTCTTGGTTATGCAGGTGAACCCTCAAACAAAAATGATGCAAACCCTAATGCTTCAAACAACAAGGATGTGGAAAAGTTTGGAAGAAATATTGATGCCCCCAGTTCTATAAAAAGCAAGGAGAAGAGTCAAGATGACGTTGGAAGAAACCCTACTCCAAGAATATATGCAGATGGTGTCAAGAATGAAAGAGGAAATAAATTTGATCAAAGAATCCCAAGACAGAATTACTTTGGAAGTAAATCAAGGCAATCTCCATCCTTAAGGTACCAAAGTATATTTTTTGGTTATTGTTATTCTTGTACAAATTTTGGGCATATCACAAAGGATTGTAGGGCATACCACAAGGACAAATATAATGATCCACATCAGTGCCCTAGAAGAAATTATACAAGAAGAAGTCATGATTCCTCATTCATGAACAAGATGGATTTATTCAATTGTCATAACATTGGACATATGGATCGTGATTGTAACTTGACTTGGGTCCCTAAACAAACTAAAACCATGACTACCAAGCCAGAAAAGAAAGTTACACAAGTATGGAGAAGGAAGCAAATTGGATATGAAAGTGTCTTGAACACTCAAGCCAACATCACATGTTGTTTATTTGACCCATGCATCTTTGGCAGATATGATATTCCAAGTTTTGATGATCAAACTTTTCCAAAAAGGAGGCCATGCATACTTTTAGGGAGAGCTTGTGATTCTTGACCATTCTTACATAAGCTATATGTGAAATAGCCCTATGAAACCCTTGATGAGTCACACATGGACAATCATCTCCTTATAGATCATCTCTCGGGAGCAACTCCATTAAAGAACATAATCATTTACTCATCTGATGGACCATTGTTGAAGATGTCTTCCACTTGATCACAAGGCAACAATCTTTCTTGAGAAAAAAGAAGAACTATAAGAGCTTATGCAGATAGCGGATTTGGTTTATCATCTACCTCATCCATTTCCATGAAGGCATGCAAAGGCTTAGGGGGAGAAATTTCATTGAAGCAAGAGCACCATGATAGTGGGAGCAACATATCTATGAAGAATTATCATTGATAAAGAAATACAATGAAGAGAAGCAACTTGATAGGGGGAGTTCTTAGGCACCCCATTTTCCATTGATGTCAAAGGGGGAGAAATTGTTGGAAGGGCAAGAATATTTCCATCAATGACAAAGGGGGAGATTGTTGGTCAAGGTTGCCATTGATTTCAATATGGCATTGTTTTTTATGGAAAATATTCTTGTGATGTGTGATGTTTCCCTAGATTCCCATGAAACACTATCTTTGGATAGCCCTTGATTATTGATCATAATTCCCTAGTGAGGCAAACCCTATAACTAATGCTTGCTATATGATGTTCTAGCCTAGGTGAAGATGCCTTAGTCCTAACATATTGATGCAATTCCTAATAATTATGGTTCCTCACATGAATGGAACCCTAAGCCTATGAAGAAGACCTTCACATACATGAATGAAGTTGTAATCATAATGAAGAGCACATGTGAAGGACACCGCATAAATTTGAAGGCCTAAATCTATAAAGAAAGAGCCCTAACATTGTCCAAAGCATAAAATCCTAAAAATAATGATGACAGATCACAAAATCCAAGTTTCTTAATGGAAAATTGACCTCATTGAATAATGAAATTAACATTGTCTTCTAGAGGACAATTTTCCCTTTCTAACGAGATATCACTTGCCTTCTAACTCCTCATAGCTTGTCAGAAAATGAATTTTCAAGATTGAATATAATATTTTTTAACGCTATCTGACATAAGCTGACTTGTAGACTCATGTCCCTTGGCCAATGGATGTGAATATTCGTCAAAATTCAAAATGTGTATAAATATGAAGCTAGCACTTCATTCTTGCATCAATTTTTCGATGATCATTTCAAAGAAAAGATATAGAACAGCAAGGAGGCCGAGAGGACTTAGTAATCTACTATTTGGAAAAATTTAAGGAGGCCAAGGAGGAATATTATTGTGATAAGTTAGTTGTGTAAAGGAACAGTGGATAGAAAACTACTTCGAACCTGTTCTCATTTACCTTACAGCTCGGATTTGTTGTTTAGGATTGTGGACAGCTCAGATCATGGTATCCAAACTCCTATAGAATCTCGCAAGGTTGAACAATGTCCTATTACAGCTCTTACACCACAGAATTTCAGTTTTTTGGAGCTCATATTTTTGGCACCAAGTTACAGACGGGTCACCATTATGTGAGCTTGGATCTGTGAGCTACACAATCTCTTAGGGAGTTTAGATTGAAGGCTCGGAATCTCAGTTCATCAATGTTAACAACATATAGTTAAGTCATGTAGATGAAGGCTCGGTGGTAATACTACTGTGAAGCAGCATGGACTATGATTCTGCTTAAAGAGGTTGAATAATTGTCTTTTCGCAGTTGTTGGAGAAGACATAAAGAAACCTTAAATATAGTTGCAGTGTTGAATTGCTTATGAAGTAATTTTGAAGCGGCCTTGATGTTTCCTTCTAAGTAATTCTTTGAAGCAATCCAGAGGCATTGCCAAAGGACAGTGGCAGAATTTTTGTGAAGATTGATGTGACGTGAAGTGACCTTGGATACATCTTGTGAAGAATATTTTGGGACAATCAAGAATACCCTTTAGTAGCACCTATGAGGATAGCCTTGGAGATATCTTGATGAAGCCTTGAAGAAGAGTTTGCACTAGTCCTTGTACTTGAAGTTGTTTGGAAGACCTTGTGGAGAACTTGAAGACACCTTGAGACATCACCAAGCATTAATTGAAGTCTTCAAGACAAACTTGGAGACATGATGCTTTCTTGAAGCCCTCATGAAGTAACCTTGGCATTTTGTTTGGGTGACATGAAGAGTAGTGGTGATAACTTCATGAGAAGATAAAGTTGTCGTTGATGATTTGACTACCTTGAATATCGTTTGAGGGCAATGTTGAAGGTGAAGATATTGACAAGGCTCATTGAAGAAGTTATTGGGAGCCGTGAAGAATCATTGAACTTATCTTGAACAATTGAAGCATAGGGTTGGATCCCTTGAGGATATGAGTCCTCAAGAAGACCAATTTGGTGCATGTACCAGAGATAGGGTTGGAGCCTCATAGAGACAAGGTTGGTGTCTTGGGAAGATAAGGTTGGATCACTAGAGGTTGGAGCCTCATGAAGTCCAAGTCAATTCTTGGAAAAGTATAGGTTGGTGCTTGCTAGGATTGAAGATTGATGTCTTCATCTAAGGTTGGAACCCTACACATTATTGGATTGGATTTATTGTAAAGAAGAGAATAATAAAAGTATGTATTCTTATTGTTCATTTTGTGTTCTAATTAAAATTGATTTAACTGGTAAAAACAACAATTGAAAAGTAATATTGATTCACCCCCCCTCTCAGTATTTCTAACAACGAAGATGAAATTTCTGAGACGATAAGATATCTGAAATGGGAAAAGATATTTGACTTTTTCATCAGTAAGCTTTGAGGATAAAGCTTTTTCAAGTGAGGGGCAATGTTATGAATATAATTCATATAAAAATAATAAATGCAAATATAAATATAAATATAATAATAATAATTAATAATTAAATAACTAATACTTAGTTAGTTAGTAATGAAAAGGCATGTCCTAGAGACATGACCATTCATGAAAGGGCAGCTGCCTAGGTATATAAGTGGGCCCTCATTGCAATCATTTCACGCATCTTCTGTACATTCAAAATTTCTTATATAGTATTTATGCTTGTCTTATGATGGATACCATATTTCAATTCTTATGAATTATTTCATTATGTATATGAACTTTCTTCGTTACAAGCAGCCTCATGGCACTTTTTTTACCTCATGGGAGCATGTCATAACTGGTACCTTGACTATAAGACTCCATGAGAAGTACAGTGGAGCACACCAAACCATCATTTTGCCATAATATTCCTTGCACATTAGATTAGAGCATGACATACCGATACTTGGCTATAAGACTCTAATGATTACCCATGCAAGAAAACCCCTAGATGAGTAGAATTAAATGGGGGTTCCTGGGCTCGGACGGGTGTGTAGTTGATGGGGGACCATGTAGGAGATCCCTTAGACATTTTGATTGCTTAGAATGGGGTTTCCTAGGCTCAAAAGGGTGAGTAGCTGATTGGGACCCATGCAGGAAAACCCTTGGACAAGTAGACTTCCTAGAATGGTTTTTACCTAGGCCTGGAAAGGTCAGTAGTTGATGGGAAAAGAAATATGCCCAATGCTCACTGGGATGTGAGAACAGGGGAACTTATTCGGTAAACATGGAGCTAGTTCGATAAAGATACCCACTAGGATTTGAACACAAGGAAGCTTGATTGGTAAAGGCATAGTTTGTTCAATAAAGATAGAGCTTGTTCAGTAAAGACGAAACTTTGTTTGGTAGAGATAAATCTTGTTCGGTAAAGATAGATTTGGATTTATTACTTATGACGATAAAGGAATCAAACAGTCAACATAAAGATAATTAGTAGTTTAAAGAATCTCCTCTTGAAATTTTGGTGTAAATTGATTTAAATTTTTTATGATTAATCTCATCAGAATTGTCTGCTTATGATATAGGTGATATATTAAACTATCTATCATAGATATATAATGTTGATCACAAGCAATGTAAGATTAGTCTCAACATGTTAATATCACAGTGGTGCAGCAGAAGCATAGAAAAGTTGAAGACCTTAGGGACTAGACCATTGTGGTGACATTGGAACCCTCAGTATGCATTGATCACCATGAGGTATGTTGTCTCAAATGTATGATGTATTAGAGCAATCTAGAGAGATTCCTTGGTTGTGAGACTCCATCAAGACTATTCCTATGTGAGGAAGCCTTGCCAAGGAATGGATCACTTGAGGGACTAGGGAGGCGGAGAAGGGGATACTTGAACTTGGAAGGTGTGTGACTAAAAGGTAGAGGAAACCTAAGTAAATTGTTTTTCAAGGACTCATGTGCATACTCAATGGGATAATAAATACATTGGGTGTGCCAAGCAATGAGCTGAATCTGTTCCCTAAGAAAGCGTTGTAGATAATGAACAACATGGATGGATATGACTATTTAGGACATGAAAAAAGTCATTGATGTGAGAACTAGAGCTATAAATATAAGATATTGTTACTATTATCTGTTATAGAACTCTAAGAACAATGTTCCTTTAAGGGGATGGGGTTTGTAACATCCCTCATATTACCCCTACTATTTTGTAATGACAATTGTGACTGTAAGACCAACGTTGAAAACCACGACTAGCCAAACCTCTAATTAAATATTTGACAATAATTAATTAAAATTAATAAATTGACACAACTAAAGAAGAAACCACCTCATTGATCCTTGGTCTAAGGGAAGCTTGCTTTCTCACTGGTTTTTCCTGAAACCACTTTAATTCCTAAATTTTCTTACTTTCCCACCTATTTTGGAAAGCCATAACCCATATCCTATTGAATTAAATGTATTACTTGCTTGTATTTTATGGAAGCCATTGTCTAACATGTTTAATGTGATGTAATTGGGGCTAAACTGAGTTGCCAGAGCCGCTAATAACCATTATGTGATTGGCTTGGGTGGAAGGATAGGCAATGCCCATTCCCCTTTCCCTCTCGAAAATCAAGGACACATCCCTTCTGAATACAAGGCTGAAGAGTCAAACTATGAAGGGGGGTAATGTTAAATAGAAGCCAAGACATGGATTTATTTAAGGTCTGAAGGAACAGTATCAAAGAAACATGCAGAGAAGAATATGGGGTGATCTCTCTCTCTCTCTCTCTCTCTCTCTCTCTCTCTCTCTCTCTCTCTCTCTCTCTCTCTCTCTCTCTCTCTCTCTCTCTCTCTCTTAGAAAGAAAGAATATACATTGAGAATGATATATACACCCTCACAGTGGAGGACGCGGGAGTTATTGCACTATCTCTCACTTTTTTTGGTTCAAAGAAACATGCAGAGAAGAATATGGGGTGATCTCTCTCTCTCTCTCTCTCTCTCTCTCTCTCTCTAGGGAGAAAAAAGTGCCTTCAAAGCAAATTGTTGGGAATTTTTAAGCAGTATAGCTTAAGATGGGAGGGATAGAGTTGACTTTGAGTATGTATTCTATGATCCTAGGTCATAAGCTTTATGGTTGTGTTTAAAACCATTGAGCCCTTCTCTAAGCTTATGAGGCCTATGTAAAGTTCAATGAATGAAGGACCATTAAGTGTTTTTTTTTGAGATAATGAACCACTAGAATAGTGGACTCCATCTCCTAAGTACCTGACTAGTCCATCGGTGTGAATTTATCCCCTTTTCAAGCATCCCCTCGGACTCTTGATCTATCTCAAGGGTGGTAACCTGCAAGAAAGATTGTAGTGTAGTTGGCCTATGGTTGGGTGGAGAGTGGAAGTCCCTCCTTCAGTTGCCCTCTAATCTAACTCACCCATATAATTATAATGGTTTAAGCATATTTAACTATGAGCTATCTCAATGCTTGTTATGTTATTGGTTGATGTGTAGTTCTATATGCCTCATGGAAGGTTGTTGCATTCATTGCATATTCTTAGTGAATGAGTTTCCTTAGATGCCTTTATGATCAGGTTGAAAGTCTAGCACTAAGTGATTATTATTATCCTCATGAACTATAGGATTACTTATATGAATATGCTTGGTTGTGTGAGGCCTCTTAGATAACTTGTTATTAAATGTGTTTTTAGTTGTTGGGCATGGTTATGAATTGAATGTCTCATAGCCATACTTAAGATTGTAGATTATCTCACATGTTAAGAGGGTAACTTATGTGTTGTATGTTAAGTGGGGGTTCAACTTGTGTTGATGGTCACTTTGTTTAAGAATTATGCAATGAAGCATTGGTATATGTACACTTGTATAATGTTGTGATATCCTAAGATTCATTAATCAAAGTATATTTTGTAGATTTCTTGTAGAATTTGGACTTTGGATTCATTTCATTCTTTTATTTTAGTTCTAAGGTAAATCAATCCATGTTAGTGTCCTTGAGTTCTTATGGACATGGCATAACATCTTTGATGGTTTGTTCCTTAGGATTTGGCTATTGTCTCAAGAGATTTGGTGTTTTGACAAATGTCTTCGACTTTAGGATATTTTGGGTAAATTCCCTTGACTTTACTTCTATTCAAAGTCTTGGTTGTAATTTGGGACTTATTTGAAACAATATTTCTTTGCAGCTTCGTTGGATCTAGTGATCCGAAATATAGGAGTGGAAAAGAGTGCATACCCTGGTGGAGGTCTAGATCAGTGTGAAGTTGAATCTACCTCAAATAGACAAGTGGATACATAGATCATGTGGTTTAAGAGGGTAAAATGTTGGTGCAATGCCATACCATTAGATCATTTGTAAATCATACTTAACAGGGAAGTGTTTCCAAACAAGTGAAAGGAGTAGAGAGTAGGAACATAGTGGACCTTTGAGTGTTAGAACCCTAACACCATGCACTGGTCGCTTCCAATGCCTATCTCTCGTTTGAATGTTCAATTTCATGGGTAAAAATGCACCATAGCAGCATGATGTGGGGCCCTGACACCTTACCATCACTCGTCACCTACTATCAACCTTCTCCTTTGTTTATCGTTGAACATCACAAGCAATGATGACCCCAGGAAGTATAACATGGATATGATCGGCGAACCCCTTTCTGAGGACTTTCTGGGATGATGTGGAGGCACCATGTGATCTTACCATTACCCACCACTCGGAAGGCTTGGCATGTTCTATGAGTGCTTCAGTGAAAATGGGATCGATCTAGTCATGGTTCCAACATGGAACCCCTACCAATACTTTCCACCCATCACCTAGTTTTTACTTATCAACAAAAGGAGAGGAGAACAGGCAATGGAGCACCACTTTGGCCTACCATGATATGGGGTTTGCAACCTCACTATAATCTAGATGTCAAATGAAATTTGTATAAAGGGAAAATTCTCGTAAACACAAGAAGGACCTTTTGGGCCCCACACATGATTCGACGTGGCAATGGCCACATGGATGCTACATAGGGACATAAAGTGACATGGATTGTTGTATTGATGACATGGCAGCTAAATAAGGGCGACATGTGGGTGCCATGTCGCAACCAATATTGGTGTGGCCTAATTTGATTTTCCAAACTTCAAGAGAGCATAACTCTCAATTTTGGAATCTGATTGAGATGAAATTTATATCATCGAAAAGCTCTCGACGAGTTTTACACAATGGTGGCGTTGATTTCAAGTTTTAATCATATTGTAAAAAGTGAATTTTTTGTAACCCCATCTTCATAAAAAACCTTGGAGGTTGGTTTAATTGAGCAAGTAACACCTCTCACAACCCAAGAAAGTACAAGGGCTGGGAGGGAATGTTACAAATTTCTCAAAGGCTTGAACTTGTTGAATCCAAGAAGAATGAATAAAATTAACTCCAAGATGGGAATTAGCCGGTCGAATTTAAGGGCAACCAAAGAATAGATAGCATGGATTACTCATTTGGAGAGGTCCATAGTGGTTATAAGAAGTGGATGTATTCCAACCAATATTTGTGTTGTTGAAGGGATGGGTCATGCCTTGAGAAGGACCCAAGATATTTGGCGAGGGATGGGGGGTCTCAGTGGTTGCGATAGTGACACACCTAATTGTGGAGTTGGATGAAAACGAAATGAAAGAAGTGTTGGAGGCATAAGTAGTTGTGCCTCCAAAATTATTTCCATATTGGATGGCACCATATGATGAGGGAGGATCTCCATAATGAGAATTGTATATCGGTGCTATATGAAGTAGAGGTTGGACCAGTTATATTGAGTTGTTTCACAAATCTAATCAAGTCATAAACTTTATGAGAAGTCACTAGTTTCTTGTGCTCAAATGGTTGAGGTCGAGGAGCATCAAACATGTCCATGTAGAAATTCCCCGAGCTAATGTAAATTAGATCAAATTGTTGTACTTTGGTGATTTTTTCTTCTTTAGTTGTGGCATAATAGTAACCATATTTCTAGCAATCAAAGGCAACAAAGATTTCATAAACCAATTTAGTAGTGGTTTATGATGGAATTTAACTTTACACAAACTACACCATCTATGCAATCCATGGATTCCCTTGTGGATGGATGTAATTTCCATAAATTGGAAAGGATCTCGAGTCCCTAATCATGATGAACTGGGAGATAGAAATAGCATAGAAAAACATTTGCAAGAGATGAAAATATATCATGAGTACCTATGGGTTTCATGTCAACATACCACTTGGTTGTTGACCCGGTTAAGGTTCTTTGAAAGAGTCTTAACCAAACATAGGCTTTCATTATGTTGTTAGATTAACACCATAAGTGGAAAAACATTACATGGTTGTGAGGTCCCTAATTGGGTTTACGTTAAAATTTAAGAATGTTTGAAGGCAACTTGGTTAACATGGTAGGCCATGTAGCAGTGTGTAGGATGGGATCATTGGTCAACTTTGAGAGGTTAAGTAAATTTAGCACTCCCATAAATGGAAAATTGGTGTTATGTGCAATATTTGGCTACAATTTTTGAATTTGGACATTCCCGACAATGTTTGGATTTGGAAAATTACTATCCATTGGATTGGATTGGGTATTATTGAGTATTAGTACTAGGACTACCTAACTAGGATGATCCTAAAAGGGAAGCACTCACAGGTGAATGTAGGAAATATTTGGTAGGTGACCTACCAAGACTAAAAACAACTCCCAATAATGGTGGGAGTCCTTGCAAGCATTAAGAATGGTGGGTTTGGGAGGATCCCATATGTTTTTCAACTAGAAGTGAAATGTGTGTTGAGTGGGAGGAATTGTAAAAGTGTTTTAAAAATATGGACTACTCAAAGAAAATGAACATAAATAAACTAAATTAATGTGATAGAACGCATGTTTTGATAGCAAATAATTTTACACAATGTGGGTATAAAAAAATAAAAAAACACTAGTCCTAAAGATCGAGTGCCCTTTATCTCATATTGTAACTACAGCTTCCAAGAGTTTTAACAGTGGAGCATAAGTCCATTAGAAGAAACAAGTGGAGGTTTGAAAACAGGGTTATAATGAGCAATATTGGTGGCATGTTTTAAGGTGGCTAGAAATATTTCCCAACAACTATTCAAAATAACCTCCAAGTGGAATCGCATCCCATAATTTCCACCTTAGGTAGATGCCTTATGATGTGGTCATTAGGTTATTTCCATTAGTGAAAGTATAGGTATTATAGGATATCAATTATGTAATCATGTCCATAGGACCTCACAAGATATGGGTGACTCAATAAGGTCCCATGAGAACAATTGAATCTCACCCATTGACCCTTCATGGGTGTCCCTTTACCTCACTTTTTCATACACTGTTATGGAAAATTTAAGTTCCCTAAAAATAAAACTTTGATGTCTCAAGTGAGAATGATAAACGGGGGTTATTTGGATGCCTGCCCCAAAATTCCTAACCAAAATAAAATTTTAATTTTTTGATCTTGAGATGGAGTATTTTTGTTGACGACACTTTCATCATTTGGCCCCATGGACATGAGAAATTAGAAATCTTCAAACAACACCTTAATAATTGGTATGATTTTATCAGATTCACCATGGAAATTGAAGTTGATGGAAGCCTCCCCTTTCTCGATGTTCTTGTTACAAGGAATCATGATGGCACCATCTCCCATCAAGTTTACCACAAACAAAAAAACATTAAGCAATAGCTCCATGCCAATTCCCACCATCATCCCACCCAAAAACTTGGGGTTATTAACACCTTAGCAACAAGAGCCCTGAGAATTTTTAACAAAAACCATTTATACATTGAGAAGGCCCATCTCCTTGATGTTTTCAAGATGAATGCCTACACTATGAACCAAGGTATTAAAGCTTTCAATAATGCTAGCAAGGGGCCTATATCAAAATATGATATGAGAAATATGGTCTCCAAAGTTTTTCTACCTTACATTCAAGGAATTACTGACAAAAGCCCCCATATCATGAGGAATAAAAACATCACTGTTACCTTTAAACCTATAAACACCCTTCGTAGCCACCTCAAATCTGTAAAAGATCCCATTGATCCCACCAATCAAAAAGGTGTATACCTGATCCCTTATTCATGTTGTAAATCCCATGTAGGACAAATTGGTCATTGCATAAATATTATATTATAAGAACATTGTGTTGACATAAAACACAATTGCTCCTGCTCCTCAGTGTTGAAATATTAACTACTTTCGATCTTCATAATGACATGTGTAATTATGATTTTATGTATTTAAAGAAAAGAAAATAAATGTATTATTGTGGGTCTTGAAATCAATAAAAGTACAGGGAAACAATGAAGCAAAAGAAATAAATTCAACAAGACCTTAACCAGACCCCTAATAGCCATCACAGCCATTTCATCAAATATATTGTCAACATGTAACCTACGGGTGTAAACAACACATTCAAGTGTAGGGATCTCATACTTATATGAGAATCGTCATGAACCATTGTTTCCTTATGTCATTTGCTTCCTTATCACTTATTAGGTCATAGATACCATATCAATTCAAATAAAATTAAAAATATGTTGAGATCCATACATAGTTGTTGTCAAAAAATATACATCTAACCAAAATAATAGGAACAGAAATGCAATAAACATATCAGCCATCAAAATCCATATATATATATATATATGGATTTATGTATATATATATATATATATATATATATATATATATATATATATATATATATAAATCTATATATCAGTAAATTTACACATGAAAATCAATGGAATGCATTTCTCATTAATCAATGCAATGAACCAAACGGTGATGGGACTACCACGTTCCGCCCGACCATAGATTGGTTGAGCCAAGTCTCTCTTCATCCAATCGCCCCCATTTCCATATTCCAAACATGAATGTGGGACTCATAAAACACATCAAAAACACCAATCAATCTGGATTCCATCAGAGTTCTCTGCCTACACCATGAGGAATTTGAGTGCCTTCTAGTCTCTCAATCTTTACCGTGCATCTGCTATCTAATCCAGGGATCACTAGGCCCTACACCTAGACATACTCTCCAAGATTTACCATGCATTCCATCCTAGAATCACTAGGCCCAACAGAGAGAAAATACACCTCTTGGCTTTACCATATATCCTGCTATTCACCAACAAGGATTCCTAGGCCCACTGAGGCACACAGTTTGGCTTTACCGCAACCCACAGTCTCATTTAGGGGTTACTAGGCCAATGGCTTTGTGCATCCTCAATCTGGTTCAAGGACCACTACACCACATGTTTGTCAATTCGAAGATCCACCCCACTCAACTTCGAATCCAATCTGGCCATCCCACATAAACCAAATGAGAGAACCCATCTCATCAAAGCTATCAGAAAATGGCAAGGCTAGGCTGAAAATACTGTCACACCTGGCGAAACCCATGCCATGGTAGAAAACAAAGACATGAAATCCCATGCATTCCAAATCTAATAATGAAAATACACCTGCAAGTTAATACATGTAATGAAACCTACTATAAATGCTTTATCTTGCCTTTCCCTGCTTGATATTTGCTTCCTCTTGCCTCCTTTGCCTTTCTTTCTCCAATGCCAAAGTACTCCAAGAAAACTCTAAGTGTCCAAGAGTATGAGTGAGAGAGAATAATGAAAGAGCTCCAAATCTAAACTGACAAAAGGTTACCAACCGATCCTCATAAACATTTTTATGAATGAGGCCTTTATTTCTTCATTTTCCATTATTTTCCTTCATTTTCCTCCTCACATGCAACTTGTGACCTTTCACCTCCTTTTTCTCCTAATTTCCATTATTTTCATAAATAAATGTGCAAAAAATGCCAATTTTCCTTTCCAAAACCTTAGCCATTGCCTTTGCCAATTTCCTTAGTGATAAACAACCAAATGAACACCCCCTAGGATGTATTGACCAACATTCAACTTGTAATAAGTGTCCCATTCATCTGTGGTTATTGTTTTTAACTTTTATTACATGGAATTTTCACCAGGGCTATTACAGAACCCTCCCCCTTGGGGACACATTCCTCGGTGTTCAATCAATCATATACCTCAGCAACCTACTGAAATAAGACATACTGCTTATGGAGCTTTATAACACCGCTCAATGCAGTATTTACAATGAAAGATCTGCTCAAGAGAAGAACATCATGACAATATGACAACATACCACATAGTGGAGCTTTATATCACAACTCAATACGATATTTACAATGATCATCCTACTGAGTTCCAATCCACATGACATCATAACATCATGATAACATAACCACATGATAGCATAATAACATGATAACATAACCATAATGACATGACACCCATACCGCATAGTGGAGCTTTATAACACAGCTCGTTACAGTATTTACATCCATACACATGGGTACATATAGAAACATCACCATAAATATAGATACCAAAACATATGCCAAATCATATACCAAAACATATATCAAACATATACTAGTCATCATATCTAAGCATATATCAAAACATCATATAGCATATATCAAACCATCATAAAGCATATATCGAACCACCATAAAGCATATACCAAACCACCATAAGAAAATACCAAACCACCATAAGAAAATACCAAACCACCATGTCAAGTTGCTTTGCCTCAACCAGAAAACAAGGAAGGATACATGGCCCACATCTGATCCGCCATCTCCCATGTAGCTTCATCGGGCCCAAAGTGCTTCCATTGCACTTTAACTTGCTCAATTGCTCGGTTCTAGAGCATGAGCACCTTTTTCTGTAATATACACTGAGGCTTCGGCTGGAATTCTCCATCTGGTTCCACCTACAATACAGACCGGTTAATCACATGATCAGCATCCTTAACATACTTCTTAAGAAAATATACATGGAAAACATTGTGGAATTTCACTGTCAAAGGAAGTGTAAGTTGATATTCTACTAGCCCAATCCTCTCAATGATGCTGAAGGGTCCACAAAATTATGGTGCCAGCTTGGCACATCATCCAATCCGCAAGGAGCTCTTCTTCGGTTTGATGTGCAAGTACACTTGTTCCCCAACCTGGAACTACTTGAACAACCTGTTAATGTCTGCATAACTCTTCTTCCGATCATGTGTTGCCTTGACATTCTTCTTGATCACCTGCATCTCATGTTCCATTTCTGCCAACATATCTAGTCCAATCAATATTCTACTAACCGGATCACTCCAACTAATGGGAGTGTTACAACTCTACCCATACAATGCCTCAAAAGGACTCATCCTCAATGACTCTTGATAACTATTGTTGTATGCGAACTCTACTAAAGGGAGATACTATTCCCACTTCCATTGTTGATGCATCACATACATCCTCAACATATCATCTAATATCCTATTGACCCTCTATGTATGTCCATCTGTCTGTGGATGATAAGTTGTGCTGAAGGCCAACTTTGTGCCCAAACCTGCAAATAACTCCTCCCAAAACTTGGAAGTGAAATTTGCATCCCTGTCTGACACAATATTCTTCGGAACACCATGTAGTCTAACCACATCTCTGATGAACACCAGTGCCACATCGCTAGCTGAGTACGTAGACTTCACCAAAAGGAAGTGTGAAACCTTTGTTAACCTATCCACAATGACCATGATGGAATCATGTTGCTTCACTGTCTTTGGAAACCCTGTGATGAAATCCATGGAAATGACCTCCTATTTCCATTATGGAATCACAATCGGCTATAGAATTTCACCTGGATGTTTAAACTCTGCCTTTACTCATTAACAATCAAAGAATCTAGCCATAAACTTTGCTACATCCCTCTTCAAATTCGACCAATAGTAATATCTCTTCACCATTGCCAGTGTCTTCTGATAACCCGGGTGACCTGAATATGGTTTCACATGAAACTCCCTCAAGATCACTTTCCTGAGTTCACTGTTATCTGGTACATATATCTTGTCTCAGAACCTGACCAATCCATCTGTTGTAAGATGATAGTTCATGCCCTATGCACCTGCACCTATACCTATACCACTACATGTACATGTACCTATACCTGTACTTGTACCAGTACCTGTACATGTACCTGTACAATCACCCTACTGAAACCTGTTCACAATCTCCATATACCTGACATCCTGTTGTCCTGCCTACAAGATCATATCTTGTAATCCCATCCCATAGGAGCTCACAGCTACTAAGTGATGCACCTATACCCGTCTGTTGAGATCATCTACCACCTTATTCTCTTTACCTTTGATGTACCTGATCTCAAAATCAAACTCGTTGATTTTGACCAACCATCTGGCATGCTTGGTGTTCAGATTTTGTTGGTCAAATAAATACCTCAACCTAATGTGATCACTCATAAGCACAAACTGCCTGCCAAGAAGATAGTGCCTCCACATCTTCAGTGCATGTATAATCGTTGCTAACTCAAGATCATGTTTCGAGTAGTTCTACTCATGCTCATTTAGTTTCTGGGACTCATAACATACCACCTATCAATCTTGCATAAGGACTCCACCAAGCCCTCTCTTGCAAGCATCTGTGCATACCACAAACTCTTTTTCTAGATCTGCAATTTGTGGTAGTGGTGCATGCAACAAAAACTGCTTAAGCTCCTCAAATCTAGCTTCACACTCCTTTGTCCATTCGAACTTCTTACCTTTCCTTTACAATGATGTAATATGATAAGAAATCTGCGAGAAGTTCCTGATGAACCTTTGATAATAGCCTCCCAAACCCATGAAAGATCTCAACTCATCTACATTCTTAGGAGCTACCCACTCCATGATGGCCATTATCTTCTCTGGATCTACTGCAATGCCCTTCTTGGAGACCACATGCACCGAGTAGTGTACCTCAGTCTGAAATAAATTGCACTTGCTGATCTTAGCATACAATTGATGCTCTCTCAACAACCTCAATAATGCTACTAAGTGCTCAGCATGCTCTTCCTCATTTTTAGAATATACCAGTACATCATCAATTAACACAATAACAAACTTATCCAAATATGGATGCAACACACTATTCATCAAACACATGAATGTAGCTGGAGCATTAGTTAAGCCAAATGGAACAACAACAAACTCATAATGTCCATACATGGTCCTGAATGCAGTCTTGTAAATGTCCTCCTCTTTTATGCATACTTGATGGTATCTGAATCTCAAGTCAATCTTCGAGAACACTACTACTCCCTTCAGTTGATCGAACAAGTCATCAATACTTGGAAAAGGATATTTGTTCTTAATAGTCACTTTGTTCAACTGCCTATAATCAATGCATAATCTGAGGGTACCATATTTCTTCCTCACAAACAAGACTGGTGCGTCCCAAGGTGATACACTTGGCCTAATGTATCCCTTGTCCAACATTTCCTTCAAATGCAACTTTAGCTCAACCAAATCAAGCGTGCTCATCCTGTAAGGTGTTTTCGATGTTGGAGCTGCCCCTAGCACTAACTCAATCGAAAATTCTACCTCCCTGTGAGGTGGAAACTTTGTAATGTCCTCAGGGAATACATCCTGAAACTGCTGCAACACTGGATATCTGTTCAACACATCTACATCCTCAACCTCCTTACCCTTATCACTAGAAATGTGTACTGCAAATATCTTGCACCCTTTCTTGCGGCTATGCTTTGCTTGCATAATTGTCACCATCCTAACTGATGTGGCTTTCTTCTTACCTTGCAAGACTCTTAGTTCTCCATTGTCATCAACACACTCAATAGATTTTTCATAGAAGTCAACCTTGGTTCTATGTAGATACAACCAATCCATGCCCAACAACATATTGTATGATCCCAATGGTAACACATTCAAATGTGTTGTTGTAGGCATACCATTTAAATCAAATGCGCAAGCTCTTACCCAATGATGAACTCACTTCTTTGTACCTGTAGCCAACTGCACTAACCAAGACTCTACATGAAATTCCTTATTCAAACCACACTTATCCACCAAGTCAGGACTAACATAGCTATAATTAGATCCAGGGTCAATCAAAATAGAAATAACTTGATCACAAATCTTACCGTCCATCTCAATGATAGATGTATGGTGTTCTTCTTGCCCATTTTCCATTGCTGCATAGATACATGGAATACTTTGGCCAACATCCCCAATAGTCTATGCCTCTTGTGCACTATATATCTTAGGCCTTCCACCCTGATGTTGTGGACAATCTCTCCTAAGGTGTTCCTCACCACATGTCCAACACTCCAACCAACCAGTGCCCTCACCTCTATGTTGTTGTTGCTGCTGTTGTGACCCATGTCCCTGTCTAGTTGCATTAAATCTCTTTTACGGAGCCACATTTTCTTTCCCATCTACATGTTGAGGCCTTGTCCTCTTAGGCTTCCATTTACCTCTACCTTTGTCTTTTCCCTTCCATCCATGCTGAGATTCATTCTTACGCTTTGATTGCTCATAGAAATGCTTCAGTTTCCCAATAACTTCCTCAAGTGACCGAGGCTCATCATACTCAATCTGATCTCTAAATACTAATGGCAAACCACTGACAAATCTTTGAACTTTAGCCTTCTCATCAGTAAGATATGGTACATACCTCAATAGTTCCAGAAACTTGGTCGTGTACTCTTCATCTGTCATTGATCCCATCTTTAACTCATAGAATTATTTAGCCTTGTTGTCGTAGTACCTTTCTGACAAGTACTTCTTCCTAAAAAGCCTCTTGAATTCCCGCCAACTCAAGTCATTTGTCCTGATGTCTCTAACCCACTTAACATCTTCCCACTAGATGTTTGATTTACCTTTCAAGCTAAAGATAACTATTCGAGCCTTCATGTTATTTGTGTACTCATGCAACTCAAAGAATTTGTTCATCCCAAGTATCCAAGCCTCTGCATCTTCTGGCTTCTTCACATCTCCATCAAAAGTAGGTGGTTTTTCTTTCTTGAATTCATCTGGTAAGTATCCCCTATCATTCCTCATATAAGGATGATAGCGATGATGATCATGATGTCTATCAGAACTAGAACTAGAATAATACATGTACTCATCGCCCCTCCTTTCCGGAGTGTCCAACAACCTGCCATCTCTCACTGTGTCAGATCTATCTGACCTGTGTCTACCAGGAGATCTACTACCATATGCTCCATTATTCTAATCCTCATGTGCATGGTTGATACGAAGCAGCACTTTTCGCTGCAGTTCTGACAAACTCTGAAGAAGTATAGCATTGACCTCTACTTGCTTCTCTTATGCATGTATGATTCGATCATTATCTGCCTTACAACTCCTTATCTCTTCCTTCAAGCTTCTCAATGTATTGGCCAAATAAAAAGTATGCCCACACCACGCTGCTCATCTGATGCATAAGGAGATTCTATGTAATCTACCATCTTGCTAGCCATTTGGTATTTCTCTTCCTGCAATGCATAATATGTTAGATAAACCAAATCACAACAAATCAACATACCTCTGTATAGCTCAAGGAGGATACCTTGTTTGCAAGATCACCAAATCAACATGATACATGTATAACATAATAATAACAACATATAAACATTCACAAGTAATTATAGCAACACATAATCATCACTCTAACTAGGATCCAGTCATCAATGCAAGGCCATATCAACAATGCATGCTATGACCTCATGCATGAAAACAACCATTACTCCATTATACACATTTCTACATGCAACTGACAATATGCATAAGCAATTCCTAGCCAACTACAAATACGCATAAACGCATGTAGTCAAACATAATTGATCAGTTCTTGCAATCAACCTACAATACTGATACATGTAATCAAAATATTCAAAATGTAACCTAACATACAAGGATGTAAGTAGGTGACATAAAATCAACATGTAAGAAAAAAATAACCATACATAGCCTGTCATATACTCATGTCAAATACTCTTCACGAAACCAACATAAAATTCTCCATGATAACCATACTACAACCCTAATCCAACATTAAGCAAATGCAACAAGTATATAAGTGTAAGAGACACACGTGCAACTGACATGCATGCATGACTAACACATTCAATCCATCCATTCCGAGAGTTGAACCATGCTCTGATACCACTATGTAACACCCTCCTATGACATCCACCCAAGTAACCATGCCAACTAGGGTAAACATGATACAAGAGGCTACTATGATTAGATTCAACCTCCTAGGTGACCTCAAGGAAGTGGAATCAACGGAGCATCACACACAGTCATCCAACATCATCAACAAAACCCTTAGAAGACAAGTTAGCCACTCAGACATCATGTCCCTAGGTTCCATTGTTGTTCTAGACCTTTGAGGCCATATTTTCTCTCATGCTATGGCAAGGGAACAACCAAAGACCTAAATTCCCTCTAATAGGCCTGCATGCCAGTGATTGTGGACCAAACTTTCTAGTTCTGTGCTAATGACCCCTGGATTTAGGCCACTTTTTCAGGCCCAAAACCCAGGGCACTGCCCAGAATCGAATGAAAGCTTGAAATCAATAATAGTACAGGGAAACAATGAAGCAAAAGAAGTAAAATCAACAAGACCTTAACCAGACCCCTATTAGTCATGCCAAGCATTTCATCAAATATATTGTCAACATGTAACCTACAGGTGTAAATAACAAAATTAAGTGTAGGGATCTCATACTTATCTGAGAATTTCCATGAACCATTGTTTCCTCATGTCATCTATTGCCTTATCACTTGTTAGGTCATAGATACCATATCCACTCAAATACAAGTGAAAACATGTTGAGATCCATACATAGCTCAAGTCACAAAATATACATCTAACTAGCATAATGGGAACAGAAATGCAATAAATATATCAGCCATAAAAATCCATATATATATCATTAGATTTACATATGAAAATCAATGGAATGAATTTCTCATTAATCAATGCAATGAACCAACCGCTGATGGGACTACCATGTTCCACCTGACCATAGACTGGCTGAGCCAAGTCTCTCTTCAGCCAATCACCCCTATGACATATTCCAAGCATGAATGTGGGACTCATAGAACACATCAAAAACACTAATCAATGTGGATGCCACCAGAGTTCTCCACCTACACCATGAGGAATTTGAATGCCTCCTACTCTCTCAGGCTTTACGATGCATCCACAGTCTAATCCAGCGATCACTAGGTCCTACACCGAGACATACTCTTCAGGCTTTACCATGCATTCCATCCTTAAATCATTAGGCCCTACACAGAGACATACTCTCCAAGCTTTACCTTGCATTCCATCCCAGAATCACTAGCCCCAATGGAGAGAAAATCCACCTCTTGGATTTAGTCTGTATCCTGCCATTCACCGACAAGGATTCCTAGGCCCACTGAGGCACACAATCTGGCTTTACCGCAACCCACAGTTTGGTTCAGGGGTTACTAGGCCAATGGCTTCGTGTATCCTCATTCCGGTTCAAGGGCCACTACACCATGTGTTTTTCAATTTGAAGATCCACCCCACTCAACTTCGAATCCAATTTGGCCATCCCACACAAACCGAATGAGATAACCCATCTCATCAAAGCTATCAGGAAATGGCAAGGCTAGGCTAAAAATACTGTCACACCTGGAAAACCCATGCCATGGTATAAAAGAAACACATGCAATCCCATGCATGCCAAATATAGCAAGGAAAATACACATGAAATTTGATACCTACAATGAAGCCAGTTGTAGCTGCTTGATCCTTCCTTTCCCTGCTTGATCTTTTCTTAATCTTGCCTCCTTTTCCTTTCTTGCTCCAATTCCAAAGTACTCCAAGAAAACTATAAGTTTCCAAGAGTATGAGAGAGAGAGAGAATAATGAAAGAGCTCCAAAGATAAACTGACAAAAGGTTACCTATTGATCCTCAGAATCCTTTTTATGAATGAGGCCTATATTTTCTTCATTTTCCATTATTTTCCTTCATTTTCCTCCTCACATGCAACCTATGACCTTTCACCTCTTTTTTCTCCTAATTTCCATTATTTTCATAAATAATTGTGCCAAAAATGCCATTTTGCCTTTCCAAATCCTTAGCCATTTCCTTTTCCAATTTCCTTAGCCATAAACAACCAAATGAACACCCCCTAGGATGTCTTTCCCAACATTCAGGTTGGAATAAGTGTCCCATTCATCCGCAATTATTGTTTTTAACTTTTATTACATGGAATTTTCACCAGGGTTGTTACACATTGAGTGCTTCTAGGTTTGTTATAAAGTCATTGAGTCATTTTCATGTATGAATGACCCATTTAGGCATGTTACATATTGTAAAGAAAAAATTATTGAGTCATAATCAAGTCAAAAGACCCTCCAAGACCTCGTCATGGCACAAAGTTCAAGTCAGCCTAAGGAAACTTCTAGTTGGCCTAAAGGAAGCAATTCGACCCTATGTGAAGCCTATATAAAGAAGACCTTGGCCTCATTTGGAAGATACACTCTCATTCAAGCAAGTTTTATCTTCTCAAGATAGAAGCTGGAAGAAAGAAGAAAAAGGAAGGAGAAGGACTCGATCGAAGTTTTAGGGCCTCTCTGTCTCTGTTGTGTTATGGTTTCTACATTTGCCAGGAAGAAGAATTTGTTGGGCAGAAGAATTCGATGGACACGAGAATTTTTTTGGCAGGTCGGAGTTACATAAGAGTTTGTTGGGCATATCGAATTTTCAAAAGAATGTGTTGGGCAGGTCGAAGTTCCAGAGGAATCTTCTAAGCAAGTTGAAATTGAATAAGTTGTTGGAATCAAGGTTTGACTTGGTCTTGGAGGGTCTTTGTCAAGGGTCATAGGTCTTGGAATTTGTCAATTGAAGTTCTATAAGAAGAGAAGAATTATTGTGGGTTTTCCTCTCATTTGGAGAGGTTTTGACCCAGGCTGATTGCCTACATCTTGTATCCTATTGTCTCTTTGATTTTAAAATTTGGTAGTTGTTTGATGATAAAGAACACTAATAATAATAATCAAGTGTAAGAGGAAGCTAAACAAATTAATTAAAAATACATCACAAGCAGTTATCAAAGTAAAAGAAATAGCTAATCTAGATGCCCTAGATTTCTCGACATGGTATCAGAGCTAAGGTGTTAAGAAAAGGAAAGGTTTCTTAAAGAAGGACCCTCAAGGGCCTAAGCACTAGAAAAGAATCTAAGAAGCATCAATAAGAGTTTGATCAAGAAAGAGAAAGAAGTCTTATTCTCAGCGAAGGAAGAATAAATAATAGCGAAGCAATTCCTGCTCTATTTTGGGCTAATTCTCCTCCACATGTGTGAAGGTTAGGGCATCATCTTGCAACATTAGAAGCCAAAAATTGCAGTCACTCAAAGGAGCCAAATTTTGGGTTAAAGAAGGACTATTTAGCAAGCCAAATTTCCAAGAGAAGAAGGTAAAGCAAGGTCAAAAGGAGGCAATTTTTTCCACATTCCAGCCACACGTGTGACCTAGAGTTTCTGCAGGAGAAGCCAAAATTGCAGTCTTGCAAAAAAATCCTAAAATACGAAGAAGGGATGAAATATGAAGTTGTAAACCCTATCTCATCCATAGAATAACTACACATTAAAGCATCTAAAAGTCTCTACATTCTAGAGAAGAAGGATGAAGTGTAATCATCATCATCAAGGAAGCAAGGTGATCTCCCTCTCGTTGAAGGGTCACTTTTGAAGGAATGCATCTTCATCAAGAATACATATTCTACAATAATAATCAAGAAGGCATCAATTTGAAGATATTAACATCAAGTAGTATCTTCACTTGGAAAGTAAGTATCTTTATGTCTATATTTGAATCTATCAAAATGACTTCATTTTGCAAGGAGAGCAACAAATTGGTTTTGTTGTCAAACTTTCTTGCATGGAAGAAGAGGATAGACATGATCCTCATTGAAAATGAATTCGTTGAGCATGTTAATGGTTCTGTCATTAAACCTCTAAAGGAAGAAGCTAAAGCTAGACTAGCTGAATACATGAAAAAGTAAATAAGGTCTCAAAGAATCCTTATGTAGCAAAATTAAAATACTTCTATGACAAAATGGTAGAATTATCCTCCGTAAGTTCTGCAGGAGAAGTGATATCATTAAGAACCAAACTCTACAAGATGATGATGTCAAAGGAACAAGGAATGATACTTTATTAGGGTGTCTGAAATAAGGAACCAATTGCAAGAGTTGGGAGAGATAATAAGGAAACAACTACTATAGTACTCAAAGCACTACCAGATGAATGGGTTAACTTTACATAAAGTATTTATGGAAAAAAGGTAGCTACTCCATTCAATGATATATATGCAAAATTTAAGAAACCAGGTTGAAGGCAAAAAGTGATGAAACAAGCAAAAGCATATGCTTCCATGGCAAAGAGGAAAGGAAAGTTTAGGAAATTACATCCTCAGAAAAGGAATAAGAATATGGTGAAGGCTCAATGCTATGGATATGAGCACCATAAGAGAGATTCTCCTAAGATCAAGAAGGACAAAAACAAAATAGGAAGGGAAAAATACCATATCACCGAAGAAGTGGAGGAAGTTGAAAGGAAGAAAGAGGAAGTAAAAGATCTATAATATGATGGAGATAGTCTTCCTCACATAGTTCTTTTCAAGTTTTTGTTTCAAGTTTTTCCGTTGTAAGATATGGCTATCATGAGTCACTAAGAAAGCATGATGGATGCATCATGGCATCATAGAAGCATTGAAAGCAAGAGCTCATGAAATCATCATAGAGAAGCATGAAATATAGAAGTCTATGACAGTCACCTATGGAAGTATATGGCTCTTGGTAACCTCATTAGAAGCATAAATGGTACTTATGAGAAAATAGAAAGTCATATAGCACATTATACATCAATAAAAAGGAAAACAATTTTTGAATGAGGATACTCAAGATCCTCTTTTGGGATCTACATTGGAAGGTTCGTCAACTAAAGGGGAGCAAGTGTTTCATCAAGAATTCCAACTTGTGAGAATTCATGGGATGGTAGAATAATGTCAAAAGAAGTGAAGCAAATCAAGGAATTGAAGTTCTTTCAATCAAGGAAGTTGTTGAAGGGAGTCTATATGACCTAAAATAATGAGGTATGTATGCTTGTATTTGATAAAATAGGGTCATGCCATTTTGTTGTGGGTAACATGGATGAATGCTCTGCCTCGAAGAGCATGATCAAAAAGGAAGGATCTCTTCCTTTGAAAGGATGCAAGAAGGCATGGGTCACACATCGACTAGAAGAAATCAACATAACATGTCCTCATATGAAATATGAGGTGTTTGACAAAAATTGGAGGAACTCTAATTGGAAGTTCCTAGAAAGGAAATGTGTGAAGAAAGAAAGGAAGAGATCATGAAATATGAAACTATGGAAGACGCGATCAACATCCAAGCACTGAAAGATTGACTATGATATATCCATGAAGGATATGAAGACCCTGATGAAGTCTAAAAAAGGAAGAGACCCTTGACAGGATATATCTTTTGGAGATGTGTCAATATGTATGCAGGATGTTGATGCTCACAAGAAGATGCCATGATGAAAGACCATCACAAAGGTAATTTTTGTTTAATGTTCATTACTTATTTTTGAATAATATCTGTATGGGCTTATGTAGGGATGCCAAGGGAAGAGTTTTGGATGTCTTCCACAACTGATTCCCATGTAGCAGGATAAATATCCTTAAGGAAACATGGCATGAAGAAATACCAAATATGGACTAATGGATCACTTTCCAATGAAAGGAATGATGACATGACTGACTCATGGATGGAAGTGATGGATGGTCGTTGCCCTACGAAGAAGTCCCAAAAAATTGAAGAATCTTAAATAAAGAAAATAATTTCATGACATCGTATGGAGGAGTTCTTCAAGCAAATGGTTGTCCCATCATCTCCACCTAAAGAGTTGTTGTAGATCCCTATTTATGAGGGATCCTAGAAACAAGTTTCTAACTTGGTAGAAACTTAGAAGAAAATTCCTAACCCAAAAGGGATATTAGGTACATTCCTTCTGTAGTAATGAATACATTCCTTCATTGGAATAGGTATATCCTCCCTAATTAAGAGGAAGAGATAGACACAACATTCTTGTCTTCACTTGGGAAGATAGAATGGAGGATTGGGTAAGCATCTGACATCTAATACTCTTTGATGATGTGTTAGGGAATCCAAGATAAGAGTGTTCATAAAGGATTGATATTCTTTGAGGACTGGGAATCCAAAATAAGAATAGTCATGAGGAAACATACTCTCAAAAAACCCGGTTGGGGTATTTTCTAAGAGAGACAATGATGAGGGTGTCTATAAATCATTGGGCTCACCAGCATTGTGCTCTGATCCTTTGGAGAGATAGAGCTATCGGTCAAGGCCTTGCTATGTGAAAATGTTCAATGATATGATGTTATATATATGGGTTACCAATCCAACTCTTCTTATGATAATTCTTCAGATTGAGAATGGCCAAGTACCTTGTGTGGACTATGAATACCTCCCTAGTTAAGAGGGAGTATTGAAATATGTAACTAGGTTTGGTCTTCATAATTACATGTGCAATTACGATTTTATGTATTTAATGAAAATAAAATAAATTTATTATTGTAAGTCTTGAGGCATGGGTTTCATGCTCAAGAGAATTTATTTTATAGGTTAAGCACCCATTGAGTGCTTCTAGGTTTGTTATAAAGTCATTAAGTCATTGTGATGTATGAATGACCCATTTGGACATGTTACATATTGTAAAGAAAAAATTATTGAGTCATAATCAAGTCAAAAGACCCTCCAATACCTCGGCATGGAACAAAGTTCAAGTCAGCCTAAGGAAACTTCTAGTCGGCCTAAGGAAGCAATTCGACCCTATATGAAGCCTATAGCAAGAAGACCTCAACCTCATTTGGAAGATACACTCTCACTCGAGCATGTTTGATCTTCTCAAGATAGAAGATGGAAGAAGGATGAAAAGGAAGGAGAAGAACTAGATCGAAGTTTTTGGGCCTCTCTCTCTCTCTCTCTCTCGTGTTATGGTTTATACATTTGTTGGGTAGAAGAATTTGTTGGGCAAGTCAAAGTTGCAGAAGAATTTGATGGGCAGGTCAAAGTTGCAGAAGAGTTTGTTGGGAAAATCAAATTTGTAAAAGAATGTGTTGGGTAAGTCAAAGTTCCAGAAGAATTTGTTGGGCAAGTCGAAATTGTAGAATTTGCGGGAATCAAGGTTTGACTTGGTCTTAGAGGGTCTTGGTCAAGGGTCATAGGTATTGCAATTCGTCAATTGAAGTTATATAAGAAGAGAATAATTCTTGTGGGTTTTCCTCTCAGTTGGAGAGGTTTTGGCCATGGTTGATCCCTGTCACACGGAATTAGTCGTTTGTGCGGACACGGCTGACCTTCCTAGAAGTCTAAGACATTCTAATGACAAACAAGACAAAATGGAGTGATCTTTCTCTAAATACACCTTTTACAACATGAAAACTACAAGTGTTTAGGCTTACCTTATTCCAAAACGCTGTTGTTGTAGTTTGTCCTTGCCAATCCGGATGAGCTCCTCCTTCAAGTCAATTCCTGCAACCACAAACAATCAAACAATTACCAAGCACTTGCATTTCATATAATAAAACATATATTCAACATGCAGACCAAGGAACACATGAAATAACTCATTAACACAAGCTATTGAGAAAAATAAACCAGTTTGTATTAATAACGAAACAAAGAAACTCTTACAACCTGGCCTTGGTGTTGTGCAAGTTCCTCCCAGGGTCCATCAAGGGTTTTCCTCTACTTTGACAAAGCTCACCCACTTCCAAGTAGAATCAAGCAAAGACAATCTCTCCTCACAAGGTTCTAAATGGGAGTCCTAATTCCTGCAGCATTTACCCAAAGAAAATGTATAGCTCCAACCTCCCCTCCCTCTGGCTCAATGTCTTTATTTATAGTGCTGTAAAGAGGTTATTCAGGTCCACCATCAATGGGATAATCCCCCTCTTTGGGTGGGATAGCTCCCTTATTGATGGGATAAGTTCCCCCTTAATAGAGATACATGAACCAACTGGAGGCGCATCCAAATCATCAAACCGACCT
The DNA here is from genome assembly GCA_031772625.1 of Pinus tabuliformis. NCBI lineage: Eukaryota > Viridiplantae > Streptophyta > Pinopsida > Pinales > Pinaceae > Pinus > Pinus tabuliformis. The sequence continues at coordinate 608,567,196 of CM062804.1, forward strand.
CTAGAAAGTTCTAGAAGTAACCACAAGTAACTTTTTTAAGATGAAACTCACGCATTTTTCCTTTTACAGAAGGACGCACCTGTCCCTTAACATACAGAGCGTCCAAGGACGCACCTTTTGTGAAAATGGACAGCGTCCACGCAGGTGAGGCTAGAGAGAACCTGCGACCCCAGAGATAAACATATTTTTTACAAGACTTTCTCTCTTCTTTGAGTTTGAGATGGATAACAGAGGCATAAGACTTGCCTAAGAGGGTAGCATGACTGTTGATTTGAGCCATACTAACTGTAAGTGGTCATGGTGACATTTTTTAGTGTAACAGATTGCCCCCTAAAGTGCGAAGCCTGGAATAGATTTAGGGTTTTGTAATTCTAGGAAGGGTGAAGCGCTTTATCATTTCAAGGATTGTCTTGTGGATGGCCTGGTTGGAACCTGCAATTTTCAACACAAAATACATGGATAAGATTATATCATCACTGAGGTAGGCATTCCCATACTCAGATTCAAAACTTTAACTAATGGACTAACTATTCTGATACAGGAATGATCTTGCAGTACATCATTTTTTATAGACTTTTGTAGACACAGTATGGACGCAACCATCTGTTTATGATTAGTCTACATAGATAATGAATACAAAACTCCTCGCAGCCTGGATGGTAGAAACTAGATCCAGGGTCTTCACTTCTACTTCCCGAATTGGTACGATCCTAGCCATGTGATTAAATGATTCGATGTCGAACATGTTAGAAACCACTTGATTACCAGTCGATGATGTAAACTGTTAACAAGCGTGAGAGAAACCACCAGTAATGTCAATGGTTCTCAAAGTACCAAGCACAACCCGTGAAATGTGAATAGATGTTTTGATGTCGAACACTTCACGGAATCCTTTGATCGAAAGTCAATGATGTAAACTGACGTCAAAGGCGAGAAACCTGCCATTGATGCATGCAGACTTCAAGGTGCTGTCGATTCCTAAGTCATCTTTCTAGATAATGTGTCGATGTCGATAGAAAGCGACCCGTTGCAGGCAAGCCCGCAACACGAAATCATTGTTCAAGTTGAAGAAATGTTGCTGTAAGGACTGACTCAGGGATGGTCAAATGGATGACAAGTATTTTGCAGATGAAAGTTTTTTGCTTGCAGACCTCTTGAACACATAACGACACGACAGATGGCTTGGTGACGAATAACTCAAAGTTAATCCCCGAACCCGGTTAAAGACTTTCAAAGTGGTTTGGTCAACTGTGAGGTAAAAGATTTCCCAACCCAGGTGAATGAAAAGTGTCGTGTTCAAGAGTGGTAATAAAGTTTCTTTTGAGACAAAAGGTAACAAACAGGTTCATTCTTCTCTCTTTTCCCCCACCATTTCTGGCAAGTACCTCTTTATTTTTAACAAGCTTGAGGAGGATAACATATGCTTGATTATAAGCTCATCCTTCGGACGAGTCCAACCTAGTTTAAATTCGAACCCTAGGAAGGAGTGGTTCGTTCCTGTTTGTAATTGAACAGGTCCTTTACTGTAAAAGTTTAACGAGTCCAGTATAGGAGAAACTCGGCGTTTTTCATTTTTAGAGAGTCTGAAAAAACAAAAGGAGACTCCACGTTGAACTTTTTCGTATATTTGTGTCCCTCAAGCCCGAAAAAGTATAAAATAATACCTGGGGGAACCGCTTGATCTTGCGACCAAGGAGTACTTTCATAATAGTGTCGTTGACCTGAAAAGTAAAAAGCAATCAAGGACACGTCGTTTTATTTCCTTATCGAGTTTGAAACGACAAAAACCCGGCAATCTTTTCCTGATTTTGTGGTCAGAAAAGAGCTAAAAGGGGACCGTCTTTTAATTCCGTTTTAACGAGTGTAAAAGAAACGCTCGGCGATCTTTTCATGTTTTAGGAGTCAGAAAAGGGCTTAAAAGATGACTCTGAGGTTTCACTTTTTCGTAAGTTTTAACGAGTTCGAAAAAGGGATAAAAATGTACTCATGGTTTTCACTTTTTCGTAAGTTTTAACGAGTTCGAAAAAATGATAAAAATGTACTCATATGGCCGACTTTCAATTTAATTTACGAGTAGGAAAAGACAGAAAGATCTCGGCATTTTCATTTGTTTTACGAGAATGAAAGATAGCAAAATAATCTCGGTATTTTCATGAGTTTAACGAGTCTTGAAAATAACTGAAATTGACTCGAGATAGGTTTCATTTTTACAAAAGCTTGAAACAGAGAAAAACTATGCTTCAGAGTAGTTTCATTTTTACACAAGCTTGAAACAGAGATAAAACTGTGCTTGATGCCCCCTAAGCATAACTGCTAGAGTGCATGCCCCCCTAGCTTCATTTCATTCAACCATTTGGATGAAATGAAGGTTTAGTGACGAGATCATTTAAAAGACTTTGACCTAAAACTATAAGAAAATTATGCAAAACACCGAAACAACTAACCTAAATATACAACTTAACATTTACGAGATCTAGTCAATCTCTCGACTCAAGTAGAGGAGGATTTGTTTCATTTTTTAACGAGCTTGACACAGGAAAAGAACTATGCTCGGATTCGGTTTCATGTTTATGCAAGCTTGAAACGAAAAACTATGCTTGTTATAAGTTCACATGCCCCCGGCATAATGATGCAAATCAAGGTACATGCCCCCCAAGCTTCATTGCATTCAATGAGGTGGATGGAATGAAGCTTTACTTTCAAAATCTTGGAAAGACTTGTGGGAGTTGTTTCATTTTTTAGTGAGGTTGACACAAGAAAAGAACTATCCTCAAAACCCTTGTTTCATTTTTTTAAACGAGCTTGACACAAGATAAGGAACTATGCTCATAACTACTCTACAATCTACCTAACAAAGAACTCTACTCTAAAAACCTTGATTCATTTTTTAACGAGCTTGACACAAGACAAGGAACTATGCTCTAAAAACCTTGATTCATTTTTTAATAAGCTTGACACAAGACAAGGAACTATGCTCTAAAATCCTTGATTCATTTTTTAATGAGCTTGACACAAGACAAGGAACTATGCACTAAAAACCTTGATTCATTTTTTAATGAGCTTGACACAAGACAAGGAACTATGCTCATGACTAATCTACCTACTTAACCTACCCTTGTTTCATTTTTTAACGAGCTTGACACAAGACAAGGAACTATGCTCAAAAATTTCGCATGCCCCCAGCATAATGATGCGAAATGAGGTACATGCCCCCCAGGCTTCATTGCATTCAACCGGCTGGATGAAATGAAGGTTTACTTTCAATATTTAACTTGAAAAGGGAGTTGTTTCATTTTTAAAGAGGTTGACACAAGAAAAGAACTATCCTCATACCTGATTCATTTTTTAACGAGGTTGACTCAGTAACAGGAACTATCCTCAAACCTGATTCATTTTTTAATGAGGTTGACTCAGTAACAGGAACTGTCCTCAAAACCCTACTTTCTACAATCTAACTACATATCCTAAAATCTAGCTGATTCATTTTTTAATGAGGTTGACTCAGTAAAAGAACTATCCTCATGCTAGCCTATTTCATTTTTTAACGAGGTTGATACAGGAAAAAACTATCCTCGTAACATTGATCATGGCTTCCAACTGGAAGAAAGACATGTCAATGGACACACCTTGATCATGGCTTCCAAAAGGTCTTCATCCGAAGGAAGAATAGTTTTTTGGAAGGAACACACGTCAAGGGACTCAAAAGGGATAAGAACATCGTGTTCAAATAATCCCATAGAGTTTTCCATGTCAATTACCGGATCTAAATCAACAGTGAGAGGCTCACTTACATCGGTAACTGAAAACATGGGACCAGTTGCCACATAATTAACCCGTGGCAGGGTAGATACCACTTTAGAATCAGGAACATTTAGGGGTGTCATATTATTGGTAGTTGAGATAAGACGAGGGAACGAAAGCTGGTCTACACTCACAATACTGCCATTGTGAGGGAAAGACATCACGCGAAAGAGTGTCGATACGACAGCTTTCATTGCATAAACATAGTCTCGCCCAAGGAGTAAATTGAAATCCAAGGGACCTCGAACTACCATAAGATCAATACAGACAGTTTTACCTTCCAAGGTAAGAGAAAACTTAGGAAGGATCCCTAAAGGTTCACTAATGGTTCTGTTAAAAGCTTTCAGATTCTGCGTAATAGGCGCAAGCTGAGGGGAACCCAAAGCTTTCCAAACAGTTGAGGATAAAATACTAACAGAAGCACCCTCATCTACTTGAGTACAATGTATGTCCCTACCACCAGCCTTGACAATGATTTGGAAAGGGATGGAGGAAGGAAGACGAGGTTCTGTCAGTCTATTCCAATCAAAGGAAAAGACCTCAGTGCTTGGAGGGGGTTTTGTAGAAACAGGTGAAATGCCCCCCGGCATAGAAGAATCCGATGTAACAAGAAGAACATCAGCGGTATGAAATTGACTCTCGAAAGGGAGAGTGTGATCGACCGAATGTGAAATTGAATCGACCACTTGATCAACTAACGGATCATCAACCTGAGTGACATGAGTTTCACTCTCCAATGGGAGAGTGTGATCGACTGTACTTGAATTTAAATCAATCACTCCGTCAGTTGACGGTAGGTTGGGAGAAAGTTTGCGGTAACCAGTTGGAAATTCTTGCTGTGGAACAGTAAGTTTTTCGAACAATGTTGAGGCTTCATCCATGTGAGGGCAAATGTGAGTTTGATGACCCCCTTTGCATAACTTACAAGGAAACCTAACTTTACTCTTTTTCCCAGGAACCTGACTATCACTGGTTGATGGATCAACGGAAAGTTGATGAGATTTTTCTGACCATACTTCCAAGACCTTTGGAATACCAGGACAATTGACAAGGAAGTGGTCACCCTTACAAAGCCTGCAAGGGTATTTGGGTTTACGGTGCATGTCGGAATTTTCCTCAACACAACTAACACTTACAGCCATGGTTGGTTGGTTGACTTCTTTCTTATCTTGCTTCTTCTTCTTCTTCTTCTTCTTCCCTTTCTTCTTCTTCTTAACCTCCTGGTTAGTAACATCAAGGCTTTTACCAGGCGAAGAGGAAGAAATGGAGGAAGAAAAATTAGGCGAAGAAGGTAAAGGGTCAACAGAAGGTTGGTGATGTTGAGATGGTGAACTCTGTTGAGGTGAAGCATCCGGTTGAGATGGAACAATTGGAGTATTTTGGGCCAACGAAGTTGAAAATAACCATATCGGTAAACCTATTGTAAATCCAGGTAATGACAAAGTAGCCATATAAGGAGGACCAACATTTCCAAAGTAAGGGAAAGTACTAGGATTCTCATTAGGAGGGGTTCCTAGGTTGATAAATTCCGGAACATTTGCCATTATATTCAACTTCAGTGAATTTTATTAACAATTTAAAACTAAAATTAACAATTCACAATTCACACCTAACAATTAAAATTCACAATTCACACCTATGGTCTCTAAAAGTAAAAACAAACAAATTAACACGCACTATCAAATCTAGGAGTCAAACCACACACAAACAGTAAGCTCTCCGGACCGAAAACACTAGTTGGTGATGAAGCCCAACCTCGCAGAATTCAGTACAGAAATGGTGGGTGGAACAGTTACCCCGACAACCTGCTTAATGAATAGACTGGACCAAGTTCCTCCACTTTAACCATCTCGAGTGAAGTGAACCCCCCAGAAAATCCAAGTGAGTATAGCCGACGTCTGCTCCAAGTACAGTGGGATCTTCCCTCCACCGTCACCTTGGGTAGAATCCTAAAGATTATGGTCACTAAGGTCACCAACAGTAACAAATACACCTGGGGGAACAGTCTAAACTCCGACAGCACGCAAGGGCAGAGTAGCAAGCTCAATCCCCTTACCGGCTCCTTGACAACAATCCAAGGTTTACCGATAAGTGACCCCTGGCTCCTCGACAATGGTTAATCCGAGGTTTACCGTTTGTAATACGTACTGTCTGGCGTCGTTCCCAACGAGGGGGGAATGATCCCCTCACTGGTTCGGACACGAGCTCGTGCTTCTCCTTTAAGAGGAGCTTTCCCATAGTGCAATTGAAACAATTGGATTTATTCTACTCAAGATAAACTATCTGTTTGGTTTTGTAGTCTTGGAGAGTTAAGTACTCACCTACTCCAAGACCCTAGCCTAAGCTATGTTGGTGTTTCAGAGCCCTAGAAATGTAAAAATTACTAGATGAATTTTAATTAAGCGCTGTGTTATTAAGGCTGTTATTACTCAAATGGGTAAATGGAGATGAAACCAATGGTGTCATGACCCGACTCAACTGAATGCAATCGAATATGATAATGCGATCCTTTCAATTCGATGAATCCTAACTAGAGTAAGGAGAGAGTTTCCATTCACTTCCAACAATGCAAAAAATTGATCATTAAGAGAAAATTTAACAAATTCTCTAATGCACTAATTTCATCAAGAAAAACTAATGCAAATCAATTCCAAACCAATTTTTATTTTTATTTTTGTGTAAATTCAAATCAAAGAAAGCTGATCTAAATCTACGATTGATTTTTCAGAATGTAAACTATGCAATTGTAATCTATGCACAATTCACATGAAAAGTATGCAAATGTAATCTATGCACATTTTTCATTCATATTCTGAAACTGAGAACTCTAATTATGCAAATGTGATCTATGCAAGAGAATTCTCAAACACAAGATGATTCTAATGTAATCTAAGAACCAATCAAGTGCAAGTCGAGAAAATTGGGTGAGAGTTCCAAAGATCAAAACATAAAAACACTCAAAGGCGATTAAGACTCATACACAATTTAGCCCCCCCCGGCGAATGAGGGGGAAATTTTTTTTTGCAAAAACAGAAGCAAAAAGATGCAAAATTGTGAAAAGACTGAGAGAAACCTCCAAGTAATGACCAAAGGAAATCAAATTAAGAATTTCTCAAAAAAGAGACTCAAAACACCCAATTGATGAAAGCTAAAAGCAGGAATGCTAATGAAACAAGTTCAGGTGAAAATTTTTGACAGGGTACTAAAGGATCTGGGCAGAAAACACTAAGAAAAACCAAAATCTAAAAGCAATTAAAGCAAAAATGGAGTTTTCCTAAATTTTTACAGGAAGACGCAGGCAACCCGTTAGAACAGGCGCGGGCCCGCTCTGTGCAAACGGCAACAGCGCGTCCAAAGACGCACTGTGCAGTACTCAGAGGGTGCGTCCTTCTGGAAAAGTTAAGAAAAACCAAATCTAACTAAATCTAAAGCTAAGCCACCCAAATACTAATTCTCACAGTCAAAAACCAGAAAATAAAAATGATTTTCTCAGAGCAAAGTTCACACAAAGGAAAAGACTTTCACATTAATGGATTCCCCAGTGGAGTCGCCAATTTGTCACACGGAATTAGTCGTTTGTGCGGACACGGCTGACCTTCCTAGAAGTCTAAGACATTCTAATGACAAACAAGACAAAATGGAGTGATCTTTCTCTAAATACACCTTTTACAACATGAAAACTACAAGTGTTTAGGCTTACCTTATTCCAAAACGCTGTTGTTGTAGTTTGTCCTTGCCAATCCGGATGAGCTCCTCCTTCAAGTCAATTCCTACAACCACAAACAATCAAACAATTACCAAGCACTTGCATTTCATATAATAAAACATATATTCAACATGCAGACCAAGGAACACATGAAATAACTCATTAACACAAGCTATTGAGAAAAATAAACCAGTTTGTATTAATAACGAAACAAAGAAACTCTTACAACCTGGCCTTGGTGTTGTGCAAGTTCCTCCCAGGGTCCATCAAGGGTTTTCCTCTACTTTGACAAAGCTCACCCACTTCCAAGTAGAATCAAGCAAAGACAATCTCTCCTCACAAGGTTCTAAATGGGAGTCCTAATTCCTGCAGCATTTACCCAAAGAAAATGTATAGCTCCAACCTCCCCTCCCTCTGGCTCAATGTCTTTATTTATAGTGCTGTAAAGAGGTTATTCAGGTCCACCATCAATGGGATAATCCCCCTCTTTGGGTGGGATAGCTCCCTTATTGATGGGATAAGTTCCCCCTTAATAGAGATACATGAACCAACTGGAGGCGCATCCAAATCATCAAACCGACCTCTAGAAAGTTCTAGAAGTAACCACAAGTAACTTTTTTAAGATGAAACTCGCGCATTTTGCCTTTTACAGAAGGACGCACCTGTCCCTTAACATACAGAGCGTCCAAGGACGCACCTTTTGTGAACATGGTCAGCGTCCCCGCAGGTGAGGCTAGAGAGAACCTGCGACCCCAGAGATAAACATATTTTTTACAAGACTTTCTCTCTTCTTTGAGTTTGAGATGGATAACAGAGGCATAAGACTTGCCTAAGAGGGTAGCATGACTGTTGATTTGAGCCATACTAACTGTAAGTGGTCATGGTGACATTTTTTAGTGTAACAATCCCCTACATCTTGTGTCCTATTTCCTCTTTGATTTTATTGTTTGGTAGATGTTTGATGATAAAGAACATTAATAATAACAATAATCAAGTGTAAGAGGAAGATAATCAAGTTAAGTAAAAGTAAATCACAAGCAGTTATCAAAGTAAGAGAAATCACCTCATTTAATGGCCCTAGATTTCTCAACACTCAGCACTTGTTGAACATTCAGTAAAAACAAAACATCACATTTGTATTGAAAATGCAAGTATATTGGCCAGAGTTGACCACTAACACCATAGAAAATTCAAGGATGCAATTGAAATTGGGAAGCAACATAGTAACCTCAACATAGATGATGAGTGGAAAATTCGTGAAAATTGGATTCTCACCGTTACGTCAAGAACCATCCCCATCTAATCCCCCCTCCCCTCTCATAAACAAATATAATACATATATTAATATATATTAATCATTAATATATAGCAATAATATTAATATTAATATTATAATTATGAAACATTACACATAGATTAATAGATGTTAAATATTAATATTAATATTTACCCTTATTGTATATTAATTAATTATTAACATGGAATATTATAAATTAATTAACGTTTCTATATATTTATATACGTTAACTAACATAATACATATTTTAATATACATTATTTATTAATAGTAATTAATACTAACATTACTATTAATATAAATAATACATATATTAATAATATTATTAATATGAGGGGTGGCAGGAGGGGGATATATTCTCTTAAATCCTGAGGGAAACCAAGAAGTAAAGTATCCATAGAGACTTGGCAAGAGGATGAACAATCTTGCATGAGGTTGCGGGCTCCTACTTGGTCTCCATTTGGCTAAAGAATGGGAACTCTCCAAGATAGCAATCTTGGGTGATTCCATTATCACTATTCAACATTTACAAAGGGGTTCTCTTCCTAAGAATAACCATCTAAGCCTCCTTCTCAATAGAATTCTTATTATCTTGGGCTCCTTTCCTCATAAGGCCTATTATCACATTTTAAGAAGTCAAACAAGGATGCAGATGCACAGGCAAATTAGGATTGTCTTTTTGAAACATGATAGTTCATCATCGATGGTATGTCTTGATGGAAAGTTATTCCTTGAATATCCCCATTCAAGATCCTTCTCATGGTCTCAATAATAGTGTATTTGGATATGTGGGTTGGCCATGGGATTCCCCGCAGTAGGTTTTGGGGCTCAAAGCCCAAGTTTTGGTCAATTGTGTTGTAAGACTCTGCGAAGTGCGGGCGCGAAGCGCGAAGTGTACAATCGAGTCATAGGGTTGTCCGCCCTAAGAATTGTATTGTAATTTAATATAAATTTGTGTCGGCCTAACCATGGTCCATGGACCATGGGATTGTATAAATAGAGTGAGGCTCTAAGTGTAAAGAGATATTATTAGAGTATAGAAGGAAAGAATAGCGAAGGCATGGTTAGAGCATAGAGTGGAACCTGAAGTGTATTGGGTTGTAGTAGTAGGAAGAGGATTTGCAGCTGAGTGCGCAGAGGCCTAGTAGAGTCTGTAGCTGAGTGCGCAGACCCTCGCAGCTGAGTGTGCAGGGCGGAGTCGGGTATGTACTTGGAATTGAAAGTTAATAAAGAGAAGTTTACTCTGTGCATCTGTTCTTGAATCTGTGTTTTGATGTATGCATTACTTTTATTCTGGTTATTTAGTGCGCGCACTTGATGAATACTCGTATGAATGCTTATATATGAAAATAATCTAAGTAAATAAGTTAACAGATCCTAACTAAGGAAGACTTGGGTAAATAACACAGGTCGCGCTACGGCTAGAACTACGCGAAGACAATATCACAAGGCACAGGAAGCCCGCAGGTGCGCGTAGCGCAGTAAGTGCAAAGGTTGGACCACGTACCAATCACCACCTATCAGACATCCCAAGGGTGCAGAAACCTGGTTCTATAACCCTCCCATACTACTTCGGGTGAGACCTCAGTCCGCACTCCGCGGACTGTTGCCGAAAAGGCCAGTAGTACCAGGATTTTCTTGGCTAAATCACTTCCGAACATAGGTCAGGCCCCACTAAGCCAACAAATGGTTCTGTTTCCAGGACCGGTATCTGCATAAGGGATGTCTGATGTCATGCTACTGGAACCCAACAAAGAAGGAAATTGAAGAGTGGTTGGACAAGAAGATTCACAAGTTCGCGACACAGGAAAACAGAACTCCGCAAGTATCTGGGAAAAGTGGTTGGAGCACTACGTGTATACAAAAATCCACGACATTTTCTTTGCCTCTTTTCTGTTGGAGTTGTATGAGTGGATTGTGAGGTTAGCCAATAGCCAGGAAAGGTGTAGGCTCAACCAACCGATAGTGTGGACTCTGGAGCTAATGCGTAGACTAGAAGCCTCAGAGGATAAGATAGCACAAGCTGTGGACCACTAGCTCGATCGAATAATAGGAGGATTTATCACTGAGTTCACGATGGACACGACCGTCAGTTACAGCGAGGCAAAGCGACGTTTTCTCAAGGGACCGTGAGGTAAGTATATTAAATCTTTGAACACTTGGATTAAGATGCTATTATGTGAAAAGCGGGTTATGCGAATAAATTAATGTTTGGGACTACGCGGAGCGGAAAGATCTACAAAAGCGGAAGTAGTGAAGAATTAGAAAACAGTCCCTTAATTTCACCCTCGCGGGAAAGAAAGAATGAGCTCACGAAGGTTTCTCCGAGAAGCACAGTTAGTTTGATAAGGCAGCGGATTCCGCGGCTACCACCTCCACCCACACCGCCACCCGCTTCACCTCCCTCACCTCCATCTCCACCCACTCCACCTCCACCACCTCCACAGTTTAGTATGGCGAGCGTGATCAAACTACCAGTGTTCAGAGGAGTAGGGAATGAGGATCCGAACCAATTCTGGTTCGTGGTAAGAGCAGTATGGGAAGCACAGGGCGTCATGGACGACAATATTAAGAAGGCTACATTGGTGAGCACGTTGTAGGATCGCACATTGACATGGTATATCAAGCACTCTAACGACCACCCAAACGTAGGGATAGCAGAGATCCAGAACGCACTGAACAGGGAATTTAGCAGGCCAAAGTCAGAAACACAATCAATCATTGGGTTTAAAGAGATCGTGATGCTCCCGGGTGAGACTCCCTGGGATCTGGATCAATGGCTGAAGAGTACGATCTGCGAAGCCAATATGACGTTGATAGATGGATAGCATCGCGCATGGTTTGTAGTGTATTTGGCACCACACTTGAGGATGGTGTTGTCACAACAGAAACTTTCCACTCAGGCTGAAGCGTTGGAAATGGTGATGAGATTACATGAAACCCCAATACAAGACCCTGGGTTGGGAGTTCAATAAATCCACGCGCAACTACAGAATATATGTTTGGAAATGAAAAGTTTGAAGCAGGATAGGGCACCGCGGCCAGAGGCATGCGAGGAAGTATGGTGCATAAAATGCAAAGGCCAGGGGCATGACAAGGATCACTGTCTAGTGTTCGCGAACTACTTGGAAAAAGGAGGGCCAATGCCACTGAGACTAGAGGCACAGGCAGGGTTGAGTGCGGCACCCACTTTATGGTGCATGATCTGTCAGATAGGAGGGAAACACACGACGGACAATTGTCATTTACTGCAAAAATATACACAGACACCCCAACAATTGTTTTGTAATTTCTGCAGGTCGGTAGGCCACAATGAGCGCACTTTCCACAATTACAGCTAATGATGGATCAAACCCCAGCCTATAGGATGCAGACCGAAACGCAAGCCCTCAACCCAGATGCAGGGATGGTGCACGCTGGATTTCAGGGGCAAGGTCGAGGATGAGGTGGAATGGGACCAGGAAGGGGTCGCAGACAGTTAATTTGTTACAATTGCGGAGGACTAGGGCACTATGCCTGCAATTTTACCAACCTGACGAGGATATCATGTTCGTATTGTGCTCAGTTTGATCATGAAACAATAGACTGTCCTATGTTGATCACAAAGATGCACGAAAAAGGGGTATTCCAGCCTCCCCCGACTCAGAATATACAAATGATGAGGTCTGAGCCGCGCGAAGAGGACCCAAATGTAAACATGATGCTCAGAAGCGGTACGGCCACGGGAGAAGATATGGGGAAGCAGCCAGAGGAAAGTACATGGGTTCACAAGGCTCCTACAAAGGAACCTGAGTTTGACTTAGAACGCGCAAAGGAGACATTCATGGAAGCTAAGAAGAGCTTCACAGAGGCCTCCACTTTAGGTAGTAAGGATCAACCAGAGCTAGGAATGGATCCTTCAATGCTCACTACCTTTTTGGAGACATGCATGAAAATGTTGCGCGACAACAAGGCATTTAAAGGACTACAGGAACTAATCACCAGGCGCGCGGGGTCAGGGGAACTGCGCGTCGTCCAGAAATTGGAGAAGTATGAATTATGCACTGGAAGGGAAATGAGGTTGACTGCACAGATTGGGGAATATGAAATGGATCAGGTAATCCTAGATCTAGGTTTAGATGCGAATGTATTACCGAAGCAAACATGGGAACGCATGGGAAATCCCGCATTACAATGGTCCCCTATTCAATTACGAATGAAGAACCAACAGAATATTTTTCCCATGGGAAGGTTACAAGGGGTAACAATGGATATTGAAGGTGCGAGCGCGCAGCCATATTTTGAAGTAATAGAGATTGTCGATGACAGAAATCCCTATACCACATTGTAAGGAATAGACTGGGCCACTGATATGAATGAAGTCATCAATCTAAAGAAGCGCAAAATGATCTTTGAGAAAAAGTCATTACACGTAGTAGTCCCACTGGATCCAGTCGAAGGAGTGTGCTACACTGAACCAGTGCACGACGACAATAGCGACGATGATCTTGATTGTATTTACAAGATAACTGCACGAGACCAGGATTGGGTGAATCCGACTACAGATGGGAGGATCTCGTGGGAGCACGAAAGCTCCTACACTTCGGATTCAGACGAAGAAGTAGAGCGATGGCAGAATCAGTTGCACAAAGTGACGACACTGAATTGTAACATGATGGTTAGATCACTGTGTTGCATGATAACGAAGGCAAGAGCGTTGCCGACATATGATGGATTGATAGAGGTGGATGAATTCCCAAGCAGATTTGAAAGTGCAGTATCGGAACAACAATGGTTCGATGCGTTGAAGTGGGCACTGCGCGCAACACCCACACGATGGTGGGGTACACATCAAGGAAATTTTGAGGACTAGCGTGAATGCAGAAGGATGATGCGCCTACAGTTTGGGAAGCTGCAACTGTGGTTAGAAGACAAATACGATGGACGAGATGACCCACGTATGCACCTCGCAAAATGGACCAAGGTCTACGGGAAGAACCACAGCCTGAATGGGTACACTTATTCTACCATACCTTGGATGTAATACCCATGAACTGGTATACTGAGATAGAACTTCGACATGGTACGAGCGAATGGGATGTCTTGCGCAAGGGATTTTTGTTAACATTCACATTTGAAGACCGGTGGTTGGATACTGTTGACGATGTGCTGCAAGTAGTAAAAGCCGCCATCTTCAAAATACCACAGGAGCCATTGGAAATGTTGCAACTAGTATGGGCAACCCAGTTAAGCAGCGCCCTAGAATGTTATAATGTGCAGGTGGAGGAGGATGATGACGACCCCCGAAATATTGATATTCCAGAAACCAAAGGCTATCGCAAGGTTCGAGGACCATCAATTGAGGATCTCGACATCACCACACTGCTAAAAACAAAGCAGGTAAACATTGGCACAGAAGTGGAGCCGAAGTATGCGACACTGGGAGACTATTGGGATGATGCTACGGTAGATAAGGTCACTGAGTTACTCCACGAATACCAAGACTTGTTCCCGACCAAAATCACGGACTTAAAAGGGATCATTAGCGACTTAGGGATGATGAATATCATCCTGAAACTGGACATGAAACCAGTTATGCAGTGGCCTTACCGCTTGAACCCAAAGTATAAAGAAAAGGTCCGCGATGAATTAGACAAAATGCTTGCAGCCAGAATTATCAAACCAGTGGAAGAATCCGATTGGGTGAGTCCTATGGTGGTGTGAAATAAGAATATGTGTGGACCTCAAGAAGCTCAATGATGCATGTGTTCACGATCCATTCCCGACACCATTCACAGATGAAGTATTGGAGAACGTTGGCGGTCAAGAAGCTTACTCATTTACAGATGGCTTCTCAGGGTACCATCAGATCAAGATCACGCCGAAAAATAGGAGCAAAACAACCTTCACAACAAAATGGGGCTTCTTTCAGTACACCGTTATGCCCTTTGGACTGAAGAACGCGCCAGTAATATTTTTGCGTATAGTGGTGGCGACGTTCAAAGAATACATCCACAAGTTCTTGGAGGTCTATCTGGACAATTGGACTGTCTTTGGATTAGTTAAGCACCATGTAGCGAGCTTACGTTTGATGTTGGATACTTGTCGCCGACACCAGATTGCGTTGAACCTTAAAAAGTGCACCTTCCTTATTTCCTTTAGCAACCTACTAGGCCATGTGGTCTGCAAACAAGGCCTGATGGTGGACCTTACGAAGATTTTTGTTATTCTGAATTTGGAAGCACCACACAGTGTCAAACAATTACGCGCTACTTTGGAGCACACTGGCTACTATAAGAAGTTTATCAAGAGTTATGCCCAAATAACTGCACCAATGGAAAAGCTATTGAAAAAAGATGTGACATATTGCTCGAATGATGATTGCATGAAGAGTTTGGATGTCCTAAAGGGGAAACTGGCCTCCGCGCCAATTTTGGTCTTCCCGTAATGGGACGTATAATTTCATGTACATTTTGATGCCTCGTGTATTACGTTGGGAGCCATACTCACACAGGAGGGCACGGAGGGTGTGGATCACCCGATTAGATTTGTGAGTCGAAGATTGTCCAAAGCAGAAAAGAACTACTTTGCCACCGAACGCGAGGAGTTAGCAATGGTGTACGCGCTCCAGAAATACCAACACTATTTACTTGGAGGACATTTCAAGATGTATACTGACCATTCCACGTTGAAATACTTGGTGAACAAGCCTGTCTTGGGGGGGCGCATAAGCAGATGGCTCTTACTATTTCAAGAATATGATTTTGAGGTCATAGTCAAGCTGAGACGCCTAAACGCAGGACCAAACCACTTGTCACGAATCGAGACGGGCGAGGAACCAACAAATTTGGAGGAGGGACTACCTGATGCACAGCTCTTTATAGTACACGTCGTGGACGAACACTTCAAAGATATAATCCATTTTCTAACAATAGGGACTACGCCGAAGGAGTACTCAATCCAACAGAAGAAGGAATTGGTGATGCGTGCGACGGATTTTTCTGTCATCGTAGGGCACCTCTACAAGATGGGCAACAATGAGATATTGCGAAGAAACGTACCCGAGTTTGAATGAGGTCAAATCCTCACGGAAGCACATGGTGGTGCTGCAGGAGGACACTATGTAGGACGCGTGACCGCACAAAAGATTCTTTGCACAGGGTTATGGTGGCCGACCCTGCACCAGGATTCGAAAGTGCATTGTAAGGCCTGCGATATATGTCAAAGGACGGGAAAACCATCACAAAGGGATGAGATGTCGTTAAATCCCAAAATGACATTGCAACCACTTGAGAAATGGGCAATCGACTTCGTGGGCCCAATCAAACCTCAACATCATCACTGCGACAGAGTACCTGACACGATGGGTGGAAGAACAACCAATCAAGGACTACACGACTACCATGACTGCAAAGTTTTTGTTCGAAAACGTGTTGACACGATTTGGCTGCCCGAAAATCTTAATGAGCGATCGCAGAACACATTTCTTGAATGAAACCATCAGCGCGCTCACAGAAGAGTTCCAAATTTATCACTGAAAAAGTACACCCTACCACGCACAGGCTAATGGAACAATAGAAGCATTCAATAAAATACTAGAGACTGTGTTGACCAAAATATGTAACATGCAGCGAGACGACTGGGACCTGCGCATACCCACTGTGTTATGGGCGTATAGGACAACGTGCAAGAAATTGATGGGACAGACACCATTCCAGTTGGTCTATGGTACAGAAGCAGTCATGCCAATGGAATACATCATACCTAGTCTGTGAACAATAGCGCTCACAGGGATGACGGGCCGCGAAGCTCTGGAAGAAAGGCTCGCGCAATTAGAAGAACTCGAGGAAGAATGATTTCTAGCCAGATTTCACCAACAGGTACAAAAACAGCATGAAAAATCCTGGCACGACCACCATATCAAGTTGCGCACCTTTAAGGTAAATGATTTAGTGCTACTGTATGACAACAAGTTCGAAAAAATTACATGAAAATTCAAAATGCATTGGTTAGGACCATATGTGGTAAAAGAGATCACAGACGGAGGCGCAGTCCAGCTAGTCAAACTCAATGGAGAACCCTTCGTAGGAAAAGTAAATGGTAGTCGCCTGAAGCCCTACACGGGTGGGCCAACTATCTGGTTAACTGACCGAAGCACAGTCTTTGTGACCCGAGGAGCTGGACAAGGGTGCGAGACTATAAACATAAGCACTAGAAGCCGGTACCAAAGAAGAGACTTGAGTTAGAGGCAAATGATTCAAAAGCAAAAATGGAATAGAGCCAGCAAACAACAGAACCACGTGTTGCGGACCTTCATGCAGCACAGGCACAGTTGGAGGGGCTCCGTACCAAGATCATTGCACCAGCAGAGTGACTCGGAACGAGTCACGATGATTGTGTTGGGGGCCTGTTGGGCATGGGATCCCCCGCAGTAGGTTTTGGGGCTCAAATCCCAAGTTTTGGTCAATTGTATTGTAAAACTCATCGAAGTGTGGGCACGGAGCGCGAAGTGTAAAATCGAGTCATAGGGTTGTCCGCCCTAACCATTGTATTGTAATTTAATCTAAAGTTGTGTTAGCCTAACCATGGTCCACAGACCATGGGATTGTATAAATAGAGCGAGGCTCTAAGTGTAAGGAGAGCTTAGTAGAGTATAGAAGGATAGAATAGCGAAGACATGGTTAGAGCATAGAGTGGAACCTGAAGTGTATTGGCTCTTAGTAGTAGGAAGAGGCTCTGTAGCTGAGTGCGCAGAGGCCTAGTAGAGTCCGCAGCTAAGTGCGCGGACCCCTCCAGCTGAGTGCGTAGGGCGGAGTTAGGTTTTTACTTGGAAGTGAAAGTTAATAAAGAGAAGTTTACTATGTGAATCTGTTCTTGAATCTGTGTTTTGATGTATGCATTACTTTTATTCTGCTTATTTACTATGCACACTTGATGAATACTCATATGTGTTGTGGGGAAAAATGCCTATGCAGGACGATCCTATCCACCTAAGGTGTGACAGTGCCTTAGCAACAAACAGAAACAGCTATTCTAGTATTCTTCCTTTATGAATTAAGAATGAAGAGAGATGGATGGACTAACCGGTGTCTTCCATTTGTCCTTCGATCCGGTTTCTCTTCTCTTTGAGAGTTCCCAGCTACTTGCCTTCTCGCTCGCCCAGCTTCAACAGGTTCCTGCAAGATCACAAGAAGAGAACACTACACAAAGACATAGATTCATATTCATAACTAGTTCAGGACTAGAAATAAACTAAATATACTAATGCAATCATACATCAAAGATACATCAGTATATAGGAGAAACCAAGATAGCTTTATTGATGAATAACAAGGTTCAGGAGGAGATACAACCAAGAGAGTTCCAATCCAGCATCTACCTCCCAGCGAATGAAATTCCTATCTTCACCTCCCTTCAAAGCATTAAGCACCCAATGATTCCAATCTCAAACCAACAGCAATTATTTGCAATAACAAAATTCCAGCCTCCTGGATCTCATGGAGGAGAGATCCATATATAGATGTTTGTAGAGAGGATGAGTCAGCTTGAGATCTGACTAGTGTCCTCTCCCTCTGTCAGTTCTTGCTTCCACTTGGAGACTAAGAGCCTCTTACTCATCACTAGTCGAATTCATTGAGGACGATCCTATCCACCTAAGGTGTGACAGTGCCTTAGCAACAAACAGAAACAGCTATTCTAGTATTCTTCCTTTATGAATTAAGAATGAAGAGAGATGGATGGACTAACCGATGTCTTCCGTTTGTCCTTCGATCCGGTTTCTCTTCTCTTTGAGAGTTCCCAGCTACTTGCCTTCTCGCTCGCCCAGCTTCAACAGGTTCCTGCAAGATCACAAGAAGAGAACACTACACAAAGACATAGATTCATATTCATAACTAGTTCAGGACTAGAAATAAACTAAATATACTAATGCAATCATACATCAAAGATACATCAGTATATAGGAGAAACCAAGATAGCTTTATTGATGAATAACAAGGTTCAGGAGGAGATACAACCAAGAGAGTTCCAATCCAGCATCTACCTCCCAGCGGATGAAATTCCTATCTTCACCTCCCTTCAAAGCATTAAGCACCCAATGATTCCAATCTCAAACCAACAGCAATTCTTTGCAATAACAAAATTCCAGCCTCCTGGATCTCATGGAGGAGAGATCCATATATAGATGTTTGGAGAGAGGATGAGTCAGCTTGAGATCTGACTAGTGTCCTCTCCCTCTGTCAGTTCTTGCTTCCACTTGGAGACTAAGAGCCTCTTACTCATCACTATTCGAATTCATTGAGGCAAGTGTCATTGGAGAAGATTCTGGAAGCTTCCAGGGTCTTTCCACCTCATTGAATGAACTTTCCATTTGTCATTTCCCGCTCAGCGCACCCTGGTAGTGCTTCTACCTGCGTTGCAGTGCACCTAGCCAGTGTAATCTCTGCATTTCAGCGCAGACAGCTAGTGGAGCCTCTGAATTGATCCTGAATTGACTTGTTTTTGAGCAGTTTCTGGTGGAGAACTTCTGTGAATTGCTGTGGTTTGTTAGCCTTGTTCTTCTAGGGGTAGGAACAACATGTTTAGGGACTTTGGATCCCTTAGATTATGGACATTTCATGCTTATAGCTGTAAGGCACAAAAATGTCTATAACAGTTGCCCCCTAAAGTATGAGGCCGTTTATCGGGTGAAATGCTTTATTAGGAGGATCCGAAGTTCTTTCAATGCTGGGAGGAGACCTGTAATACAATACAATACAATACATTATTTTCATACTTTTTTCACGATCTAGCTGAGGCGGGCATTCCCATGCTCAGCTTTATAAATTCATTTTCATGTACATATAACAGACAATCGTCTAATGATAGACTGATGATTCTGATAGAGTCATCATCCTTTTGGTAGGATGATTATCTGTGCTGTAAAGCTGTACATTTCTATGTCTTTATTTTCTGAATATATATCGCAGCCCGAATGGATGAAACTAGATCCGGGGTCTTCAATCTCGTCCGATCTTCACTCTAAGTACAAGTCGATCCATGTGAGAAATGTTCTGAAGTCGAACATGGAAAGACATCACTTGATTACCGGTCAATGAGGTAAACCGTTAACAAGTGCGAGAGGAATCACCGATAATGAAGATGACCCTCAAGGTACTGCAGTACAATTCAGAAACTCCAAGGGAAAGCAAACTTTTTGAGGAGGTTCATTCCAAATTACGCAGAACTTGCTAAAGGTTATACTCGTCTTTTGAAAAAGGATGTACCTTTTGTCTGGGATCAGGTGGCGCAAGCTTCCTTTGACGCTCTGAAAGATTCTCTAGTAAAAGCATCATTAATGTATGCCCCGGACTATCAAAAAGATTTTAACCTGTATCTGGCTGCAGCGGATACGACCATTGCGATGGTTTTAGTTCAAGAAGTCGATGGAATCAAACACCCTATATATTATTTAAGTAGAAACTTAAATGATACAGAAAGTAAATATTCTTATGTTGAAAAACTAGCGCTTGCAGCTGTTCAAGCGATACAAAGGTTTCGACACTATGTCCTCTTTCGGAAAACTACCATTTTGTCTGATTGCAACCCCATGACTTATATATTGTCGCGACAGTTGCTGGGGGGCAAATATTCAAAATGGATAGCAATCCTTCAAGAGTTTGATCTGGAATTTGTAAAATCCAAATCAAAGAAAGCTCTAGTTTTCACAGAATTATTGTGCGATCTCCCATCGTCGTCCAACGATGAAACATCTGAAGAATCAATCGTGGACGAGAATTTGTTTCTGATATCTACAAGCAATGAGTGGTATGGAGATATAATAATTTATCTCCAAACCCAAAAATTCAGGCCTAACACCTCTCACTCAGAACAGAAACGTATACGATACCAAGCAAAAGACTACATGATCGTCGGTGATACACTTTACCGTCGTGGTATCGATACAGTTCTGAGAAGGTGCCTCACCCATGAGGAGGCCGAAAAATCCCTGAATGAGTGTCATTCAGGCGCGTGTGGGGGGCATCAATCTGGATATGCTACAGCACAGAAAATCTTACGAGCAGGATACTTCTGGCCAACCATGTTCAAAGATTGCATAACCGCAGTCAGAAGTTGCCATGCTTGCCAAATTTTTGATAGCAAAACCAGAAGACCACCTGCACCTTTACAGCCAATAGTTGTTGTTGGGCCTTTCGCCAAATGGGGCATCGATTTCATGACATGTAACCCCACCTCGACCGGGGGGCATGGGTATATTATAGTCGTCGTTAACTATTTTACCAAATGGGCCGAGGCAATGCCTACATTAGATAACACCGGTGAAACAGCTGCCCTTTTCTTTTTCAATCATGTAGTCGCCAGATTCGGCGTACCACAGGCTATAGTTACGGATCATGGATCGCATTTTCGCAATCACATGATGGTTGAATTAGCTGCCAAGCTAGGGCTATCTCACGACAGCTCTACCCCGTATTATCCGCAAGCCAACGGACAGGTTGAAGCGATCAACAAAGTCCTGAAGCGTATGTTGCAAAGGATGATCGGAGTTCACAAAAGAAGGTGGCACCTAATCCTGTACTTAGCCTTGTGGGCTTACCGAACATCGGTAAGGAATGCGACCGGGTTCACACCTTTCCAACTGGTGTATGTCCTGGAAGCAGTCTTGCCAGTCCAGTGTGAAATCTCGTCTCTTAAACTCGCAATTGATCTCCTCCCCGGAACTTCAGAAGAAGAGGCCCGTTTCTTGGAATTAATCCAATTGGATGAAACCCGTCGTGATGCCGCATTGGTTAACGAAGCCCATAAGAAACGAGTCAAGGCGCAGTTCGACAAAAATGTCAAACCCCATGTCTTCTCAGAAGGGGACTTGGTCTTGCTTTACGACCAAGAATCCGATAAATTGGGAGCGGGTAAATTTAATTCTTTATGGATGGGCCCCTATATTGTTAAATGAGTGTTAGCAAAAGGAGCCTACGAGTTAATGGATTATGACGGAATTCCACTGGCGCAACCCCGTAATGGGTTGTACCTCAAGCGTTACTATGCTTAAATAGTAACCTGTATGCTTTTGTTGTATTTTGTTTTCGCTAAAGTGTTTGTTTTGGTCGAGTAATCCACCTTTTTACATTTATTGCAGATGTCAAACCTTTTGGAGATATGTGTTGGATATGCCGACGGAGCGAGTCGTAGTTCGCGGAACCTGTCCTCCGCAGCCTGGGCCATTTTTGATCCAAGCGGCGAGTTAGTAAGTTTCAGAGGTGTATGTATTGGGCAATCAACGAATAACATCGTTGAGTATAGCGCGTTGATAGAACTACTCTCTGATGCCATCACCCATGGTATACGCCGACTAATCGTCAGGCTAGACTCACAACTCGTAATACTACAACTCAATGGTATATATTCCGTCTGCAACCCAGCTATTTATCGCATGTTTCTAAGGGTTAAGATTTTGGAAAGATAGTTTGATTTAATTCAATACCAGCATATTTCCAGAAACTTAAACACATTAACCGACTCATTAGCAAACTATGTGTTAGATAGACATTTGCAACATTTATAAAAAGAAACACATCATCAATATTGTACATGTGGATCACATAACTCAACCAGAATAAAACCCCGAAAATCAAAATATATATATATAAGCTGTTTATGGTTTACATATAATGTTCTGTAACCAAGACAAAATCGGTCACATGACCCAAAAACTCAAAAATGCTAGGGGGCACCCTAGTCTAGTGATGCTCATGATAGCACGTCACGGCCTGTGCGATCATGCGTAAGAGACGAGTCCATCGTCTAGGCACACCAGTAGTATGCCGCTGCAACTGTAAAGGTAACTCGTCGATCCTCACATCTGGAATGCCGAGAGTAAGGCTCTCAACCTGCTCCTGCACAGCTGTAAGGGTCTCGGCCACATCAAGGTCACGAAGAATAACCCTCCCGGCAGCCTCTCCTGCTGGGGCAGCGGCTGGCGCTCTCGGGCGAACTGCTGGGCGAACAGGACCAACATCTGCATGCACACATGAGTTTGATTAAAGTCTTGATAGAATAAAGCACAAGGACATTATGAATAAAAACAGTAAACAATGATATGGTCAAAGGTTTTACCAATAGCGCCCCACTGCTCGCCATCCGGCAGTACCAAATCCGGATCACCCCGGAAGTCCATACCAACATATGGATACTCGGAATAGACCATCTCCTGACGCTCGAACCACCTGAAGAAGGTATCAGTGAAAGAAATCTGAGATTGACCGGCATGCCTAGACATGTGATCAACCCATCTCTGCATGCGTGGTTCAGTAGGAGAAGGCAAGTCGAGTGCAATGTACTGTGGCTGCATCAGTGGTATCTTCTCCAAAGCAAAGGCGGTCAAAATAGAACCAAACCCAAAGTTCTTCAGCTTCCCGTCCTTTACCTTGGTTAACTGACTTTTCATCTGAAGAAGTACTGCATCACACCAGTTGAATATTTTCGGTTGGAGACACTCCAAGGCATGCTGCACATAGGATCTGTTGGCTACGTGAAGAGACGCGCTACCGGCCATCCTACCAATAGTATACAAGATAGACCTGAGGGACCTGTCAGCAATCTCACGAATAACGATCTTGCCGTCTTTGCTCGGCTGAGATCCTTCCCTGCAATACTGGCGGACGTAATCTCTCACAGAGTCACTCCCTCGGGCCGAACCTGATAAAGGAATGGGGGCACCCCGCCTCGACAAGCCAGTCAAGAAGTAAATGTCTACTACGGTCAAGGGGATAGATTTGCCCCTATTCTGAAATACTTGGTTGATAGGATCCCAAGCGTCGAGCAAATACTGCAGTAGAGAGATCTGTTGTCTCATGCTAGAGATACGGAAGAACTTCAGCAGGCCACAGTTCCGCAGTGCATTCACCGTGACAGGATCATGTAGGGCAATCATGTCCTCTTCTTCATGCTCTCGTTCTCGCCATGTAAGGGTCATTTTGCTCAAAGATCCCTGCAAAACAAACAAGAGAAGGAGTAAGATCCTGATTTTGATGCAAAACAGGCAAAATTTTCATCAAAAAATGTGCAACAAGTTCCTCTTTTTCGCCCAACGCACCTGCAGGAGTGGTTCACCTGCGTTGAATGTCAAACTGTCTTCATACTGGCTGACATTCGGCGCAGGTTTCGCTAGGCACAGGGTGCGTTGATGGGAAAACAAGCTCATGAAACCCCAGGGGCTCAGAAAAACAGGAAAAGAGGCACAGAATGCAAAAAGGAAACCATGAAAAGAAAGAGCTAGGGTTTAGCTCCTACCTAGTCCAGACGGCGCCGAGAATCGTCCACAGAATCTCCCGAAATCAGCTGGTAAAAATCAAGGGGGAAGAGGCACCTCCAAAGCTCCAACAAACCAAGTTCAAATGAAATGGTAAAATGAGAGGTAAAAACACTTTTTAATTATTTTTTACGTAGTTCAAAGCAAAATATTAGGGTTTTAATCTCATTTTCAAGCCAATGTTATTCATTTCTAACTAGTTTGATGCAGCAATTGAAGGTACAGTACTATCTTTGAAAAGGGCAAAGCTAGTTATGGTAAAAAATCAAAATTAGACCATGTTATCGAGCAGTTTTAGCACACAGTTCATGCTCGTTAAAAATAAACACAAGAACTGAGCAGTTTTAGCGCATAGTTGATGCTCGTTAAAAAATAAAAATAAGATCGAGCAAATGTTTCCACCCGCGTTTAAGCTCGTTAAAAAATGAACTATTCCGGTAAATAACCACCGTGAATGTAATATCATCAGCCATTAAAGCCTTGGTCGTGTTTGCACCGTCACCTCCACTTTTCCATTGGCCGATCATTCACCTCCATATGATTGTTTACCCATTTTGAGGAACAGCTGCGAAGAGTGATTTCACTAGCCATCCTTGTGACACTACCGTGCTTTGGAAATTCCAATCCTTCCCTGGAATCAGCTACTAACCTTTTTTTTTATCACTCGTTCTTCAAAAGACGAGTCTTCTTTAAGCTCTTTTCATCTGACTCGTAAAATATGAAAAGATTGCCGAGTTTTGGCCTTCCAGCTCGATAAAGTGACCGGAAGAGCTATCCCTCCTCTAGATTTTAATCTTTTTGGACCTGAGGGATTATTGCACAAAAAGATCGAGCGCTTGTTTTGTTCGGCTCGTTAAAACCATCGAAAAATCATCCCTTTTGTATTGTTTTATACTTTTTCGGACTTAAGGGATTAGATGACGAAAAAGGACTTTTGGAGTTAACTTTATGTACCTTTTCAGACTCTCTAAAAATGAAAAGGAAGCTTCCAGAATCTTTCCACCTCGTTGAATGAACTTGCCATTTGTCATTTCCCGCTCAGCGCACCCTGGTAGTGCTTCTACCTGTGTTGTAGTGCACCTAGCCAGTGTAATCTCTGCATTTCAGCGCAGACAGCTAGTGGAGCCTCTGAATTGATCCTGAATTGACTTGTTTTTGAGCAGTTTCTGGTGGAGAACTTCTGTGAATTGCTGTGGTTTGTTAGCCTTGTTATTCTAGGGGTAGGAACAACATGTTTAGGGACTTTGGATCCCTTAGATTATGGACATTTCATGCTTATAGCTGTAAGGCACAAAAATGTCTATAACAATATGAATGCTTATATATGAAAATAATCTAAGTAAACAAGTTAATAGAGCCTAACTAAGGAAGACTTGGGTAAATAACACAGGTTACGCTGCAGCTAGAACTGCACGAAGACAATATCACAGGGCGCGAGGTGCCCGCAGGTCCATGTAGCGCAGTAAGTGTGAAGGTTGGACCGTGTACCAATCACCACCTATCAGACATCCCCAGGGTTCGGAAACCTGGTTCTAGCACCCTCCCATACTACTTCGGGTGAGACCTTAGCTCGCGCTTCGTGGACTGTTGCCAAAAGGGCCAGTAGTACCAAGATTTGCTTGGCTAAATCACTTCCGAACCTAGGTCAGGCCCCACTAGGCCAACAATGTGCATAAAGGAAAATATTATTTGGAGGTACATAAGGTATTCTTCAATAAGTCCCATGACTCCTTTATCATTAGTAGTCATATGGTTTTGGTTTGGTTTTGTGAGACTTTCACCATGGTTGAGGTGGTTGGTGGAGGATGTGCATGTCATTCTCCCTTACTCTCCTCACATATGGTAACACTAGATGTCATACAGTTCTTCATTCATTATTTTTCCCTCATACATGGCTCATTGAAGGATTCAGGATGGTGGGATTTAATGGCTTCATTTTTTATGAAATCTTTGTGATGTGTGCGTTTTCAGGTCCTGGGGATTCATCCATCGAAGGTATTAAGATGATGAGGATGCATGTTTCAGGAAACTAGTTTTTGCTTGCAAGTCATGTTAGCCTTTATGGTGTCTAGGGGGTGTTAGGTTCCTATAATAATAGGGTTCATAATTTTGAATTGACCATGTATATCTTGTAATATTGTACATACCTTTGCTTTTTGCAAATGTTTTCCCATATTTAAAAAATGAAAAGAGGGTATGTCCTAAAAGAAAAATCAAAGGACAAAAAGAAACAAAGATCAAAAAAAGAATATTAAATATGAACCCCACCAAAAAGAGATAAAAAAGATCATGAAAGTGTGCACATTCAAATGCCACTACTCTTAGTTTACTTTTTGCAAATAAGATTGTGTGCAGCTTGTCAAAATGCCACAATCCATGATGATCAAACAGTTTAATCTTGATTCATTCATGCTTTAAATTTCATGTTGATAGATAGTGAATAAAGATCTGACTAAACCATCTAATCTTATCAAATCATTAGTTAGGTAGAGAATAAATGTGCTCATCAGTTTAATTTGGGCCATTGGATGTTATAAGATTAGAATTAGATAGTTTTCTTATCAAATAAAAATAAGAGGGTCAGCAAGCTCAAATGCACCCAATAAATGAAGAAAAAAATGTTTGGGTAAATGATGGGTAGGTAGAAGCACTTTTCACAAAGCATGGAGAGCATCAATTGGCTCATTTCATATCACTAACTTCCTTCCAAACTCATTTTCCCTTGAAAAATCACCCCTACCCCTTCATTTTACTATTCCCCCCTTATTAGTTTCTATTTTCCCTTAAAACCCACTAAAACCCCTTATCCTAAGTTTGAATAAATGTATCGGGCCCCATTCAAAAACCCTCCCCAATACCCTTTTTAACTTAACCCTTACATTATTCATACAATAATCCCGCTTTATATATTTAAACCCCTCCCCCACTTTACAAATCCTGACCCTCACTAAACCTTTGAAATACATTTGAACCACCACATTATTTATTCCCAAGCCCCGCCAACCACACCCCGACTCAGCCCTTGCAACTTCGCTGCACGATAACCCTCTGATCTCCCACCTCCATATCTGACGGCCCATATCCATATCGCGCGCTCCCATCGTCTAACAATTAAAATCCCAAAAGCACACGAGATTCGTGGTTTTTCCCGAAGCGCCCTTTTGCTACGTGGCAGCCCCACGTTATATCACGTTCTCTCAAAAAATACCGCCCTCCACTCAAAAGCGGTGCGATATGCCACAAAACCACCTCCCATTCCAAGACAGCCCCCTCAGAAGACCGACCTCCAACTTTCTCCTCCTACCCCAAAGCCTCCTTTGACTACTTCACTATGTATCCCTGGAAGCCCTATCATCCATTGTTGTGCGGTAAACCATCTAACCACACCTCCACAATGTGAAAAATCACAGAGTTTTTACAAAATGAAATTGTGTCATTCCCTTACCTCTGTTTAAAATGAACAAATGAAAAGCCTTTTCCAAACAGAATTGAGCCATCCACAGTCCAGTCTTTGTCCACAGACATCTCAGTTCAATAAAGCCATTGATTGTCTTCCCCGCAGACCTATGCTTTATTAATGATTGTTTTCTTTTTTAGGTGATTAGCAGAACGAGAGCTTGGACAAACAACTTTGATACTAGTTCCAAAACCTGTTTACTCCAAGATTTGCAAGGAAATGTATTCAAAGGCTTTACTCAGAAGGAAAAGACAATTATCACAAAGTAAGAAGAAATCATTTACATAGAGGCAGTAATGGTTATAAATCCCATAAAGTAAAAAAGAAAAATATATTTATATAATCCCTCTTTTTACCCCTTACTTCACCAAACCCTATTAATATAAAGCTCTGGATTTTATATTAATTTCTTCCCACCTCTTCCCCTGCAAAGTCAACCAATGGCCCACCGAGCGCTAAGAATTAAACCCTCTTCATTTTTATTTGCCTCGAGATTCATAAAAATAAATGAACGGTTAAAACTCCATATCCGTGTGCTCAGCTCATCCAACACTACTCAAAAAGCACGCAAGATTAGTGGTTTTCCCAGCCCATGTTTTACCACTCAAAAGTGGTGTGATAAACCATTAACTATTTTGGTTTTGAATATTATAAATGTTACAGGAATATAGGGTGGATTAATTTCAAGTGAAATAGAGATATGAGAATGCGGTAATATTTCAAAGCTACCGGTGAAACCATACTTGAGGTAAAATTATATAGCTATAGACTCAGGTTGTGGAATGAGATTCAAAGGTAAAATGGTTTTCCAGCAACACATGAAATAAAATTCACGAATGCCATGAAGAGAAAATAAAAGGGAAAATTTCACATGAAATTAAAACCATACTTGAGGTAAAATTATATAGCTATAGACTCAGGTTGTGGAATGAGATTCAAAGGTAAAATGGTTTTCCAGCAACACATGAAATAAAATTCACGAATGCCATGAAGAGAAAATAAAAGGGAAAATTTCACATGAAATTAATGTACAAGAGAGCAAAGATAGCATTCATGTAAATGCATTTCACGATAAAAGATTAAGGTGAAATCAATTTACAGGCATGGTGAAATCAATTTACATGTGTAAAATCATGTTGCAGGTGAAAGTAAAAGAGTAAAGTGAGAATACTCTTCCAACCATACAAATCAACACATGGTTTTGCAAAACCATCCAAGTATTCTACAAGGGTAAAAGGAATTTACATACAGATAAAATGAATTTACAGAGGAAGGAGTAATAGGAACAAAACTACACATGGTTTTGTGAATTCATGGAAAGAGAAAACAAAACCACGGATTGGAAACAACACATGGTTTTGTAGAAATTTAATTATAAATTTCATTTAGAATATTATTCAAATATATATATTATTATACATTTTCAAAAATATTTTGTGACACTAATGGATGATAAAACAGCAGGGCAGTCATAGGATCAACCATCAGTAAGGGAAGTCTCAGGTTATCAGGTCAGAGGATCAACAAACAGTTGAGTGAATTACTAAGAAAAAGAGAGATACATCTGCATTTTCTAGTTCATCTGCTAGCACAACCACAAATTTGGGTCCACATCCTACCTGCTCCCACTTCCATAGCAACAGCATTTGCACAGCACATTCCACCAGAACTATTAATCTACAGCAGTTAGAGCTTTTTAGTTCATCTATAGTCTAAAAATGTCATGTCTGTTAGAGACAACATTTATTGTAAACAGTTTGTAAATTTTGTATAAATACTTCTGCTTTTGAAGTATTAGGTGTGGATTTCTGAACATTTCTATAGGTGAACTCATCTACAACCTGAGGGTTTACTGTACTTTTTCAGTTGACAGACAGGGCAAATAATAGAAGCATTTCTTTACAGGATTCATGTGTTGAGCCACTTCAGTGAAGTATATTTCAATTGTTCATGTTCTTCTCTAAAGTATTCCATAAACTTGAATGTTTTCTAAATTTGAATGGTATAACAGGAATGTTATTGCAGAAATTGTTTAAGTACACTCTGCTCTTACTGTTATACATTTCTATGTTTTCTTCTAATATCCAGATCTGAGAATCCTTAATTGCTCTCCCATCCCGGTTGACCTCTTTCACTTCCTTCATTATCCGGTTTAAGGAATCCTTAATTTCTCCTTGATCCCGATTGAAAATCATTTCACCATTCCAGCCTTGAGATCTGATATTGCTCAGCTACCTTGCCCTGTAACACTGCTTTTATAATTTGTTTATGTTCTATTTTCTTGATATATTGACTCCATAGCCCAATGGAAAATAGACAGTCATCTATCCATCTAAATCAATAATTCCACCAACAATTCAAATCAAAACCAAATCAAGCTTACATAATTAGCCTAAAATAAATTAAAACAACAAGGTTAAATCATTAAGAGGGAGCCCTCTCTGAGCATTAGGAAGGCTAAATCCTGATCTCAAAAGTAGGTTTGTGGTAACCTCTATTATTTATTTCATGACAACCCTAGGGAAATTTTAGAGTGATAACAAGGAGCTCTCCAAATTTGCATACACTCCAGCAGTGTTGTGGATCCCATCATAAGCAAGATCCTCATGTTATGTGTCGTGATTGAACTTTGGCTTAGAAAATTCAAATATGTAACTTTGGGCCATCCCCTACATGATTTTGACTCTGAATTCCTCTTCCACTTAAAGAGTATGGATTATTTCTATTTTGGCACATTGATGGTCTTTCATGGGGCCCAAGTGGTCAATTTTGAGGACCTCTAAGGATGTTTATTCATTCTTTCAGAAGAATTCAAATCCCCTCTACCTTCTTGTGTGCTCCCAGCCTCCACTTCTCTGGACAAAGTCGGTTATGGATTATGGAAGTTGACGAGTGAGAAAATCCATGCCAATTTGGTCTCACGGGTTTTACGAAGGTACATCTTTACATGTTTAGAAATTAATTTCAAAAGTCGTATTTTGTGTAGTCATGCTTTGTTCACTCATTTGGGTTTCTACCTTCGTTTCTTTTTGTCTAAGGTGTTTCTTATGCATCGTGTATCCTGGACCTCCCTCTACTCTAGTCGTTCCTTCATGGATATCCTCCCCTTCTCCTTTTGCTCCTCTATCTACTATGGGCACTTCTCACCTATCTTCTTGCCCTTTTGGATCATTCTCCTGGTCCATTTTTCACTCTGCACTTTTGGAATTTAATTCCATCTCCTGTCACCTAACCCTTATGGAAGGCAATATATATATTTCAGTTGCAATGGGATGCACCAGTGCATGAAATAACTACATGCACCCCCCTATTGACTGTCAAGTCGAGAGTCGAACCTTCAATGACAAATTCACCAACAATCAAACACTATCCTTTTTCTGGTTGAGGAAATGCAAAAGCTTCAAGATAAAGTGAACCGACAAGAATATGATATTGATGCCTTACGTCATCCAATGGTTGAGTTGCAATCCCATTGGAATGATAAGTAACAATGAAACATTGGAAAAAAACACTTTTGGTTACAAATTTGATAAAATGTCAATTGATCTCCCCCACCCCCTTGACTTATGATCTCGTTTTGTAAAGTTATTTTTTTGTCTAGTCAGTTTTGTCAAGCATATAGTTGTAGTTTGGTTGGTAAAATGTATGTTAGTGTTAGTATCCTAGATAAAACTTTTGGATCTTCTCTTATGTTCTCATTTGAAGAACCAACATCTTGGATCAAAATGTAAACATTTCCTGTGTATTTTTTTGCATCTGAGCACAGATTTAATATCAAATCTACTCATTGGTGTCAAAAAAAATATTATTAATATCAATATCAATAATACATTAAGAAACATTATACATATATTAATATATGTTATATATTAATATTAATCCTTAATGTATATTAAATGTTTTTTATTAAATATTAATAATTATTAAATAACTTCTTATAATTGATATTTAACAAATGACCCTCTGGTGGGCTCCAGTATTGCAACAATGATGTTGCAACTCCTGGGACTCCCTTCTTTACTTTTATCAACCCGGTTGTTTGTAACAAACTTGGAAGCGACGGTGCTATATGCACAAGTACTAGCTCTTGCCGCAAGCTGTCACTTGATCAGCTGGCACAAGTTCGCTAGGAGATTAAGCCAACTTCTATGAGCTCTTAGAAGAAGCTTTTAACTGTGATGGACGAAAGCTAACTCAAAAGAGGCTAGTCTACTTGCAAAAAGAAGATGAAAGCTAAAAGGAAATGCAAACCCTAGCAAACCCTAGTTTTACCGACTAATCCTACTGGTGCAAGAAAAGAGATGAAAGCTGCGAAAATGGATGTCATTGACTCTTGGAAAGGTAAAATGCATGTGACTAAGCTACTTCTTAAGTTAAATATGGAAAAAACATCTTTTTGTATTTTTGAGTAATCTTGCAGAATTATTATGCATGTGCTTTAATTGTTTTTTACTGTGTAGAGGTTTATTGGCAAAAGGAAATGGAATGCGTTCTTGCAGGAGGTTAGGAAGGTGAGAAGAGGGCCTAAGGGGACCCTAGCACCCTTCCAAAGAGTTTCACAGTGATCAGATCTCGAAAAACTGCTCATGTGAACTTCTACAGGAAGTCTGCAGGGGTTCTACAAGATGTTCTACAGGAAATTCTACAAGAACGGCCGAAAGAGGATTTTAGAGGATTGATGGAGAAAAAAATGGTGGGAAAGTGGAAATGAAGTATGGATAAGGTTGTTAAAAGGTGTGGGACTTGGTAAATGAAGCCTAGGAGTGATGAAGATGGTTGGATTTCTTCAAGGATGGAGAAAACAATGTTGCACAAAAATATAGAAATTAGGGCAAATTGGGAAAGTGTGGCGAATGAAGGGAAGGAATCTTGGATTAGGGGCTGGAACAGGTTGGATGATGGATGAAGGGTAGGTAGGAATGTATTACAGGTATTTTTCACACTATTTTCCAAAACTGATCGAACAAAGACTAGAAAAACCAGAGATCTATCTATTTTGACCTAATCTGACCTAAAAACCAGAAACATGATGAACAGAAGTTTATAGACAGGAAATCATGCAAGATAGCTATGGAAACTAAGCAAGAACAGATCTAAACATGCAAGTACAACTGGTATCAACTTTTCCAACTCAAAATCTAACACTAGCAATTGCATTGAAAGGAAAAAACAGTGTTTTGTGGCAGCAAGTATGCCTTGGTCTCAGCTCATGGTCCCAAGGAGGGAGAGATGAGATCAAGGATTGCTTGATGGCCTTTTTGTAGATATTTTCTGTTACCAAACTGTCAAATCAACCTGAAGCATGAAAAGCTATTTTAATCATCAAAAACAACCTAAGTAACAAAGCAAGATCTTAACCTAAATAACAGAAATTATTCTATGAATGCAAGGAAAACACATAAAAGTACACAAAGGAGGTACTGGAACTTGGGTTGGGCCCAACCCCAAGAGCTACAGCCTCCTAAGAAAGCTCAGAGCTGGTGCAAAGTGAAATTCATCTCCATTACTCAAAAAATAATAGTCATGTCACAAAACTATTTACAGCAAGAGCTCAAAAATGAGCTGAAATGCAGAGCTGCACTCAAGTGCGAAAAACAACTATTCAACAGCTAAACGACCAAGGCTTGAAGCCTTCCTACTTATGAAACATGAGGACTCCCAACAATCCTCCTTAACTTTAGGAGCTTGGCTGTTCAAAACTACAATTAATCACCCACTTCACAAAACCTGCTCAGCTGCCCCTTGAAATCATCTTTGGTGGGTTGTTGAACTCCAAGCTAATGGTGGAGAACTCAAGGAAGGGGTCATTTAGTGCAATAGACACCCCTCCTACAAATCCTCAGCCTTGTTCCTTCGTATTTGGCTGTCAACTTGCTCATAAATGCCTGATCTTGGTCCAAAAGATGTCCAAAAATCTGCAATAAGCATGTATTAGACTTTGTGGTCAAGTGACTATTCTCATTCATTCAATTAACATAAATATATTCAAAAGCATGCATAAAACTATGAAGAATGGTGGATTAATCGAGAATAATAGGCAAAATGAGCCCATAAAGTTACCCATTTTTGGGGCTCATCATCACCCCCCTGCTGAATGTGTTGCTCATCCTCTAAGCAACTAGTCCAGCTCATCATCTTTGATTGCTTTGACTGCCTCTCTGACATCCCAGGCTTCCGAGGTGATGTCCCCTTCTTGGTCATGAAACCCTGCCTTTCTCTCTACTTCCTCCCATTGCCTGTGTTCTTCTTCTTCTTTGACCCCTTCCAGCAGTCCTAAAAGTAATGGAGGACTAAACTTTAGGCCAATCCAGTTGGCCTTCAGATTTTTCATTGACTGTTTATAAAGTGGCACTCTTGCCAATGCCTCCCTCATTCTCGTTGGGGAGTGGTACTCTCTTATTTTCAGACTATGAGGCAATGTGTTCCATCTCCTTGTGCAAGCATGAATGAAATTATCACCAAACAGTCTTTCCATGTCCTCAAAGTGAGCAATGGCCTGAGCTTGCCTTTCAACGTAGTCTGGGAGAGCCTGAGGGTTGTTGGCAAGGTGTTGATGGGCATATACTAAAGCTGAGGGATCTTCTGGTTCTGCCCTGATCATGAGTGTCTCACTTAGCTCCTTGTCCATAACTTTCCGAATTTATGTTGCCCTCTTTTCCTCATGGCTTAACCAAGAAGCCATGGCCATGAGTTGCACATCTCCCAATGCAGCATTGGGGTCCCATAGATTCATGTTTGGAAGTGCCAAGTTGTGTAAATAGAATTCTGCTATCTTGGCCTTATCTTCAGCTGAGCTACTGTCACACAAATACATAAACTGATTGTAATTCTGAAATGTAGTGCCCCTTTGGGCCAGTGTGTTAATTTGAAATTGCAACCATTGGTCTTTAAGGTATCATGCATAAGATTTAGCAGGTTGCCTACATTGTAAGGCTTATATTGCCCAACTGGCCATGCAGGCCAATTGGGTCTCTTTCTCTTGCAACTGCTGATTCAAACCCTTTATTTCTTTTGCTGCCTGAGATTCCTGTTCTTGCAGAATTTTTGTTAGCATTTCCACATTATCTTGTAGCTCTTCCTCTTTCAGTTGTTTCTCAGTTGTGTCCTTGTCTTCCTTGTGGACTTCCTATAGCTACAACTGTTTTTTCAGCAGCTCATTCTCCTCCTGCAACTGGGCTCTTTTGTAGCTTTCTACATGCCTTACCATGGCAAATTCTCCCCTTAATTCTTTTAACTTCTCCTCCATGTTTCCTATGTCCTCAACTCCCTTAGATTTGGCGATTTTCATCCATGTGTGTGTTCTGATCCTCTCTTTCTCTAATTCGAAAAATAATGGTACAGCAAATTATGTGGGATGATTTTCCCACCCTCTAACAAATTGTAATATGAGCCCAAATCAGGTTGAGGGGTAGGTTCAGGTGTTTCTTCGGTTTTTCTCTCCCCTTGTGATTGTTTGGCTACCTTCTCCTCCAATTTCTCAGTCTCTTTTAACTTTGCTAGAGTTTCATGTAGAGATGTTGCAGCTTCCTGTAGAGTTGCCTTTGAGTCCATCATTCTAATTCTCTCTTTCCATGTGGAGGTTTTTGGGCTTCCTCTTTCATAGGTGATAGATATCTTGGAAGGAGACTCTTCCTTCTGTTTAGTGGGTGAGTCCTCAATGACAATCGGTTCCTTGGACAGTGGCTGAGGTTTGCCTACTTTGATCCTTGTGCTTTTTCTGGCTTTGAATTACATGGAGGTCCTTTTCCTTTTTCCTCTTTGTCTTGTAGGTGTGCTTAATGCAGCAAGCACAACTGCTACCTCTCTTTCCAACATTTCAGGGGATTTCTCTTCCTGTTGTTCTTTTTCTTCACTTCCTGTAGAAATCTCTATGCCCATTGTTTCTGCTTTGTATCACTGATATCTCAGGGTGTGTCTTTTCTTTTTCTTGTTGGGTCCCTGCTTTGGTTGTGGCAGTCTTCTTTTGGGCTTTCTTGACCTTTTTCTTCCCAATCTTTGTCTTTCTCACTTTCTCTATTTTTGTTGTTTTCTCCTTTGTTGTCTTAGGTTCAACAATCTTGCCAAATTCTTCTTTTTCTTTCTGTTCTTCCTCTGTTTTTCCCTCTGCTTGAATGTCTTGTGCTCCCTCATCATTTTTCTTCTGAATTTCTTCAGTTTTCTCCCCCTCCTCACTACTGGATGGGGTGATGTTCTCAGCCAAAGTTCTAATGTTATCATCCCTAAACATCTTTCTGAAGGTTTCCCAAGCTATGGGAATAGTATAGGTGTGTAAAGCATCCTCCACCAACATTTTGATGAGCCCATGGTAGGCCAACTGATCTGGGATCCCTTCATTTAGCTTTGTACCACATTCAATTAAGGATTGAAGAAGGAAATATGGGATGCTTAGTTTCTTGGCTGGAGGCAAGTCCATCCCATGCCTTAATTCATGTAACAACCTGAAATGATATCCATAGATGATGCTAAACCTCCCTTCACATGTGATATACTTCATAATTTGATAACTAAATTCACTCCAGAGAGGAGGCAAGCTTATCCTTCTAACCCCGTTTTTGTCTTCTACAGGATGCTCCTCAGGCAGAAAAAATGTTTTCTTAGCAACTTGGCCCAATGATCTCTCTTCTTTGCTCCAAGGGAGCCCCAATGGTAGACCAGTAATTCTACTGATGAGCTCAGGGGTAAGTTCTAGGGTCAAACCCCTAAAACTAACTATGGCATGTGTCTTTGAATATGGTCTCAGGGACATTAAAAACTCTTCAGTTATTTCCTCATCATAACCCTGAATTTTTTCAAAGAAGGATATCCAATTTGCCCAAGTGAAAAGGTCCACCACCTTAGGGTGCTCGTGCAACTTGCTAGAGTTTGAGGGTTCTTTCCTTATGAATCCTCCTGGCATGGTGTTGAGTGCTCTTTTTATGTTTTAACCAGAAAGGAAAATGCTCAGGAAAACAAACAGTCAATCACTGCAACAGAGGATAGCTGAATCCGGTTTCTTCTGAACCCAAGAAGGAATTTCTCATGTGTTCCTTACAATATCAAGTAGCAATAATTCTCCTATTTTAAGACTATTGTCACCCATAATTTGACTGTTTGTTTATGAAAAGAAATTTTTTTACAGAATAGAGTATAAGGGCACAGGTTCTTTTCTCAGCACATAGATAGATAGGTAAATTCAGGTTTTTTTTTCACACTCACACAAGTGGGCCTCTACTGCTGCATGTATCTTCTTACAGGACAATTTTGAAAAAGGATGGGGAGATTTCAAATGTAGAGAGAAAAAGAAACTGTGTAGACTTAGGGAAATATGCAGGCAGACTTTCACTTTTTCACTGCATAGGCAAACTTCCACTTTCTTTTTTCAATCTACTGCCGTGTTCAATTTACCACCTTACTCAAACAAATCATGCACAGAGGAGTTTTCCTGAGCCTACCTCGTTTTGGGCTTGAATTCCAATGAAAATCCTGAATTTCCTCTCCGCAGAGCTATTCTCTACCTTTCCTGTAGAACCCTTCCTGTAGAAGGCTCCCGGTTCCTGTAGAATGAAACTGTGCTTCCGACAAAGCCTGATACGCCGGAGATTTTCGAAAACAGGCAGAAAAAATGGTGGAGGATGACTCATTAACTATTCTGGAAGTTGTGGATGCATACTCCAGTCGAGAACATCGTGAGTGCAGAATGAACAGAGGGTGGTGCATGTTTCAACTGAGCATCTTTTAACTGCGACGTGATTTGTGGTGAGGGGATGAGGTGGCCGGACCGGACCGTTGATCCGACGTCACAGCCATAATGTTTCTGCATGTTTTTGACCACCATCACCTCCTTTCTCCCGTTATCCACCGCCACCACTACCAGTCCCGACGATTTCTCCCTGAATGGACACTCCACACGTGCTGGTTGCACATCTAATTGGCAGTTTTGAATTTAACGGAGCTCGTTTGGATTCCACGAGGATGTGTAACTGGCCGAGGGTGGCCAATTGACTGGCCACCGATTCCACTCAATCCGAACCATTCCCATAGTCATGCAGCTTTAAAATATAATTTATGCAATTGAAGAACGAGTTTAGGCACTTACCTGCGTGGTCGCATCCGTGTTATGCAGATTTCGGGTTTTGGAACCCATTCCTTCGTTTTTTGTTGCTGCATGCACATTGCATGCTTGGCCTCAGCTATTTCTGATGTTCATACATTCAAGTAGAGCTCCATGCATGTTTCTTATGCCATACTTTGTTGTCCCTGTCTCTGGAGTATGTCTTTCAGAGGGATCAGCTGCTACAGGATTCCTGTAGGATGTCCTGTAGCTGCTTCTCCTCCTGGAATGCAAGCTAGAATGAGCAGGGCTATACTGTTGACGAGGGTCTCGGCTGATGAGGAGTCTAGATGGAGGGTAACAGGTATGGTGAGTGAAAAACTATTGCTTGATTTGTCATTAAAAAAATTTTACTCGCAGTATGAAGAAAACAGGATTTTTGTGTGTGACTGTGCAGGGAAAAAAATGAGTGCAATGAAGGTGTACAGAGATGGAAAAAAATGACATATGGTGATGGATGAAAGCAGCGAGGTTTACAGGCCTCATAGGTAGATTCCCGACCTTCGGATTCTCTTCTGAGATCGATTTTGGTTTGTCTATAGGTTCTACAGGATCTTTCTGTAGAAGACACAGAACTTCCTGTAGAAGACACAGAACTTCCTGTAGAAGGTGAAATATTAGCCCAAATGAGACCAAATTTTAGGAAAGGGTAGTGGTCATGGAGGAATGGATTGTGAGGGATGTTTACAGCCTGGTGTTGACCTCTATCTTTGTCTTGTGCGATCCTCCTAACCTGCAATTTCCTTCCTGCAACCTGCAATTTTTTCAACAGAAATTTTATTTTTCTTTTTCTTTTTCTCTTTTTTCTTTTCATTTCTTTTTTTTTTTTTTAGTCTGAGACAGCTGGGGCGCCTCTAGGAGGTTTTCACCCTCACTGTCTGCCCTGGGCACCTCCAAGAGGTTTTCACCCAAGGATCTTTTTTTTTTTTTTTGGTTCAAGGTGTGGGTGGAGTGGAGACAGGGGCCTGCTCCACTACCAGCACTGATTTACCCAGAGTTTCAATGAACTCCTGCTTAGAAAGAGGCTTCCTGTAGATTTTCAATCGATGCCCATTGACGAGCATGGGGATGGCTTCTTCATCAATGGTCCTGATAAGGACTGAACCATTGTCGTTGCATTTCTCCACTGTATATGGTCCCAACCATCTTGTCCTCAGCTTTCCTTTGAAATCCTTGTATCTTGAATCATATAACAGCACCCAATCTCCTGGCTGAAATTTCTTTTCCCTAAGGTGTCGGTCATGCCATATCTTTCTTCAAAGTTGGACCACCTCTGAGTGGAGAAGGGCCTGGATTCTAGTCTATTCAGCTACAGTAATCTTTCTCATTGTGCATGGTTGAGATCTAGGTCCAGCTGAGCTGCCAACCTCAATGTGTTATATTCAAATTCTATGGACAGCAAAGCCTTCTTCCCGTAGACCAGCTCATAGGGTGTGAAACTTGTTGTAGTTTTCCAAGTAGTGTTATAGGCCCAGGTGGCCTCAACCAAGCGATCTGCCCAATCTTTTCTGTTGCTGCTCACCACTTTAGTCAAAATCTCTTCCAAAGCTCTGTTAGTGACTTCCACCTGTCCATTTGCTTGCGGATGATAAGGGGTGGAAGTTCTGTGCTTAATCTTGTGATGAGTGAGCAGGTCTTCAATCAGGTTAGAGGTAAACTGACTTCCTTGATCTGTGACTAATTCTCTTGGGTAGCCAAACTTGTAGAAGATATTTTCCCTTAAAAACTCAGCTACCTTTTCTCTGTCGCTGGTTTGATTGCCTTTGTTTCTTCCCACTTTGTCAGGTAATCTATGCACACAATGATGTAAGACCTCTATTTTGAAGGAGGATTGATAGGACCCACAAAGTCCATGCCCCACTTCTTAAATGGCTCGAAAGTCACTTGAGGTTGGAGGGGCATTTCATCCCTTGGAGTCAGTTTCCCCATCCTTTGACATTGGTCACATTGGCTGATGTATCTCCTGACATCTTGACGAAGAGTGGGCCAATAGTAGCCTGCCTGTAGAATTTTGAAGGCGGTTCTTTTTGCTGCAAAGTGGCCTCCACAGGGCCCGTCATGACAGGTTAGGAGGATGTCTAAAACTTCCTCTTCCCTGACACAATGCCTCAAAATCTAATCCGGACCAAGTTTAAACAGGTTGCCCCCAATCCAAGTGAATGGGGCACTTTTCCTCCCCATCTTGCTCTTCTCTTTTGAGGATGGGTGTGGCGGCAACTGTGCTGAAACCAAGTAATTTGCTATATCAGCAAACCATGGAGAGAGTACTGAAATAGCAAACAGGTGTTCATCTGGAATTTGATCATCCACCATCCCTTCTTCACCTGCAGGGAAATCTAGTCTAGACAAAAAGTCAGCAACAACATTTTCCTTACCTGGCTTATCAACAATGGTCAAATCAAATTGTTGCAATAAAAGTAACCATCTAATGATATGAGCATTTACATCAGGTTTATTCATCAAATACCTAATTGCAGTATGATCATTGTGTACTAATGATTGATAACCAGTGATGTAGTGTCTGAACGTGTTTAGGGAATGGACTACAGCTAGGAGCTCTTTCTCGGTTACAGTATCGTTTAACTCTTCCTTGGACAGGTTTTTACTAAGAAAATATATGGCATATGGTAGCTTCTCTTCAACTTGTCCTAAGGTTGCTCCTATGGCTTTGTTCGAGGCATCTGTATGAATGTGGAAAGGTAGGGCCCAGTTTGGACCTCTCAAGATTGGGGTAGTTACCAGCTTACCTTTCAACGCATCTAGAGCCTCTTGACAGTTGTCAGTCCATATAAAATCAACATCTTTCCCCAAAAGACCAAACAATGGAGAGGCTAGCTTACTAAAATCTTTAATGAATCTTCTATAATATCCTGCTAAACCTAGAAAACTTTGAACATCTCTTACCTTTTGAGGAGGTGGAACCCTTTGGATGATAGCAATCTTGTTGGGATCCACCTGTAATCCTTGCTGAGAAATTGTATGACCTAGCACGGTCCCTTCAGTCATTAGGAATTCACATTTTTCAGGACTGAGGAACAGGTTCATTTCAATACACTTGGTTAAAAATTTTCTCAGGTTGGTCAATGCTTCTTGGAAGTTGGACCCATAAGGAGTAAAGTCATCCATATAGATTTCCACCGAATCATGAACCAGCACAGCGAATATACTCAGTACTGCTCTCTGGAAAGTGGCAAGAGCGTTGCATAACCCAAAGGGAAGGACCGGTAGTCAAAGGTACCCCATGGACAAGTGAAAGTGGTCTTATCTTGGTCTTCCGGGCTGATTTGGATCTGATTATACCTGTTAAACCCATCTAGGAAGGAAAAGAACTTTTTCCCTACTAGGCCATCTAACACTTGATCTATGAAAGGCAAAGCAAAATGGTCCTTCTTGGTAGCTTTGTCAAGTTCTCGATAATCTACACAGATTCTCCACTTCCCGTTTTTCTTGGGCACAAGCACCAAAGGAGAAACCCACTCACTGTCAGAGATGGGGTAAGTGAATCTTGCATCCAGCAACTTTTGCGGTTCTTCTTTGACAATGTCCTTAAGGGCTGGATTCATCCTCCTTTGAGGCTGCCTAACAAGTTTACAATCCTATTTAATGTAGATGTGATGGGTACAGACTAAAGGATGGACTCCTTTCATCTCCTCATAGCTCCAAGCAAAAGCATCCAAATGGTTGTTCAATAAGCTACACAGCTCTTTCTCCTAAGAGGGGGATAAGGATGAGTTGATCTTCAAGGTTCTTTCAGGGCCAAATTCCATATTCTTAACACGAGGAGAGGTCGAATTAGTCACACAGAGATCCACTAAAGCACTAGCTTGGGTGTCTTCTACCAACTCTTCTAATGGCAGCACACTGGGAGGTGGATTTTGAATCAAATTTTCAATAAGGTCATCCTCGGTCTGAGGACCTCCCCTGGTGGTTTCCACTGTGCACAATGGTGCAAAGTAAACTTCATCCTCATCTTCCTCCTCCAACCAGAGAGGTAAGTCATGTTCTAGAATAGGTTGGGCAGGAGGATATAGGACTAGTTGTTTGGACATAGGCCCATTCTTAATGGTCATGCTCCCAGCTCGACAACTGATGTAAGCATCTGCAGTAGCTAACCAAGGCCTTCCCAAAATGAGGGGGTGTCCAGTGAGTTTTTCCTTTGGCTGAAGGACTAAGAAGTCCGCGGGGTACTCCCAAGAATCAACAGAGACCATGACATCTTCCACAATCCCTTCGAGGGTCACGGTGGAGCGGTCTGCTAACTGTAGTACTATCGAGGTCTTTCTTAGGGAACTCTGAAGGTTGAGTTTGAGCATAGTGTCCCTGGTCATCACATTAATGGCAGCCCCTAGATCGATCAAGGTGTGGGGGATTATGGTGCCATTGATGTGGACATCGACTACAGGACTCCCAGGGTCCAGATATTTTGGACAGATTACTTGTCCCAACATCAGGTCGGACAGTTGTCCTATGACATTGATAGTTGGGGCATCTCTCTTGCGCCTGCCTGGGTGCCTAAAACACTTCTCTTTGATCAATTTGTTGTAGATTGGTACATCTTTTATGGCTTGGAGAAGTGGTATTTTTACACATAATTGTTTAAGTTCTCCCAGAAGTTCAGTCTCTTCTGGGTTTGGTTGCGTGGTTCCAGTTAGTCTCTCAGGAAAGGGTGGAATGGCTTTGGGTTCACTTTCTTGTTTTTCTTCCTCATCCTCCTTAGGAGGAGGTTGGCTATCTGGGAGGACCTTCCCAGATCGTAGGTTGATCTCCTGAATCTCCACAACATAGGTAGGGCATGTTGTCTCTCCAGTATATACCTATTGGGCATGTCTGTTATTGGGGTTCAGATTCTGTTGAGAAAGCATCTAGGGTTGTCTTGGAGGAGCATGAGGTAATGGTTGTGGTTGAGCAGGTGGTGGAGGCAAAATAGCATGAGGAGAGTTGTACTGGGGCCTCCACCCCTGTTGAGGTGCATTCCACTGAGGTTGTGGCTGAACATGAGAATGAAACAAATGAGCAGCATGTTGAGTATGGTATCGAGATGGATATGACCAAGGAGGGGGTGCGGACTAGGAAGGATGAGTAGAGGGACCCCAAGAAGGTATGTGAGTGGATTGGTTGGGGTTGTAATAAGTCTGGGATGTCCCTTGCATCTCCTGCTGGTAAGGTCTGGGTCCATGTGGCCTCCTTTGGTTCAGGAAGTAGAGTGATTCAGTGGCCCCTTCATCCCCTTGGTACATAGCTTTAAGTCCGAGTAAGGTTGGGCACTGGTTTGTAGGGTGGTCTGCCTCACAAACGAAACATACCTCTATGGAGTGCAATGAGCACTCATTCCTAGGATGCTTCCTTGTACATCTGAGACAAAATATGGCCAAAGCCGTCTCAGCTTCCTCTTGCTTCTGTTGGATTCGGAAGGTATCCATTTACATGGTAATGGTCTGTCTCACCTCACTTTTGAAGTCTTCCATCTGATTTGCAAACTCGTTTTTGGATAAGGTGGTACTGGCTGAAAGTTGACTCCCCCTACCTTTTTTCCGAGCTACCCTAAAATGGTTTCTAAACACAGTATTTATGTCATCATAAGGTAGCTGGTAGATGTCTCCCCCAGCCAGCAAATGGAGTGTATCTAGAAGGTCTTCAGGGACTCCTCAGAGCAGAACCAGCTTCAGATATTCGAGTTCAAGTGTGCACTTGGCCCTTTTATAACTGAGTTGGAACCTTTATTCATAGTCTTATAAAGATTTATCACTTCCCATGGTCATCCGAAAGATTTCTCCCTTTGTTTCCTTTGACCTACATTAATCCCAATATTTTTTGTTAAAGGCTTGCTGCATATGAGCCCAAGTTGTGATACTGTTTCCAGGTAATCCCATGAACCAGCATAGTGCTGCATCCTTGAGGGTAGAGGGAAAGAGTTTCAACTTTTGCTCGTCTTCTGCATAGTCATAAGTTCGACAAAGGACAGCAAACTCAAACAAGAAGGTATCAGAGTCTTCAATGGTCAATCCATGGAAGTGAGGTAAGGCTGAGGGACTTATGTTTTTCATTTTTGTGTCCCCATTGGTCTCTTGGATGGGAAAGGTGCCTTCTATTCTCTCCCCATTTTCTCTATCGTTTCTGTATTCAACCATGGTCTCAGGAGGAATGTTTTATTGCTCTTCTTCTATTGTAGGATCTTCGTATATCTCTGGAGGTTCACCTATAAAATATTCTGGATCACTGCCACCGAAGAAGAGAGAAAGGTGACTCATTGATGTGGTGGGGGTGTTGGGTAAGAATTTTCCTGAATTGTCTCTGTTCCTACGAGGCATGAAAGGAAATCTTTTTGGTTGCTTTTTTGTTTTTTTTTCTGCTTGTACCTGCAAAACTGAAATTGATTGAACAAAAAATTGCAACTAAATAAAATGAACCTTGCTGGAATGAAAATTGCAAAATTGAAATGAAAGCAGGAAATAACTAATCTATGCTGCTGAAATGAAATTGCAGAATTGAAATGCTAGGCTACGCTTGCAGAATTGAAATTGCAGAAATGAAATGCTAATCTACGCTTGCAGAATTGAAATTGCAAAATTGAAATGCTAATCTATGAAAGCGGGAAATGTCTAATCTATGCTTGCTGAAATGAAATTGCAGAAATGGAAATGAAACAACTACTCTACTCTTGCTGAAATAAACTACTTAGCAGAAGGTTGTAGTAGAAAATAGAAGAAAAGCAGCAATCACAAATACTTTGATGCTTCCCCGGCAACGGCACCAAAAATATGGTGGGCTCCAGTATTGCAGCAATGATGCTGCAACTCCTGGGACTCCCTTCTTTACTTTTATCAACCCGATTGTTTGTAACAAACTTGGAAGCGACGGTGCTATATGCACAAGTACTAGCTCTTGTTGCAGGCTGTCAC
Organism: Pinus tabuliformis; assembly: GCA_031772625.1. Classification (NCBI taxonomy): domain Eukaryota; kingdom Viridiplantae; phylum Streptophyta; class Pinopsida; order Pinales; family Pinaceae; genus Pinus; species Pinus tabuliformis. The sequence goes on from CM062804.1 coordinate 608,611,732, forward strand.
TTGATCAGCTGGCACAAGTTCTCTAGGAGCTTAATCCAACTTCTATGAGCTCTTAGAAGAAGCTTTTAACTGCGATGGACGAAATCTAACTCAAAAGAGGCCAGTCTACTTGCAGAAAGAAGATGAAAGCTGAAAGGAAATGCAAACCCTAGCAAACCCTAGTTTTACCGACTAATCCTACTAGTGCAAGAAAAGAGATGAAAGTTGCGGAAATGGATGCCATTGACTCTTGGAAAGGTAAAATGCATGTGACTAAGCTACTTTTGAAGTAAAATCTGGAAAAAAACATCTTTTTGTATTTTTGAGTAATCTTGCAGAATTATTATGCATGTGCTTTAATTGTTTTTTACTGTGTAGAGGTTGATTGGCGAAAGGAAATGGAGTGGGTACTTGCAGGAGGTTAGGAACATGATAAGAGGGCCTAAGGGGTCCCTAACACCCTTCTAGAGAGTTTCACAATGATCACATCTCGAAAAACTGCTCACGTGAACTTCTACAGGAAGTCTGCAGGGGTTCTACAGGATGTTCTACAGGAACGGCCGAGAGAGGATTTTAGAGGATTGATGGAGAAAAAAATGGTGGGAAAGTGGAAACGAAGGATGGATAAAGTTGTTAAAATGTGTGGGACTTGGTAAATGAAGCTCAGGAGTGATGAAGATGGTTGGATTTGTTCAAGGATGGAGAAAACAATGTTGCAAAAAAATATAGAAATTAGGGCAAATTGGGAAAGTGTGGCGAATGAAGGGAAGGAATCTTGGATTAGGGGCTGGAATAGGTTGGATGATGGAGGAAGGGTAGGTAGGAATGTATTACAGGTACTTTGCACACTATTTTCCAAAACTGATTGAACAAAGACTAGAAAAACTAGAGATCTATCTATTTTGACCTAATCTGACCTAAAAACCAGAAACATGATGAACAGAAGTTTATAGACAGGAAATCATGAAAGATAGCTATGGAAACTAAGCAAGAACAGATCTAAACATGCAAGTACAACTGGTATCAACTTTTCCAACTCAAAATCTAACACTAGCAATTGCATTGAAAGGCAAAAACAGTGTTTTGTGGCAGCAAGTATGCCTTGGTCTCAGCTCATGGTCCCAAGGAGGGAGAGATGAGATCAAGGATTGATTTATGGCCTTTTTGCAGATATTTTCTATTACCAAATTGTCAAATCAACCTGAAGCATGAAAATCTATTTTAATCATCAAAAACAACCTAAGTAACAAAGCAAAATCTTAACCTAAATAACAGAAATTATTCTATGAATGCAAGGAAAACACATAAAAGTACACAAAGGAGGTACTGGCACTTGGGTTGGGCCAAACCCCAAGAGCTACAGCCTCCTAAGAAAGCTCAGAGCTGGTGCAAAGTGAAATCCATCTCCATTTCTCAAAAATAATAGTCATGTCACAAAACTGTTTATAGCAAGAGCTCGAAAATGAGCTGAAATGCAGAGCTGCACTCAAGTGCGAAAAACAACTGTTCAATAAATCAACTACCAAGGCTTGAAGCCTTCCTACTTATGCAACACGAGGACTCCCAACAGTCCTCCTTAACTTTAGGAGCTTGGCTGTTCAAACTATAGTTAATCAACCACTTCACAAAACCTGCTAGGCTGCCCCTTGAAATCATTTTTGGTGGGTTGTTGAACTCCGAGCTGATGGTGGAGAACTCGAGGAAGGGGTCATTTAGTGCAGGAGACACCCCTCCTACAAATCCTCAGCCTTGTTCCTTCGTGTTTGGCTGTCAACTTGCTCATAAATTCCTGATCTTGGTCCAAAAGATGTCCAAAAATCTGCAATAAGCACGCAATAGACTTTTTGGTCAAGTGACTATTCTCATTCATTCAATTAACATAAATATATTCAAAAGCATGCATAAAACTATGAAGAATGGTGGATTAATTGAGAATAATAGGCAAAAAGAGCCCATAAAGTTACCCATTTTTGGGGCTCATCACCCTCCACGTTTTTTAAATAGATAGCATGGACCAAATAAGTGTTAAGAAATGTATCAATATAGTTGTTAGTATTGAAGAGAAAATGAATTATTGGATCACTTTTATATCTAGAATATATAATGATTGTTGGATTGCATAATTGAATATGCACATTGAAGAAACACACTCTATCTAAAGACACATTAGACCAAGTAAATCTTAACTAACTCCTAAGTGTCTAAATATCCTAACATCCCCCCTTAAGAACATTTTGGGATAAGATTAAACAATTTACACAGGTGACACAATAGGATAAGGAAGGAGGCATTGCAACCTGTCACCTCTTACTAATAACTTCCTAAACTCTTAACATATGTCAATGCTTGAAAAACTTCTCTTCTACAAGAGACTTTGCCAAAATGTTTGTAACTTGATCGCATGCACGGAAAAAGAGCACTTCAAGGATGTGATCTTAAATGAGCTTTTTAATGAAGTGCACGTGTAGCTCAATGCGTTTGTTATGTTGATGATGAAATGGATCTTTTTCAAACTTGATGGCACGTTGATTTTCACAATAAAGGGTGGTCAAATGTTTTTGTTGGAATCCAAAATATTAAAGGGTCTATTGAAGCCATAAGGCTTTTTCACTTGCATTAACTATTTCTTAGCACTCCACTTCTACTAAAAACGAGAAATATATTGTTGTACAACCCCTAGTGACATGTTTGGAACCAATACCAAAAACATAACTTGTGGTGGACTTCTAATCATTAGGGCCACCAACCCAATCAAAATCAGTGAAACTAACCAACAAAAGAGTCCCCATTGAATGGTAATGTATCCCAGACTAAATTGTACCTTGCATATATCGGTGTCATTTTTGTTGCTTTACAATGGCTCTGTAACAGCCCTAGTGAAAATTTCATGTAATAAAAGTTACGTTAAGGGACACGTATTCCAAGTTGAATGTTGCGCAAAGATATCCTAGTGGGCATCACTGGATGTGTTTATGGCTAAGGAAATTGGCAAAGGCTAAGGCTAAGGCATTAAAGGGAAAAAAAGGCATTTTTGGCACATTTAATTATGGAAATAAAGGAAAATAGGAGAAAAGTAAGGTGAAAGGTCATAGGTTGCATGTTAGGAGTAAATTGAAGGAAAATAATTGAAAATGAAGAAAATAGAGGCCTCATTAATAAAAGGCTTCTAAGAATCAGTTGGTAACCTTTTGTCAGTTCAAGTTTTGGAGCTCTCTCAATATTCTCTCTCTCTCTCTCACTCTTGGTCACTTAGAGTTTTTGGAGCACTATAGCTTTGGAGTAAGAAAGGAAAAGCAAGTAAGGGAAAGGAAAGAAAGCAATGATCAAGTAAGGAAGAGTAGGATCAAGCAACTTCAGTAGGAATACTTGCAGGTAACATATTGCATGGGTGATTTCCTAGCTGGTTTTAACATGCATGGCTTTGCATGTTGGTGTATGGTTCTCTTGTTGTCGGTGGCATGGTTTTGCCAGGTTATGACAGTGGTTTTCAGCCTAGCCTTGCCTTTTCCGAATGCCATGGTGTGTTGGGATGTTTATCTCAGTTTTGAGCTTTGGATTTTCCAGATGGATTTCAGAATCTGGGGCGGAGGTGGTCTCAAGGTTCATTCCCAATGGCCTAGGAATCCCTTGACTAGTTTTGGCAGGATAAATGGTAAAGCCTGAGGGAGGAGTCTCGCTTTAGGGCCTAGTGAAACAAGTTTGGATTGTGGTAAACCTTGAGAGACTAGTCTCAGTTTAGGGCCTACTGATCCGGGATTGGATTGCAGTAAATCCTGAGAGACAAGGAGACAAAAAATTCCTCAAGGATAGTGATGGATTCCGGATGGCATTCCAAGTTTGGTTTGGTCTTGTGATCAGAGCACCAATTTTGGTGTGATAACGGTTTGGTGAGGGTGGAGGTGGTTTAACCTCTAGATTCCCTTGGTTGTTTTTGGATTTTTTTATCCATGAGATCCCACATTCATGCTTGGAATATGGCACGAGGGTGACTAGCTGAAAGAAAGATTTGGTTCAGCCATGTCTACAGTCGGGTGGTATGTGGAAGTCCTGAACCTAGTCAGATTTGCCTATGGTTAATGAAATCTAAGTTCTCTTGCTTTTGTACTTGTTTATATGTGGATTTAATGGTTGTTATATCTCTGTTATTTCCATGGTTTTATGTTGGTTATAAGCATGGTTAATTGACTGGTTCATGTCATGGTTATTTCATGTATTTACTTGTAATTGTTAAAATGATGGATGCAATACCTAATTGATTTCATAACAGTTCAAGGGAGAAGGTTGTGATCCTTCTTGTCATGTTTCAAAAGAGTTTTTAGTCATTCATGCTATGTCTTGTATCCTAGACCTATAGATTGCATTGATGCCAATTTTTTGACAGAATGTCAGTCCCAGTTGGGGATGGTCAGGCCTAGTCCTGAAGTTTATTTTTGGTTTATTAGTATTTTCATCATGTGTTTGATGGATTCTGAAAGTTACAGCAAGTTCTAGGAAGTGGTTGGAATTATGGGCTAGAAAAGTGCCTTAAATTTTGCGAACGTTGGCACAGGTCTGCTAGGAAAAGTCCCTGAACACAGGCATGCAGGCCTGTGAGAGCGTCTAGAGGTCCCTGGACACTGCCATGCCCATAGCATGAGAGCGTCCAGAGATAAAGAGGTCTAAAAGGTTAGTGGTACCCAGCGGCAGGATGTTTGAGTGGTTGGGATGTCTCTTGGGGGTGTTGTTGCTGATGTAGAAGGTATGGTTGATGTATTCCTCCAGTCGATTCCAATTGCTTAAGGTCACAAAGGAGGTTGAATCATATCATAGTAGCCTCTTGTTGCATGTTTACCCTAGTGGACAGTTACTTGGGTAGATGTGGGAGGAGGGTGGTTACAGATTGGTATCAGAGTGTGGTTGCACTCTCCTTGGGTGATTGTGTTTGTCATGCATTCATGTCAATTGCACATATGTCAGTCATCCTTGAATACTTGTTGCATATGCATGGTGTTGGTCATGGTCGTAGTGATGTCGCCATGGGAATAAGGATGTCGTTGTGTGAAGTGTGTTGTCATGGGTGTATGATGGGGTACATGTTTTTTATGTTTGCATACGACCAGTATAAAGTGATATGGTTGTGTTGTCATGGTATGTGTAGTTGATATATTCACGCATTGATGACTAGACTCTAGCTAAACTTATGGTTACATGGTTATGTGCTTATGTATCATATGTCTATATGTTGTTATGATTATATTGTACATGTATCATGTTGATTTTATGATCTTGCAGATGAGGTATCCTCCCTGGAATATGCTAAGGTACGTTGATTTATTGTGATTTGGTTTAGCTTACATAGTATACCTTGCGGGAAAGAGATCAAAATGGCTAGCAAGATGGTATACAACAAAGACTCTTCTGATTTGGAAGACACGTTGAGAATATTGAAGGAATAAGGAGTTGTGAGGTGGACAATGACAAAATCATGCAGGCACAAGAGAAACAAGCAAAGGTTAATGCACTACTACTTCAGAGTTTGTCAGAATTGCAGCAACAAGGACCACTTCGGATCAGCCATGAGCGAGAGGATAGAACTAATGGGGCATATGGAAGTAGGTCTTATAGTGGTCACAAGTCGAACAAAGATTACATGATCAAAGATGGTAGGTTGTTGGACACTCCTGATAGGAGAAGTGATGGACACAGATACTATTCTAGTTCTGGTTCAAACAGGAATCATGATCTTCATCGTTATCATCCTTACAAGAGGAGTGATAGGGGATACTTGCCATATGAGTTTAATAAATCAAAGCCACCTACCTTTGATGGAGAGATGATTAAATCAAAGGATGCAGAGGCATGGTTACTTAGTATGAGGAAGTTCTTCAGATTGCATGATTATTCAAAAAACATGAAAGCAAAGATAGCCACTTTCAGTCTCAAAGGTAAAGCAAATATTTGGTTGGAAGATGTGCAGAATGTTAAAGGCATACATGAGGATGATTTGACTTGGCATGAGATTGAGAGGCTCTTCGAGAAGAAGTGTTTTTTGGAGATATACTTTAATGACAGAGCTAAGGAGTTTTATGAGTTGCGGATCTGTTCCATGACAGATGATGAGTATACTTGAAGGTTCTTGGAATTGTTGAGATATGTGCCTTACCTCAAGGAGAAGAAGGCCAAGGTTCATAGATTCATCAATGGAATACCAATATCATACTGAAGTTGGATTGAGTTTGATGAGCCTATATCATTGGAGGAGGCCATCCGAAATTTGAAACATTGTTATGAGCAGTCGAAGCACAAATTTGAGCCTAAGCGTGACTTGAAAGGAAATGAGAGAGCTAAAGGAAAATAGCCACCAAAGCAAGGAAGACCTCAATATGCAAGTGAGAAAGAAAATGTAGCCCCTTACAAGAATTTCAATTCAAATGAGAGGGGACATGGAGACCAGCAGGTTAGAGGTAGTGGTGGAGAACCATTGCAGTGTTGGATATGTGGTAAGGATAATCATAAGAGGGATTGTTCACAGTATCAGAGTGGTGGTAGACCCCAGATTTATAGTGCTCAGGAGGCACATACAGTTGGTGATGTTGGTCATAGCATTCCTCAGATCTATGCAGTTGTCGACAACAGGCAAGCGGATCATCAGGCATATGTCATTGAGATGGATGGTAAGCTTTGTCATCAAGTTGTTTCTATTTTGATTTATCTTGGATCTAACTATATTTATATTAATCATGACCTAGTGGATAAGTGTGGTTTGAGAAAAGAAGTGCATGAAAAATCTTGGTTGGTATAGTTGGCTACATGTACAAAGAAGAGAGTTCACCATTGAGTAAGTGCTTGTGCATTTGAGTTAAATGGTATGCCTACAGTAGCACATTTGAATGTACTTCCATTGGGATCGTATAGTATTCTTTTGGGTATGGATTGGTTGTAACTTCATAGGACCAAAGTGGATTGCTTCGACAAAGCCATTGAGTGTGTGGATGATAGTGGGGAAAATATAACTTTGTAGGGGAAGAAGAACCCTACATCAATGAGGACGGTTACTGCTATGTAGGCTAAGCGTAGTTGCAGAAAAGGTTGTGTGATGTTTGCAGTGCATATATCTAGTGACAAGGGAAAAGATGTTGAGGATGCAGAAATCTTCAAGAGGTACCTTGTATTGCATAAGTATCAAGAATAGGTTTCCAGTAGAGATTCCAAAGTTACCTCCTCACAGGGAAGTTGATTTCTCTATTGATTTGGTGCCATGGGCAGCACCAGCATCGAAGGCACCTTATAGGATGAGCACTCCAGAGCTAGTAGATTTGAAATTGTTGTTAAAGGAGATGCTTGACAAGGGATACATTAGGCCAAGTGTATCGCCTTGGGGTGCACTAGTGTTGTTAGTGAGGACGGTTACTGCTATGTAGGCTAAGCGTAGTTGCAGAAAATGTTGTGTGATGTTTGCAGTGCATATATCTAGTGACAAGGGAAAATATGTTGAGGATGCAGAAATCTTCAAGAGGTACCTTGTATTGCAACAGTATCAAGAATAGGTTTCCAGTAGAGATTCCAAAGTTACCTCCTCACAGGGAAGTCGATTTCTCTATTGATTTGGTGCCATGGGCAGCACCAGCATCGAAGGCACCTTACAGGATGAGCACTCCAGAGCTAGTAGATTTGAAATTGCTATTAAAGGAGATGCTTGACAAGGGATACATTAGGCCAAGTGTATCGCCTTGGGGTGCACCAGTGTTGTTCATAAAGAAGAAAAATGGTACTCTCATATTGTGCATTGATTATAGGTAGTTGAACAAGTTAATGATTAAGAACAGGTACCCATTGCCAAGGATTGATGATTTATTTGATCAGTTGAAGGGAGACCCAGTGTTCTCTAAGATCGAATTGAGATTGAGATACCGTAAGGTATGCATCAAGGAAGAGGATATCTTCAAGACTATGTTTAGGACCAGGTATGGGCATTATGATTTTGTTGTAACTCCATTTGGTTTGACTAATTCTCCAACTACATTTATGTGTTTGATGAATAGTGTGTTGCATCCTTATCTGGACAAATTTGTTATTGTATTCATTGATGAAATATTTGTATATTCTTAAAATGAGGAAGAACATATCGAGAATTTAGTAGCAGTGTTGAGATTGCTAAGAGAGAACCAATTTTTTGTTGAGCTTAGCAAGTGCGGCTTATTTCAGACAGAGATGCATTACTTGGGACATGTCATTTCCAAGGAAGGCATAACAGTAGATCCAAAAAATATAAGGGACATCATGGAGTGGGTAGTTCCTAAGAATGTGGATGAGGTGAGATCATTCATGGGATTGGCACATTACTACAGGAGGTCATCAGGAAATTCTCATGCATTGCATATCCTATCACATAATTACATAGGAAAGGTAATAAGTTTGAATGGACGGGAGAATGTGCAGCTAGTTTTGAGCAGCTCAAACAATTTTTGACACATGCACCAGTACTAAAGATTGCAAATCTGGACAAGGAGTATGTAGTGTGTACAGATGCTTACAAGAGAGGACTTGGTGGATTTCTCATGCAATAAGGACAAGTAGTGTGCTATGAGTCACAGAAACTAAATGAGCATGAGCAAAACTATCCAACGTATGATCTTGAGCTAGCAGTGATCACACATACATTGAATATGTGAAGGCACTATCTTCTTGGCAAGAGGTTTTTGTTAATAAGTGATCGCAGTGGGTTGAGGTATTTGTTTGACTAGCTAAATCTAAATGCCAGGCAAGCTAGATGGTTGGCCACCCTTAGTGAGTTCGACATCGAGATCAGATACATCAAAGGAAAGGAGAACAAGGTTGTGGATGCTCTTAGCAGAAAGGTACAGGTAAATCATATAGCAGTTATGAGCTCTTATGGGACAGATTTATAAGATCGGATCTTGTAGGCAGGACAACGAAATGACAAGTACATGGATATCATGTACAATTTACAATAGAGTACAGGTACAAGAATAGGTATAGATGCAGGCACAGGTACAGGTGATCAGGATGCAGACTATCATCTCACGGCAGATAGTTTGGTGAGATTCAGGGATAATATCTATGTGTCGAATTTCATTGAGCTCAAGAAGCTTATCTTGAGGGAGTTTCATGTGAATCCATACTCGGGTCACCCAGGATATCATAAGACGTTGATGGAGGTGAAGAAGTTATACTATTGTCCGAATCTGAAGAAGGAAGTGGCAGAGTTTGTGGCTAGATGTTTAGATTGTCAGCGGGTAAAGGATATAAGCATCCAGGTCGTCTGCTACATCCTATTGTGATTCCAGAATGGAAATGGGAGGTCATTTCCATGGATTTCATTACAGGTCTTTCGAGGACAACGAGACATCATGATTATATTATGGTCGTGGTCAACGAGTTGAACAAGGTAGCTCGCTTCATTCTAGTGAAGACTACATATTCAGCCATTGAGGTGGCATAGGTTTTCATCTGAGAGATAGTGATTACATGGTGTTTCAAATAATATTGTGTCGGACAAGGATGCAAAGTTCACTTCCAATTTCTAGAAGGAGCTATTTGCAAGTTTGTGTACAGAGTTGGCCTTCAGTACAGCATATCATCTGCAGATAGACTATTAGAGAGGGTCAATAGGATCTTGGAGGATATGTTGAGGATGTATGTGATGCACTAGAAGAGGAAATGGTAGGAGTATCATCCATTGGTTGAGTTCGCATACAAAAATGGTTATCAGGAGCCATTGAGGATGATCCCTTTCAAGGCATTGTATGGGAGGAGTTGCAATACTCCCATCAGCTGGAATGATCCAGTGAACAAGGTACTTATTGGACTGAATATGTTGGCAAACATGGAACAGGAAATGCAGGTTATAAAGAAGAATCTAAAGGTATCACATGATATACATAAGATTTAAGTGGACCAGCACAGGTTATTCAAGGAGTTTCAGGTTGGGTAGCATGTTTATTTGCGCGTCAAGCCCAAGAAGAGCTCTTTGAGGATTAGATAATGTGCCAAGTTGGCACCATGGTATCACGGGCCTTTTGAGATACTTGAGAGGATTGGACCAATAGTCTATCAACTTGCACTACCTCCAACAGTGAAATCCCATGGTCTTTTCCATATTTAATTGCTTAAGAGGTGTATAAAGGATGTTGATCATGTTATTGATTGGTTTGTATTATAGGTGGAGCAAGAAGGAGAGTTCCGGTCGGAGCCTCAGTGCATATTGTAGCAAAAGCATCTCATGCTCAGGAACATATCCATAGATCAAGTTAAAGTGTAGTGGAAGCACTTTGGACCCAAAGAAGCTACATGGGAGATGGCGGATTAGATCTGGGCCATGTATCCTTCATTGTTTGCCGGTTGAGGCAAAGCAGTTTTGGTTTGATGTTTGGTATATGTTTGGCATATGTTTTGATGATGTTTTGGTATATGTATTATAATATGGATGTAAATATTTCCATGAGCTAAGTTATAAAGCTCCAATAAGCAATATGGTTATTATCTTGTGATGATGTTTTGCTTTTGAGCAGGTCTTTCATTGTAAATACTGCAACAAGCTACGTTATAAAGCTCCATGGGTAGTATGTTTTCTTTTTGTTGTTTTTGTTGAGGTCTTGGTGTGGTTTAACACCAAGGACAGTGTTCCCCAAGGGGGAGAGTTTTTTAATAGCCCTAGTGAAAATTTCATGTAATAAAAGTTAATAAATGCAAGCTAAATGTTGGGCAAAGATATCCTAGTGGGCATCACCGAATGTGTTTATGGCTAAGGAAATTGGCAAAGGCTAAGGAAAAGGTAGTAAAAGGAAAAATGGCATTTTGGCACATTTAATTATGAAAATAATGGAAAATAGGAGAAAAGTAAGGTGAAAGGTCACAGGTTGCATGTGAGGAGGAAATTGAAGGAAAATAATGGAAAATGAAGAAAATAGAGGCCTCATTAATAAAAAGGATATTAAGGATCAATTGGTAACCCTTTGTCAATTCAAGTTTTGGAGCTCTCTCATTATTCTCTCTCTCACACACACTCTTGGTCACATAGAGTTTTCTTGGAGCACTCTACCTTTGGAGCAAGGAAGGAAAAGAAAGCAAAGGAAAGCAAGGATCAAGCAAGGAAGAGCAGGATCAAGCAGCTTCAACAGGAATACTTGCAGGTAACATATTTCATGTGTGATTTCCTAGCTGGTTTTGACATGCATGGCTTTGCATGTTGGTGTATGGTTCTCTTGTTGTCGGTGGGATGTTTATCTCAGTTTTGAGCTTTGGATTTATCAGATGGATTTCAGGTTCCGGGGTAGAGGTGGTCTCAAGGTTCATTCCCAAAGGCCTGGGAATCCCTTGACCAGTTTTGGCAGGATACACAGTAAAGCCTGAGGGAGTAGTCTTGGTTTAGGGCCTAGTGATCCAGGTTTGGATTGTGGTAAAGCTTGAGATATTGGTCTCAATTTAGGGCCTATTGATCTAGGATTGGATTGTGGTAAAGCCTAAGAGACAAGGAGACGAAAAATTCCTCAAGGATAGAAATGGATTCTGGATGGAATTCCAAGTTTGGTTCGACTTTGTGATCGGAGCACAGTTTTGGTGTGTTCATGGTTTGGTGAGGGTGGAGGTGGTTTAACCTCTGGATTCCCTTGGTTTTTTTTGGATTGGTTTATCCATGAGATCCCACATTCATGCTTGGAATATGGCACGGGGTGACTAGCTGAAAGAAAGATTTAGTTTAGCCATGTCTATGATCAGGTGGTACGTGGAAGTCCCAAACCTAGTCAGATTTGCCTATGGTTAATGAAAGTTAAGTTCTCTTTCTTTTGTACTTGTTTATATGTGGATTTAATGGTTGTTATATCTCTGTTGTTTCCATGGTTTTATGCTGGTTATAAGCATGGTTAATTGACAGGTTCATGCCATGGTTATTTCATGTATTTACTTGTAATTTTATTAAAATGATGGATTCAAGACCTAATTGATGTCATAATAGTTAAAGGGAGAAGGTGGTGATCTTTCTTGTCATGTTTCAAAAAAAAATTCAATCATCCATGCTTTGTCTTGTATCCTAGACCTATAGATTGCATTGATGCCAAGTGTTTGACAGAATGTCAGTCCCGGTTGGGGATGGTCAGGCCTAGTCTTGAAGTTTATTTTTGGTTTATTAGTCTTTTCATCATGTTTTTGATGGATTCTGAAAGTTCCAACAAGTTCTCGGCAGTGGCCAGAATTCTAGGCTGGAAAAGTGCCTTAAATTTAGCAAACTCTGGCACAAGTCTGCTGGGAAAAGTCCCCAGACGCAAGCATGCAAGTCTGTGACAACGTCCAGAGGTCCCTAGTCGTTGACATGCCCAAACAATGAGTGTCTAGAGGTCAAGAGGTCTAAAAAGTCAATGGGACCCAGGGGAAATATGTCTGATTGGTTGGGATGTCTCTTGGCCCGGGTGTTGTTGTTGATGTAGAAAGTATGTTTGATGTATTCCCATCGATTCCATTTCCTTAAAGTCACTAAGGAGGTTGAATCATATCATAGTAGCCTCTCGTCACATGTTTACCCCGATTGATCGGTTACTTTGGTAGATGTGGGAGGAGGGTGATCACAAGATCTCCTAAGGTGTTTGCATATACCAAGCAACAAGACCAATGGTAAAGGAAATATCAATATGTGTATATAAAAGGATACCAACTAACTGATCGTATAAAGTGACATCCACTTTTGGTGTAGTACAGTTGGTAGCAAGTTTGACTCCAAACTGAAAAATATAATGGGCTAGTTTCTAATCTTCCATGTGAAAGTGGTGGAGAAGGTCATGCACATACTTAGACTATAAAAGGGAAATTCCTTCCTTGGTTTGCAATACTTGGAACCCAACGAAAAAATTCAAATACCCTAAGTATGTCATTTCAAATTTATTTTTAAGATTGGAGTTCACATGGTTTAAGAATTTGGGGTCACTACCAATGAGAATAAGGTCATTAATGTAAATAAAAAGTATTATGATATGGTTCCCTACTTTCTTAGTAGAGACATTAGGGCTAGAACGACATCAAGAAAAGTTAGTGTCAGAAGAAAGCTATCCATTTTAGCATACTAAGGCCAAGGAGCTTACTTAAGTCGGTAGAAAGATTTCTTAAGGTGACAAACAAGGCTAAAGTCATTTAAACACAACAACAAGATTGTTCCATGTATATTTATTCTTACACATCCTCATGCAAGAATGTGGATTTAATAATCATATGATGGGCCTCCAATCTATGTGAAGTAATAAGGAATAAAATAAGGTAGATGTAATTCATTTTGGCTATAGGGGAAAATGTTTCATGATAGTCAATTCCTTCAACTTGAGAAAATACTTTGACAACTAATCAAGCCTTCCAACTTTCAAAACTTCCATCTGATGCACACTTATTTCTATACATCCATTTGCATCTGAAAATTTTTCTTCCCTTGCATAGAAGTAAAAGATCCCAAATATCTCACCATTAAGGAATAATATTCTTCATTCATCGTTATTTCCCAATATGGATGGCCAAAAGGTTATGCAAATATTTTTGGATTATAAGTCTTTTAAACTTGAGCCAAAAGAGAGTATGTTTTTTGGAACCATGAACATTTACGATGTTTATTTTTAAGATCACTAACATGATCACCAACTACATCTGTTGTCGTACAAACCCATCTAGGAATTTGTGGTGCTAATTTACATTCATGTTTAATGGACCCAACTAGAGGTAAGTGAGTAAGTGGGTTTGGATTTTCATCCTCACTGGAATCATATAAAGAATATATAGGATCACTAATAGAAAATTTGGGAAGAGAATATGGCAAGGCACTGAAGATGGCTCACAGGTGAAGATGATGCAAACATAGAATTAGGTTTGCAAGCTAAGATACATTCATCAAACTTAACATGCTCTCTTAATAATAATTTCACTGGAATAAGGTTGAAGAAGTTTATAACCTTTTACATCTTTAAAATATCCAAAAAAAATGCACTTCTCACTTTCAAGTTGTAATGTTTTTCTTTCCTCATTAAGAATGTGAGCTCATGCTTCACTACCAAACACATAGAGGTGGCTTATCTATAGTTTAATTTTACTCAATGCTTCTTCCAATGTTATATTTTTAAAATGTTTTGTGGGAATGTGATTGGCTATAAAATTGGCATAGTTAATGGTTTCCACCCAAAAATGAAGACTTAATCCCTCAAATTGGATCATAGAATTTGTCATTTCTTTTATTGTTTTATTCTTTCTCTCAACAACACTAATTTGTTATGGTGTTGATGGAACCTAGTGTTGCATCTTAATTCCATGTGAAGTGCAATAAGTTGTAAATTTTTTGTTAATAGGTTCACCTCCACTTATTGTCCTTATCCTATGTAGTTGATGCCCATATTGTTTTTTGTAAGGGCCTTGCAAGTTGTAGGCCACAATCATGTCAAATACTTCACTCTTTAAGTTTTGAGAAATAAATCCAAGTGCATTTGGAGAAGTCATTAGTGAAATTTTAGACATACTTTCACCTAGAGAAAGAAGGAGAAGGAAGTGGGCCACAAGTTTACTCAAGTCATTGTTATAGGCAATACAAATTTATGGCATAGATGATGATTCAAAGTTATCAAATTTGCATAACCTAGTAATGTCATCAATAATTCCATTTGCTAGAAAATGATCATGATCGTTTATATCCTTTATTACAAGTTGGTGAGGTGAAAATTCTAATGTTTTACCCTCACCTGGAGGAATGATTTTATATACCAAGAAAATATTGTAGGAGTGACTTGGAACACAATATATTATTAAAATGAAAATCATCTAGCCGAACTATTCCAAACCCTACAACACTGAGAGATATATCATCACCAACAAATATTTGTTTAATGTCACATTCATTAAGAATAGAAAAAATGAATGTATCCTTAGTCATATGGCAAGATGCTATAGATTCAATAAACCACTCATTAGAATAAGAATTAGATGTTGCATTGAAGGAAAAAAAAGAAGCAAAAAATGCATGTCCATTATTAGAAGTGTTGGAAGAAGAAGAATCAAGATTGATGTTTGTGCTTCTTCATTGCTACTTCTAAAGCTCCATTTTTTTTAAACATATAGACTCTAGATTGTCATCTTAGCCACAAAAATTACAATGTCTCTTAGTCTTCTTACGTTTTTATTTTAATCCTTTGTCACCATTGGAAATAGAAGTTGGTTGAGATAATTTGGGACCTTTGCTTTGCTGATATTTGTGAGGATGTTGCTTCTTTGAATACTTACTTTTATATTTCTGATGTGCCATTAAGCCTTTGTTTGATGTACTTGTAGTCCTAATCACCCCAAGATGCAAAATCTTATATTGATATCTAGTAAAAGAGTCATAAAAATATTCAAAATTGGGTTGTTCGTATGTGGCCTTCAAAGTTTCTATGGTGGAATGAAAAGTAGATATGTAGAAAAGTAAGCATTTTCGAGCTTTGCAAAAATAACATATATACATTGGTCATCCTTCATTTCCATTGTATAGTTTGCAAGTAAAAGTACAAGTGATTTTAACTTAGATTACTTTCAATGCAAGGCAAATGATTGGGATTTAAATAAATTAATTGGTTTTCAAGTTTTCAAACTTGGATCTCATTGTGTTTATCAAATACAACTTCCAACTTTTCCCAAGCTTCATTTGGGTCATGTATTCCTTAAATGTGAAACCATAAATTGTTAGGGATGAACATTCTAGCTAATCCACATACTTTGCTATTTGTATTAGCCCATTTGGATTTCTTTGCAGCACCAGTAGGGGATAGTTTCTATTTCCAAGGTAATCCAACAAAGTCCTATTCTTTATAGTACATCCTCATATGATATTTCCTCGTATGGAGAGAAAAAAGCTCACTTGGACTAGTCATATCAAAATATGTAGATAAGATAATATTAATGGTAAAACATGACTATTTGGATAGGAAACTTTTGAAAAAATAGGCATTGAAAATAAACTTTGGATGTCAAAGTTATGCCCTTTTAAGAGATTAATAAAATATAACTCAAGTGTGATCTGTTATCCCATATCGTGATGGATGCATAATGAAGTTGTTGAGTACTTTTTTTTCCCTTTTCTTGTCTAACTTTACCTATAAAGTCACTTTTACACATAAATTACTTATGAAATGACCCACGTTGAAAAATACTTTTATAATCAAGTTACTTCATATAACAAAGTTTTTTTTTAGTAGAGGAATCAACAACTAGGTTGATTTCATACTTGCATGACACGGGTTGATTCCAACTTCTATCACTATAACCTCTAGGTGTCTATGCACGCCTCTTCCTCAAACATGAGTTAATTAGGGGGATTTTAACCTTGGATTTCATAGTTTATACAATACTTCATAACATGACTATCGTAAATTGAGCTACCCCAATGCTACTTTGCATATTAAAGTTGCATGCAAAAAATAACTTTAAAACAATATTAAAGTTACTTTATACTGATAATCACTTTTATAATTTTAAGTGATAACTTAAAGTTGCAAGAACTTTTAATAAAATAATTTAAGACCTATTATTTAATAAATTAACTTTCAATGAACTGAATTAACACAAAATATACAATAAATTTTATGAAGGAAGAGTCTTTTTCTTTTTTTCTTTTATCAAGTGCATGTTTACCCTGAAAACTTTTTATCTTACTACAAAAAAATTCAACATAAGCACACATAAAGATAAGCAATATTTTGAAGCAAAAATCCAAAAAAATCAACAATGGAGTTAGATCTCAATTATCCTACTTAGAAAATGAAAATTTTCTCTATGTTTCTAATTTGCCAAGATTGCACAAAGCACATGGAAAAGAGAATACGTAGACCTTAAATGGTACCAAAATAGAAATATAAATAGATAAATAAAAATATTAACATAGTCCAAAAATAAAATAAAAGGTGTAATGAAACTTTAAACCTTCAAATATAGCAAAAAGCATACATATATTAATCAAATGAATTCTTTTTGGGTAAAGTGTTTCAAATTGAAATCAATGCTCCAAACATAATGGAACAATTCATTCAATCGATAAATGTACATAATTTAGGGAACACTTAATTCATTTAGTACATGTGGCAACATAGGGTCAAGATCTTGATCAACAACAAGAGTGGGTCTTAATATGAGCCTTACACCATGTTCAACAACATAGAGTATTTCCATGCATATTGAACACCTTAAGCAACTTCTCACACAAAGAGATCAAATATCATTAGACCAATCATTTTTGTGGTTAAAACCCTCAAAGAGACAAATGGTCCATGACCCCAACCAAAGCAACCACTTGAGGTAATATTTTAATTCAAAAAAATTATCATACATAAGATTTTCTCACCATTAATCTTTAGTAAAGCACCCTCTATGCTCTTTAAATAGAAACCATATGCTAAATGTTAAGCCATGGATCAATATAGTCGTTCACATCAAGGGAAGTATGAACCGTTAAATCACTTTATGCTTAGAACATATCATGACTGTAGGATTACATAACTATAATGCATACTAAAGAAACACACTTTACCTATCTTGACAAACTCCTGAATGTTTAAAACTCCTAGTACAAAGCAGTTGCATGTTCTATTAATCAATATAACACAACATCTAAGGTATTGAATCTATTTCTTGTGTTCGAAACCCAATATCTTGTAAACTACATAATGTGAGTAGAATCATGTAACATTATATACAAGCATCCCAATAACAATAACGACACTACTGGTATAAATGTTTTCCAACACTTGGATTTAGAGAGATCAACATTAACACAAGCAACGATGGTTAATATATCTATAACATATATGTTAACCCATATATTTTTTTTGCTAATTACAATATTGAATAAATAAAATTCTCTCATAACAATTTCATTTAAGAAAGAAGTTAAAATGGTAAGCATTCCCAAGCACATAAGTAGTTAGGAAGGAAATAATCACTCCAAATCTCAAGGAATATGCCTAATGCAGTTTTGGAAAAAATAAAATAAAATTATATATATATATATATATATATATATATATATATATAACCACACTAACCTTCTAGGTTTTGGGATATTCTTGGCTTGTGATTCATAAGACTATGAGTCTTCTTGTGTGGGAAGAGAATAGAAACAATGATGTATAGGTGTAACTTTATTTTACCATATATTGATATTGATATCAATGTAATTTAGAAGGATGTGTCATGTCTTCCTTATGATGTTGCATTGACAGGTGGAGTTATTAGGAGAGTTTCAAGTAAATCACATGTTCAAGTTGATTTATATATATCCAAAAATATTAATATGAGATAATAATTTTATATGGTAAGCATCAAATGTCATTGGCATTCAAATATACAAATTGGTTGGAGGTATATTTGCTATTTCAGTATTAATCATTGATTTTTCATGATATCCTCAACTTCATCTTTTCATCTCAAAAATAAATATAATCCAATATATATCCTAGTACATGTTGCATGTGTATTAAACAAGGGCTATATAGCAGTTAGTGCCTGCCCCTTAGTTTAAATATACTAAATTAAAGTAAAAATATTAAATTCAAGTTTGTGTTAAAGTTTATTATCCGGTTAATTTAGATTTTGTTGATTGGTAAATTGAGGTATTTGGCTACACAAAAACAATACTAATAAATTTTTGATTGGTTGATTATATGAACATGTTGGAAAGTTGGATTTGCATATATAAACAAATTGATTAAAAAAACAACTGATATTATTTTAAAAGAGATATTGCATTTTTTTGAAAAACAAAAAAACAAAAAATGAAAAAATAAGAAGAAGAGAGTGAGATATTGCACACCCATTCAATAGAAATTAAGGTTTTCCCATAAGATGTATCTCATGTTTTCTAATTGGTTGTTCCTATATGTTTTATATTTATTATTATAAGTGATAATCTTATCATCTTGTATAATTGAAATTTTCAATAATAAAATATTTTGTTGATTTTGAGACGTTGTCAAGACTTAACAATGATATATCTCACATTGTAACTATTGACTCGTTGACATGATAATAGAGATGCAACATAGATAATCTATAATATATAAATAAAGTTGTTAAATCTTCAAAAAAATATTTGTATGAGTAAATAAATTTGTTATAGGATTTTTTCTATTAATAAATTAATTTGTGAGATAAATTAAACAATTTTGTTAATAAAATAATAATTGCAAAAGTGTGTTAAAAATCTAATTTTAATATAAAAATAAATATAATTAAATTTTAAAATATTTCATAAATAACAATTAAATAATTTTGTTAGTAAACTAATGTACATCTTAAAATAATATAAAAATATTTGTATGAGTAAATAAATTTGTTATAAGATTGTTTTATTATTAAATTAATTTGTGAGATAAATTAAATAATTTTGTTTATAAAATAATAATTGGAAAACTTTGTTAAAAATATAATTTTAATATAAAAATAAATATAATTAAATTTTAAAAATATTTCATAAATAACAATTAAATAATTGTGTTAATAAAGAAATGTATGTTTAAAAAAAAAAAAAATATATATATATATATATATATATATATATAATATGAAAAATTGTCACAGCCATATCATTTCTGTCACGCCCCTACACCTGCGGTGATCTTCCAACCGCTTGTAGCGAGGTGCGGCACCACCGAACGCTTT
Organism: Pinus tabuliformis; assembly: GCA_031772625.1. NCBI lineage: Eukaryota > Viridiplantae > Streptophyta > Pinopsida > Pinales > Pinaceae > Pinus > Pinus tabuliformis. The sequence goes on from CM062804.1 coordinate 608,631,358, forward strand.
CTTTTTAACAATACTAACATTCGTGGACTACGCCTACTCCAACATTAACATACTTAGTTTGTGTTTCGCAACCAAGTAAAAGCATTATCCTTTATACTTTAATGAAGCCCATGCTCATTCATTATCCATATGCAATTAACCGAGAACAACAATTGCAAACAAGTATAAAGGGAGGGGCAACTCCCGAAAAGTCTGCCCAACAGTTTATTAAGAATATCAGTTTCTCCAATAATACAACCAGCAAGTATACTTGGCAAAACTCCAAGTCTATACTTAGAATATTGTTACAATCAAGGCATAGAACAGCCTTTTACAACATTTTCTGCACCTTTGCATAAGAAGGAGTGCTCCCCCGAGCCACTCAACCTTCCTACCAAATCCTGCATAAAATTGCACACCAGAACCTCCTCAAACCGTGGCACACTTTCCAACCGTTCACACAAGACAAACTTGCGAAGTCCTTAATTCTTATGCGCATATCCTTCCAAGACTACGCACCTTTTCCCCTTGTCCTTATGCGAGGGTGTATGAGCGAATGTTCGTTGTTGTTCCAAATGAACCTGCGCCTCAAGCTTTTATACGTTCACTTGGTGTGTCGTCCCTCCACGCGGCCGACCTTCGTTTCCATAGTTATAACGCCCAACGATCATGCAAAACTCCGTCGGCTTACCCCAACGCTCTGTGCATACCTTCGTCGGCTCGTTCATAAGGCGAGTTGCCTGTCCGCCTTATAAGTGGGCGAGCGCACTCTACAACCGCGTGCATTCTCACACATGCCTTCGCCGTTTACTCTGCGCCCGTCTTGCGCCCGTCGTTCATCTTTCGGAGGCCTTACATTCTCCTCCACCTGAAATCGTTGTCGTCCTCGACAACATATCATCCTGGTAGCTCTCCACCAAGATCATCATTCATCCACGATGTCGACCTTTCTACACAAGGCAAACATCCTTGCAACATATGTAGAGACTCTTTCTCCACTACGTCCCGGCCTAGTGACTGTTGCCACCAAGCTCACCATACCAAAGTATGTATCTCCATAATCCATGCTCAGGTCCATGGAAACTCCATCCATCTCATCTGCAACATGTTGCCCATATGTGTGTCTCCTCCAAGTGAAGAGAACATCTCCTCAAACCGACTCTTGATGTGCCCCATTCAAGTCCATGAAGCTTTCTTCATCATCTGCAATGTGCCATCCTCAAGTCTTCATAGAAACAAGTATGCACTTGTCTCATCTATCCATGTGCTGCCCATGATCCTTGATCAAATCAGCTCCCATGTGTAGAAAGTAGTTGAGTCTCGGCTCAACCCATGCTCAAGTGTATCACCAAAGCATCATCATCATCATCGTTGTAACTCCATCACTCCAAAGTGCCTCATACCGATCCTCTACATCAAGTCACTCTTCCAAGCCATGCCCATACATGTACTTTGAAAGTATGCATCCCATACTGCATCAAAGTCTCCTGACCTCAGTTCCTCAATGCATCAGATCTTCTAAGTCCACCGTACATGAAGTCCCTAAAAGTCACAACAATCTCATGTCATCATGAGCTCCATAAACCATCCCCAACCAACACCTCAGCAAGCATACGAGATGCCTCAGCTCCCCATGTAGTAGGAATGCTCTATAGCTGCTCACAAGTCCATCCAAGTTCATGGCTTTGTTGTACCAAAGTGCACAACTTCACCATCGGTTCATAAGTAGTAAGTCTCCATGTCACATCAGCAAGCCCATCTGCACAACATTCCTGCCTTGGCACTCCTCCTTGGATGCCCATAATGACACCTCTACAAGTGCTTCCACACAATGTCCCTGCATAGGTCTGCCATGCTTCATGTCTTCATGCCTCCAACCTGATGTCCATCACTAAGTTGCCCATGTAGTCCAACCAAGTAGACTCATCACAACCATCGGTCATCCTCATCCAAGTCTACAATCTTCGGTCTAGTGAACTCGGTCACTCAACCAACTCATCATATCATCATGTCATGAGCCTCTTCAACATAGCTCCTCCACCAAAGTGTCCACCAAGACTATCTCTTGATCTCGGCCATGAGAAGTCCACCCAAAACATCACAAGTGTGTGCCCTCCTCAATCTGTCCATGAGTCATGCCGGGCACTTAGCCAATTCTCCATGTGGCTAAAGCATGACTCAATCTTCCACAACGATCATCAAGTTCCACCCTTGTCACGGGTCCTTGCACCTTTCATCATAAGGTCACAAGTAACCCCAACAAGCCTTGCAACAACTGACAATCCTTGCTTCTCCATACAAGGTTCCATCATAGTCATCCATGGTAAGATGTCCTCTTGCCTTGGCAAATTGGCTTTGCCCTTCACTGCACACGGTCCATCTCCCAAATGCCCAAATGAAACACAAGTATCATTACTTACTTCATCATCATGAGGCTCCTCCATGTGAGTGACCTCATCCATCCATGTTGACAAACTGCACGATCCTGGTTCAACTTGATCAGCCTCAAGTTCATCCTCCATCGTAGTCATGCCTGCAACATCTTCATCACAGAAGGGGACAACAATAGCCTTGTTGCCCTTCAAGAAATATTGTCCAAGTATCACATCGAAGTCGTTCATCTCCATCACTGTGAAGTCCAACTGACCCTTCCAGCCTTTCATCTGCACAGGTATATCATGTACCAAACCTGCCACCTTAGCTCTAGGGTTTACTGCCTTGACCTCCATATCTGATGGGGAGATCATCAGTCCAGCCTCTTTTGCTAACCGTGTCGTCATAAAGTTATGTGTAGCACCTGTGTCTACCAGAGCTTGAATGGTCTTGCCATGAACCATCAAGTCGATGAAACCCAGACTGTTCATCCATGATTTCTCCATAACCTTATCTGCATCGGCTTCACCTGCCATGAGCAACCCAGCTCTATCAGGCTTCACCATTTTACCTTCGTCACGAGCAACCCTGCTCACCAGCTCCGACCGAGCTCTGATACCAACTGTCACGCCCCTACACCTGCGGTGATCTTCCAACCGCTTGTAGCGAGGTGCGGCACCACCGAACGCTTTCTTTTTAACAATACTAACATTCGTGGACTACGCCTACTCCAACATTAACATACTTAGTTTGTGTTTCGCAACCAAGTAAAAGCATTATCCTTTATACTTTAATGAAGCCCATACTCATTCATTATCCATATGCAATTAACCGAGAACAACAATTGCAAACAAGTATAAAGGGAGGGGCAACTCCCGAAAAGTCTGCCCAACAGTTTATTAAGAATATCAGTTTCTCCAATAATACAACCAGCAAGTATACTTGGCAAAATTCCAAGTCTATACTTAGAATATTGTTACAATCAAGGCATAGAACAGCCTTTTACAACATTTTCTGCACCTTTGCATAAGAAGGAGTGCTCACCCGAGCCACTCAACCTTCCTACCAAATCCTGCATAAAATTGCACACCAGAACCTCCTCAAACCGTGGCACACTTGCCAACCGTTCACATAAGACAAACTTGCGAAGTCCTTAATTCTTATGCGCATGAGATATGCACATATCCTTCCAAGACTACGCACCTTTTCCCCTTGTCCTTATGCGAGGGTGTATGAGCGAATGTTCGTTGTTGTTCCAAATGAACCTGCGCCTCAAGCTTTTATACGTTCACTTGGTGTGTCGTCCCTCCACGCGGCCGACCTTCGTTTCCATAGTTATAACGCCCAACGATCATGCAAAACTCCGTCGGCTTACCCCAACGCTCTGTGCATACCTTCGTCGGCTCGTTCATAAGGCGAGTTGCCTGTCCGCCTTATAATTGGGCGAGCGCACTCTACAACCGCGCGCATTCTCACACATGCCTTTGTCGTTTACTCCACGCCCGCCTTGCGCCCGTCGTTCATCTTTCGGAGGCCTTACAATTTCACACCTCTCATCAATTAAATGTATACAAGTACAACTCTATTTAGTATTAAAAAAAATTATATCTTCATTAATTTTTTCTTAGACAAATCTTTTCAAATCACATAAAATTCGTCTTCAATTAAAAAAGCACTATTTTAAAAAAATAATTTTTTTTCAAAAAATTAATTTAATATAAAATATATGCCAAACATTTAAAATATAATAAACAAATAATAATAAACAAATTAAAATTAATATAAATCAAAAAACAATTATACTTGTATTTTACTAAATATTGATATAATAATTAACATTATAAAATCAATTATATATATATATATGCACTAAATTCATTCATATATTCAAAATAATAAAAATTTTAATAATCTAAAATTTTTGTTTTACTAAATTTAATAATAACACAGCGTAAAAAAGCCAAATCTTAATTATTCTATTTTCAAAAAATATTAATCAAAAAATATTATCTAATAGCCATATTAATCAGTAATATAATATGAAATGAGCTAGAGGTGTAGCAACACATTGGCCTACAAAAGTAGCTATGATGTTCTCATCGTTCAACACAAAAGTCCCCTGATCGGGCTACGAAGCTAAATGTTAATTAGTAACTGTAATATTAATTAATAACATGTTTGAACTTTCAAACCTACACAAAGCCTGTGCATTAATCAGTGTTTCGTAAACTCATTAAATGCCAGCTTTTGTGGTCATTGAGTGTAATAAGCATTAATAAGCACAAGTTCTGAGGACATGTACTCCAAGAAAAACGATGGCGTAGTTCAATAAATTACAATGTGCACATGTTTCCTTTATATTTAGGAGGACAGATACCCTAATAAATGTGATCTAACAATGACCAAATCTATACAAAAAAGTTAGACGGGGCCGACATAATAAGCATTCAATCTTTAATAATGTATTCGTTAAGATACAATAAATTATTGGTGTTTCAAATTTGTCAAAGCCATTGAAATCAATGTTTCGTTGGAACCATTAATATTCAGGTACAATACAATCGTAAATGATATTAACTGTTCAAGTATAAGCTATTATTTATTTTTGTGTAATCACAAATTACAAAGCATGGAGCAATAAGATCTTCAAAATCACACCAAATAGCATTACAAATAAATGTTGATTAAAAAAATTGCCATAAATAAAAAAATAGTTGATAAATTTTTACTTTGCAAAATTGAAAATTATTTAACATTTTTTATCAAAGTAATAAACGATCAAGCTAAAACCTAATGCATAAAGAATGTGTTAGTCAAATACAAGAGAATGTTGAATCTATCCAGACTATCTCTCTTCTAAATCCAAAGAAACTACAAGAAGAAGCCCGGAGACATGGTACTTCATACTTACATCTTGGTTGTATAAGGGTGGGAATCAATGCCTTAACTCATAGAGGATTGAACACTTATGTCTTAGCAACAATCAGGGATTTAACTCACAACAAATATACAGACTCCCTAATTGGAGGTATTGTTGCTCCCCTGTCAAATGGTCCAGTCTGGTTTGACTGCCATCCTAACTTTTCAGTATATGTCTTTGATGAACATATCAAAGACATCCTACAATTACAAATCAAAACCAGTGGGTTTGACATGAAAAGAAAGAGAACAAATATTGCAGTACATACCAGAGGATGTTTTAGACATACAAATACTCTCTATCCTGCCATCCTACATACACCCAACCAAGAGTCTAAGTCAAGCACCCTTGTTATAACCGATGCTCATAACCAGAAAATTGAGCATCAAACTATCAAATGGGAGGATTTGAGTTTTCCATAAAATTGGGTAGTTAACCTACCACAATCTCAAAAGATTCAGAACATCACAACTGCTCAGATCCAGGAAGGACCCTCCACAGCTACTCTATCTTTTCCTAGAATGTACCTGCGAAAGGCAAACATAATAAAAAATAAACTTTGAATTCAACAAACTTGGGATAGTTTCCAAACATTAAAGCTATATCCACTATTCTTTATATCCACTAAACATGTAACAACAATTATCAAGAAAACATTATTTATCTTCTCAATGATATGTATATGCACTCATGTTTAAACTTACGAAGCTCCACTAAGTTTCCAACCTGTGTTAATCTGCCTATGATATCGCGCAATGATATGTATATGCACTCATGTTTAAACTTACGAAGCTCCACTAAGTTTCCAACCTGTGTTAATCTGCCTATGATATCGCGCACTAGGTTTTCAAAAATTACCTTCCATTGATATGCACATCCAACTTTAGGTCACTCTCTACTCATCTTCATCCATTCTTGAGGGAAGGTTGGGTAACATTTTTTTTAAATTAATTGCTTTCATTCTAAATATATTTCCTTCCGAGTTCAATTAGTTCTTTGACGTTGCAATGGTTTTTCTTTATTAAATAATTGTTTTCATTTTAAATATATTTCTTTCAAAGTTCAATTAGTTCTTTGATGTTGCAATGATTTTTCTTTATTTGGAAATGTTTTTATGTTAATTAGTTGATAAAAATTATGATATTGAAAGATATAAACCACCATTCAATAATTGATGTTTTTTTTCAAACTTTAAAATTTAATATATATTTGATAAAGTGGTATTGACATTGATTTTAAATTATGTTTGAATATGTCAATTTTTAAAAGTGATTAGTAATCAAATTTATATTAAACTAACAAAGGAAAGGAAAGAGAGACAGAGGAAAGACTTATTATTAATTGCAGTTGTTTATTAAAGAAAAACAAAGTATGTATAAGAATAAAAGGTGGTATATCTAGGTTTTGGACGAAGCATGGGATTTCTGCTCTGCAAAGCAATGAACTTCTTGGGAAAGGATTATAACAGCAGCTTCTCTTTAGCGGTATATTCAAACATAGACCTGCCATGTCTGGAGACTGTGGGTATACTATGTAAGGAAGGATGGTTGAAGGAAGCGCTGGAAATCCTTCATTTGATGGACCAACGAGCGATTCAGCCAAGCATCAGGACATATGCCTTGTTTTTTCAAGGATGTACGAATATGAAAGCGCTAGCAGAAGGAAAAGTTATGCATGCCCTCATGATCCAATGCGGATTGGAGACAAAAATTATTCTAGGAAACCTTGTTTTCAACATGTATGCAAAATGCCAAAGCATGGAGGATGCGCGGCAAGTGTTTGACGAAATGCCTCACCGAGATTTGGTCTCATGGAGTGGCCTGATCTCAAGCTATGCACAGAATGGATTTTCTGGGGAGGCTTTGAGAAGCTTTCATGAGATGCAGTGTTCAGCCGCCGTCTGGCCTTTGCTCGGCCCTGCAGAAGATGGCGACGCGAGCTTCAGAGGGGCCCCGACTCCATTCAAGCCAAACCCAGCGATTAAGATCGCGTGCAGCCCTGCGAAGAAAAAAGAGAAACAGGCACGGGTTGGGCTCTCAGCAAGCTGCGCATGCACCAGCTTCCTCTCGTCTCAGATTTGCAGAGGAAAGCAGAAGTCGGATCACTCTGCCTCGTTCCAGATCCAGATCGTGCTCCTCTCTGGCAAAACTCTGCTACAGTGGGTGAGCTCTTCGGATCTAGTGCAGGACCTCAAGCAAATCCTGGAATTTAGGCTGGGGATTCCCTTTGCATCTCAATGACTCCTCCACGAAGGTAAACAACTTGAGGATCTTTATCCCCTTTCTTTTTACAGCATTAAAAGGAATGTCTCCATCATTTTTACCCTTCGTTTGAGAGGGGGAGTTGTTGGACAGTCATCTTCAGCTGCGGCTTTTTCATACAAAGATGCTTTCCATGCTCAAATGCCTAAGAAAACAACTCCACCAGTTCAGGCTCCCAAACCTTTTTTGGTGGACAAACTAGAGGAAACCCCCTCCATTGAAATAATGCATCCAACGTTGGATGGGCAAATCCAAAAGTATGCAGAGCATGGCATTATTTGCAGGTTCAATGGGCTATGGCCACGCACAGCAGATCTCTACCAATGGATTCACTCTAACTGGACCAACAATTGCAAGGTTCTTCTCTGCTCAAAGGGTTTCTTCATTGTAGTGTTTGCTTTCAGTGAGGACTACCAAAAAGCATTAACTGAAGGCCCATGGTTTTGGGACTCAGCAGGTTTATTCCTCACCCCTTGGTTCCCAGATTTCGATCCCTCTACAACAATCATCACCAAGCTCCCCATCTGGGTCAGACTTCCTAATCTCCCGGCGCATCTATGGCACTTTGCTGTATTCCAAGGGATCGGCAATACTCTAGGCCGCTTTCTAGCCACAGACACCTCTAGAGGGGAAAAGGGCATATACACCTTCGCCAGAATCTGTGCAGAAATAGACATGAGCAAAGGTCTACCTGATCAGATTAATCTCAAAATTGGAGACTTCCATTGGACTCAGACCCTGGATTACGAGAACACAGCCTTTCGCTGCCGAAATTGCCATCACACAGGGCACCTTCAGAGCTCGTGTCCCTCGATGCCTGCCCAAAAGAAGAAAGCCAATCCTAAGCCGAAATCCAAAAGCTGGAAACCTCATGATCCTCCCCCCATGGATGATTTTGATTCCAGCTCAGATGAAGAGGAAGGGGATGCGGAAGGAATGGATGCAAAGCTGGCACAGGATCCGCCCTCGACTGGTCCTGAGGAATCTACTGTCCCACCAAACTCACAGAAAAGAACTCATGAATCCTCTCCATCGGATTCAGACAAGGAGACCTCTCCGTCAACCCAGCTTAGTTTGCAAATCATGCCAGCTCAGCAAAGTCATCTTGGTTGGGTCAAAGTTGGTAAAAAGAAAGGAAAAAAGGCTGAATAGTTGATTCTACCCACGTTGGGTAGAATCCTTTGTTCTGCTCTTGTTTCTCTGTTCTTCTAGTTACTTCTTGCTTAGCATTGCTCTCTACTTGTCTTCTCTTAGGGGCTGAGGTGGATAGTCTATCCTTTTCGGCTGCCCGTTTTCTTCGGGGTTCTGGAGGAGGTATTTTTGGTAAAGTTGATGTGTATGCGAAGTAGCGTTACAGGCTTCTGTTTGCACGAGCAGACCTTTTGTAAATATGTTTTTGTGTCTTAATATAAAACACTGATTTACACAAACAAAAAAAATTATATTAAAAAATTATAGTAATTTTGTAATATGTTGTTTACCTAAAGAAGATGGTTCAATGTAAATAATATATTATTATTATTAATTGGTTTTCTCTACAACTTAGCTTATTATTTAAATTTATTTTTATTCTCAAAGTCCAGGAGGTTATTTAAGTTTTTCTTTATTCTCAAATTTCAAAATGTCATGAGTTCAAATCCACCAATAGCGATGGTAGGTACCTTAAGTATTATGGAGGAGGGTGTGGTTTGATTTTGAACTAATCTTTCAAGTGGTAGTTAATGGTTTATATATCTCTACTTTCTCGGAAAAGGAAAAAAAAATGAGAGAGAGAAAATATTATTGAGTTGAGGCTTCTGTGATCCATATCAATATTGAGAAGATTTTTCAGCGAAAATCACATCATGATACATTTGTCGACGCGTTTCGAACCAACAAGTGTGGTTCATCATCAGGACAAGTTGAAGAACCAGACCATGGCAGCAGATTAAATAGAGAGAGTAGATCATCCAACGGCTATATTGGACCAGGAAACGACTATATTTGACCAAGAAACGACTAAGTTTGACCAGGAAACTGTACTTGGACCGAGGGATAGGGATAGGGAAATTCAAAAGTTAGTTTGGTTAATTTTATTATTCTATATGATTAAATTTAATTGTTTATGAGAGTAAACTAATAATGGTTAAATAGAAGAATATAAACTAATATTATTAAATAAATCAAGAATGTTTATTAAAGGTTCACTTAATTGGTTAGTTAGAGTAAAAATTATTAGATCCTAATATATTTATATTCAAGGGACCATCATTCTTTGAATTTTTCTTTATTAAGTTGAAGCCTATTTAATTATTACATTATATTAATAATTAACTAAATCTTAATTTAACTTAATATAATTAAGGAGTATAAAATAATATATTTATTATTAATGTTAAAGTTATATAAATATAAATTAATATTATTAATATTAAAGGAAATAATAAGAAAGATTAAAAAGAAGATTTTTAAATAAAATTTAACCTACTTTGACTTAATATTAAAAGGAAGGGTCTAACAAAGATGAAAAGGGGCAATATCTTAAAAAATATTATTTTAAGGTTATTAAGGTTATTAGGGTTATATTCGATTAAATTTTTAATTGTTTATATTTAATGGGAGTAAACTAATTATAATTACAGTTATATATTAATTAAATCAAGATTGTTTATTAAGGGCTCACTCAATTACACTTCGATTCATTATTATCTCTATTTTTGTAATCTAGATAATTTTATTATTAATATGTCATAAAATAAAATACAAACACATCTATATTTTGCATGTTTGTTTTACAATAAGTTTAAATGATTTCCAAAATGTCTAAAAGCTTAAACTTATGTTTAACTATCGTATTGATATCAGAAAACAATACAAAAGACAAGTGTTTGAGGAGGTTGCTATTGTTCTTCATCTCTCCTAACCAAGATAAATAAAGGGGTTCAAACTTGAGACCCAAGCTCATGCTTCTACCAATAGTATATGCTCCTCTAATATCGGGTTCCTCATCTAACATAATGGGTTTGAGGGAATGCCCACAAAGGTTAGAAACTAGTTATTTATCACTACTCCCTTGATTGGAAGGAAAAAAATGAGAAAATATTGTCATTTCCCTTCATTATTATCCATTTTTTGTAATCTAGATAATTTTAATATTTATGTCGTAAAATAAATAACAAACTAATCGGAATCTAGATTAGGGGCAAAAATTTGCTCAAAAATCAAAGTGCTCATAATCACTCAAAACTTGAATGACCGCGTATGTCTCGATGATACAATCCCAATGCAACTCGTTTCACTCAAAACAGAGTTCCTATGAGAAAGTTAGAGCCTGTTGTCTGTTTTGTCAAACAGGCAAATTTTGGGTACAAGCTGACTGGGATGTTGACTAGGCATCCGTACAGCCCAGTCAACAAAAAGAATATTCTAAGGAATATTCTTGAAATATTCCCACAAGGTGGCTCAATTGGGATGTGACAAGTGTCGGCATCGGATTGGTCAAAGGCATTTAGGTGGACCAATGAGAGGCTGACATGTGGCAAGCCTGGAGGTCGCCACGTGGCAAGCCCGGAGGCCGCCACATGCCCTCTTAAAGGTCAAGTAAAAAAAATTTGGCAGGTCAGGGAATCAAACTTGTGGCCTCACCCACACAAGCACCAAGAATTACCACTACAACACAATCGTGTTACTTCACATATGGTGGGCACAGCTTCTATTTAATGTTAATGTCGAAAGTTTGGAGGTAGACCGTTAACATTAACCTCCCCATGTGACCAACATTGCAAACCGGCAGCCAGCGCTAACACTAACCATGGAGATTAGCATTAATTAACCATTATTATCACCTAATTAATTTCAAATTAATTTGGCAAAAGTTTGGCAGGTTCTATAAATTCGGCATTTACTCCATTTTTGGCGAAGTTAACTGGAGTTTATCCATATTTGGTGGAGTTTTCCTAGGGAAAACTGAAGAGGCCATAACTTTGGCGTATTTCGACCAATTTTAGCTCAGAAAGAGTCATTCCTAGATGATCTAAATGCTCTAAACATAATGGAACAGGGTGCAGAGGCAGAAAGGCACCTCTATATGTGATTTTTCTACTTTGAAGTTTAAGGAAGCCTAGGGCCACCAGGAGAGGAGGTCAAGGCTATATCAGTTGATGTCCAATTGCAGAGCTTGGATAGTCATTTTTTGGGTTTTTGGGTCTTCTAAATCCAATGGAGCAGGTTGCAAAGCCATTGGAGCACTACATGTGCATGTAATCATAGAATTGACCATTAATCCAAAGAGGGCCTAGCATTGAAGCAGGTCCAAGGAGATATAGCCAAGAGAGGTGAACTCCTTTATTAGCTTTGTGTTATGAGTTACTATGTTTTATTTCTCTGCAATTTTACTTTCTATATATGTGTTTTAAACAACTAATTAATCTCATAAATTTCTCATAAAATACACCTAACACTTGACACATGATCCTTCACATTTTGGTTAATTTGAGATGATCCTAAACACATGTTTTTTTTAATACTGATGAGGGAGCTTGCATAGCATTAACAAGTTTTCCCAACATTCAGATCAAGTTGGTATCAGAGCACTTGTTAGCTCATTTTAACCCTGAGATGGTTTGCCAAGGTTAGCTAGAAAATTAGCTATTGGTTTTGTATTTGTGCAAGGAGAATTAACTGTGTGCAAGTTTATGTGCGTAAGCTGAAGAATGGAGATGCTTCTTTGGGAAACTTTTTGGCTTTGTGAAGTTTTTTGATGTCTTACAAGTGTGATGGCAGCTTCAACAAGTGATGTTTCTAATCCATCTTCCTTAGCAAGACTCTTTGATTTAGAGATGTTGCAAGAGCTTATCATCATGAGAGATATGGTGCAAGATATGAATGAAGATAGGAAGGAAAACACTATACTTCAAGAGGATTTGATGGCCATGAAGGAGGAGAAGCAAGAGCTTCTTGAAAATATGCATGAGATGGAGATTCAACTCCATGATGCCAAGGAAACCCTAGCCAAGTATGTGCATGAAAATGAGGTATGCAATTCAAGTTTATCTTCAATTTCCTCTCAAAATGAATGTTTTGGTGCTTTTGAAAGACACACTAGAGGAATAGGGTCCAAATTATTGATGGAGATGGGCTATGAAGGTAAAGGGTTAGGCAAACATGCACAAGGCATAGTTGAGCCAATTGTTGTTGAGGAAAGGCCTAGGTATTTGGGTCTTGGTTATGGACAACATGATGGAGAATGCTCCAAAGCCAAGGAGGCACATGAAGGTGTTCCAAGAAGGACTTTCATTACATGTTCATTACCTCAAGCTTGTGAAGTTTGTGTTCATGAGGAATGCAAAATTTTTATACCCACTTTCCAAGAAGATGTTCATAAGCATGCAACTAGTGGAAAATGGCATACAAGAGGATGTTGAAAGCTCTAAGGTCATTGAAACCATTGTTGGTATTCCAAATAGAGCCACTACCTCATCAAAATCACCTCCTCAAGAAGGCGACAAAGGTGAATGTGAAAGGTATAGATATTCCTTTAATCAAGTTTCTTTTGATTATGATAAACATGGTAAATCTTCACATAATATTTGGAGAAAATTTACATGTTCCTTTTGTGGTTTGAATAACCATACTGTTTCGAGGTGTTGGAAGAGGATAGTCATACATAGGAAACTTTCAAAATAAAAGAGACAGAAATCCAAAGGTCCATTGGATAATGGAAACCATGTTGAAAAGAAGATGCAATTATTTTGCACTCATTGCCATAAGCAGGGTCATCTTGTATACAAGTGTGGGATTTTGCATCCAACAAGTCATCCATGACATTTGAAGAAAGTGGAGAGAGATCTTGGTAAGAATGGAAAAGAGGATTCCATAATTGATGTGGGTCAGGATGATACACATGATGAAATGCAACTAAAAGAAGCACCATTGAAATGGTTTGAAAAGAGATTGTTAGATTTCTTAACCAATCAAGGCCTTGCATTTCTTTTGATAATTGATGCAAATCTTTCCTTATTGATGCATTTCCTTGTTATTTGGATGCATTCATTTTCCCCTGAAAGGATGTTGCATATTTCATGAACCAAGGTGTTGGAAAGGTAGAGTTATGTTGACTCACTTAGATGCAACAAAGATGGCAATTTGTAACTACAAATTTGCATGCATGCTGCATTCCTAAACTTGCATGTTTACGCCAGGAAGGTGTTCGAAAGTGGAGTATGTTGACTCACTTTATTGCAACAAATTTGGTCATTTCAACTCTTTAAGTACTCGTACATACTAATGGGATTATTGTACTTGTGATTGTACTTGTGAGAGAGTTAAGAATTGTTATACATGCATGAAAGTTTGTGTGTGTGAACAGCGCAATTTTTAATAGTCTCATTGTGCTTGAACATGCATGAGTGATTAACTTGCGTTGGTTGATTGCTTTGTTAACATGTGTGTTGTCAACTTGAGAATGTTGTTCATTTGCACATATATGAGTGTCGGCTTGTGTGGTCGATTGATTGTTACATGTATGTTATATCAACTTGGAAGAGTTTATTTTGTCTCCAAAGATGAAAGGGAGATGTGACGAATAGTTTCATGAGAATGTGGAATTCTTGTTGTAAATTTTCAAGTTGTTGTACATGCTTTTGCTTGACTTGAAAGTCAATTGTTTGAAGAAGCATGTTTTGTCGACTTGTGTTTAGTCGATGGTTTATACACCAAGATGTAAGAGTACATGGTGATGTTCACATGATGTGACATTTTTTGCTTTCAAGAAGCAAAAGGAAGAAGTCATCAAGAGTTATATTCTTGCATGAGTGTTTTTCAAGGTTAATGGTGTTTCTTGTGACAAGATGTCGCAGGATTTTGGAAAGTCCACGCTTGAGAAAGAGGCTCATGATTAGCCTTCATTATCAAATCATGACATGAGCAGCATGTTAATACTGGAGGATGATGGAATCAAGAAGCGAAAGTGGAAAAAAAAATGCCAAAAAAATTTACAGCCATTGTAGACCATTTGATGTGTTGACGCCAAGAAGCGAAAGAGATGGTGAATGCATTCTTCCATATGTGGAATTTGGAACCATGGAGGTAAAAGAATGGTCATTTATTTTCTTGTTATTACTAATATTGGAACTCATTGTTGTAGTTCACTCAGATGGGCTTAACTTGGAAAAGTGGTTTCCAAGGAGAAGCTTGCATCGAATGCATGTGTTGCAAAGGAGGAACATGATTCTCAGTGGGAAGGCCATCAGTCAGCTTTCCAAGCACCGAGGGATCACTTTGGTACAATAGGGTGTTTAATCAGCAAGTGTTGGATTGGGTCAGCAACAAAATGAGAACATTGGTTGAAGTGCCAAGCCATTTGCAAGGTAAGGCATGTCAGAGAAACCAAGTGGTTGTCATGCAGATTTTTCCAAGTAGAATCAATTGATAGAACTTGGGAAGGAGAAGAGTATTGAGTTTTCATCAGATAACCATCTTTTGTGGGTTCAAAAGCCTGTCAGTGAGAAGGAGTGATTGGAATCTGGATTAGGGGCAAAAATTTGCTCAAAAATAAAAGTGCTCAGAATCGCTCAAAACCTAAACGACTGCATCCATATCGGTGATATGATCCCAACGCAACTTGTTTCACTCAAAACGGAGTTTGTATGAGAAAGTTAGAGCCTATTGTCTGTTTTGTCAAAGAGACAAATTTTGGGTACATGCTGACTAGGCATCCGTACATCCCAGCCAAAAATAAATAAATAAATAAAATAAAATAAATAAAAATATTCCTTATAATATTCCTGGAGTATTCCCATAGGGTGGTTCAATTGGGATGTGACAAGTGTCGGCATCGGATTGGTCAAAGGCATTTAGGTGGACCAATGAGAGGCTGACATGTGGCAAGCCTAGAGGTCACCACGTGCCCTCTCAAAGGTCGGGTAAAATTATTTTGGTAGGTCGGGGAATCAAACTCCTGAACTCGCCCACAAAACCACCAAGCATTACTGCTACACCACAACCGTGTTACTTAACATATGGTGGGCGCGGCTTCTATTTAATGTTAATGCCGAAAGTTTGGAGGTAAATCGTTAACATTAACCTCCCCATGTGACCAACATTGCAAACCGGCAACCAGCACTAACACTAAACATGGAGATTAGCGTTAATTAACCGTGATTATCACCTAAAACAATGTAAACTTTGAAACGGGAACCCATACTGTTACCCATTTTGTAGAGATAGCAAAAAAGTGACCCGATTTCGAAAAGGGGTTATGCAGAACACACGTGTTTTTTAAAGCTTAGTTTTTGGCACTATAAATTTTTTTATGTACATTGCATTTTATAATGGTAGTGTTTTTTATGCTGATTTAAAAACGTGGTAATTCTGCACCAGACCCTTTTTTTAAAAGGTTTTTTTTTACTTTTTTAATTTTCTAATGTATGAAATGTAAATAATTATTTTGTAAACTTAATAATTTTTGAAGTGGTATTTTTCTTCATATTTTCTTGTTTTTATTTTAATTTTATTTTTTTGTAGTGAGGTTTTTATTGTTTCGCATATTTAAAGAAGAAGGTTAATATTTTGAATTTTCGATATTCTACATAATTATACATTGTTAATTAATTTTTCAATCCACAAGAAATAATTGTTTCTAAAAAACAATATTTTCTAACAATTGACATAAAAATAGCCATTTTTAACATAAATATAATTAAAAAACTACACGTTTTGATAATTTTTTGCTACAATTGACATGCGAAAATCACAATTTTTATACGAAAATTTTAACTAAAAATAGTTAAATAATAGTTTTTTTTATGAATTTCATGTCAAAAAAATAATAATAATCACTTTTTTTTTCAAAAAATAATGGTTAACTTAAAAATTAATGCGAAAATCACATATTACAAATATTGAACGCATAACAACCTCAATTGAGTGTATATTCTTCTCATAAAATGTCAAAGTCAAAACATTGCAAGTATAACTACTTAATAGTTATAAAAAATGAGGTTGATTTCCAAGCATAACTTAAATTTAATCAACAATGTCACGTAATTCAAACTCTTCGTCCTCTAGAGTTTCATCATTGTTTTATTCCTCAATATTTTCTGCTTCCTTTTGCTTATTTTTATCTTCTAGTGGATCTTTCATGTCTGCTAATCTCCCAATGTATGTCTTTCCAAACATCCCATGTAATGGTGGTTGAGGTTCCTTTGCCTTTTTTGCCACACGTGATTCACTAAAGTCCCCTTTCTTCAACCCAATTTCTTGCATTGCATCTGGAATAAATTGAAGAGCATTAATTCTTTGCTGAATGAAATTTCATTGTAATGGATCTTTTTCAATTGCAATGCAATTTCTTCCTTTTTGAAGGCAGCATGCTAGTGTTGTACCTAGTTATCAAGCACAAAAGAAATAATGAAGTAAATTAGTACAATGACATATTAATTTAAAAAATAACATATTGAAATTCAACTCTATATAATAAAACTTACCTGATCCAGAAAATAAATCCAGAACCCAATCTCCTTCATTTGAACATATTTCTATAAGACAGTTAATCAATAATTGTGGTTTTTGATAAATGTTAACTATCTCTCATTTTGCTTCTTTGTCTTCATATGTTAGTTTTCTCACAACATCATCATAACTCAATATTTGGCTATGACTCTTTCCATCCACCCAATTAAAAATCATAGACATATAGCTATCATCTTTTGCCCAGCTATCAATATGAATGAACTCACAATCATTTATAAATACTTGATCGTCACGGTTAAGAAGATTTGACTTTTGCCTGTAACATGAAATAGTAAAAGTTCAATCAACTTGTACATAAATGAATTTTTCATCATTAATCAAATATACATTTTAAACGCCTTACCATGTAAGCTACATCCTTGAATTTGTTTTCCCTTTGAAGCTTGACAATATCATTGCCAATTGTGTGTCTGAATGAAATGTCACAAATATCCATAATGGTGATGACGTGACTTCTACAAATCCCGCAACCAGTTTACCAAAAGCTTGATAAGTATAGGGGTCACTATCATAGTCAATATTTGGAATATTGAAACCATGGGGAATATCTGCAATAACTAGGGCATACTCCCTTTTAGGTATGAGTTTAGCAATGTCTTCACAGTCACCTTGTATTACTTGATATTGAACAGTGTCTAGCCCATTCCAAATGAAATGAGTAAGAGTTGGATCAAGTTCAACATTCTTAACACGTTGCTTCCTTAGTCTTTTAGTCTTTATTTTTTCAATAAAAGTTCTGAAGCTAGTTGGCACTCCACTATCATCCTTCTTCATCATTTATAAAATAAACAAATATATGTGTAAGTTATAAATTAAAAATAGTACACAGATGAATAAAAACGAATGTGTAAATCAAGATACCTTTTTAAATGCAAGATAAAAAGCTTTTAATGTTGATGTAGAACTTGAATCTGGATAGTTGCGTACGACATCATCCCAACTATCTTCATTCAACAATCTAACCATTTGTTCTTGAATTTTCATATAAACTTTGTGACTACATAGATAAAGTAACAAAAAGCCAATATGATGATATGTATAACAAATACTACTAAAAACAACATGTTTTATTTAAAAGAAAATTATAATCTAGAAACAAATAAAAATAATTCAACAAACTTACTTTTGAAATTCCTCGGACATTTCCTCCAATGATAATTCCCCTGACTTCACATGAGATAATATTGTTTTGACAATTTTTTCATCTTTCACTCCTTGCATTGCTCTCCAAGGTGTGATAGTCATATCTTCTGGAAGCTACTTCAAGTCAGGACCTAATTTACTGCCGCCACATATCAATGGCTTAGACTTTTTAACCTTCTGGTTTTTAATGCCAATGTTTTCCCACATGCTAAAAATATCATCAATCAAGTTCCAAACATCTCCAGTTCTAAATGCCAATTGGAAAATGTTATCAACACCTCTGAATATATCACTAGGAAGGTTGCATTTTCCACCTTTTGAATTGGGTTTCTCTTCAATTTGATAGCCTATTTCCATATAACATTCCCTTCGGAAATCTACAGTAACATTTATCCTATCCCCACCACATTTTTCTTGAAATTCACTATGAATAAATCTAACCCTTTGGATGAAAGTCATAGACATCCTATATTCATTATCTGAATTATGATCCCATGCCACTAATTTTACTTCTGTATCCGATAAACCAGCATAAATGATACATTTCATTGTTTCAAAACGTGGGTTATTGGGATATTCCTCCATCAATTGTCTTTGAGCTTCTACAGAATGGTTCCCC
The DNA here is from genome assembly GCA_031772625.1 of Pinus tabuliformis. NCBI lineage: Eukaryota > Viridiplantae > Streptophyta > Pinopsida > Pinales > Pinaceae > Pinus > Pinus tabuliformis. The sequence continues at coordinate 608,650,163 of CM062804.1, forward strand.
CCAGGCACATAATAATTGTATTCAAAACATTTTGACTTATCAAATGCTTCTTTGTTGGGAACTTGAATTGGATCAACAAGAAGCACATAATTAACCACATGAGCATATGAATTATACCTCATCAATGTCTTCAAGTTGTGAACATGCAGATGGTGTGGCTTTCTGACTTGATATTGACATTGTCCTTCACTTGCCTTATAGATTTGTCTGACATTAAGCTTAAATGTACGACCACCATCAATTAAGTTTTTCTTTGTCAAATTCTATCAAATGGAATTTTGTTTTGTTTTGATAATGCCATCCTCTAAATCAGCTCCTGGGTAATGATTTCCCTGCTTTCTTTTGAAGTTTCACTAGGTTCTTGACTGTTGGTAATGACTACTTCAAAATCTTCAACTTTACTTTTCTTTGTCATAACATTCTCAATAGATTTATTTTTGGGCGTTGTTACTTTTGGTCTTTTACGGCTCTTCTCAGTTCCAATGTCATCTTCAGTAACGGAAACATATGCTTCACTCTCAGTTTCAACTTCATTGCCCTGAAAAGTAACTTGTTTACCCTTGCTAGATTTATCCACTAGAGGCATTTTTTTTTTATCCTTTGGATGTAGTTTTGTAGCATCATCAATTACTACATTTTGCTTGTTTTCCATATGTTCTTCTGACACTGAGTAAAAATTGCTGACAACTTTCATGATATCATGCTCTATGAAATGAATGCCTCCCAACCTAATTGAACAACTTTCAACAAAATTCTGCCAAACAAAATATCATATGTCAATAAAAACAAAATTAAAAAAATATAGCGAGACACTTTCAAGAAAACAAAATACAAATATAAATGACAATACTTATGATGTTTTGTTTCATCTCATTTACGATTTGTTTACACAACTTTGTAGATACCTCTCTCGTGTCATACAATGAATATGTTAGTTGATATTTAATCCTTTCATGTGACTTGGGAGATTTTGTAAGTATGTAAACAACTTCAGTGTCTGGTATCGAACACATATCTATGACTCTTCCCATCAGCTCAAAAATTCAATTTTCATTCGGTATATCAATATATAGATATATGTTCACACTTTGGCTTTCTCTTTCTTTCACATACCATATTCTTAATGGGAATTTCACCTCTTTTGAATTCTTCCAGTCTGAAATCATCTTCTTATCATTTGAAGCACTTGAAAGATTTGTAGCCATGAGCTCAGGTGGAGTTCGTTCACCAATGTTTTTTTAAGATGCACCTTTAAGTGTCTTTGGTCCAGACATATTCACAGAAATCTTCTTTGATTCCCTTTTCATGAAAAATAGAAACACAAATTAGTAAACAACGAAAACATATTAACTTAAATCGACAACGAAAATATATCCTAAATTTTTAATTTGTATAATCAAATAATTGAAATTAAAAAAATATTAGCACTAAGAAATGGTAGAAGCCCACTAACACCACCCTGTCCATCCATGGAGTGGCGGGCGACTTCCCCACCCCTTAACCTGCACGCCCCCTACCCCTCTTCCCCCTCAACCGACCCACACCACCCCACCCCGCAATCGGACAGCCATCCAACCGCACCATTACCCCCCTTCCACACCTCCCCCCTACCCCCATGCCACCCCACCCCCCAACCACTTCCCCTCCACCCCCTAGCCCCCCTCCACCCCCTAGCCCCCCTACCGGCCCACAACCCTAATGCCACTTCACCTCCTTTCCCCTCTCCCCAACTCCCAACAGCCTACCCCCTTCCTCCCAACTGAGGCACCCCACCCCGCAATCGGACGGCCACCCCAACCCACCCTTAATCGCCCTTCCCTCTACCCCTTAACTCCCCCTCTCCCCTACCCCATACCTCATCCCCCTACCTCACTCCCCTCGGACCAACCCCTCATCCCCTCCTCCTCCCTTCCTCTCACTTCACCCTTCATCCCCCCCCCCCACTTCCTACCCCTCCTCCTCACTCCCCTTCCCCCCCACTACCCGCGTCCACCCCTACACCTTGTTCCCCCTCACTCTACCCCTCCCCCTCACCTCAGCCCTCATCCCCTTCACTCCCCTTTGCCCCCCTCTACCCGCCCCGCCCCACCCCTCACCACCTCCTCCCTCCCAACCTTCCCCCCCTCTCACCCCTCATTCCCCCTCACTCTACCCCACCCTCACCTCACCTTTCATCCCTCCCCCTCACTCCCCTTTCCCCCCCTCTACCTAGCGCTTCCCCCTCACCCCTCGTTCCCCCCTCTAACCGACCGCCCCCCCACCCCTCATTCCCCTTCACTCTAACCCCCCCCCTCAACCGTCCCGCCTCCCCCCCGCCCCTCCCCTCACCCCCCTTCCTCGCTCCCCTCACCCCTTGGCCCTCCCCCCTCACCCTACCCCTAACCCCCCCTCCTTCACCCCTCGGCCTCCTTCCCCCCTCGGCCACCCTATCCACCCCCCTTCCTCACCCCTCGTACCCCTTCCCCAACCCCTCCCCTCACCCTACCCCTAACACCCGCCCCTCCAACCCCTCAGTCCCCCTAACCCATCAGCCCTCCCCTAACCAACCCCCTCCTCCCCTCTCCCTCCCTAACCTCCCCCCCGCAACCCCTCGACACCCCCGTAACCCCCCCCCCCCTCAACCTACCCCTAGCGCCGCCCCCCCTAACCCCTCACCCCTCACCCTACCCCTACCCCCCACCCCTCACGCCCTCCTCACCCCTCACCCCCCTACCCTAACCCCCCCACCCCCAACCTCTACCCCTACCCTAAACCCCCCCCAACCTCTACCCCTACCCTAACCCCCCCCTCAACCCTTACCCCTAACTCCCCCCCCAACCCGTACCCCTACGCTCCCCATCCCCCCCCCTCACCCCTCGCCCCCTTACCCTAACACCCCCCCAACCCCTACCCTACCTTCCCCATCCCCCCCCTTAACACCCCCCCCCCCCCCCCCGCCCTTCGCCCCCTTACCCTAATGCCCCCCCAACCCCTACCCTACTTTCCCCATCCCCCTCCTCACCCCTCACACTCCTACCCTAACCCCCCCCCCCTCACCCCTCGGCTCCCCCCTAACCCCCCACCCTAACCCCCCCACCTAACCCCTACCCCTACCCTCCCCATCCCCCCCCTCTCACCCCTTAACCCCCCCCCCTAACCCTCCATCCCCTCCCCCTCACCCCCCCTCACCCCGCACCACCTCGCCCCGGCGGCCCGCCGGCGCCCCCGGGTGACCGTCCGAGGGGGCGGGGACAGGGAGGGGGCGGGGGGGGTTACGGGGGTGGGTAGGGGTTACGGGGAGGGGGTGGGTAGGGGTTATGCGGAGGGGGCGGGGGGGTTACGGGGGTGGGTAGGGGTTACGGGGAGGGGGTGGGTAGGGGTTATGGGGAGGGGGCGGGGGGGTAGAGGGGTAGGGTTACGGGGGGGGCAGGGGGGCAGTTACGGGGGGGGGGGGACTGTGGGGAGGGTTATTGGGGGGGACCAGGGGCGGGGGGTTACGGGTTAGGGGGAGGGTTACGGGGGGGTAGGGCGAGGGTTAGGGGGGAGCGCCGAGGGGTGAGGGTGGGGTAGGGGTAGGTTTGGGGGGGGTGCCGGAGGGGTGAGGGGAGGTAGGGCAGGGGTGAGGGGGAGCAGTTGGGGGGTTAGTGGTGGGAGGAAGCAAGGGGTGTAGGGGGAGGGCAGAGGGGTTGGGGGGGTTCTGGAGGTGGCCAGGGGATGAGGTCGAGGGGCGGGGGCGGTTCGTGGGGAGGGGGGTGAGACAGGGACGAGGGGTGAGGGGTGTTAAATGGGTAAGGTGAGGGGGTAGGCGGGGCGACCGAGGGGTGAGGAGGGGCAGGGGTAGAGAGACGGGTGAGGGTAGGTTGGACGGTGAGGGGGAGCGAAAGGAGGGGGACGAGGGAAGGTGGGGTGAGGAGGAGGGGAAGGGTGAGGGGTAGGGGTAGGAGTGGCACGAGGGGTGAGGGGGAGAGGTAGGGGTAGGGACGGGGGAAACGAGGGGTGAGGTGGGGGAGCGGGGAATGGGAGTCGAGGAAACAAGGGGTGAGGTGAGGTGAGGGGGAGGGGAAGGGGAGTCGGGTAGAGGGGCAGGTGGGTGGCTCCAGGGGAGTGAGATAGGGGGGCCGGGTAGGGGTGACGGGGTCGTGTGGGGTAGGGAAGTGGGGCAGAAGGGGGGTTGAGGGGTGAGGGGGAAAGGGGTTGCTGAGTTTGGGGAGGGGCCCCGAAGGGTGTGCGGAGGGAGTGGGTGGCCGGTCGATTGCAGGATGGGGTTACCCTGGGCCCACCATGCTCACGTTGGAAATATTTATTAATTTGGTTGACAAAAAATTTTAAGTTTATAAAAAAAATTCTAGTGGTCATTAAATTGCAGGATGGGGTTGCCCTGGGCCCACCATGCTCATGGTGGAAATATTTCTTAATTTGGTTGACAAAAAAATTTAAGTTTAGAAAAAAAATCTACTTCGTTAAACTAATTTAATATGAGAAATTTCAAGGAAAAAAATTTAACTGACCTTTCAATTGCTGGAATTCTTTGTTGAATATGTTGTTGATCCCAACGTAGCTGCTCCACAAATTCGCTCCAAGTCTTTTAACGAACCTCAGCAAACCTTGATGAAACGTGAGTAATAGTGATAATGGAATATATAGGTGAAACTATGGAGATGTTTTACCGTATGGTGAATGCGGGATTAATTATTTTTAATAAATTTTAACATGTTAATTTTTTTATGCCGATGAATGAAAATATGATAAAGCGAACAGTATGGAATTGTTTTATAGCGAGGTGAATGTGGGATTAACTTATTTAAGAATGTATTATAAAAATTTTAAAAAACATTCAATTGTTTAGTAAATATTATATACTTTGACTATTAAAATAATTTAAGTAGAAGTTGTAGTTTATAATTTTAACTTTAATGATTTATTTCATAAAAAAAATTAAGTTTGCATTTTTCATTAAATTGCATAATAAAATAATGAAGTGAAATAAATCTCACAAACTTTTAGGAGGGAAATATTTTCGCGTAATTTTTTGGTTGGAAAATTTTTGGAGGGAAATATTTTCGCGAAATTTTTTGGGAGGGAAAATTTCATTCTCTAAGCTATATAATATCTTTAGGAGACTCTTCATTTGTATCATTCAACATCTTCTATTTGAAAGGGATGGATTGTCCTGATAGTGAAGTTTCGATTTATACAGCATCAACATCTTCATCGCGTAACAACTCTATTCATATGGATGAATATAGCGGGAATTCTTCCACTATGAATAGAAAGTCAATTCTTCCACTTAGTCCTAATCCTAAGGACTACGAGAGCAGCACTGATGAAAGAGGGGATGGAGAATTTCAAATAAATAAATATTCACAGATTCCACTTAGTCCGAATTCGAAGGACTATGAAAGCAGTAGTGATGATGAGCTTGATGACAAATTTCAAAAGAATGGAGTCTCACGGTGTCCACTTAGTCCTAATTCTATGGACTATGAAAGCAGCAGTGATGAAGAGCAAGATGGTGAAGTTCAAAAGAATGGAGTGTCACGATGTCCACTCAGTCCTAATTCTAAGGACTATGAGAGTAGCAGTGATGAAGAGCATGATAACGAATTTGAAAAGAATGGAGTGTCAAAGTGTCCACTTAGTCCTAATTCTAAGGACTATGAGAGCAGCAGCGATGAAGTGCACGATGATGAATTTCAAAAGTATGGAGTGTCACGGTGTCCAGTTAGTCCTAATTCTAACGACTATGAGAGCAGCTTTGATGAAGAGCAGGATGAGGAATTTCAAAAGTATGGAATGCCACGGTGTCCAATTAGTCCTAATTCTAAGGACTATGATAGCAGCTTTGATAAAGAGCGGGATGATGAATTTCAAAAGTATGGAGTGCCACAGTGTCCAGTTAGTCCTAATTCTAAGGACTATGACAGCAGCAGTGATGAAGAGCGGGATGATGAATTTCAAAATAAGGGAGTGTCACGGTGTGTCCTAATTCTAAGGACTATGAGGGCAACAGTGATGAAGAGCGCGATGATGAATTTGAAAAGAATGGAGTGTCACAATGTCCTCTTAGTCCTGATTCTAAGGACTATGAGAGTAGTAGTGATGAAGGACATGATGATGCACTTAGTCCTAATTCTAATGAGTATAAAGGTAACAGTGATGAAGGACAAGATGATACACTTAGTCCTAATTCTATGGACTGTGAGAGCAGCACTGAAAATGCACATGAGGAAGAATATCCAATAAACATCGAGTCAAAATTTCCATTGAGTCCGAATTCTATGGACTATGACAGTAGCACTGAAGAAGGGGAAGATGAAGAATATCCTCCAAGTCAGTATTTGAAAAGCACAGTTGATCATAGTGTGGATAACATTCCTCTTAATGATGATAAAAATCCTTATACAAATGATGATCTAATGATGGAGATGTTGCCAAGAAATATTGTATCGAGGAGTAGGAGTAGACCTTTTCGTATCAATGCAAGATGTTCTAGTTATACAAGGGGTAGAGTAGAATATCTGACGAGAAGAATTTCTATCAGCACACTCATTTCAAGTGAATGTTTCCAAAAAGATTGCTTGAAACATATGGATTTCAAATTTGCATTAGAGAGCAGGAAGAGATATTTGTCAATGAATAAAAGCATGCAAAATTCATATTTAGTTGGGTGCATGCAATCTACATTGTCAGGTTATGATTATCATATTAAGACTTTATTTATCTGTAGAAAATCTTTCAAAATGTTTCATTCGATTGGGAATTTTCGTCTCTCGAGAATTCAAGAAAAATTGGAAAAGGATCCCACATTTTATTCTGAAGTACGTCATAAAAGACAGTTTGGGCCATTATCAAACACTGCAATGTCATGGATGAAAGATTTCTTTTCAAAGCATGGAGAGTGTATGCCAAATAGAGAGACAATACATATTCCAGATAATTTTTCGAGACGCGAAATCTACAACTTATATAAAGAATATGCAGAAGGTGCTGAGGGACATGGCCAGTTTATTACATATCAATATTTTGTGAAGATATGGAAGAAACAATTCAACAATGTCTATATTGCTAAGAAGACAAGGATGGGGATTTGCAGTACATGTGCTTCTCTTAAATAAAAAAGGGACAAATGTGAAGGGTCAGAAAGAGGTAGGCATTCATAACTTTAACTTTTAAGATTGTATATTCATCAAGTATGAAAACATATTTCTTAATGGCTTTCTTTTATGTTGTGTAGATTCAATTGTCAAAGAACTTCAGGAGCATTGCGAAAAACAAACAAATGAACGGAAAAAGTTGTACAAGCATCGAAAGAAGTGTTATGATAATCCGAATAAATATTTGGGTTTGATAATTGATGGTATGGACCAGAAGAAAACACTTTTACCACATTTTGTTCGCGCACCTAAAAATTTACAGGAGGAAAATTTTATTCAGTATCACTTGGTCGGTTGTATGGTCTTCAATGGGAAAATGTTGCCAAAGGTGTACTTCATAGCTCCAAATATTCATAATGATGCAAATCTGACCATAACCATAATTCATGATGTGCTTTCTCATTGGTCTGGTAATCTTCCGAAAGTTTAGTATCTACAATTGGACAACACTTGCCGTGAAAACAAAAATCAGGTTGTTTTTGGATATCTAAACATGCGTGTTGAATTGAGAATTTTTCAGAAGGTAAAGGTTGGTTTCCTTCTTGTTGGGCACACTCATGACCATATTGATCAGATGTTCAGTCGTTTTTCAGTCACATTGAGGAGGAAGGAAGCTGGGAGCTTTCCATCATTAATTGAATGTATTAAGAAATCATACATGCCAGAGCCTACTTTTGATGTGTTGGAAGAAACTGTTGACATGCGAAGGTTTATTATGGGATCATATGGTGAGGGGAAATCCATTGAACAACTTAATGACATTAGCTTCCAACATCAATCTCGTATCAAACAAATTGATGGGAAAACACTAATATGGGGCAAGAAGTATTCAACTACTACAGAATGGGCACCGTCATCAGGTTTGCAATTTTTTAAGTTCATTCCAGATCATCCAATATTTGCATCGAAAATATTGTTATTACAATCAGTTGGTGAAGTTCATAATGCACGCAAACAAAACAGAGATATAAATTATTCTGATTGCCTAGAAGAAATTAAAAAATGTATTAGATATACATATGAGTACTTTGACATTGCTGATTCAGTTTGGTGGGAGTCATTTTTCAATAATCAAAGTGATATCATTTCAACAAGAACAAATGAAGATATACCTTTGAAAAATCCATTTAGTTGGCCACAAAATGTGTCAAATGCACATGAGGAAATAAACATTGTTGAACAGAAACAATCTCAAGGTATTATTAATTCTTCACAGGCAGAGGAAAGAGAGATGTATATTGGTTCCAGAAGATCTCATGCACAACGTGAAGCCATGGAAGACCTTTACAGGGGTTCAGTACAGGATATTAAGGAGGGTTGCATGATCGCAATGCTAGCAGATAGAGATCTCAATGGCTATCCATTTTGGGTTGCTAAAGTTATAAAGGTCTTTACATAAAATGAGGATGTTACAAGTGTTGAAGTACATTGGTATGCCACAAATACACACCCATTCAATGGTGTGTATAAGCCAAAGATGGTAGTTGACAAAAAAATGGCGGAAAGAGAAAAAGAAAGGGTACAAATATAAATCGTCGCCGCACAGACATATTGAAATTGGAGGATGTTGACATACTTGTTTATGACTTCAATTTAACAAAGAGGGGAACTCTTCGCTTCAAGACAATAGAGATTCTAAAAAGGTTGTTACCAGAAGGAACAGTATTGAGATGGGAGTCTGCTGAAACCAGTCGTAGATCTAGAAGAATTTTGAAACCTAAAATGATGGGCATGCATGTGGACTCAGATGGGGCACTAGTTGATGAAAGAGAAGAATATGGAACATCTTCATCAGCATCCAGTCACTCATCTGAAGATGTGAATTCTGATGGCGTGCAAGAAAATATGAGTGATTTTGAATAATTGTTTAAGACAGTTTATCTAACTGATGTATGCATCGTCTCTTGAAATAAAATTTTTGATTTCCATATGGTGTTAAATGAGAAGTTATGAGTCATTTTTATGTTGTTAGATCATTTTACTAGCTTTTTTTTTTAATTTTGAAGATTGACCCTAAAAAAAAATCATCGTTCCAGTATAATCACTTTTTCGTTTTCAAGCTATATTTTGCACACACACAAAAAAATTCAATGCCATTTTTAAAACATGTTCAAAATTGTCCCTAAAAAAAAAACATCGTTCTAGTATACACACTTTTCGTTTTTAGCACTGTTTTTGATGTTTTTTTGGCGTCTTTTGGCCAGAGTTCCCATTTTGAGTTTATAGTTCCCGTTTCAAAGTTTACATTGTTCTAATTAATTTTTGATTAAGTTGGCAAAAGTTTGGCAGGTCCGATAAATTCGGAATTTACTCAATTTTTGGCAGAGTTAACTGGAGTTTCTCCAGATTTGGTGGAGTTTCCCTAGGGAAAACTGAAGAGGCCATAACTTTGGCATATTTTGAGCAATTGTGGCTCAAAAAAAGTCATTCCTAGATTATTTGGATGCTCTTAACAGAATGGAACAGGTTGCAAAGGCAGAAAGGCACTTCTGTACGTGATTTTTCTACATTGAAGTTTAAGGAAGCCTAGGGCCACGAGGAGTGGAGGTCAAGCCTAGATCAACTGAAGTCTAATTACAGTTCTTGGATAGTCATTTTAGGGTTTTTCGGTCTTCTGAATCTAATGGAGTAGGTTTCAAAGCCATTGGAGCACTTCAGGTGAATGTAAACAGAGAATTGACCATTAATCCAAAGAGGGCCTAGCCATTGAAGCAGGTCCAAGGAGATGTAGCCCGAGAGGGGTGAACTCCTTTATCAACTTTGTGTTATGAGTTGTTGTGTCTTATTTCTCTACAATTTTACTTTCTGTATATGTGTTTTAAACAACTAATTAATCTCATAAATTTCTCATAAAATACACCCAATACTTAACACATAAATCGTTCACATTTTGGTTAATTTGAGACGATCCTAAACACATGTTTTTTTAATACTGGTGAGGGAGATTGCATAGCATTAACAAGTTTTCCCAACATTCAGATCAAGTTGGTATCAGAGAACTTGTTAGCTCATTTTAACCCTGAGATGTTTTGCCAAAGTTAGCTAGAAAATTAGTTATTTGTTTTGTATTTGTGCAAGGAGAAATTAATTGTGTGCAAGTTTATGTGTGTAAGCTGAAGAAGGGAGATGCTTCTTTGTTGAGAAACTTTTTGGATTTATGAAGCTTTTTGATGCATTACAAGTGTGATGGCAGCTTCAACAAGTGATGTTTCTAATCCGTCTTCCTTAGAAAGACTCTTTGATTTAGAGATGTTGCAAGAGCTTATCATCATGAGAGATATGGTGTAAGAGATGAATGAAGATAGGAAGGAAAACACTATACTTCAAGAGGAGTTGATGGTCATGAAGGAGGAGAAGCACGAACTTCTTGAAAAGATGCATGAGATTGAGATTCAACTCCATGATGCCAAGGAAACCCTAGCCAAGTATGTGCATGAAAATGAGGTATGCAATTCAATTTTATCTTCAATTTCCTCTCAAAATGAATTTTTGGTGCTTTTGAAAGACACACTAGAGGAATAGGGTCCAAATTATTGATGAAGATGGGCTATGAAGGTAAAGGGTTAGGAAAACATGCACAAGACATAGTTGAGCCAATTGTTGTTGAGGAAAGGCCTAGGTATTTGGGTCTTGGTTATGCACAACATGATGGAGAATGATCCAAAGCCAAAGAGGCTCATGAAGGTGTTCCAAGAAGGAATTTTGTTACATGTTCATTACCTCAAACTTATGAAGTTTGTGTTCATGGAGAATGCAAAAGTCTTATACCCACTTTGCAAGAAGATGCTCATAAGCGTGCAACTAGTGGAAATGGCACACAAGAGGATGTTGAAAGATCTAAGGTCATTGAAACCATTGTTGGTATTCCGAAGAGAGACACTACCTCATCAAATTCACCTCCTCAAGAAGGCGACAAAGGTGAATGTGCAAGGTATAAATCTTTCTTTAATCAAGTTTCTTTTGATTATGATAAACATGGTAAATCTTCACATAAGGTTTGGAGAAAATTTACATGTTCCTTTTGTGGTTTGAATAACCATATTATTTCTAGGTGTTGGAAGAGGATAGCCATACACAGGAAACTTTCAAAACAAAAGAGATAGAAAGCCAAAGGTCCATTGGATAATGGAAACCATGTTGAAAAGAAGATGCAATTATTTTGCACTCATTTCCATAAGCAAGGTCATCTTGTAGACAAGTGTTGGACTTTGCATCCAAGTCATCCATGACATTTGAAGAAGGTGGAGAGAGATTTTGGCCAAAACGGAAAAGAGGATTCAATAATTGATGTGGGTCAGGATGATACACATGATGAAATGCAGCTTAAAGAAGCGCCATTGAAATGGTTTGGAAAGAGATGGTTAGATTTCTTAACCAATTAAGGCCTTTCATTTCTTTTGATAATTGATGCAAATCTTGACTTATTGATGCATTTCCTTGTTATTTGGATTCTTTCCTTTTATCCTAAAAGTATGTTGCATATTGCACGAAGCAAGATGTTGGAAAAGTAGAGTTATGTTGACTCACTTAGATGCAGCAAAGATGGCATTTTGGAACTACAAATTTGCATGCATGTTGCATTCTTGAACTTGCATGTTTACGCCAAGAAGGTGTTCAAAAGTGGAGTATGTTGACTCACTTTATTGTAGCAAATTTGGTCATTTTAGCTCTTTAAGTACTTGTACATACCAATGGGATTCTTGTACTTCATATTGTACTTTTGAGAGAGTTGATAATTCTTATACATGCATGAGAGTTTGTGTGTGTGAACAGTGGAATTTTTAATAGTTTCATTCTGCTTGAACATGCATGAGTGATTAACTTGTGTTGGTTGATTGTTTTGTTAACATATATGTTGTCAACTTGAGAATATTGATCATTTTCACATGCATGAGTGTCTGCTTGCGTGGTCGATTGATTGTTACATGTATGTTATATCGACTTGGAAGAGTTGATTTTGTCTCCAAAGATGAAAGGGATATGTGACAAATTGTTTCATGAGAATGTGAAATTATTGTTGTAAATCGTCAAGTTGTTGTACATGCTTTTGCTTGACTTGAAAGTCAGTTGTTTGAAGAAGCATGTTTTGTCGACTTATGTTTATTCGATGGTTTATACACCAAGATGCAAGAGTACGTGGTGATCTTCACATGATGTAACATTTGTTGCTTTGAAGAAGCAAAAGGAAGAGGTTGTCAAGTTATATTCTTGCATGAGTGTTTTTCAAGGTTAATGGTGTTTCTTGTGACAAGATGTCGTAGGATTTTGGAAGGTCCGCGCTTGAGCAAGAGGCTCATGATTAGCCTTCATTCTCAAATCATGACATGAGCAGCATGTTAATATTGGAGGATGATGGAATCAAGAAGCGAAAGTGGAAAAAAAATGCCAAAAAAATTTGCAGCCATTGTAGACCATTTGATGTGTTGACACCAAGAAGCGAAAGAGATGGTGAATGCATTCTTCCAGATGTGGAATTTGGAACCATGGAGGTAAAATAATGGTCATTTATTTTCTTGTTATTACTGATATTGGAACTCATTGTTGTAGTTCACTCAGATGGGCTTAACTTGGAAAAGTGGTTTCCAAGGAGAAGCTTGCATCGAATGCATGTGTTGCAAAGGAGGAACATGATTCTTAGTGGGAATGCCATTGGTTAGCTTTCCAAGCACCGATGGATCGCTTTGGTACAGTAGGGTGTTTAATCAGAAAGTGTTGGATTGGGTCAGCAGCAAAAGGAGAACATTGGTTGAAGTGCCAAGTGATTTGCAAGGCAAGGCATGTAAGAGAACCCAAGTGATTGTCATGGAGATTTTTCCAAGTAGAATCAATTGATATAACTTGGGAAGAAGAAGAGTATTCAGCTCTCATAAGATAACCAGCTTTTGTGGGTCCAAAATCTTGTCAGTGGGAAGGAGTGATTGGAATCTGGATTAGGGGCAAAAATTTGCTCAAAAATCAAATTGTTCAGAATCGCTCAAAACCTGAACAACCACGTCTGTCTCGGTGATACGATCCCAACAAAATTCATTTCACTCAAAACGGAGTTCGTATGAGAAAGAGCCTGTTGTTCGTTTTGTCAAACAGGCAAATGTTGGGTACAGGCTGACTGGGATGCTGACTAGGCATTTGTATAGCCCAGTCAGCAAAAAGAATATTCCAAGGAATATTCCTTGGAATATTCCCACATGATGGCTCGATTGGGATGTGACAAGTGTCGACATCGGATTGGTCAAAAGCATTTAGGTGGACTAGTGAGAGGTTGACACGTGGCAAGCTCAAAGGCCACCATGTGCCCTCTCAAAGGTCGAGTAAAATTGTTTTGGCAAGCTAGGGAATCGAACTCATGACCTTGCCCACACAAGAACCAAGCATTACCGCTACACCACAACCGTGTTACTTAACATATGGTGGGCGCAGCTTCTATTTAATGTTAATGCTGAAAGTTTGGAGGTAAACTGTTAACATTAACCTCCCCATGTGACCAACATTACAAACCGGTGGCTAGCACTAACGCTAACCACAGAGATTAGCACTAATTAAACGTGATTATCACCTAATTAATTTTTTGTTAAGTTGGTGGAAGTTTCGCAAGTCCAATAAATTCGGAATTTACTCCATTTTTGGCGGAGTTAACTAGAGTTTCTCCAGATTTGGTGGAGTTTTCCTAGGGAAAACTGAAAAGGCCATAACTTTAGCATATTTCGACCAATTTTGGCTCAAAAAGGGTCATTCCTAGATGATTTGGATGCTCTGAACACAATGGAATAGGTTTCAAAGGCATAAAAACACTTATGTATGTGACTTTTCTAGGTTGAAGTTTAAGGAAGCCTAGGGCCACCAGGAGAGGAGGTCAAGCCTAGATCAGGTGAAGTCCAATTGCAGAGCTTGGATTGTCATTTTTGGGGTTTTTGGGTCTTATGAATCCAATGGAGTAGGTTTCAAAGCCATTGGAGCACTACAGGTGCATGTAATCAGAGAAATGACGATTAATCCAAAGAGGGCCTAGCCATTGAAGCAGGTCCAAGGAGATGTAGCCCGAGAGGGGTGAACTTCTTGATCAGCTTTATGTTATGAGTTGTTGTATTTTATTTCTATGCAATTTTACTTGTTTTATATGTGTTTTAAACAGCCAATTAATCTCATAAATTACTCATAAAAGACACCCAATACTTGACACATAATCCTTCACATTTTGGTTAATTTGAGATGATCCTAAACACATGTTTTTTTTTTAATACTAATGAGGGAGCTTGCATAGCATTAATAAGTTTTCCCAACATTCTAATCACAAACAAAACTATATGTTTCATGCCACCTAGAAAACTAGGACCACAACAGTGTTGGAAGATCCTTGTTTTTGTTTTACAACAAAATTAATTGATTTCCAGAATGTTTAAAAACTTAAACTTATGTTTAACTATTGTATAGATATTAGAAAACAAAACATAAGACAAGTGTTTGAGGTGGTTGTTATTGTTCCTCCTCTCTACTATCTAAGATAAATCAAGGGGTTCAAACATGAGACCCATGCTCCTGATTCTACCAATAGTATATATTCCTTTGGTTATTGTGTTCCTCATCTAAAAAAATGGGGTTTGAGGGAGTGTCTGTAGAGGTTAGAAAATAATATGTGTCCTCCATTGAGTTTTTTTCGGTGTTTGCAAAGTTTTTCTAAAGTGATTCAATGTTAAATACTTCTCTGTAAAATGCATCAAAATTTTGGTCCATCATGTTCAGAGTTTGCAGGATAGCTCTTGTAATTGCCTTTTTTCTCCATAACTTGTGCTACAAAGGATGTATTCATCCAATAGATCTTAATAAGTTTAAATATTTTGGCATCTCTACTTATGAAGTAGCTTGAATTTGGGATCCATTCTTTCAACTTAGCTTGTAATTGTTCCTTAGAGAGATTTTGTCTTTTACTCTTAATGGTTTGCTCAATGTTGGCCATATCATCTTTAATTTCCTTAGGGAACTTGCAATGGAAGTCCATAGCCACTCTCGCAGTCCATTTTTGCTTTGGTTATGAATTGTGGCATTTGTAGGGGAGGGAAATGTTTAATCAAAGGTGGAGTGCTTTTGCTAAGCCCTTGTTTGTTGCACTCAAGGTTGGCCCCTCTACTTGTAGTCTTTATTGGGGATGGATATTTTTTTATATAAGCTAAAGAGGGCTAGTTGGGAAGTGTAAGAACCATGAGTTATATCATTGATGACAAAGAAAGAGACGTGAGCCCATGTAATAACCTTTTAAGGGTGAAATCCAATGAGAAAGCATTTTAGGGAGTTTTGAAGGTGCCTCAAATAATTGGGAAGTCAATCAACTTCTAAGTTATAGAAGAGCATTGTAGAGAATCTTGGTGGAACCAAATTTAATAACAAATAAACAAGAATGGGTTAACTCAGAGAAATGTGCTACCAATAACCAGATAAGATTCTATTCTTACGAAACTAAGATGCTCAAGGATATAAGCCACAATAGATAACGCATGAGGGACTTTATTAAGCAACATACTAGAAATATACTTGATGCTTTGATTATGGGGAGGGGTGTAATTAGATAATACATACCATTATTACTCCCAATTATTTTGATATTTCCAAATTCCCTTATAAATTGACCTCTTTTTTATTTAGTAAAACAAAAATCCTCATAAATAGAGTACTTGACTAGAGAGAACAAGATATTAACTAGGAGGGTTGTAATCCACATAGATAAGCCACATTTGGGATTGAGTTTAACATTCCTGGAGTTTCCTAAACCTTCTTCCCCTACCTTGAACCTTACTTACCCGTTATGGAGTTGGCTTTAAGTATAGTCGTTGTTCCTTCCATCATGACACATAAAACCACTATATTTCCCAAATCATACCTACAACTGTCTTTTAGATGAATTGAACCCACAATTAATTCTTTTATCCTTCTCTTAATTCTATGCCTTACCATTTTATTATCATGTACAAACACTGCACTTAAACTCCCCTAAACATGTGGTATGTGTTTAAGTCTTAGTACATACCAAGAGTTGGCCTGGAACTCTATTGGTAAAAGCCGGATTGTTTGGATCGGTGATGAGGTGGCATGGCTTGGCATTGTCACATAGGACGGTGTTGTTGTGGTTGACGAATCTATTGAGATACCCGATGAGGCTACTCAGTTGGATGCCTATATGGTGTTCTTTTATTCCATGATGACTGCTCTTGATGATTGAGCACTGGCCCCCTTTGAAAATTTATGTGTTCCATATGTTGGGTTGTGTTATATTCTTTCCATGACTAGCCCACGTAGATAACCAGAGGTTAGAGGGCGGGAGGTCATAGGGGGTTTGAGGGGCACCCATAACCCCACTTTATGGGGACCCTATGTTAGGTTTGGCAGACCCACCTATGGTTTTATGCATGATTTTCGCATATGTTTTTTGGACGTGATGGTTTTTGGTCCACAGTTTTGGATGTGATGGTTTTCGGTCCATGGTATTGGATGCTTCGGCATGTATAAATATGTATTATAACATTGAAAGGAACATAATGAAAAATCAAGCTGGTAGTCTCGGTTTTGCGATCCAGAGGAAAATCTTTGTGCATATGTGTTTTATGTGTTATGCTCTCGCATTGTTTATTTTCTGTGTTTTAGAATTCGTATGCAGGTAATTTCTTTACGCGGTTAAAACCTACATTTTGTATCAGATCAGTTTTGGCTTCAAGGGGACGCCTTTGTTGCTGAGGGGTTTTGCTCGGGCCTGTGGTAGACCCTATTCAGTGGGAGATCTGCGAGATCGATTCTGGTGATGAAAGAAGATGGTGAGTAGTGGAAAGATAGAGATCGATAAATTTAATGGTCAGAGTTTTGAGTTGTGGAAACTCAAGATGGAGGATCTGTTAGTGGATAAAGATCAATGGATCGTGGTAGATCCGGGTACTAAATCAATGGGAGTGTCCGATGAGGAATGGAATAAGTTGGATCGAAAGGCAAAGAGCATAATACGATTGTGTGTCTCAGATTCAGTATTGCTGAATGTATCAGGGGACGCTACGGTGAAGGCTTTGTGGGACAAGTTAGGGACTTTGTACCAAACTAAGTCTCTGGTGAATAAACAATTCCTACGGAAAAAGTTGTATAACCTAAGGATGAAAGATGGAGACTCGATGACAGAGCATCTGAATGCATTTAATACTGTGGTAAGTCAGTTAGCATCTGTTGATATTAAAATTTCATATGAAGATAAGTGCATCAGTTTTTTGTGTTCTCTACCAGATTCGTGGGATAGTGTGGTCATTACAATAGGTAGCAATGCAACTACCTTGCAATTTGATGAAATAGTCCCATCCTTGCTGACGGAGGAGATGAGACGGAAAAATATGGAGAGCCAGAATGGTGATGCCTTGTCTGTACGAGGACGGTCCCAGAACAAAAACAAAAATAAGTCATCGAGTGGGAGATCTAAATCTAGAGGGAGATCTAAATCTCCAAGAAAACCTGTAAAGGTGGTGTGCTGGAAATGTGAAAAGGAAGGGCACTACAAAAGGGACTGTAAATCTAAAGCTCCTGATAAAGGAAAGGGATATGATGATTCTCATTCTGTAGAGGTGAAAATGTTATGAAACCAGCTCAAGAAAAAGATAGAAAAGATAGATCAACGCCTTAGAATTCAGCCTCTTCGAGGGGGCAACCTCCTTTACATTACATAAATGAACAATTCTTGGATGATTCAAATGACAAAACCTCCTTTCTATATATAGGAGTCTAAGGAGTCACAATATAACCCAGCCGACCTAACAATAATAATATAAAGCCACAAAAATAACAATAGAGGGATTCTATGGGGCACAGTAATAACAATATGGGGATAATAGGGGCACAACAATATTAATAAGGGGTACAACTACAATAGTAATGGGGTAATCACTAGTATTATAGGGACCCAACATGCCCCTCTCCTTCAAAAAAGTGTTGTCCTCAACGCTTGAGTAGTTCTGGATACTTCTGTATAAAATTCTCATCCTCCCATGTGGAATCTTCAGCGGATAAGTTCTTCCACTTGATAAGATACTCCGAAATTGATCGATTTCGTAGCTGTCGAGTTCTTGTTTCTGTGACTGCTTTCGGTTCCAATATAATTTTTCCTTCCTCGTCAAGTTCTGGCAATATTGTTTGAACTGGGAGCTTGTCGCCTATAACCTTCTTTAAACATGAAACATGGAAAACTGGGTGCAATCGAGAAGCTGCAGGAAGCTCCAATTTGTATGCCATAGTACCAATCTTTTGCAACACCTTGTATGGACCATAATACTTTGGTGATAATTTATTATCCTTCTTAGCTTGCTTGAGGGACATTTTCTTATATGGTTGTAGCCGTAGGAATACCCAATCACCTACATCAAAACTTCTTTTGCTGCGATGTTGATCTGCCTGTTGTTTCATTCTATT
The DNA here is from genome assembly GCA_031772625.1 of Pinus tabuliformis. Classification (NCBI taxonomy): domain Eukaryota; kingdom Viridiplantae; phylum Streptophyta; class Pinopsida; order Pinales; family Pinaceae; genus Pinus; species Pinus tabuliformis. The sequence continues at coordinate 608,668,720 of CM062804.1, forward strand.
TTGTGCCAACACGAGGTTATCCTTTAAGAGTTGGAGGACTTGTTGTTGATGTTCGATGTGATGTTCCACTGCTTGAACCTTAGAATTTTCTCTTAAATATGATGTGATGGATGGTGGTTGATACCCATAAAGTGCCATAAATGGGGTCATTTTTGTTGTTGTATGGAAGGAAGTGTTATACCACCATTCAGCCAGAGGCAACCATTTGACCCATTGTGTCTGTTTATCAGATACAAAGCAACGAAGATATCCTTCCAAACATTTGTTTACTATCTCAGTTTTCCCATCAGATTGAGGATGATAAGATGAGCTATGAGCTAACTGAGTACCAAGACAAGAAAATAATTCTGTCCAAAAATTTCCAGTGAAAATGGGATCTCTGTCACTTACAATAATCTTTGGGTTTCCATGTAGCTTTTGAATTGTTTCCATAAATGCAGTAGAAACTGTACTGGCTTTAAATGGATGTGATAATGCACAAAAGTGTGCATACTTGGTAAGTCTGTCAACTACCACCATGATGACACTCTTTCCCTCAGACTTGGGTAAACCTGTGATAAAATCCATTGAAACCTCCTCCCAACGTTGGCTTGGAATGGATAAAGGTTGTAATAGACCCGGTGTCTTAATTGTTTCAACTTTATTTTGTTGGCAAACCAAACATTTTGCCACAAACTTTTGAATATCTGATTTAAGGCCATCCCAAAAAAATTCCTTCTTAACCCTGTGGTAAGTTTTTAAAAATCCTGAGTGCCCTCCTAAGGGAGAAGTGTGCAATTCCATAAGAATCTTTTGTTTTAGCTGGGAATTCTTACAGAGGTATAAGCGATCTTTGTACCATAACGAATCATTTTGCCAGCTAAATGTATCAGACATACTGGAATCTTGTTGTAACTTTCGAATAAGTGCCCACACTTCTTCGTCATTCTTCCATTCCTCCCTTGCTTCATTTATCCAATCTGGTTGGATAATAGAAATGGCGCACAACAATGCTTCCACATCCTCATCCTTTCTTGAGAGTGCATCTGCCACCACATTTTGCTTCCCTTTTTTGTAGATGATTTCAAAGTCATAACCCAACATCTTTGTGACCCACTTTTGTTGCTCTTCAGAGGATAATCTTTGTTCTAAAAAGTATTTAAGGCTATCATGATCCGTTTTTACCTTGAAGTGTCTTCCCATTAGGTAGGGTCGCCATTTCTTAAGTGCATGGAGTATTGCCAACATTTCCTTCTCATAAATAGCTTTATGTAAAAACTTTCCCTTGATTGGACGACTTTCAAAAGCAATGGGTCTTTCATCTTGCATTAAAACAGCACCAATTCCATTTCCTGAAGCATCACATTCCACAATAAAGGTTTTTGTGAAGTCCGGTGTAGCTAAGACCGGTGCTTGGCACATTGCCTCTTTAAGATGTTCGAAGGCCTTTGTTGCTTCTGGAGTCCATGAAAATGCATCTTTCTTCAATAATGTTGTTAGAGGTGCTGCTATTCTCCCATAATTCTTAACAAACTTGCGATAATACCCTGTCAACCCGAGAAATCCTCGCAGATGCTTTATGGATGTGGGGATTTTCCATTCCTTAATGGCTTTAATTTTGCTAGGGTCTACCTTAACTCCTTCATGAGATACAATATGACCCAGATATTCCACCTCTTGTACTCCAAAGAAACATTTGGATCTTTTTGCATATAATTGTTTCTCCTCCAATAGTTGTAGCACCTTGTCAACATGTTCAACATGATCCTTCCAAGACTTGTTGTAGATTAGTATATCATCAAAAAATACTAACACAAATTTTCTAAGGAATGGTTTGAAAATTGAATTCATCAAACCTTGAAATGTTGAAGGTGCATTGGTAAGGCCAAAAGGCATGACCAAAAATTCATAATGACCCTCATGAGTTCTAAATGTTGTTTTCGGAATGTCTTCAATCTTCATTCTGATTTGATGATATCCTGAACGAAGATCCAACTTGGTGAAGTAAATTGATCCATGCAATTCATCCAGTAATTCATCAATGACAGGAATGGGAAACTTATCTTTAATAGTGAGCTTGTTGAGCTCCCTATAATCCGGACACATGCGCCATGATCCATCCTTCTTGTGCACCAATACTACTGGAGCAGAGAAAGAACTTTGACTTGGTTGAATTATACCAGCCTCTAGCATTTCTGCAACCATACGTTCAATTTCACTCTTTTGGGCATAGGGATATCTGTACGGCCTGATGTTTGGAGGAACACTTCCTGGAATCAGATGAATAGCATGATCATGATCACGAATAGGTGGGAGACCTTTGGGAGTCTCAAATACCTTGGAATGATTGTCCAAGACTTTTTGGAGATCTGGAGAAATAGATGATTCCAATGTGGAAACATCTAGCGAACATAATTGTGCAATTACACCTCTTTGTTCCTTTTTTAGAAGCTTTGTCATACCATTAGAGCTGATTATCTTTCCCGGTTTCCCTGCAATACCCCTTAATTCAACTTCCTTTCCTTCCATAGAAAATTTCATGAAAAGTTCTTGAAAATTAAAAGCTATTGTACCCAAGGATTGTAGCCATTGGACTCCTAGTACAACATCAGCACCTCCCATTGGAATGGAAAGCATTGGGCTAGTCAATACATATTCTCCCATGGATAGCTTGATATTATGGCACTTTCCAGAGCAATTTATTGTTCCTCCATTTGCAATCATCACTTGACACTCTGGTGCTGGATATAAGAAGCAATTCAATTCTTTTGCTACCTTACAATGAATAAAATTGTGGGTACTTCCTGAATCAATCAACACTATTACCTTTTTCTTCTTGATTTGTCCTTCTATCTTGATGGTTTGAGGAGTGGTAATTCCCACCAATGCATTACAAGATATGGTCGGATTTATTTCTTCTTTATCTAGGCTTTGTTCCTGGAGTATATCCTCTTCTTTTGACCTTTCTTGCTCCTTTTCTTCTTCCTCTTCACAATCTATGTAGAATAATTTCTTCTCAGCACACTTATGACCTTTAGTGTATTTGCTATCACAACTGTAACAAAGCCCTTTTGCTCTTTTTTCTTCCAATTGTTGTGGTGTCAACCTTATAGGTTGTGGAAGACTAGCGGCAACAACACTTCCGTCTTTATAGTTGTGAGTGGTATGCTTCCTGGTTGCCATAATTTTGCTTTCCATTTTTCTTGCTAACCTGAATGCCTTCTCTAATGAATCAGGTTCCCAAAGGCGAACATCATGTTGGATATTATCCTTTAAAGACCCTATGAACACATCAATCCTATGCTCCTCTGGAATATCTTTTACCCTTATGTTCAATTTTTGGAACTCCTCAATGTGCTCCATTATTGAACCCTTTTGTTTGAGACTTATCAATTGGCTAAAAAAAGTGTTGCTTTTTGTATCCTCATAATGTGCTATCAATTCTTCCGTAAAAATTGCCCAAGTGATAAATTGTTTACGAGAGAAAAGCCATTGATACCATACAAACTGATTTGGTTCCAAATATAAAGTTGCAATACGTACCTTTTGTGTGTTTTTCACATTATTGAGATCGAAAAATTGCTCCATCTGTAATATCCATGTTGCGGGATCCTTGCCATCAAACTTCCTCATATCGATTTTTGGAATATGGTGGGTCTTTGATCCAACATTAGAGTCTATGGAATCATGATTAACATTTCTTTTGTTCTCATCATGAGTTTCCTTTACTACCCTTTCACCATTAGTGACCCTTTCTTGTAGCAACTTATTCATATTTATCTTCAATTCTTCCATGTCTGTCTTCAAAACTATCTTCAAATCATCCATCTTAGTTTCCATGTCATTCATCTTAGCTTCTACACCTTTCTTTAAACAATCCATCTTAGCTTCTACGCCTTTCTTTAAACCATCCATCTTAGATTCTGTTCCTTTTTGTGCAAGGGACAGTTGTTGCACTTGGTCTTGTAATTTTGATAATTCATGTTGCATTTCTTCCTCTTCTTCATGAGTCATGCTAGAGCCTTCATGTTCCTTACTAGGTGTTTGCATTTTCTTTCCTTGGGGCATCAGTTACTAATAATAATGCTCTACTATACCCTTTTAATTCCTTCAAAATAAATTTTCAAACCAAGCTTAAGCAAAAATTTAAGAAAATCTACACACCTTTTTTCACTTTGTAGGAGCTTGATATTGCCTCTGATGTATCTCTATACTTTCCAATCATCTAGATCTGAATTTGTGACCTGCAGTATCCCTCTGTGTCCTCTTTCCAATGCCACAAGTCTGACCCAAATTGGATTCTCCAAGGAAGAGTTATGCGAAATCTCCCACAGTGACTTGATTATAGACTAGTTCAGTAGAGCGAACTTGTACGACGTGCCACGAGTCACTGTTTCGACCTTTGGATCTGAAAAATGCATACAAGAAACTACAGTCTATCCTCTTTCTGTACCTTCTTACAAAATTTCAATTTGATGCTCAGAGAGAAAGTTATGATGATTTTCCCCAGGTCACCTGTTTGGAATGTAATTCAGGAGTCTGCAAAAAGACCAACTTCCTCAGATCATATCTCCGCAAATATTGCGTGAAAAGCTCTGAAATTCAGACCCAAGGTTCAGCGCGATTTCTTATCAAATGGGATTTTTTTGCAACTTTTGAAATGTCGCAGAAAAAAAGTTATAGCGAAAATGCCACGATGACCTGTTTGGAGCAGCGAAACCCTAGAATTCAAAGCTCTGATACCAAATGTTATGAAACCAGCTCAAGAAAAAAATAGAAAAGATAGATCAACGCCTTAGAATTCAGCCTCTTCGAGGGGGAAACCTCCTTTACATTACATAAATGAACAATTCTTGGATGATTCAAATGACAAAACCTCCTTTCTATATATAGGAGTGTAAGGAGTGACAATATAACCCAGCCGACCTAATAATAACAATATAAAGCCACAAAAATATCAATAGAGGGATTCTATGGGGCACAGTAATAACAATGTGGGGATAATAGGGCACAACAATATTAATAAGGGGTACAACTACAATAGTAATGGTGTAATCACTGGTATTATAAGGACCCAACAGAAAACCACCTCAGATGAAGGTGGGGATGTGTACTTGGCTTCTTCAAGTACACATGTAGATCATGAGGCATGGTTGATTGACTCAAGTGCATCCTTTCACTTCACTCTCGATAGAGAGTGGTTCTGCGAGTATGATAAATACGATGGTGGTGATGTATTCTTACGGGATGATAGGAAGGCTAGAATCATTGGTCGTGGAAAAGTAAAGTTGGAGTTGCAAGGTGGAAGGGCTAGAACACTTCCGGGTGTTCTGCATATTCCTACATTGGCTAGAAATCTGATTTCTGTAAGCAAGCTAGATGATGCAGGTGTAAAAACAGTGTTGGAGAAGGATACCTGCAAAATGGTTCAGGGAGCACTGGTATTGATGTACGGAGTTCGAATTGGAACTTTGTACAAGCTACAAGGTAGCATTGTTATTGATGGGTGCAATAGTTCTATGGTTCCTGAAAGTGGAGCAGAAAATCTAATGGTCTCTAGAGAGAAGACCATGTTGTGGCATCAAAGGCTTGGACATATTGGAGAGAAGGGCCTTCGAATACTTCATGGTAAAGGTATGGTAGAAGGTATGAGTAATAGCTCTCTGGATTTTGATTTCTGTGAAAATTGTGTATATGGGAAGCAGAATCGGGTGAGTTTCCCCTCTGGTAGTAAAAGGCGAAACAGATATTAGAACTTGTGCACAGTGATGTGTTTGAACCTTTGAAGGTTCCATCACTGGGTAAGTCTGTGTATTATGTATCATTTATAGATGACTTCTCAAGGAATACATGGATATATTTCCTTAAGAAGAAATCTGAAGCCTTTGGTAGGTTTAAAGAATTTACGGCTCTCGTGGAAAATCAGATAGAGAAGAAGATAAAGGTGCTGAGGACAGATAATGGTGGAGAGTTTTGCAGCAATGAATTTGAAGAATTCTGTAAGAAGTGTGGTATAGCACGATAGAAGACTACTCCATATACACCTTAGCAAAAGGGAGTTGCAGAAAGAATGAATAAGACGTTGATGGAAAGGGCAAGAAGCATGCTCAGTGGTGTCGGGTTAAGACAGGAATTCTAGGCAGAGGCGGTGGATATTGCATGTTACCTGGTCAACAGTTCACCTTCATCAGCGTTGGAGGATAAGACTCCACGAGAGGTATGGACTGGTAAGAAACCCTCTCGTTCACATCTGAGGGTATTTGGATGCGATGCATATGTACATGTTTCAAAGGAGAAACGAACCAAGTTGGATAGTAAATCTGAAAAGTGCATCTTTATTGGGTATAAGGATGGTTTAAAGGGTTATAAGCTTTGGAACCCAATCACACAGAAGGTTGTGTACAGTCGAGATGTGGTGTTCAGAGAGGTAAAATATGTTATTAAACATGAAGTCCAACCAAAGGAACCTGAGAAGATAGAGTTTGAGCTTGAGGAGGAAGAATCAAACTCTACAGTAGAGGAGGAATCAGAAGATGAAGAGCCACAAACTCCGGGTGTGAGAAGATCAGTTCGAGAAAGAAGGCAGCCATAAAGGTATAGTCCATCTACTTTCTATTCAAATTTTTCTTTATCTATTACTGACGATGATCCCAGAACTGTGAAGGAAGAAGTAGATTCAAAGGATGGCAAACTCTGGAAAGAGGCCATGGTTGATGAAATGGCATCTTTTCACAAAAATGAGGCTTGGGATCTGGTGGAGTTGTTAGTTGGAAGGAAACCCATTAGCAACAAATGGGTGTTCAAGAAGAAGACAAATGCAGAAGGAAAGGTGGAGAAATACAAATCTCGGTTGGTAGCAAAAGGTTATTCCCAGGTGCCAGGAATTGATTTTGGTGATATTTTTTCTCCTGTTGCTAAGGTAACTTCTATTAGGTTACATTTATCTGTTGTTGCTGCTTTCGATTTTGAGGTAGAACAGATGGATGTGAAGACAACATTTCTTCACGAGGATCTGGAAGAGGAAACCTGCATGAAGCAACCTGAAGGCTTTGCGGTGAAGGGTAAGAAAGTACTGGTATGCAAGTTAAAGAAGTCTCTGGATGGGTTAAAACAGTCACCAAGGATGTGGTATCAGAAATTTGATACATTTATCTGGGGACTTGGCTTCACCAGAAGCAAAGCAAATCATTGTGTGTATTTTAAATTAATTGGTGACCATGTTATTTATCTGGTCTTGTATGTGGATGATATGTTGCTGGTTGGAAATGACAAAGAAATTATCCAAGATTTGAAGACCCAATTGTCCTTCAAATTCAACATGAAAGATCTTGGTGCTGCAAACTATATTTTGGGCATGGAAATTAAAAGAGATCGGGCAAAGAGGAAGCTCTGGTTAAACCAAAGGAAGTATGTTGAGACAATACTGCAGAGGTTTAATATGCAGGATAGTAAATCAGTGAAGGTTCCTATTCCTGTAGGCGTGAGGTTATCTGCTGAACAGTGTCCCAAGACACAAGAAGAGGAAGAGGACATGTCCCGTGTTCCATATGCAAGTGCAGTCAGTAACCTGATGTATGTAATGGTCTGTACTAGAACAGACATTGCACATGCAGTGGGAGTATTAAGCAGGTTTGTGTCAAAACCAGGGAAGGAGCACTGGACAGCAATGAAGCAGGTTTTCAGGTATTTGCGTGGCACTAGTGATTATGGTTTGTGCTACCAAGGAAGATCAAGATTGGAAAAAATGTTGGATATTCGTGGCTTTGTTGATGTAGATTGGGCTAGAGATCTGGATCATAGAAGATCTATAAGTGGGTATAAGTTTAACCTATTTGGAGGTGCAGTCAATTGGATGAGTAAGAAACAATCTGTAGTGGCACTATCAACTACAGAGGCAGAATACATGGTAGCCACTGTTATAGAAATTTTTGGGCACTGCAACCCCAATCAAACATGTCCATAAACCAAGGGCTCCTAAGTCCCTAAAAGTGTTGTTTCATACCCTAAAGGAACAAGTTCAGCTGATTACATCATCTCCCAGAAGTTCTCCACAAGAAACTGCTCAGAACTGGTCAAAACTGGACCATACAAGTTGCTCAGTGCTAAGGGTGCGATGCATCCCACCTGCCCAGTGAAAAGGGTGTGATGCATACTAAAAATCCCTTCTGTAGGGTGCGATGGGCGAGAGTGGACAAATGGTAGAGACAGTTTGCGAGGTGGATGATCATGGAATCTTCCAGAAACTTCTCCTGTGACACTTGCCTCTCTGAATTCGCCCAGGGATGAGTAAGAGATCATCAATCTCCAAGTGGAATCAAGAACTATCAGAGAGAGGACACTAATTAAAATCCCAGAAGCTGACTCACCCCCTTGCAATCATCTATGTATGGATCCCTCATCCCAGAGATCTAGGGGCTGGAAGTTTGTATCTTGTAAGGAAGTGTTGTTGGTTTCTTGTTGGAATATCATAGTGTTGGGTGATCTTGTTGGAATATCATAGTGTTGGGTGATCTAAGCTTTTCATGAGGTGAAAGAAGGGCTTTCATGCTCAAGGATGACGCTGGGTCAGAACAATTGGTTGTAATCCTCTTTGCTATTCTTGATATTAATAAAGCTATTCAAGTTTTCCTCCAAATTCCTGTATGTTTGATGATATATGCATTTGTGTGGTCAATATACATTTGGTCCTATATTGTTTATGATTGTAGATCTCTGATCTTCGATAGTATTATGCTGCTTTGATTCCACAAGTGCTCTTTGAAGCTGGGTAGACGAAGGAGAAGCGGCAAGGATCTGTCTGAAGGGAGAGGAATCGAGCAAGGAACCAAGCGCAAGACTGAGGTTGGTGTCCTTCATTCCACTCTTATCTACTTCTCATAAAGGAAAACGAAAGTAGTTTTAATTTTTTTGTTTCTAAGATAGCTACCAGTCTTAGTGGGACTAGCAGCTCCGAGTGGACACTAGATTTCCCGATAACAGCCACTCATGCAAGCAAGGAAGCAGTTTGGTTACAGAGATTATGTTCAAGTATGGGGTTAGTACAGGGAGCTATAAGGATAGACTGTGACAGACAAAGTGCAATTTTCTTGGCAAAGAACCCTGCATATCATTCAAAGATAAAGCACATTGATGTTCAGTATCACTTTGTGAGGGATATGATAGAAGACAAAAAGGTGTTGCTGGTAAAGGTGGACACTTTGAAGAATATTGTAAATGCATTGACAAAATCTGTGAGCTCTAAGAAGTTCTCTTGGTGTAGAGAGACAATAGGTGTTTCAGGGCTGGAAAAATGGCTAAGCTCTCTTGTGGCCCCTTGTGGAAAGAAAACAACAAGTGGGAGAATGTTGGGTTGTGTTATATTCTTTCCACGACTAGCCCACGTAGTTAACTAGGGGTTAGATGGGGGGAGGTCACAAGGGGTTTGAGGGGCACCCGTAACACCACTTTATGGGGTGCCCCAAAAATTTTTGTTTTGGACCCTATGTTAGGTTCGGCGGACCCACCTATGGTTTTATGCATGATTTTCACATATGTTTTTTGGACGCGATGGTTTTCGGTCCATGGTTTTGGACGTAATGGTTTTCAGTCCATGGTATCGGATGCTTCGGCATGTATAAATAGGTATTATAACATTGAAAGGAACATAATGAAAAATCAAGCTGGTAGTCCCGGTTTTGGGATCCAGGGGAAATCTCTTTGTATATGTGTTTTATGTGTTATGCTCTCACATTGTTTATTTTCTGTGCTTTAGAATTCGTATGCAGGTAATTTCTCTACGGGGTTAAAACCTACACCATATTGTTTTCATTGGACACTCTCGATCCTATGTGCCTTATTTTCTTACGAGGTTTGTTGTTCATCATCTCCTCCGCTACGATGATCGCCCACTGAACTTCATCATGCAAGGTGCGAGGCATTAAGATCCTAACCTTGGCCCGGATGTTAAAATTTAGTCCATACACAATTTTTTTCACTCTAAGATTTTATGTGTTTAAGTGGGGGGCATAGCAAACTAGTTCCATGAAACAAGCCTCATACTTTGGCACTAAGTGACTCCCCTGCTTTAGTGCATTAAATTCATTCAATTGTTTCTCAAGGAACTACCCTAACCGGTAGTGTTCTCTAAACTTTTCCTCAAATAATTCCCAAGTTTCTTTTGAGATATCCATAACCAAGTAGGGTAGTAACATTTTCCACCAAAGCAGTGTGTTTCCCTTAAACTAAATTATACCCATCTTGGCCTTCAGGTTTGAGGTGTAGTCTCTTAGTGTGAAGCACATAGCCATGTTTTCTAGCCATGCCTCTGTAGTTTGACCATCTATGGACCCCAAAAATTCTGGAAATTTTACATTTTCTGAATCTCGATGCACATCATTTCTTGCAGGATTTTGGGGTGCTTCATTCTGCGTGACAAGTCCTCCCTGCTCATGTTCCAAACAGTTTATGAATACGTATGACATGTGTTGGAATGATCTAATTAAGTTCAACACCTCTCTAATGGGTCCATGATCTTGTACTGTGATGTTTTCCCTATCATTGGGTACAGTGGCAATAGTTGGCTGCTTAGGTAGCACCCTCTAGTAGCCCTACTCCTCCCAGCTCCTCTTCTCACCATGGCACTTGTTATAAATCAGCGCCCAATTGCCTTAGTTTAATAGGAAAGAAACAAGAACTTTAGGTTCTACAAAACACCAACAAGAACTGAACACTCTATCAATACTAGGCAACGTTGCACTCCACCATACATTAATTCCAACAAGTAATCACACACATCTACTTACAACTCTACTCAATTTATCAGGGAATCCACGAGAAATCATCAAGGGTATTTTCACCTTAGGCTTTGATTTACTTAACAACTTATAATTGGGGTGGTTTATTTAGAAGGTCTCACAAAAGTATAGATTACAAAATCTTTGGGACAAATCATTCTTTACTTAAAATGGCATAACCCCATATCCCTGTTAAGTAATACATTACATGATCATAAAATTATATTTGAGTAAATTACGCATATGTTGTCATAAGAATACTACCAAATGTTCATCTTAACACTCCATTTCCAACATAATAAAACAACAAGAAAAGGGTTCCTAGGTTTCAATATTTACCCCACCAATCACTATATATAAATATATATGAAAATAAAAATGATAAAAATTGAATCCATATTAAAATCAAAGTTCATTAGTCTAATCAGAATCAATAATAGAAATATAACCCACAAAACATAAAAAACAAAAAACACCAACATGGTAAAACAAAAAAAAACAAAAAGCAAAAAAAACAAAACAAAACAAAAAACAAAAAACACAAACATGGTAATATATAACTACAATCAAATGATTATGCCAACTCAATCATTAACAAAACCAAAACCAAACTTGCATAAAAGATACCATGACACTTGTCTCTAAATAAATTAATAAATATATATTAATATCTAGCTTATTACTATATTTATACAAAATCTCAATTACACTAACTAAAATACAAAGCTGAGTCGTAACATCAAAACTAGATAAATCATTAAAAAAAAAATTAAGTAAATTAAACATAATTAAAAATAAATACATCAAATTATAAAATTTAAAATTTAAGCGAATTTTAATTAAATTTATATTTACATATTTCAAAACTAACATATAAAATACAATAATATAATTTACTATATTTCAAAACCAAAAATATATATATATATATAGCCCTTTCATGTTCTAGAATGAGAGACCCAACGATCACTAAATGGTGGACACTGATCATGAATGCGCACTAGATAGGTGTTGAGGTTATATATAAATAAATAAATAAATAATCATTTAAAGTAAGATGAGATATCGTAACGTTTACAATTGTATAATTGAAAATTAGATATTTATTTTATGTAATTTAATTATTTAAAAACACTTAAAAATGAGTTTTCCTTAGATAAAATATAAAATAAAAATTTTCAAGTTCTATTTTTATTTTTGTCCCATATGCATACTTTTGTTATATTTTTGTTGATTGGGCATATAAGGCATGCCTAGTAAAGTTGATCCCACCATCCCTAGTAAAGTTGATCCCACCATCCCAGCTTTTTCCCCTTATGCAACCGGCACAGATGCACCTGGTCCAAGATACATTCGCTTGATAAATGGATATAACTGTGTAAAAGTTGTGATAACAGGGGTGAATTTTGTTTTCTAACAAACCTTTTTATTTATGAGGATAATTTTAATCTTTTAATTCAATGTGATAAATGGATATAACTACTTCGCAGCTGTTGTGATAACAAGTGTGAATTTTTGCTTGGAATCAAATTCTATATTTATTAAAATTATTTTCATTTTTTATTTTTTTTTAAATGAAATTTTAGAGAACAATATTTTCATTTTTTATTTTTTTTAAATGAAATTTTAGAGAACAATAGTACCATTGATATGTAAAGAATTTGGCAAAAGTGAAAGCCAAGACCCAAGACATTTGGCAAGAGTGAAAGTCTACCCTTTTATAGACCACCAGCAAGTTATTGCAAGTGGCTTGGTTTTCTTTGAATAATGATGATGAGGATAGTAGCCAAAAATAATTGTTCTTATTATTGCTTTGACAACCGAATTATGATCAACTTTCCCTCATATTCCAGGTAAACATATTAAAAACACACACAAAATTACCTAGTAAAATTAATATACCCTAAAGATTTAATAATATGAAATCTGACTTGGGTGGAAATTACATGGCGATATCACTTCTCCATACGGAGTGCGATATAAAGAGGTAGCAAAAATAACGATTGTCGTTGATAAAGTGACCAAAGATGAGTGGAGAAACAACCGACCGGACCGACCGCTTGCACTGATGGCTCTTTGTGGAATTCTTGGGTCAGCGAACATACGTGAGAGTGAGGTCTCTTGTGCGATCACTAAGAGATGAATTTAATATTCCTCACAATGCTCTTCTTGACGAGAAGGCTAGAGGTCGCCCCTCAATAGACATTTCAGGAATCTCAGAGTCAGTGTGAAAGCTCCTCTGGCTTATTTTTTATTGAAATAAAATATGGAAGGCATAGATTTAATAAAGAGCAAGCTCAAATTTACGTTGGGCCAATTAATTTTTTAATTTTTTTTGTTTGTCATGGGATACTGAGTATAAATTTCATATATAAAGCCGGTGATAGATCAAAACTTATTTACAATCAAGACATAAATTTGAACAAGCTCAATCTTCAATCTTGATTGTAGTAATTAATTGAATTGCATGTTTAATTTTAAAAATACAATACTGTAACATTGGTTAGTATCAATCTAAGTTTAAATATATTCAAAAGGTTGAAAAGCAAACACCATGCACATGAAGTTTCTCCCACTCTCATTGTATTGTATAGTCCAGGTACACCACCTGTGCAAATCATCTTTTATATCCAACAAATATACATAATATAAAAAAAAAAAATGTTGATAATTTTAAGAACATGAAAATTTTCTCCCACTCCCACTGTATTGTTTACTCCAGGTATGCCAGCTGTGCAGATCATCTTTTATATCCAACTAATATACATAATACAAAAAAAAATGTTGATAATTTTAAGAACGTGAAATGTTGATAAGTGTTTGGATTATTTAAATAGAAATTTTGATTATTAAAATATAATTTTTTTCATTAGGCGAATGAAGTTAAATTGGAATACAACTATAAGTAGATAAACATAAGGAACTCATAGATATTTTAGCATTTACATCAAACATCTATGAATTACAATAAATTTCACATATCATTTGATTTACATTATATTTACTATATACACAACGAAATCATATAACAAAACATCATAAATACCATAGGTATTGTGTACCCGGAGAGGAGATTCGATCTTGGCCTTATCGCTACTTGCACTCCCTTGTTGTAGTCCAACTCCAAGTGTGAATGTTGATGTGCTCTAACCGAACATAGTGACTCATCGGTTTACCTCCTAGCCTATTCCTTGGGTACTCTCCTTTCGCGCAGACCCCCAAGCTACAATGGGGCTCTACAATGGAGAAAGTGTGCTAGCTGATAGAGGTGAGTGCTTCTTAGCTCAAAGGTCCCCTCTCTAAAGTCCTCTACCTCACAAAACTCAACTATAGCTCGTAGCCACTCACAATGACATAATCTCATCCATCCAACAATAGGGTAAGCAAAAGTGTCTTCTCCCATGGCTTACCCCTTCTTTTATAGGAGGCTTCATAGGCGACATTGTTGGGCCTCATATTTGTCATATTTTCCCTACCTTATTTCTCAATTTTCATATCATTTTCTAAAGTCTTTTCTGAAATCAAGTCATGTTAATGAGTATAGTAGGGACTTTAGTAGTATTCTATATGCATTTATCGTTTTACTATTTTTTGAACGAATTCAATTAATAAAATATTATTTCTAACAAATGGATCCTCAATATTGACAGGAATCTATTGGATCATTGATATTTGATGATGTTTCCTAGAATGGTTGGAGAATATTGTGCAAGCCTCAAATTGTTACACCCTGTTTGGAACGAATTAGTTGAGGATGACTTATCGACCTAAATTCACAAATGCATTAAGATCATCGTAACTTAAACAAGCAATCCTGATAATCTTTAGATTCTCTGCTCTTTATCCTTTGTTATTACGATATAAAAACTGGTGTTGAACCTTGAAGGGTTGTTCAAGTTGTAATATTATTTTTTGATACAAACTCATATCTTTTATTATCTTGCAACTGGTTTCTCTGCAATTTGAATGGAAATATTAATTATTCAAACTTAGTCTACTGTGCTTATTTTCCCGTAAGGCAGTTTGATTCTGAATTTGGGCCCGATACTGGGAACAACGTTGTCTTCTCTTGTACCATTAAAACTAGTGTTTGATTTCTCTATTCCATCTATTTCCATCTGTGTAATGGTTTTTAATTTCTCGTTGTTGATTTGTTAAATTGAATGCTCTGTCTTGAATCAGGTTTATTGGAATTGTTATAAGAATAGATTTGTTGTGGTTAATTCATTAAGAAGCAGTATTCTTTTCTTTCATTCCCTATAGAATTATCATAGATTGTTATTTCATTTGATCAATCATTGTTAGATATTGTGATTGTGTATTGTTATATTTTCACTCTGTAGTAGTTGTTCCCTAAGAAACAACTTGTTGTTCAGTATGTTTTCTTTTGTTGTTTCCTTTAGATATCTGTAGAAGTTAATAATTTGAATAGTTTGCAATAATTGGAGATTGCATTTTGAATTGATTCCTTTAATATTGTAGTCTTGCTTTTCCATAGGACCATAGAAACTAGTCATATTTGCATTCCTCTTGCACAAACAATGTCGATAACCTTGAAATAGAAGAATGAAACCTCAGGTTGATAGATTAATGTGTAGCATATTAGTTGGTCCTTTTTAGGAACAATTAATTGGACCAAAATTTTGGCATCGTTGTCAAGGAGGTTGTCAAAGAGAATGCTAGTTGTATCCCTGAGGAATGGGTATTAAAGACAGAAGGTAAGAACCTGCACATGCACTCAAGTAAAAATCTTGTGCCAGTGCCTACCCTCAACTGATACATTTAGATTGTTTAGTGTGTATGACTAGAAAGAATCCTAGGACTAGGAACCAGATAGATATAGATTAGAAATCTACCCCAAAAACTACCAAAACCCAAGGTCAAGTTTGCCTTGGAAGAACGACCTTTATAGATGAAATCATTCGCAAATTAGAGTCTCAAGTGTCGATAGGTCCCTGAGCAGTATCTATGAAGGGTTCTATTGTTGTTGCCCCTCGAGTAGTAGGGTCATCTATTGTAGCTAATGTTGATATTCATGATAAAACTGTAGGATCTTAGCAGAGATTCCAAGACATATATGTTAGGCATCTTAGTCCTTCTAGTAAGAGTGAGGGGCACTCTTGCAACTTAAGGGAGGGGGGAGGTGAGACGGTGAACCATACCCATGACCTTTTGAACCAGAATTCCCTGCAACACCTATTGTAAGGAGAGAAATTGAAGTCCTTGTTCTGAGTAGTGCCGTGAGACCTGGTCAAGGTATGGAACCCCGTCAACATATTACTTTCTAGATATACCTCTTGATTATGGGACTCTTGAATATTATTTGCAGATCTTTAACCAAATGGAAAATGCAGTAGCAGGAACACAAACTTCAACCATAGAATATCCTATTATTGATCTGCAGACTAATGCACCAATGAAGATTATCCCATTGCAAAACCTTCCAAATTTCCATGGAATGGCTTTTGAAGATCGTGATGCATTTTTGTTTGGGTTTGATGTTTTATGTCGAGTTTATGATTATACTACTGACCCTCAAAAATAAAATAAAAATTCATCTACCTTGAAGGGAGCAGCATTACGATGGTTCATGGTACTAGGGGGTGGTACTATAACCTTATGGGATCAAACAAATAATCCTTCCTCACTAAATATCAGGACTGTTGGCGATCTATGGATTTAAGGGAAGAAATAGTTAAAATGATGTTAAAATAAGATGAAACTTTGGAAGAATATGTTGAAATTTCCAATATAATTTGCAAAGATCACCATACACTACCCTACCTACGGATGTATTGAAAACTTCTTTGATTAGGGGCATGAAAGATGAATGGATAGAAACACTTAATTTAATGGGGAAAGGTGAAATTTCCAAAGAATAATATGATGACATCATAAAATTATGTATCAGGTGTTCACGAGGAAGTACACGAACCAAACCTGGAACTCGCAACCCTCTCAGCAAATCTAGCAGAACCGCAAGCGGAGGAGTTACAAGAGCATAAATTGGTAATATTTTAGAAGAATATAAAACTAATATTTTAAGTAACCTGACAACGCAGTTCAATGTTTATGGGTAAAACAAAAACAAGCTGAAGCGAAACAGGTATTGGTTATTTTCTGTCCTCACTGTCGAAAGAAGCATAGTCACAAGGAATGTCCATTGGACACAGTTGAGACATGTGCCATTTGCACCAAAAATCATTCAAATGATTGCTGCCCTTCACTTCCTGGGCTGAAGTTTGTATTTAAGGAAGCTGAAGAAGAGTCAGAACCAGCGCATTTTTTGGCACAATGACAACAATGGAAGAATCGTCCATCAAGTATGTCAAAGGACCCTTCTATGTTTTTTTTGGACAATTTGCTCAATAGCAATTTCCTGGATCAAATTGGCAGGGCCAACAACATTCTCCTAATACCTGGAAGTCGCAACCATAAAGTTTACCACCCTGGACAAATCAATCATTCCCTGGTCCCTCTTGGCCGAATCAACAATATTCCACAACTTCATGGCAAAATACATCAAATAATTTGTATCCTCCGCAATGGAAAAACCAACCTACTCAAGGGCCAATGTGGTCCCAAAATTGGCAACACCCCACTGGACTGATTAATCAATCAATGGGGGCAATGCCTCAGCCACAAAATCAACCACTGGTACAATCTCCACTTCAATTACCTTCAAACACTCCACCTCCACTTCGACCTCAGTTACCTACACAGCCAAATCTGAATCCAAATAATAGACCTGTGCAATTTTTCAAAATTCTGGAAAGTTCGAATCCCCCTTCTTCTTTAGAATGTAATGAACTATGTCTGATATCAGGAAGAACCATCATTCTAGAATATCACTCAAAAAATCAAGAGCAATTAGAAAATGATCAAATTTCTAAGGAGTAGTCATTGACATAATAGTCTCACCCTGCTGTAATCATTACTGAAGCAAAGCCACCCAGCAAACCAACTAAAAAACAGGCACATATTGAGATAATGGATATTGCTCCCCCATTCCCTAAGAGATTGGCCATTGTAAAATCACCTGCACATCCTAGTTTTGACCTCTCAGGGGAATTACAAAATTTATATATCAAAATTCCTCTCCTACATGCTATTAGAGAGATATCGATTTATGCTAAAACCATTAAAGAATTATGTGTTAAGAAGCCTAGTAGGAAACTGAAAGACCCTCCTACAGTCCATGTTTTAGGGAAACTCTCTAATCTTATTATAGGGAAACAAATACCCATTAAATATGATGACCCTGGAAACCCTATTGTTACTGTCCAGATCCAAGGATATAATTTCCCAAATACCTTGGTGGACTTGGGAGCAACCATAAATATTATAACACTTCAAACTTGTGGACTCCTTGGAATAACTAGATTTAAACCAACTCTTACTATGTTGGAGTTGGTTGACAAATCTATTGTAAAACCAAAGGGAACTTTAGATGATATTATTATTTCTTTAGATTCTTGGGAATATCCAGCAATTTTTCTGGTCCTCAATCCTAGAAATAAACTAAAAGGACACCCTTTGATATTAGGAAGACCATGGCTTACCACTGTAGGTGCATACATAGGGTTTTGAACTGGAAAAATGACTATTGCTAAAGGATCAGCCATCAAAAATCTTATTTTATACCCTTCCGCTAAACCTAGCATACCGACTAATGATTTTAGATGTCTCTCACCCGAATATCAGGAAGGAAATTTATGTTCTCCTCTTACTATTGATAAAGCCCTTATTTTTTAAAAATAGGTCGAGGATGATGTAATTAATGGATTCATTAATCAACCTTCTATTATTGGGAACCCAACTTGTCAAATGTTGAAAGTTGTGCTTGATAACGAAGCCCGAGGATTTCCATTAGATGATTGGAGTTGAACACATACCCACGACTACAATTCACAATAGTATTCTTATTGAAATCGAGCCTGGCAAAACCATGAACATTAATGTCGACCTTAATTACCTCTAGCGTGAAAGGTTGATCCAAATTCTTCAAAAATACAAACAAGATTTTCCTTAGGAATATTCAGATATGAAGGGAATTGATCCACAACCATGTACACGTCATATTTATATTGAGAAATATGTCCGTGTCATTTGTCAACCGCAAAGAAGACTAAATCCACACCTCAGAGATATAGTAAAACAAGAACTTCAAAAACTTCTTGATGTTAATTTTATATATCCTATTTTTTATAGTTAGTGGGTTTCACCACTAGTGGTAGTCCCCAAAAAGAATGGAAAATGGAGAATTTGTGTCGACTATAGAGAATTAAATAAATCCATGCAGAAGGATCATTTTCCCCTTCCATTTGTGGATCAAGTCCTCGACACTCTTGCTGGAAAGAAATATTTTTCTTTCTTAGATGGGTTCAATGGATATAATCAAATACATATTTCCCTTGAAGACCAAGACAAAACTACGTTCACTTGTCCATGGGGAACATTTGCATATAGAGTCTTACCATTTGGGCTGTGCAATGCACCAGCCACTTTTCAAAGGGAAATTCTTAGTATTTTTTTTTACTTGATTAGTGAGGGACTTGAACTATATATGGATGATTTTACCCCTATGGTGATGAATTTGACCAAGATTTGTAGAATATTGAGAAAGTTCTTGCACGATGTATAGCCACCAGGTTGTGCCTCAGTCACAAAAAATGTCACATGATGATGATAGAGGGCATAGTTCTGGGACATTTTATTTTTGCTACAGGCATTCAGGTAGATCCAGATAAGAACAAGGTAATTCTTAAACTTCCTACTCCTCTAACACAGATAGAGGTACGTAGTCTCCTTGGTTATGTTGGTTATTATCATTGTTTTATAGAAGAAAAAAAATTTCAAAAATTGCAGCGCCTCTGTATGTATTGACTAGACATGTGGAATTTGAATGGACTGGTAAATGTGATAGTAATTTTGCATATCTAAAGAGGATGGCCTCAACAACTCATGTGTTGTGAGGACCAAACTAGAATTTAACATTTCATATATCCTCAGATACAACGATAGGAGCATTCCTCGAACAAAAAGAGGATAAAAAACCTTATGTCATTTACTACATTAGCACGAACCTTACATCTGCTGAAATGAATTACACCGTGACAGAAAAAAGCATGGAAAATTTTAGGGGCGAATGTTCGCCCTTTGGCGAAATTAAGGGGTTTTAAATTTTTAGTGGGCGAATATTTTGTATCATAGTACATTTTTACAAATCGCGTCAAATAGCCCACCTTATTTTAAGGGAGAGGGTAAAAAGGTAAATTTAGCCCTTGAAATTAGGAGTTACAACCTTCCATTCGCCCTAATTTTCAAAAATAGGTTTTATTTAAGTGAATCCTATGGGCCAAATACCATATTCATAAAAGAGGTATGGTAAATTAATAAAAATATAAATAAATGAGAAGTATGGTAAATAAATAAAACATGTTTTATATTTACCCCATAAGTCACCTTATATACATGCAAGGGTGTAAACAAATAAAAATAAAAATAAAGTGGAGGTATGGTAAATAAATAAAACCTCTTTTTATACTTACTCAAAAAGTATTGTAAATAAATAAAAATATAAATAAACTAGACATATGGTAAATAAATAAAATATCTTTTTATATTTAGTCCATAACCCTCTTTCTATTTATGAAGGCCCAAAAAAGGATGTTTTATTTAAGTGAATCATATGGGCCAAATACCATATTTGTAAAAGAGGTATGGTAAATTAATAAAAATATAAATAAATGAGAGGTATGGTAAACAAATAAAACATTTTTTTATATTTACTCCATAAGTCACCTTATATTTACGAACACTCAAAAAATGCATTATACATTATTAACCCTAATATTAGTATTAATAAAAATAAAAATGGCACATGGTATTGACCCATGGTATTCACGTGGAATGTAGCCTATTTAAATGGGGGAATTAAACCAGCATAGATCCATCTTTACTCTGGATCTACTAAGCCCCAAGAGGGATCAAATATCGTGATATGCAAACTAGCATAGAGTGAAAAAATATTTGATCCCTCTCGGGGCTTGGTGGATCAAGAGTAAAAATGGATGTTGTAATTTAATGTATGTTAAACATTTTAACTTGGTTAAAATAAAAATCAATTATTAATTTTATTAATTTTTATAAATTACTAATAGTAATTTTTAAGCTCCATGTTTATGATAACCCATGGTATTGACCCATGGTAATACCATGGTATTCATGTGAGCATAGACTGTTTAAAGGGGAAATTCTATCATCTTAGATCCATCTTAATTCTGGCTCTACCAAGTGCTCAGAGGGATAAATAGATTTCATCCCCCTAAGAGTGGTAGATGTGGAGTTAAGATGGATATAGGTTGGTTTTTATGATAATGAAGATATTAAATAGACTTAGAAAATTATATTGTAAAAACATCTTAAGGTGAATGGTTAAAGCTACATTTAGTCACTTCACAAAATTTAGTAAAAAATACCGATATCTCCATTAATATTGGTTTTTAGCTTTTTCTGATTTAACAAAAAAATTTCAAAACAATGAAACCTTATGACTCTTTCCACATCACCCTCGCAGAGTATTTCTCACCATTTTTCAAACATTCTCAATATGATATCTTCATGAAAATGTTTAGGTACTTATGTTGGATTAGTGTTTGAAAAATAAGTTGGTTTGTACAATCTTTCATCTTCTGTGTTATTCTTAGTTTGTCTTAATGATCTGTAGGGGTTGGAGCCATTGCACCATATTTTCTTAAAATGTGGAGATTGTTCACCAAAAAGGAAATTAATCTACATGTTACAACGCTGTTAAAAAATGTGAGACCTATGAGGGTAGTGAATTATGCTAATAAGCAATTTAGATTGGGAGAGACGTAATTAAATTTTATTATTTAATTGAAGATTTCCAATTAAAATCATAATAAATCTACATTTATATATTCATATATTGATTGGAATGATTCTCACAATGGTCACTGCTTTCAATTAGATCCCCTTCAAGCCTTTGGGATACCTAATACTTTCTTATATAATATAGTTGGGGCTTGCTACTTGTTGGCGTGTTGGGGTAAACAAACTTGATGTGTTTTTTTTTTTTTATCTCGTAGTTGGAGTCTATGCAATAAGAAAGAAATTTGATAACTTGAAAAAAGTGGTAGCTTGACAAAAGTTGTAGAGAAAAGATAATCTCTCCTACCTTGATAGAACTCATTGTCAGTATCAACACCTACAAGAACTTTATTGTGGAATATTATCAAAACTAATAGAAGGATATGAAAGAGTGTATTGTAAGAACCTTGACAAACACGGCCATTGAAACTTGGAACATTGTTTGTAGGAAGAGAAAATTATGTTTATTTTTCCAAACATGTATGTTAGTATATTACAGTTTAATGAATATGTTTTCTTATTATCATATATGGTTTCATACTTAACAAAACATTCGCCAAGACTTCACAATGTTTTATTATTTAGTAAAAGATTCGCCAAGATCTTACAAGATTTTATAATTCAGTGAAAGATTCTCCATCACTGTGCAAGATAATATAATCTAGTGAGAGATTCGCCAAAAAAATTATATATACATATTATATTATTCATAAAATCGCCTCCCATTTTTCCTATGTATCATGGGGATTAGCCCATTTATTATACATATAAATTTAGGGTGGTTCTTAAAATTTTCCCTGGAAAAAAAGAATTTTTAGTTGTTGTTTATGCCATAAATAAATTTCTCCATTACATAACAAAATATCCATTTTTGTGTACACTGATCATTCTATCATTCTCTATTTAGCTAACAAACTTGTTACCAATGGTAGAGTAAGTCGTTGGTTATTGTTGTTGTAGGAGTTTGACATTACCATAAAAGATTGGCCAGGGAAAGAAAACTTTGTCACATAATTTTTGTCAAGAATTCTAGTTGCAGTCGATTCTTCCCTAGCTGAAGACCAGTTCCCTGATGAACATTTGTTTGTTGTAACTATCAAAACACCCTAGTATGCTCATGTAGAAAATTATCTGGCAAATGGAAAATTTCCATCACATTTGTTATCTCAGGAAAACAAGTTTACTATCCAAATCAGTGCATGCTTTTTATGGATGAACGGTTACCTTTTTCATACAGGGACTGATCTTTAGATTCATAGATGTGTCAGAGAAGATGAAATTTATGATATCCTCAGGGTCTGTTGTGATGAGCCCTATGGGGTTCACTTTACTGATTAGAGAACTGGACACAAAGTATTACAAATGGGATATTTTTGGCCCACAATATTTAAAGATGCAAAGAAATATGTCCAAATTTGCGATAGCTGTCAGAGGATGGGTCATCCCATTCATTCTGACGAAATTCCCCTTCAACCGCAAATTGTATTAGAACCGTTCGAAAGATGGGCAATGGAATTTGTAGGCCCCTTTAACCTGCTTTCGAACCATAAAGCATACATTCTGGTATGTACAGATTATGTTACTAAATGGGTGGAATAAGTAGCACTCCCAAGGGCCATGGAAGAAGCAATCATTAATTTTTTATTTGAACTATTTGTTCGATATGGGCTACCTCAGGAGCTTGTAATAGTTATGGGATCACAGTTCACTACTCACAAAATTTCAACCACGATGCAAAATTACCATGTTAAACACAGGGTCACTTCTCCTTACCATCCGCAAGAAAATGGGCAGGTGGAAAGCACTAATAAAGTCTTAGAGGCGATTTTAACTAAAACAGTATCTCTGAATCATCAAGACTAGGCTGCCAAGCTCCTGGAGGCCTTATGGGCCTATCGGACAACCTAGCACAATACTACTGGCTATTCACCTTATCAGCTTGTTTTTGGTAAGGAACCCATTTTTCCAATTGAATTCAAAGTTAAGACTCTCAAAACTGCCAAGGAAGTCGGATTGGACCTCACAGAAGCACAGACACAACGCTTACAACAACTCAATGAATTAGATGAAATGTGTCTTCTTGCTTTACAACGTACTGCCATAATTCAACAGTAGAGGGCTAAATGGCATGATAGGTTGATTAAAAAGAAAATTTTCCAAAAAGGAGATTTGGTGCTGCTATATGATTCAAGATTCCAAGATTTTCCAGGTAAAATTCAAACGAGGTGGCTTGGCCCTTACGAAATTACTAAAGTTTATGACAATGGAATAGTATGCCTTACTACAATTGACAATGTTGGCATTTCGTTCCTTGCCAATGGGCATTGGCTCCATATATACCATCAGCCACTTACCAAAGATTATTTTCTTCATGAAATCGATAATGATGCCAATTTGTAGGTTGTAGCTAATTGGGGCAATTTCCCCACGGCCACAACCAGGTAAATATTTTTGAAGAAATTTTCTTTATTTTGTACATAATGTAAATAATTCTTATTTTTTTGTTATTTCTTATTAAAATAATAATAATAAATAAAAATAACTCATCGCCATTTTTTTATCACAGTTGTTGTTTGCATGGTCATAGTCATTGTTTCCTCAATCACAGTTGTTGTTTCCTTAGCCACGGTTGTTGTTTCCTTGTTTACAATTGTTGTTTCCTTAGTCACAATCATTGTTTCCTCAGTCATAGTTGTTGTTTCCTTAGTCGCAATCGTTGTTTCCTCAGTCACGGTTGTTGTTTCCTTAGTCATAGTCGTTGTTTCCTTAGTCTCAATTGGTGTTTCCTTAGTCACAGTCGTTGTTTCCTTAGTCACAGTTGTTGTTCCCTTAGCCACATTCATTGTTTCCTAATTTACAGTTGTTGTTTCCTTAGTCGTAGTTGTTGTTTCCTTAATCACAGTTGTTGCCCCCTGGGTCACAACCATTTTTTCTTTCATTATGCTATTGTTTTTTAGGCACATTTTTGTTTCCTTTAAATAAGGTTGTTGCTCTTGAACATGTGATTATCATCTTTTTTGTAGTTATATATTTATTCCTTTAGGGAAAGGAACATTTTTATCTTTCTCCTTATATGATGATGGAAAACCAATTTGTTATTCGCTATCATTAGAGAATCTTTTATGATAAATTATTATCATAATTTTGAAATTTCTGTGAATTTTTAATTGTTTCTACAATTGTAGAAAATTTACAATAATGATTATACTACATTATTTTCATCACCACTTACGGAATATCTTTTAATTCCAATCTTCCAACGATAAACGACCATACTTTTTTTGAGGAAAAAATTAGCAAGCTAGAAAAGTAATTACTATAATACTTCTTACACCATCCCTAACTCTTAAGGAGTTGACATGCCACCCCATTTACTAAGTAATCTATTAAGATTAATGAAAATTATAATTTAACAGAGGATAGGAGGTCTCATCACAAGCCGAACTACCATGATCATAGGATCTAGTGGAGTGACATTACCATTTCTGGTTACCAAACTAGGGTAATGGCCTTTGGCTTTTTAGCCGAAGGACAAGAGGTCTCATCATGAGCCGGCGTGTTCACCTCATTAGCTCTAGTGAATGACATTGTTGTTAACTAGTCACCACACCAGAACAATGTCCTTCTGTAAATACTTCAAAAAATTATATATAACAACAAAATTCGGAAAATATTTTAGTAAATGGGACACTGGCATCTCAAAGGGTTAAAAAGGAAACCCTGTCGAGGCTATGGATGCCTGCTGGCAACAGAGGACATGCCTGTGGTATTGAAGTAAAACCAAGAATTACAATATAGCTTGGATTTTTGTTCCTTCAAAATTAAAACAAGAATGGTCGTTAAATTTATTATGGACATTCTTAAAACCTTCCGAGAATGTGGTGATGTTTGGTTCTTTATGAGCATTTTACTATAATTCTACATACTAGAAATTTTTTTTTCCTTGGAAAATCAACATTCTAAATTAATCTCCTTTCTTTTCTCTAATGATACGCTTGATATAACTATTACTTCCATCCATCTAGTCCTTCGTACACATTTCCCCATGCCTTTGTTTTGTCCACATCCTTCGTGGGTTTTAATAAATCATGCTATCATTACCGCACACGAATTATAATCATTTCCTCATGCACCATAGATATATCACGATTTATATTTATCCTTTTGACGATCACTTTATTGCACTGCATTAATGTACCATTATCTTCCAAATGTGCCAAATCTGCCATCTTGTCAAAATTTGATTAACAGTCATGGATGACCTTACTCTTATTAGCCGAGGGGGCGAGTTGGCACTAACAGATTACTGTTATTTGCATTTTTTAATACCATTGCATGTCCTCGAAATTGCTATACACTGTACAAGCTTATTATCATTCTACATGGTGAATTTTGTTGTTTCCAAATTGAAAGATTGCACCCAGTTGAATAGTTAAAAATGGGTGGGCATTCAATATGAAATGAACCCACACAGCTACAAGTCTTAGAATAGGCACACAACATCTTAATTCAAGCCAGATGGATAGAATATTTTGAATGGTTACAGGGGTTCGACAATGTGGTAGCATTGGAATTCACTAAGAGTTTGGACAATGGTGTAGCAGTAGTGAGAAATATATAAGTACAAGTAAATGAAAGTGCAATAGCATAAGTGACAGGGTTTTCAATGGAAGGAGAAAAGTGGTATGAGATACACACCTCTCTTCAAAATGCGACTCTTATGTTCTTAAATCCTGGCAAAGAATTGATCAGAAAGGGGAAGGGGTAACCCCCATTCATTGCTTGATCCATGTAAGGAGATAGCAGAGATTGTCCAGCGGTTCATCAATTGTGATGCAAGGCACAACGTGGTAAGGGGGCATAATATCAAACTCATGGCATCCCTGAGGCAAAAGGTAACTCTGAACCTCCCATATTTTCTTAATTTAGTATTTCATAAGACTGTTATTAGATTAAGGAGGTCCAAGGACCAATTTGTAGTTGTAAGTCACCATGGACTCATCAAGCTATTAGTTATAAGAAGTCTTAGCCAAGTCCAACAGAATTGGGAAGGGTTCTTTAGAAACCTTTATGATGATCAAGACATTCCTTTGGAAAATGAAATAATTGTTGGAACATCTAGGGACATTCCAAATAGTGATAAGAAGCCAGAGGGAGACAATGAGGAAAACTTAAATAAAACCCCCATGACAGAAAATATTTTGTGAGATACTATACAAATTGAGAAACCTCAAAAACTTAGTAGAGCGGAGAAAAGGATGGCATCAGTTTTAGCTTCCCTGCCTAAGAAAAGGAATAGGTTTTCTAGACTTGTAAAGCAGGGTCAGAGTTCCTTGAACCCTCTTGAGTAGCTAACAGAAGAAAATCCATCTTAGGATGTATCAACTTTAGATCAGATGGAACAAGAAACAGAAATAGCCCAAGCACTAGAAGGGCTAGAAAGTTTACTAGATACTGAAAATTTTGGAAAAGTTGTGACCACTTCAACAGAAGAACTTGCAATCCATCCTGATAGTCCTCTCGACCAGGGAGCTTCACTAAATTCGTCGGTTGTAACCTCTCCTATTGATTCTACAACCATTATTATCCTGGATTCAGATAGTGATCCTGAAGTTGTTTCGTCACAAGGGTGTTGTAAATACTTTGTTGATACTTTAGTAGAGCCTTCCTCTACGGAGGGAACAACAACACAGTATTTTGAAAAATTTATTGATGAAGAAAGAGATGTTAGCATTGGCTTTTTAGTTGATCCTCAAATTAATTTTTCTAAGGACCTCCTGGAATCTGGTACTGATATAATGACAAGGGAAGTTGACAGCTTACCAATAGCCAAACCCACTCAGGAAACTATTGTTGAAGAAGCCAAAATAGTAGTTTTTGTTTCCTCCCCAACAGCCTTGGTTACCAGTCTTGTTCAGATGATCATAGGTACTAAAGTTGGGAGAAATAAAGGAAAAGGAAAACTCCATAAGGAAATTGATAAGTTAAAGGGAGAAAATAAGAAACTGCAAAGGAAAGTACAACAACTAAAGAATTAGTTATGAGGTAACAAGAAGTTTCACAAAGGTTATGTGAAGCGGCCTAAAAAGAAGCATGAAACTCAGGTTGGAAGTCCATACGGATGTTATATATGTCCTTAATGAAGCCAACACTCAGACATAACTTGTTCTTGTTGTTGTTGAAGAAGGAACATGAACTGACCTCAAGGTACAAGCGATGGACATTCCTCCTACCCTTGTTGAAGTAGGAATTCAGACTGATCCACCATTTACTTTTTATGATAGAGGGGTACAAATGAAAGAGGTGCCTCCCTATACTCCCTTGATTGTATAAGCCTCCATTAGAATTTTGCATAAAACTATGGAGGAATAGCAGCAGACCATAGCAAGATATCAAGGAGAAGTAGTGCCTCGAAGGGAACATCAAGAGCTACTCCAATGATTTAAAGCCTTGACAGCAACAGAAGATGAGACCTATGCACAACTAAAGGCATCTAAAAAAAAAGCTAAAAGCATATAAAAAAAAGGTCCATAATTTAAAGCACTGCCTCAAGAAAGCTACAAAGCAAACAAAGGAAATTTTCTCTATTTACTCAGATGCCTTGGCATGCAGGTCACCAACCCGGAATTATGCTTTATGTTTTCTTGAGTGATATCTCTTGCTTAAAGTAAAAGCAATACAATCTGGACAACAACATGAGTTCAGGAGTGTACTACATTTTATTTCTATTTTTTGAAAACAGGATGAGTATACATAGTATTTTCTATGTGAGTTATATATGCACAACTTCTTTTTAGAAGAACAAGTAGAATAAAATCATGTCCCTTTAATTGGAGATATTCAAGTTCAAGATTTTATATCATTTTCCAGGAATCGCGTTAAGTAGGAAAAGGCTTATCATACCTTCCAAAGACAAGAATGTGGCCTTGATATTTAGGTTAGAGGGGAACCTCAAAACCCCTTTCACACACAGATTTGTCATAGTATTTTCATACATAAACCTGGTGTTTCTCCTACACTTGTACAAACCCAATATGATGTCTTGCACTCAGGAATGGAATATCTGGAAGACATCAGAGAGGAGGCTCTTCGTGGAGCCAAGGAAAGATGGCAGGCATCACCAAATGAAGTCAAGAACATATAACCTTTTGGTTATCATAACTTCTAGTATGTGATGACTAGAATAGAATACTATGTTCACTTGGTAATGGGAACAATGTTGTCTTCTCTTGTACCATTAAAACTAGTGTTTGATTTCTCTATTATATCTATTTCCATCTGTGTAATGGTTTTTAATTTCTCGTTGTTGATTTGTTAAATTCAACAAATCTGTCTTGAATTAGGTTTATTGGAATTGTTATAGGAATAGATTTGTTGTGGTTAATTCATTAAGAAGCATTATTCTTTTCTTTCATTCCCTCTAGAATTATCATATATTTCTATTTCATTTGATCAATCATTGTTAGATAATGTGATTGTGTAGTGTTATCTTTTCACTCTATAGTATTGGTTCCCTAAGCAACAACTTGTTGTTCAGTATGTTTTCTTTTGTTGTTTCCTTCAAAGATCTGTAGAAGTTAATAATTTAAAATAGTTTGCGATAATTTGAGATTGCATTCTGAATTGATTCCTTTAATATTGTAGTCTTTATTTTTCATAGGACCATAGAAACTAGTCATATTTGCATTACTCTTGCACAAACAGTGCTGATAACCTTGAAATAGCAGAACGAAACCTCAGGTTGATAGATTAGTGTGTAACAGATTATTTGGTCCTTTTTAGGAATAATTAATTGCCCCAACACACACTTGGCACTCGATGCATAATTATTTTCATTATTCCAAAAGTTTGATTATTCACTAACCCATGTTTCACCCTCTCACCAAGGCTCTCCAAAATTATTTACTTAAATTTTAAATCAAAAACAATATTTTTCCTCGCCCCAACATGGCTCCCTATTTCTTCTCCTACGTGTCTCTTGATCACCCTTTTATGCTCCTTAATTTGTGTGTCTTACTAAAGTCAAAAAATAAGTCTCAAATTTGGCCCCCTAACTACCTCCTAATTTAATTCAATTTGCCTCTTAGATGAATATTCCTATGTTGCTATTGCCACATTGAGCTTCTCTAAATTTCTCCAATTTTAATTTATTAATCTTTATTTTTAATTAACCACCCTATTCTCTTAATGAAGCTTAACTATTATAGGATTAAGGTTTATAATTAACTCTATGTCCCTCTTTCCCCCTTTTTCCTATTTAAAACAATTATGTACATTATCTACCTAATATTTTCCAACATGAGAAGGGTAGAGTTCTCAAGATACATTTTTTTTTTTTCTTCCTATCCTCCCTTTCCCCCAAGTTTTATTCTTGCCTCATTTAACACCTTATGTGAATTAGTAGGATTTTCATATCTTTATTATATTTAGTAGTGATCCGTAAACTGTCATGGATATTCCACTTGACAGTTCGTCACAACAAATCTGATAATAATATATTAAAATTTTGAAATTTTACACTATTACAATTTATTAAACTTTAAGATCTGTGGATTTAACTGTAATTAGTGCATGCATGCGAATATAATTTTTGCAGAAAATTAGCAAATAACAAAATAAGCTCACACTGATCCAAGGATCTTTTGCTTATAGATGTATTAAAAGAATCACATGTGAAAATTGTAGTGTAACCACAGAAATTTAATGTGCACATGAAAGAAGAAGAAGAAACACATAAGGCATGAAAAGAAGACAACAAGAATTGATAATGTAGTTTGTCCAACTTGGACTACGTCTCCGAGCCCTGCTCGATCAATGGGCGACCTTCATTCATTAAATGGCATGAAAAGAAGAGAATACCATCATCAGTTACGTAAAAGGAGTCTTATACCCCCTTCTGGAAAATGGTTGAGAAATGGAGAACTCAGACGGAGAAATGGATAGCACCACTGCGTTTGTGGCATCGAGAGGGGCTGAAAACATATAAGATTTGCCCAATTCAGACCAAATGCACTTTCGCCCCTCCGGCACTGCTTCTACCTTGAACTGCATGCCAAAAATCCTCTTCCCCCATACTTTTTTCATTCATCTGGCTTTTATAACACTCTTTTGTTACAGTCGCGCTTTAATCGGGGGTCAGCTTTGTTTATAATAGAATTCATTTTATCGAAAGGATTGGTGGGCCGACCGTCTGACCTTTCTATGCAATAAACCCTTTAAAATAGCTCTTTTTCGTTTATACACAAATACATGTGGAAACACTAAAAAACCAAAAACCCCAGACTTCAAATTTTATCAAATCGGGTCCATAAACCCATTGGGTCTGGCCCTTTATCACTGTCAGCATATTGTGTTGTCAATGGCCCATGTCGCGGGGAACCGCCGATCACCGATCGCCGATATTGCCAATCGTCGATGGTCGATAATGCCGATATCGGCGTATCGCTATCGGCATATCACATCGCTACGGACCAGGGGTCTTGGTCTTATACCTTGGGCGGTGCCGACCCGATCCGCTGATCTGATCGCTCCATCGCATATCGTCGGTTCTAAAGTCCCGATATCGCCGATCGCTTGCCCCCGATTGTGATTAGTCAGAGATCACTGATTGGGGTTCTTCTGCCCTTGTCTTAAGTCCACCCTTTTGACTCCTCTGATTGCAATTTTCCCTTTTAAGGCTTTAAGCCTATTTTTTGAAGAAATGCCTCCTTTTCCAAAGGAACAAAGGCAAACTCTTCTGGCGATAACTTCATCATCCAGACTTGGATTGGAGTGTCGTTCACACCGTTGGAATCAGGGCAACAAGCACTTCGATCTGATGTCAAGATACTTGCCTTTCTGCCACTTTAAATTTTCAACTTTTCCATGCCATTGTGTCTGAAGATCCACCTTGATCACACACACACATAAGACACAATATATTCTCTCTGGGAAACCCTTTCGGGAGAAAACCCAGCTAGAAAATGAGGTTGCTCAGCTCTCTTTCTCTATCTAGAAGTATGGCTACAGGTACAAAGAAGTAATTCATGTGGCCCGTGGGCTGCTACAGTGCACATATCCTCTTTGTGTGCTCTACCTCCTATCTCTCCTGGCTATCTTTGCTCAACTATGGAACAAAATGCTCTCGAAAGAATGAAATGTCTCTTCCTCCTAGTGGCTCAGTTATAACACAGCCCGTTAACCTACTAGTGGTTAATTTTGACTACATCAACTCTTAAGTAGAGTTACAAAATAGACTATTCTAGAGTCTTTTACATCACAAACACGTGGATAGCCCATTTTCCATGAATAATGGGGGCTAATGCAACATCTTGTTGAACTATAGGTGTGAAAACAAGAAGGTTAACTTCTTATTAGCATAAGTTTTGCATATGGAATCTTATTGATGTGCTTCTTGCATCGTTGGAAAGGTCTCTATGTAAAATAACATGAGTAGGTGTGAGGCTATTGCAACAAATTTTTACCCCCAGAAAACGTTGTTTGATGCCTCAAAACACTCCCGAAAGGTTTCAGACCCAGTTTTGCCAACTGGTTCCCGCTGCTAAAAGTAGTCCCATGTGTTGATTCCTCCACTTTTTCCAATCCAAATGCATTGAGAAGGATGAAAATCAATATAATGATCCAATTCATATCACACCTCCCCATTTTTGGATGCTTTTGGTCCCCATAATATTTTATTGAATGAGGTGAGGAATTTTTCCTCCAGCTTCTCTCTGGTGTACCATTTAGCTTTGCCTGGAAGGTATCCCTTCAACCCAATCTACCAAAGGTCATGTTGCCCCTGTCTTTTACAAAATTGTATCTTCTGTCAACTCTAATTGAGCATCTAGTGCCAAATCCTCCACATAAGGTAGGACCTATTCCTCTTCCTGATCTAGCAAGGAAGGCTCATAGAGTTTCAAATTATCTGTATTCACAACTAAGTAAATGTGCATATATGGTGGTAAACTGAGTCGATATGCATTATCACCCACCTTTTCCAGTATCTCAAAGGGACCATATCTGAGGGCTTTTATTTTCTTACCAGGCCCCTGCAGCCTCTCCTTGTTCAACTCTAGCCATACTCTGTCTCCCACCTTGAATGATTTCTTTGTTCTGTGTTGATCATGCTTGGCCTTATACTTCTCCTGCGACTTCTGCACTATTTCATGTACATGTAGATGGATCTATCTGATCTTCTCTATAATTTTTTCAACCCTCAAAGCATCTCCTGTAAGATCTTCCCTCGCTCCTCCTTGTTTCCCATATGTAATATCCAAAGGTGAAGGTGGAAAATTTCCAAATCAAGTCTTAAATGGGGACTTTCCTATAGAAGTGTGGATTGTTATGTTATAAGAATGTTGTATATATACCAAGTTTTCATCCCAAGTCTTCAGGTGCTTCTGGTTGTATACCCTCAGAAGTTGCACCAAAGTCTTGATGACTACTTTTTTATGCCCATTTGTCTATGGACGGAATGTTGTAGATCTCTTTAACTTTGTGTCCATCTTCTCCCACAATGTAGCCCGGAATGCACTCAAAAACATTGTGTCCCTGCCTGAAATGATGCTCCTCCGTATCCCTGTCCAAAGAACAAGTTTGCTTCTTATTGTCAGTTGATAGTCTTTTTACAGGGCACGAGAATACACATCTTGTTGAACCTGTCAACTACCATGAACAAGTAGTCATGTCCCTTCCCGGTTGTCGTTAAACCTCCCATAAAGTCCATGGAAATGATTTCCCAAGGATGAGTAGGCATAGGTAAGGGATGATATAGACCTTGTTTCCTATTGTTAAGCTTGCTGGTACAACAAAGCATGCATCCTCTTATGAACCTATCTACCTGCTCTTGCATCTTGGGCCAAAACACATACCTCTTCAAGTTAGCCATGATCTTCCCTACACTAAAGTGCCCTGCAACCTTGGAGGTGTGAGCCTCTCTAATAAGCTGCAAACGCTCACCCTTAGGAACATGTAGCTTATCAAACCTTTAGGTTAACCCATCCTGGAGATGGTATTCAATGGTGTTGTCACCATCGTGCATATGAATCTGACTCTACAATTGTCGATACACCTTCTTAAAGTCCTCATCTTCTGAATATGCCTCTCTATATGCATCATGGGTGAATGGCTCCATGTGCATAAGAGTCCCCATAGCTATAATATTTGGTGTGGGTGGCCTTGAAATCATATCGGCCAACTTTTTTGTGTTTCCCTTGTTATAATTGATCACGAAATTAAACTGTTGTAAAAAACCCATCCACTTGTAATGCCTGATCTGTTGTAGCTTACTTTGGGCCTGCAAGCACTGTAACGACTGGTGAGCTGTGTGGATTATTGTCTCCTTTACCATTAGATAGTGCTTCCACTTCTTCACAACTTGCACCATGGCATAGAGCTCCTTATCGTAGGTGGGGTAGTTAAGAACTTCCCCATGAAATACTTCATAATGGTAGCAAATGGGCCTTCCTCCTTGCATCAAGACAACTCCCATAGCATACCCACTCGCATCTGTCTCCACTTCAAAGGGCCCCTCCAAGTTTTGTAATTCCAAAACTGGTGCTTGACTTGTCTTCTTCTTTAGCTCCTCGAAAGCATTCTGCTGACCTTTTCCCCACTAAAAACTCTTGCCACTTGTTGTTATGGCATGGAGCGGAGCTCCTACCATTGAAAATAAGGCTATGAATTTCCTCAGGTACTTTGTTGCCCCAATGAAACTCCTGACCTCGGAAACATTAATAGGCATTGGCCATTTCATGATGGCCTCCATCTCGAAAGGATCTATATTAATCTCTCCTCCACCAATCACATACTGCAGATACACCAAAGGCTGCTGCACAAACTCGCACTTTTTGACATTTGCTAGTAGGTGGTGCTTCTTCAATGTTTCCAGCACCTATGTTATGTGTGAAATATGCTCCTCCTAGGTAGCACTATATACCAGTATATCATCTAGATAGACAATAACAAATGAATCTATAAAAGGGTGCAGTATATCATTCATTAATCTCATAAATGTAGTTGGTGCATTACATAGGCCAAATGGCATAACTAACCACTCATACAAGCCTTGTCTGGTTTTGAAGGTGGTCTTCCATGTATCTTCTTCTTTGACTTGAACCTAGTGATATCCAGACTTAAATTCCAGCTTGGTGAAATACTTTTCTTATTGCAACTGATCTAGCAGATCATCTATCCTGGGAAGGGGGTATCTGTTCTTGAGCGTGATTTTATTCAACACCATGTAATATAGACACATTCGCCAAGTCCCATCTTTCTTTAGCACAATGATGATGGGTGACCCACATGGCGATGTACTCGGTCGAATGACACCCTATTCCAATAGCTACTGCAACTATTTCTTCACCTCACTTTCTTCTATAACAGGAAGCCTGTACAACCCAATATTTGGTAATGGGGAGTCTAGCAATAGCTGGATCTTGTGCTCCACTTCTCTCTTAGGTGGTAACCCTTTAAGCTCTCAAAAAAAATCCTTATAAGCATGTAACAACTCCTCCAATTGTTGTTTTTTATTCTTAGTACACCCCTCCAGGGATGCCTTGCCTCTTATTGACTCCTCTTCAGACTAACTTTCTCTTAAAAAAAATAAAACATACTTCTTTCTGGAACTGATAAATTTCTTGGCTTGGTTGGCACTTACCAGTGAAATTTTCAACATGCCTTTGAGCGTGTTGATGATGAACGATTTTCCATCCATGATGAGTCAATACTGGTTAGCTCTCCTCATTAATATTGCATCATGCATGTACATGTATAGAATCCCAATCACAACTCCAAATACATCAAGGGGAACCACACCTAGATCTACTTCATTAATAAAATCAACACTAATAGCAAATCTAATTTTGCACTATTTTTTTACCTTAACTCTGCATCCTTATTTACCCATGCCAGTGGATATGAGTTTGAATGATCATGAACTTCTATCCCCAACTTCTTGACCAACTCTGCTGCAATGAGATTCGCCTGTAATCCTGAGTCAAATAAAGCATCAATCTTTGTCTTATTTACCTGTATCTTTATATGGAAGAGTTTGGTCATTTATTTATCTTCTTATTGTTGAATGCTAGTCAGATTCACCTCCTTATGCACTAATGTACAGGTGATATTCTCATCCATGTCCGAGTTTATTTCAACTTGGTTGCTCGAATCAGTGGCCATGAGATTCTTCTTCTTATTATCTTTCTTCTTTTTCTTCAGGTTTAGCTCAAGATACAACTTCAAAAACTTATCCTCTGTATGGTCATCAATGTTGTAGTTGTTGCTAGGATCTTTGCACTGGTGTGTTGTGGTTGTCGTCTTTTTATATTTTCCCCCTTTTTGCTTCTTCTTCCCCTCCTTAGAAGCTTCTTGTTGCTCCTTCTACTTTGATCCACTTCACTGAGCTCTTTTCAGACTTAAGTTCTCAAAGTGTTGTGCCTATACACAAGCCTTTTCCATCGATTTGGGCTTGAACAACATCACTTGATCACACAGATAGTGGTTCAGACCCCCCAAATACTTGAGGAGTACATCTGGATTCTTTGGAGAGATACCCAACATTATAGCCATATTTTTGAATTTTGCAGTGTACTCCTACACACTTCGGCCCGACTTTTGCTTTAAGTAATGCCATCGGATCCACTCATCCTCCACGTACCCAATGGGATAAAATTGTGACTTAATAAGGGTTTTGAAATCCTCCCACTTAGTGATTAGAGGTGATCCCTCCAACCTCATGGTTTCCGTGTGTCTCTCCCACCAAGTCAATCCATGGCCCTCTAATTTCAATCGCGTGAATGAGATATTTTTCCCTTCCTTGATCTAATGGATACTGAAATAAAATTCCAGTTGTTGCAACCAGTGGTTCATCTTCAGAGTGTTGATCTCATCGTATTATGACTTGATATCAAATTTTGCTTCCATTTTGAACAGGGATTGATTCACAACCCTCAAACTGGGTTGATCTTTTCCGAGTTCTTTCTTCGGTTGGTTCTTCATGTCTTCCCGAACTCCCGATCCCCCTTCCGATTTGTCCTCTGCATTTGAACCCCCATATTCTCCAAATATCCCCAGCTTATTGCTTAGGGCCGCCATGAGGAGGTTTACATTGCGTTTTATATCCGCGACTTGTTGTTCGAGCCGCGAAAACATCACCTCTATAAGATCACAAGGTTAGTTTACAGATTCATCAGTCATGATTAGGGTTTTACACTTTTCAACCCCGCTGACCTAGATCCCCTGTAAATATACACAAATACCCAAAGAAACCTGCTCTAATACCAAATGATCTGTAAACTGTCGTGGATATTCCACTGGAAAGTTCGCCACAACATATCTGATAATAATATATTAAAATACTGAAATTTTACACTATTACAGTTTATTAAACTTTAAAATATGTTGATTTAATTGTAATTAGTGCATGCATGCAATTATAAATTATGCAGAAAAGTAGAGAATGGAAAAAAAAATCTCACACACTCATAAGACACAAGATATGATCTTTGGGAAACCCTTTCGAGAGAAAACTCAGTTGGAAGGTGAGGTCACTTCGCTCTCTTTCTCTGTCTGGAAATATGGTTGCAGGTACAAAGAAGTGATGTAGGAGCATCTAGCTCAACATTATCATTGTATTTAGTAGACATAGGGGGTCTTGTGTTTCAAGGAAGTTGGTTTCCTAAGCATTGAGTTAATGTAATTATTTAATGTTTT
The DNA here is from genome assembly GCA_031772625.1 of Pinus tabuliformis. NCBI lineage: Eukaryota > Viridiplantae > Streptophyta > Pinopsida > Pinales > Pinaceae > Pinus > Pinus tabuliformis. The sequence goes on from CM062804.1 coordinate 608,706,057, forward strand.
GAGTGATTTTAATGAGAATAGGAATTAATTGAATATTGTGAGGCTTTATTTTAAATGTTCTCGAATGTAGGAGAGCATGAGAGATTTAGGATATTTGAGTAATGAAAGGATTGACAATTGATTGTAAATCCTAGATTAGGAGTCAGCTCATGATTTTATGGAATTGAGAGAATCCTTAGGGATGAGGAAGAGATTTTAGGATTTTGTTGAGGAATCTATGGATCTAAACCAGAAATTGGTTTTAGAATCCCTTTGTATAAATGTAAGCCTAAAAGGGCATGATCAGAGGTTGCAAGGGTTGGATAGGTTAGACAGATAGCATATTGGAGTGTTTGTAAGCTACATGCAGATAATGAACAAAGGCCATTAAATTAGAAGTTCAGGCCAAGAAGAGATAGAGTGACTCATTATGTAATTGTTGTTGATATATATATATATATATATGATGCACAGAGATTAAATTCCAATATATAAGTGTGTTATCGGATATCAATTAGTGGATGAATGAATGAGTTAGGATGTTCTGTGTAGCAGATGTGTGTAGGCGAATACACAGAGGAAAAGAAATGCAGTGGAAAGGAATGGGTCATTGAATCCATTTGAATACCAAATAATGTTTGGAGGAGCGGAATTTCGAGATCCCAGAAGAAAGCCAAAACCCACAAGAAACACTAAAAAGTGGAGTTAAAACCAAGTAAAGAGATAATCAAGAAGTGAAGAAACGATACACGATAGTCGTTGGATCTTGAAGATCAACAGCTAGGATTAAGTCACAACTTAATTCACGAGGAAGGTAGTTTTTTAACAATGAAAGCAGATTTTGAACAGCCTCAAAACCGTAAGTGGTATTGAGCGTGGAACCCCGATCCCATTAAGCGATCGACACATGGCAGCGAGGAGGAGAGAGGAAACTGCTTATCGGGCGGTAAATTCTTGTGCACGTTGCCCGGCCGAAATCTTTGTGAGCCGTTAGATCTAGCGCGAGTAAATGGATGGCAGAGGATCAGCGATTAAGCGGGAGTAATGTCAACTGTTGGATCGGAGGAAACAACAGATAGTTGAGATGTATTTTCATATCGCAATGTTAGGAGGTGAAGGGCGCTGCGATGGCCGATAGCGATAATCGCTGATCAGAGGTCGATGTTTTTGAGATCAAAGCAACAAGGCGGAAGGGATTGGTATTAACGGACTCGACGAATATTATGGTTGCGGGTATATAAATTTTGAAGTCTGTCTTATATAGTTCAAGGCGGAAGTTTAAGGTATTTCCTTTGTATTTGGTAAAGTGTTGTGACCGAGTCTTTTAAGGCTTAAGCGATGTTTAAATGTTCCGATAGTCACATATCAGAGTCAGAGGCACGACATAGTATATATGTGGTAAGACCGTGGGTAACTGCAATTGCCGATTGCGATAAAGGAAATTCTCGGTAAATGTGCAAAGGCGAGGATTGGCGGAAAAAGGTATGTTTGTGCATGTTTTTATGTGTATTCTCTTATAAGAGAATTACAAAGGTTAAAGCGTCGATAGAAGGAAAATGTGGGCTTTGGATATATATGCGGCTTAAGGTTATAACCTAAGGTTTAATGAGGGCTTAGAGGGGTGTATGAGTCCCGATAATTAAAGGAACGAAGGTTTATAAGTGAATAAGTCCCGATAGGAAGGGTTAAAAAGCAAGGCTTTAAATAAAGTCACATACGAAGGATAAGGGGTGATTTAAGTCCGATAAATGCATATTGAATGGAGGACTAGACTATGTTGGGGTTTAATAAACCATAAAGCATAGGAACTGATGGATGGGCCTTAAACCTTAGTGAATGAAGATTTAACTCGGCAGAGAGTTAAAATTCCTGGGACAGACAGGACATGTGCATAATTCATGCATAATGTGGGTAAAGCAGGGGTAACCCTACGTCAAGAAGTAATTCATGTGGCACGTGGGCTACTACAGTGCACAAATCGTCTCTATGTGTTATACCTCCTATCTCTCCTGGCTATCTTTTCTCAGCTATGGAACAAAATGCTCTTGAAAGAATGAAATGTCTCTTCCTCTTAGTGGCTCGGTTATAACACGACCCGATAGCCTACTAGTGGTTAATTTTGAGTATATAAACTCTTAACCAGAGTTACAAAATAGACTCTTATAGATTCTTTTACATCACAAACATGTGGCTAGCCCCTTTTCCATGAATAATGTGGGTTGATGCAGCATCCTCTTGAACTATAGGTGTGAAAACATGAAGGTCAACTTCTGAGTGGCATAACGTTTGCATACGGACTCTGATTAATGTGCTTCTTGTGCCATTGGAAAGGTCTATGTGTGTATAATAACACTGGAAAGCGCAACGCGAAAGTGCAAAAATTTTACCCCCAAAAACGTCGTTTGATACCTCAAAACACTCCGGGAATGTTTCAGACCCCACTTCGCCAAACTAGGTCCCAATGGTAAAAACAGTCCCATGAGTTGATTCCTCCACTTTTCCCACTCCAAATGCATTGAGATGCATGAAAAACAATATAATGATCCAATTCAGATCAAGTAGTTTCTTTTTTATGCCAAGGGTACCAAGTTGGTCATGCCCTTAAAGAACTTTCCTTCGAAGTTCCAAGGGTGCCATGCATAACCGTTTATTTATAATTCCAAGGGTGTCAGGTTAGTCTTTCTATTCAAGAACTTCCCTTGAAGTTCCATGCCACTTTCCCTTCAAGCATCCAGTGGCTACGAGGGAAAAATATAGGTGCAACGATAGATACCACTATCATCTCTCATGTTTCCCTCTATAGTGAAATTAATGGTGTTCGGGATTAAGGAATCCTCCTTGATGCGCACCTCCCCAATGAATCCTCATGAGAAACCCAAAGTTGGGACGTGCCCCCATGATGCTGTGATCTTCAAGGTGAAGGTGTCCCAATCCTTCCAGGCCAATTGACAACGGGATTGCTAGCAGGTGAAATCAGGGGCATTGTGCCACCCTTCCTATGTAGTTCCATCCATTTGTACAACCCCATCACCCATGTGTTAGATATTTAGCCAAGAAACTAAATTGTGCCTACAGCCACTAACATGTCATTAGAATGTATAGCAAGATTCAAACTGAAATTTAAAATTTCAAAGACAAAATATTCATTCCCATCAAACCAAATGTCGTCGACTCATCACATGTGAGTGCCTCTGGTGGTTTCCTACCATACTTGATAATAATCAGTAACAAAGTTTCTCAGTGTTAGTCATTGTCATAATATCATCATCAACATGAGCTGGTCATTCACGTCGTTGTTCATCATGAAGCAGAACTAATGTAAGTAGTCTACATAAGGAACACATCCATCACAACTATCATCATCATAACATTGGTGGGAACATACATATCCATCAAAGTTGTCATCATTGTAACATCAATAGAAAACATACATATCCATCAAATCTATCATCATCATAACATCAATAGAGAACATGCATATCCATCAATGTTATCATCATCATAATATCAATAGAGAACATACATATCCATCAATGTTATCATCGTCACAATATCAAATAGGAAACAAACATAACCATCACATCCACTAATAGTAGAGTCAAGTGCCTGGATCCTGAACCTCAGGTCCTCAAAAAATAATATGTGAGCCTTAAGGCTAAATCAATGTGTTGACGGTGCTAGATACTACCAACATATAGGGGATCTCCCCGATATAAGGCCCCAATTAAACCTCACACCATTTGGTGTGGGAGTCCCATCCGGAATATGGCCCAACTATCATTTACTTAAAGATATGCCTTGGATTTAGCTGTTAGCATAAGAGAGAAGCACAAATGTCCTTTTGAATGAGTAAGCGAGTGTGCCTTGCGAATTTTCAATTGCAAATGCATCATGGTTCTCTTACTGCAATGGGAGAAATAAAGTGACCCTCTAATAGAGAAGTAATAACAATACCTTCATGGATACGCACATAAGGGAGAAATATTTTTCTAACATCAAGTGAAATAGTTCACATGGATGCGACAATCAGTATAAACATTACAACACTTTTCCAAATAAGTTGAGCATCAAAGTCACTGAAATAGTTCAATCACTCCAGTACAAGTGAAAGCAAACATGAACCATAAACATTCAAAGAATAGTCTTAAAAACATCTACAATCCATGTGTGAAAATGTGTTGGCCTAGAAGGCTTCGATTAAGAAAAAGTTCCAAGATATATAAATACAACGAACATCACTAGCTCCAATAGTGGAGCGTTAGAGCCACTACTACCTCCCCAAAAGTACTAAGTCTATCTCTCTAATGCCTTCTGGGAGATTCCAAGGTTAAAATTCCTTCACATGAGAAATGAGGATCATTTTATAACCTGAGGTGTGACCTTTCACATCCCCATGACTCTAAACTTTCCAACTCCTAATGAGATTTGGACTTCTACAACCTTTGGACTTCCAAATGAATTTTGGAATTACATATGACTTTTGGTGTAACATGTCTTTTGGACTTCCATGACTCTTTTTTCCATACATGAGTATTGGACTTCCACTTATTTGTCTTTACAATGATTACAACATTACATTACGATTTCTGCATCATCCATGATGAAGACATGACATGTCACTATCTTTGATGATTGGGACTAATAGTGACTGATGACATGGAATTTCTTCAGTGGTGACATGGCTGCCACTTGTGTCTTCATTCTTCATGTAGCTTCTAATCATTGATGCCTTCACCCTCCAAAGGGTCTTTGATCTTAGATTCTTTAGGGTGTTTCGATCATCAAGCTTTCAATGTATTCTTTGTTCTTCAATGCTTCCTTTGTTTGTCTTCTTTCCACGATCTTCCTCATGCGTGCTTTCCATGTATTTCTTAAGATACTTGTGGATGCAATCACTCATGATAAGCAACCATCAGCATGAAAATATCCTAGTCTAACATATTTTATGCATATTTTTTGTTCATGCCTTTTTAGTACACTTTGGAAAGAGAAAGAAGAGCTTCTGGGTGAAAGGGCTCACATCGAAGGGTTGAAGGGGCTTCAACATGTACAAGAGGAAGAGACAATCAAGGCAGGGCACATGGCACAAGTCTGAAGGACGAAGGGGAAGGCTTCGAGCTTCCCAAGTGTGTTGTACGCTCAAGGGAGAGATGGAAGGCACATGGGAAACTCCTAAAGGCTAAAGGAAGAAGGCTTCAGGCCTAGGGTGCGCTCGTGTACTCAAGAGGCCCAGGAGGGCGCATGGTGCAAGTTTGAAGGTTGAACGGTAAATCTTTGTGCCTTAGGAGTTCTCTCATGCGCTCAAAGGGTCAGGAGGGTGCATGGTGCACTGTGGAAGGTTGAAGGGTTGAGCTTAAGTTCTTCAAGGTATGCTTATGCACTCAAGGAAGGTGCATTTCTTCGAGTCGAGGGAGTGTGCTCAAAGGAAGGCTTGGTTTTTTGAATTACGGAGTTCAGAACAAGGAAGGGGAAAGATCTTAAGGAGTGCGCTTTGCGCTCTTGGAGGGGACATGGTGCACTTTCGAACAACAAGGGATTCCTGATCAAGGCTTTAGAGTGCGCTCATGCGGTCTTAGACTCAATGGGTTTGCTTTGAAACAAAAAAAATTCTAAGTATGGATGACAGGGAGGGGGGGAACATGATATGTTTAGACATAAATCAAGTGCAACACATACCAACTCATTAAGAAAAAATAGACAATCTTGAACAATGATAAGTATACATCAAAACTACACTTTTCATGCTTTCCCTAAGTACAATGGGTGGAGTGTGTGCAATTGTGACCAAAAGTGACGTTTTACAATAACAAAGATGTTACGACCATGAAATGCACTAAAATATGTTCTACTCAATGCGATGACACTTGAGAACATTCCTGAACACTTGAAACGTATAGAATGACATGAGAGGACACTTGATATGGTAGTAATAGTAGGCTCCAAAATTCAAATATAGTGAAAGTTTGGAGGGTGTTGTAGCAGTGAAAATACTTGGCGATACACTAGACGAACTTCAACTTCTTTATCTAGGAACAGCTTTTGGTTAAAGGGTCAAACCTTCAGGAAGTATTGACTCGCCAACTAGATTGCTTTAATTTCCACCTTTCGAATTGGTTATATACATAACATCTCACTTTCTTCTACTTGGTTGAACACACAAAAGATACACCATATCACAATTGTTTCAATCCAGGAAAGGCTAATGTGCACAGTGAGTTTATGATATTCAAAGTATGAGTTTTCATCTTTGGTGTTGCTCCACTACCAGCAGGCTTGGACAGTACCTCGGCAAAGTCACTTTAAGAGCACGAACATTGCTTCACTTCCAGCAAGACTGGACAATACCCCAAGAAAGTCACTTGCTTCACCTCCCTGCGTAAGAAGTGTTTCTCTTCTTTCACCCTTTATTTATTTATTTAATAGGAATGTGCATCAATACTTATTATTTTCGATAGGCGGAAGAGGGATCCTGACTTATTGAGAGTAGAGGAGGTTTCCCCTTCACAGAAGTAGTTTTTAAGACCTTTGATTTTGGTTTGCTCGCTTATTATTTTCCCCTTATCCTTTATCTACTAAATTGGACAAGCGCTAGCACACAATAGATTTACACCAAGTTGAGTGGTTTAGATACTAGCATAGATGCGGATATAATATGTTCCCTAAAGGTTCTCCTTTTGGATGTATCAAATTTTCCACCTGGACTTATCTCAACCAATGGAATTTTCTTAATCAAAGAAGAAGAACAATTGAAAGCCAAACGTTGTGGTTGTCACACTTCTCTTTTATTCCACGACAAAGTCTGTTTGAGCCATGCACTTTTACACGAGGTATTATTTATGTACAATGACCAAAAAACACGACAAGATAGGACATGACTAACATAACACATATACAACTGACAAAAATGAAAAGGAAAGAAAAAGAACAAACTGTACAAGAAGCACATCTGGTAGCTGCTATTAAAAATAATGCTTCAAATCTTGGCCATTTACAAGAAGGGGCTCAATCGCCATGTCTAAGGATTTCAACTTGAAGTTATTACGACCGAGATTTTTTTTTATGGTAAAGGGGCCAATCCACAAAGTTTGGAACTTCGTGTGCTTTCCTTTCTCTTCATGGGGTTTATCCCACTTCAGTACTAGGTCACCCACATCAAATCTCTTTGCCCCTGCAAACTTCTTATCAAACGATCACTTTACACAACTTTGGTGAATGACAAATCTCTCTTTATATTTGACCCTGTCTTCCTTGAGTTTGATTAAAGTGTTTATCCTGCTCTGAACCAGAAGGAAATTTCTACCTTGTGACCCTTGGTAGAGTTGCAAGGCCATAAGATACAGGTTCGAGGCAAAGATAGCTTCTTTACCATAAACCAAAAATTACGCACGAGGTCTTCATGGAAGGCTTAGGAGTTACATATTCAACCCATAATGCATTGGTCAAAGCGTTATTCCAGTTCCTTTTCTCAGAGAATATGGTTTTCTTGATTATGCGGATAATATTTTTGTTTGTCAATTCAGCGAAACCATTTCCCTGTGGGTAATAATTAGATGCATGTTTGAGGAAAATCCAATTTTCTAATGCAAATTTATAAAGTTTTAATGATGAAAAGTAAGTCACATTATCAAAGACAAGTGACGTTGGAATTCCAAACCTAGTTATAATGTTTTTTCATAAAAATTGGATAACTTCCTAGTCATTTGCTTGTCTCAATGGAACTGCTTTCGACCACCAAGTGAATTAACTTGTTGTTGTCAAAATATATTGGTGTTTCTTTAATGAATGAGGAAAAAAATTTCTCCGATAAGATCTAGGCCCCAATTTTGGAATGGTTCCTCAACTACTGCTAATATCAGTGGGGAAACTGACCTCTGATCTCAACCGACACAACTATGACAAGTTGGTCACTTGCGAACATAAGCATGAGCATATTTGAATAGAGCGGGCCAATAATAACCAACTCTCGTGACTTTATGCGTTGTAGTGTCCCCTGCATAATGACCACCTACAGGTCCATTGTGTAAATATCTAAGAACCTTTTCTATATCCTATGGCTCAAGGCATCTTAGCAGGACACCATTGTGGTCCTTTCTAAAATTCACTCCATGAATTGTCTGGTAAGATAGAAATTTTAAACGAATTTCCCTCTTCTTTTTATTTTGTAAGTGCATGGGCAAGGTGTCATGCTCTAGAAATTGTCGTACATCATAATATCATGGTGTTGTAGGCACAAACAGAGGAACATGTTCAATGTTGTACATTTCTATCTCCTGCTCCCATCTTGAAAGATCTTCCTCAGGAGCATCTCTAGCTTCGATTACTAGCTTGTAGATCCCATGACCCTTTATGGTATGAACTAGTTTGAATTCTCGATCGTATTCTTGTAAGAAGATCATCCAATTAGCCCTCTTCTCACCCAGTTCCTATTGCACGAACAATGTTCTTACCACTGGATGAGGTACAAATATGATCGTGTGAGATTTTAAAAGATAGGGACTGGAATACTTAACTGCCTTGTATACAACATATGTTTGTTTGTCGATGATAAAGTAATTTAATTCTGGCCCCTGTAGGCTAGTGCTCCTAAAATAAATAGGTCACTTATTTCATTCAGTATCATTTCGAGTCAAAACAACTGAAATAGAGGAATCTGAAGCTAAGGTATAAAGCAATAAATCAATGCCACAGTTTGGATTGAAAAACACTGCTGCATCAACAATTGCCTGCTTGATTTGAGCAAAAGCGTTATGTTCCTGTTTACCCCATTTGTATGTTGCATATTTCTCAATCATCTCTTGTATATGATTAACTACCTAAAATCAAGCAAGTAATTGTTGATGCACCCGTGTTATTCAGTCCAGACTATGGAAAAGATTTATTGCTTTATACCTTAGCTACGAATTCCTCTATTTTAGTCGTTTTGGCTGAAAAGGATACTAAAGGAAATGAGCGACCTATTTCTTTAATGAGCACTAGCCTACAAGCGCCAAAATTGAATCACCATGTCATCAACAAACAAACATATGTTGTATACAAGGAAATTAAGTATTCCAGCCCCTACAAGAGATGATTGAGAAAGATGCAACATACAAATGGGGTAAACGGGAAAAGGACGCTTTCACTCAAATCAAGCAATCAATTCCTGATGCACCCATGTTATTCAATCCATATTATGGAAAAGAATTATTGATTTATACCTTAGTTTCAGATTCCTCTATTTCAGTCCTTTTGACTCAAAAGCATACTGAAGCAAATGAGTGACCTATTTCTTTTATGAGCACTAGCCTACAAGGGCCAGAATTAAATTACCCTGTCGTGGACAAACAAACATATTTTGTATATAAGGCAGTTAAGTATTCTCAATCGTCTCTTGTACCTAATTAACTATCTAAGAAAAATCAGAGATAATTTTTCTTAGAAAATTGCTCTTTCTTAAGAAAGGCTACATAGCCTTCTTATTCACTCGAAACAGGATCTATGTAATATCTTTGACCCTCTCGGGATCAATTTTAATTCCATTTTTTCAATGATGTGCCCAAGGATAGTCCCTTTTGAGACATCGAAGACGCTTTTCTTGCGATTGAGAGAAATCCCATAGTTTTGACACTGCTCAAATATTTGTTTTGGATTTGTATGTGATCCTATCTTATCTTGGAAAACACAGTAACATCATCCAAATAAACAACAACGCTCTGACCGATAAAGCCACAGAATGCGATGTCCATCGCTCTTTGAAAGTAACACTGACGTTGATAAGCCCAAATGGCATCCTTGTTGACGATGCTGGAAATTCGTCAACCAAGGGGTTCTCCCTGATGTGAAGTCCCTATTAGACCTTACACGGTTTGGAATAGGAGCCCCATCTAGGATATTGACCTGGCTACCATGTATTCTTATAGGTTTTCTTTGGCTAAAAATTTCAGCACAAGAGAGTTAAATGCAAAGGTAATCTCAGATCAACAAGTGAGTATACTTGGTGAGTGTTTGATTGTATGTGTGTCAAGATTCTTTTACTGCAAAGGGAAAGGAAAGTGATCCTCTAGGAGAGAGGTAATAGTAGCACCCTAGTAGACACACACACACACAAAAAATATTCGTCTAACATCTAACGAAATAATCCACAAGGTGTGATAGTTATTACAACCATTATAAACAAGAAATATTCGTCTAACATCTAGTGGAATAGTCCACAAGGATGCGACAATTATAGCAACCATTACAACACATTCTCAATATGATAAGTACTAAAATAACCAAAATAGTTCAACTACTTTAGCACAAATGAAAGAAAACATGAATTACAAACATCCACATAATAGTCTTACAAATATTCATAATCCATGCAAGAAGAACGTGTTGGTCGTAAGGCTTCTGATATTAAGTAAAAGCCACAAGGCACATGTATACAATGAACACCACTAGCCCCAATAGTGGAGCGTTGGAGCCACTCCTTGCTCCCCAAAAGAACTATCTTGTCTCTCTAATGCCTTGCGGGAGGAGCCAAGGTGAAAATTCCTTTTCTCATACAATGAGGGTGTATATATAACCAATGGGGTGATGCTTCACCTCCCTTGTGACTCTTTGACTACCCTCATGATTGTTTGACTTTCTATGACTTTTAAAATTTACATGACTCTTCATCTTTTGTACATTTCCTTTGGACTTCCACTTTACAATACATTTCGAATAAGAAATTACATGTTCCACAATAATGATGTGGCATACGAAAACTCATGACATGACATGACATTGTTGACATGGAATGCTTAATGACATGGAAATTTCAATCCACTTATGTTGTTGCTTGCTATGTGTCTTCTTGGGGAAGCTATTTCCTCCACTTGTTTATGGCTTAGAGGTAAGGAGTCTTCAATGATATCAAGTCTTGAGTTGTGGTCATAAGCTGGTGTCCCTTTGTCTTCTCTTGATTGATCAACTTTCATAATCAGCTACAAAGATGTATTTCAACATGTTTCCCTTCTCCATCTCCTTCTTCATCATCCTTTCATTGTGTTATAGAGTAAATGCATCTGCAATTCACTCATGATGAGACAACATCAGTCTGATAAACCCCTAGTCTAAGATGGTGCATGTTGATCCACTTCCTGAGTCGGAACCAAGTGGTAGGCTAAGAGGGAGGCTCAGTGATTGTGCAATTGTGCAACTCGGGCAGTTAGGGGTGAAGATTGAGCCTTAATACTATGCAATGCACAGTTCAAGTTCAACTTGGCAGACTAGTTGCGCAGTTTTGGGACTCAGTGAGCTGGGCTGAGGGGTTTTGCACTATTTCAGCCAACTCCACAATTCTGGGATACATAGTAGACCTGGTGATTGTGAAATTTTCTAGCTAAGGAGCTCAAGGGTTAAGCTTAAGCTCATAGGTTGTGTAATGCATAGTTGAGGTCAGGATC